>JAWWMP010000165.1:8247582-8290786 GCA_035047865.1 Dendrocincla tyrannina
TCCCCACCCCGGGCACCGTCCGTGCCCGCTCCGGCCGCAGCGCTGCCCCCGAGCGGCCGGGGCTCTGCCCTGTGGCGGGGCGGGCGGGCTGCGCGCTCCACTCGTCTGGTTGTTTATAAACAAGAGTTGGGAGAGTGCGGGGAAAACTGCGTGCCCCGGCCGAGCAGGGAGCCCTGGCGCCGTGGCTCCAGGGGAGGCAGGCATGGGGAAGGGGCGGGCGGGACTGGGAATGCTCTGCTGTCAAACCCGGGGGTCGGGGAGGAGCGGGATGCAGCGAGTTCTTTCTTCGTCGTGGTTGCGGTTCTTTAACGCCGCACCGAGTGGCAGATCCCCCTTCCCCGATCCCCTTCTCCGCCCCCTTCCCCGACCCCTTTGCCCTGAAAGGGCTGTCTTAGGCATAGTCCTGGGGATTAAGAGCTGCGATACAGCCGGGCCTTGGTTCCTTCCTGTCCCTTTAAAAGGAAAAAAAAACAGAGTGTAGGTGCCATCTGACGCCTCGGGAGGTTTTCCCAGGTCGGTGTGTGGTGTCACCAGGTGGCACATTTGGAGATCTGAGCATTTAGGTCTCCATGAAGCCAGGGGTTCGATCCTTCAGTGCTTCCCTGCCTGGGTGCTGTACGTAGGAGAGATCCCATATGCCTTCCTTGCTCCCGGTAGATGTTCTGTGCTGGTGTAGCTTCTCCCAAACACCACGGTACAGGATATCCCGAGGACAGTGATGGTGTTGTTTGGAAGAGTTGGTCCTCTGATGTGTAATTTTGGGGAAGCCGGGCTGTTCCCTGATTCTTATCCCACTGTGGCCCCACAGAGCTGCTGTTTGTGCCCGTGGTATTGTGGGGCAAAGGCCTTTTCCTGGTGGGAGACCTGCAGGTCCTGTCACGTTGCAGAGCAGCTGGTGAAGTCATTTACCCTGGGTCGTGCCTAAATTAGAATGGGAGCCTGAAAAGTTGAGGTGGGCTCAGCCACTGTGCTCTCTTAGCCCTGCACAGGGATGTGGGGTCAGGGAAGTGAGGGGTGTAGGTGTCCTGTGTCTCCATGTCCTGCTTCACTGTTTCCCTCTGGCTTCCAAGGAGGAAGAGGACGACGACAGCAGTCCTGGTGTGTCCTTCTCGCTCTCTTCAGAGGAGTCGGAGATGGAGCCTGAGGAGGAACGGATCCGCTACAGCCAAAGACTGGTGAGTATGGCCCTAATTCTGGTCTTGGTTCTCTTGGAACTGGAGGAGGAAAAGGCTTTTCCTGGCAGACAGGCTCGTGGTGCATGGCTGCAGCCTGCCCCAAGGAGTGAGCTTGGCTGGCAGTGGTGTCGTGGGTCCTTTTGTGTCACCAAGGTTGAAGGGAATTTGGGTGCGGAACTCTGGAAGAGAGGAGGGTTGGAGGCTGAGGCTGGATAAGGAGCTTTGGGATAGGGCCATGGAAACAGTTCGGTGTAGTTGTTGTCACAACAGGTTTTCTCTGTGTGTCTGTAACAAGCCATTGTGTGTGGCCATTCTGTGGGCCTTGATGTGAGTGTGCTGGGAAATCTGGGAAAACTTGAGCTTGAAGCTGGTTCTCTTCTGCTCGTGTCTTCTCCCAGTGTTTTCTTTTGGAGGGAGCTGTTCCAGCAGTCAGGTCCCAGTTAGGCCCTGCCAGCAGCTCTGCCGTGCCTGGTGTCTGTGCTGCTGTCCAGGTGGACTGTGTGAATCCTGTGGTCTGGGAGTTGGGCTGTGACTGGGAGCAGCTGCCATGAGAGTCTGAGATGATATTCCCAGAGATCCCATGGAAGCTTCGGTGTCTCCCACGCTGTTTTGAGGCAGTTGTAAACCCCTAGGAAGGGCCAGTGGCAGCTCTTTGATGGCGTTGCTCTCTGAGTCACAGCACTACATATTGCCTCACCGTCAAAGTGCTGCCCATAAAGGTAAATCCTTATCCTTTAATACTCTGGAATCATTTGATGTGAGGCCATGTGGTATTTGGCATTAAGCTTTGCCCTCACTTCTGGGTGCTGGCCATGGAAAGGGTGCTGGGGAGCTCCCAAGTGTTTTGGTGGGTGCTTTAATTTGGCAACAGCAGCGATCCCGCCTCCTCCCTCATCCTGACACACTTGTTCCCACCGCTGTGCAGGGCATGGCTCAGGGGGCTGGTTTGACGGGAGCAAGCCAGGACTAACCCAGAATATCTGCATAAAAGCACAGTGGGTGAAGGGGACTATCCACCACAAATTTTATTGGTTTAAAAACGGTCCTAATCTCTCAAATAAAAGTCAGGGAGAGCTGGTGTCCTGGTGGAGGTGGGCTGGGCTCCAGCACAATGTGCTAAGCTGGATAAATGCCTGTACAGTGATGAGCCCCGTGCTTAAGGGGTTTGGGAAGGCACATGGGCAGCAAGCAGAGCATGAGGCTCACCTGGACTGGCGTGTGTGTTGTCTGTGCTGGCCTCTGGCCCAGAGGAGGAAGCATGTCCCTTGTGTGGTGGCAGAGCTTTACCTCATGCCTTGCTTTTCCTGGAAATTTCCAGCTCATTCTGTGCTCTCACTGTGTCAGCGACGCTCCCTTCCTGAAGGACCTTTAAAAGGTGATTATTTTTCTTCTATAAACCATTATTTGAATTATCCAGGAAGGCCAAAGTGCTGAGTATGACTTATTTGAATATCCTATGTATGCCTTGAACTTAGGAGCTGGTTTTAGTAGGCCTCAGTTAAAAGTTCCAGTTGGGGAAGCAGGTAGTTGGTTAGTAGTGTGTGTTTCTGCTGCTGTCAGCTCTGTGTGGCTGGGGTTCAATGTGTGTGACAGCAAAAAATACTCATATTAAAAAGAATATAACCTAAGTTGATAGTAGCCAGATAGCCTGGACTAGAGTAGTTTACAGCGGTGAAGGACCTGAATTAATTGCGTAGTTTGATGGCCTGAGATGGCAAATGAAGTTTGTTTTCTGGTGTGTCAGGTAATCGCACTGACAGCAGCTTTTTCCTCACTGGTTTCCATCAGCATACAGAGGACATCTTGAGTGTTTTGTGTTTTATTTAGTTTCCAATACCGTTGCCTTCCTCTGGTTCAGTAAAAATCTGATGTGTGTCTGTTTTCTGAACGAATTTGTCAGTGCTGGGGAAAGATGTGGGTTTGGAGGAGAAGTTCATCTCTGCTCCGGGTGTAGTGGCACTCCTGCAGGAATTCTCTGCCAGTTCATACATCCCTGTGTGGCACAATGACACTTCGATGGGGTGGGCTGCACTGCTCTAGCTGTGCTTACCTCTACAACTCCTAAGGTTATAAAGGCCTGCCTGAGTTTCTCGGGACGCCGTGATCTCACCAGGACAATGTCTTGCACCCACCCAAAGCAAACCGTGGGAGAAGCTGTGTGCCGGTGAGCTCTGGGGGGCTCCCACAGGCAGTGTGAGGGTGGAGAGGATGCACAGGAGAGAAGTGTGGGATATCCTTGTTCCTCGCCCGGAGACTCAGCGCTGAGTAGTGGAGGATGGGACTTGCAGGCACTGTGGAGTAGTTTTCTGTTAATTCTGTGTAAATGTTGTTCTCCTCAGCTCCCTAATGAGACAGTTCTCCCGAGGTGCCAGCTTTCCAAGCTGGAGTTGTGTGTTTTGCAGGCCTTTAACCAAGGAGCTGAAATGCTCTATTGTGTCCTGTGCCTGAGTGACAGTCCAGCCCTGGCACTAACAATGCCACAGGCCCTCTCAGAGACTTGGAAGTCTTCACTGGCTGTCACTGGGTGGTTGCACCCAGCCCATGTCACACCAGGCTCCCCATGAGGAGCCTGGACTTCCCAAAGGCAGGAATAAAGGAGTTCAGTCAGCTTGGTGCTCTGTTTCTTCCCAGAGTCTGCCTGTCCTTCTGCAGGGGAATCATTGCATATTTATTCCTGGGTGCTGGAAGTGTGAGGAAATCTCACCTTCTCCGTGCTCCAGGGCTCCTTTTGCCAGGCCTTTGCTGTGAACTAAGAGTAGCAAGACCCTGTGAATTGCGAGCTGGGATTAGCACATCACCAGAGCGATGCCGTGCTTCAGTGACAATGCTCAGGGTGAGGAATGAAGGACAGCAGCCCTGGATCACTGTGGCTTGGGAGCAGGAGAGTGCTGTTATCCAGGGGACAAATCCTGCCCATCGTGGTATCCCTGCTGCTGTCAAGTCAGCAGTGTGTATCGCAGGGTGTGGTTCCCAGTTTGGACTGCCAGGGTGGCAGAGCTGGTTTAAGAGGTTTTCTCCCTCCCTCAGGTAGTGCCTCGGGAGCTGATGTCCCTGAGCTGATCGCTGCCTCGGGTGATTAGGGGTAATGGCCCTGCATGGAAGTTGGCAGTGGGGAGGCACATAATCCAAAGTGCTGTGTGTGCTGGGGTAGTGAATTACTTGCCCCACCAGCAAACCTGGTGAGGCTGGAGAGGTGGAAGTGGGAGATGGGGAGACAGGGTGGGGTAGGAACCTCTTAAACTGGCTCTGCTGCTGGAGAGAGCCCGAGGAGGAGCCTCGCCCTCCCTGGGGGCGCTCTGTGGGGCTCAGCCAGAGCTCTGAGGGTGTTGGGCTGCTGGCCCCAAGTGACTATCCCTGGCCGGGTGCAGAGTCACCCTCATTTTGGTTGTGGGAGGTGATTGTGACAGTCGTGAAGGGAAATAAGTGGGCTTGTGGAGGAGAAGACCTACTTGCTGTTTAGTGCTGTGGAGCATCTGGGAGGTGAGAGGGGAGCCAGGGAGTGAAGGCTGTCCATGTCCTGCCCTAGCACTGCCCTGCCCTCTGGTCAGGTCCTTACGTGAAATTTGAGAGGAGGCCTCTGCCTGCCCCTACCAGCCAAAACCTGAGGCCTCTCCTGTAAACAGCAGTTGCCAAACCTGTCCTTACATGTCGGTGTCCACACTCTCCCCTGGGAGAGAGTTCAAATGGGCTTTGCAGCACGTGGAGGCATCAGCTGAAGGGATGAAGTTTGGGCAGTGTGGAGGACGAGGTTTCTCTTGCAGCTGTGTATGCCGTGGAGTGAGCCCAGCACTGCCCGTGCCTGAGGGATGGCACTGCTGGCTCTGATGGGTGCCCAGAGCCACAGCAGCTGGAATCTCGTGGGTTCCAACCTATTTGTATCAGGGGTATCAAATCCTTTCTGCTGCACGGGGTGATGTCAGTGCAGGACACTGGGGCCATGGGGCCAGGAAGGTCCATGCGTGTTCATGGGACACTGGTGACAAAGTTCCAGCCCTTATCCTCACAGAGTAGGGATAAACTGAGGGGATGAATGGCCTCAAAGCTGAAAGGGAGGTCAGGGGGAGCAGGCTGTGGGCTGGCAGGGCACTGCTTGTGTCAGGTAAGATGGCAAGGGGGAGGATGCAGCTCCCTGCCCTCCCTGTCTTGCTCCACCTCAAGTGGCTCCCACTATCCCAATAGTGGGATGCAAGGAGCAATCCCATCAGGTTCAGTTGGACTTCTTGTTTGCCCTGTAAGGCTGCTCAGTGCCGGGTAGTGATGCCGTGAGGTTGCTGGTGTTTGTCACCTGCAGATAGTGGGGTGCTTGGCAGAGGCCAGTCCTGCTGGATACTGATTTTTTGCAGGGCTGCTCCCACTGACCTGGGACTCATCTGTGTGTGCTGGGGTGACCCTGCCTGTGTTCCCACAGACACTGAAGCCTCATGCACTGAGTGAGAATTTGGGTGGTTTTACATCACACCCCCCCGTGTGAAATGTGACACTGGCAATTCCTGTCAAGCCAAGTTCCCTCCCACTGCCTGGAAGGGCTCTCGGTTCCCCTGCTATGTGCCCTGTGTGAAACCCGGCCTGGCCAAATGTGCCTGGTCTGCTGGACACACCTCAGCTTCCCAGCCTGGTAGGACCCGTGCAAGGAGGGTAATTAATCTCTCCCACATGCCTCAAAGTGGAGACACTACAAATGAGTCATTGCAAATGACCCAGGTGTAATAATTGAGCTCTAAATAATTTAGGGACTGTTCAGATTTGGTCTGGGCAGGGCTCTGGTGGAAGCTAGCAGCAACTGAAGGCTATTCTTGGAAAGCTTTAGAAATCCCTGGGAGCATTTAGATCCTACAAGATGCACGAGTCTGCTGCTGGTCCCTGGGAGAATATGTCCCTGAAACCAACGGGATGATGTTCCACATCAGCAGAAAGGGATGCAGGAGGTTCATGAATGTCTCTGCTGGATTCTTACTGTCCCAAGCCTGGCTGTGCTTTGAGTGTGTCCTGGAAGCTGCAATGCTCACTAAGCAAGGAGCCAGACAGCACAGGAGCACTTCAGGTTACCTGTGAGTTACCAAACCAGTTGTGTTATGTCTCCTGTAGTAACCAGGAGTGTGTTTTCATGGGGTTGTCCCAGCTGGAGGTGACACCAAGTCAGGGGAACAGTCCCTGTGTCAGGAGCCACCCAGACAGGGATCTACAGGTCACTGGGTGGGTTTGGGGGAGAAATGGCACGTGTGGGGAAATGGTGGTGTGCTCCAAGGGTGGAGAAACAAGGTGATCCCCTGATCCTGTCCTCTGGAAATGTAAGAGGGAAAGCAATTCCCTTCAGGGTGAGGTGTCTGGTGCTGCTGCCGATGGAAGAGTGTTGCTGATGCCAGAGGAGGGAATGATGGGTGAGTCTCTGGGGGCTGTGAGGAACTTTGGTGGTGTTCTTCCCTTTCCGCAGTGGCCTTAACTCCCTGTGCTGTCCACCTTTGGATACCTGCAGATCTCCCTTGGCAACAGCACCCATGATTTTTGGGGGCCAAGGAGAAAAACCTGGTGACAAAGTGTGGCCTGTGAATCTGTGATGGGGGAGAGGAGATGGATCTCTTGGACAGGGATTCTGTTCCGTTTCTCTGTGTCCATGCTTGCATCTGTGTTGCTGTAGAAACAGCACGAGCTGGCTGTCCAGGGATTCTGAATCCCTGTGGAAGTTGCAGGAACTTGAACTGGAGAAGTTTTGGGGCTGAGATCTGCCCAGGGTTGCCGGGTGGTGGATTTTACATGTTTTAGCCATCGCCCTGTACACTAAAGAGTTTTACTAAAGCTGCCCCATAAACCCTTTTAGATCAAGGAGGGGGCTCTGGGGTGTGATCTTCATCTGTGGTTTTTGTTGGTGCTGGTCCTCAGGGTTGGGAGCTGAGGGCAGAATCACGTTGTGTTTTAGTGAGTCGTGACAGAATTTGGGAGAAAATATCACTTGATAAAAGTCTTCCCAGCTCTTCCACGTAATCTCAGGATTCAACTGAGGCAGCTGGCAGTGGAAAGGAGAAAGCTGGCAATGCATGCTCCTTTAAGGTCAGACTGCCTCAGTGTCTTTAATTTGCTGTGCATAAACATTTCCATGTGTCACCGAGCCCCTTTGCCCCATTTGGAGTAAGGAAGGGCCGAGTCCTGGGCTCCTTGTGGAGCAGAGAGGGAGGGAGTGTGTGCAGGGATGGTGTAACAGCACAGAGTATGGAGGCAATATCCTTCCTGGTAACTGCTCTCACACACTGTCCATGTTCTTCCCAACAACCCTGTTGTTTTCCTCCTTCCTAAGCATCCTCAGCTCTATGAGCTGCAATGCAGGCAGCCTGTTGCTGTTCCCTTCAAAGAATAGTGTCAGCTTAGCAGGAATTGCAGTACAAACCTCAAAGCTTCCTGTGTTTTTGTTATCCAAGTACTCCCGTGGTCCAGCCTCGTTCAGTCTGTGTGATGGGACAGAACTGGCAACAGGTTTCTGCAGGGGTGGATTGAGACACTGGGAAAATTGGAGGGTGAGCTGTTCCCTGCTAAAAAATCCAAGCTAGTCCTCTGATCCCCCACTGTGCTGGGGACAGAGAGGTGCTGTGCCTGTCCCAGGGAGGAGTGAAGTCACTTAAGGCTGACCTGCTGCTGGCTCAGTGGTGCTTCTGAGTGCACATGGCTCTGTCTGTCCCTTGTCCTGAGTCTCTGCCTCCTGCTTTGTGTGGGCTCAGGAGTGGGGACAATGGATTAAATGTGTAAAACCTTCAAGCCTCCCTTTTTGGGCAAAGTTTGATCTGCTTTTGTCCATTTTGGGGAGACTGTTGCTTTATTGCACAAAACAAAAGGAGTAGCAGAGCTGGTAGTGCTCATCAACCTGAGTCCATAGGGCACGTGTTGGGGACACCTGACAGGGAAAAGGTTCCACGTTTGTTTTTTTTCCTTGGATTTCTCCTGATTTGGAAGGGGTGGGCTGTAGTTCAAGGGGTTTTCTCGTTCTGCTTGAGAAATGAGAAGGCTGAGGGTGGCTTTTAACATTCAGAGGGTCAGTGTTCTGCCCTGGTATGGAGCACGGTGAAGGGTTTGATGGTTTTACATGAGCTTCTTCAAGCTGTCATGGAATCCAGGCAGGGTCTGTGCAGGTGCCAGGTGCTCTGGCTGGTGGTGGGGATGGGCAGTGTGGGGGTCAGTAGTGCCATCAAAGCCAGTGGGGACAGTGGCTGTGTGTGACATAGGCTGCAGGTGACTGGAGTGAGGAGCCCTATCTTTTCCTAAGAGCAGCGCTTCCTTTTGGGACTGTTGCCAGGCCTGCCCATCTGTGTTCTGATGTAGCATGTTCCTCTGCCTCGTGGTGTGGCTGCTCTGGATGGTCAGTGTGTGGTTCAGCAGTAGCTGCTGGACTTCTCCTTGGCCCGTCTTTGCTGTGTCCCCACCTGCCTGCTCCCACCTTGCTCCAATTCCCCAATTACTCCTTGCATACGTTGAATTTTGTAACCCAGAAGTGCAAACCAAAGCGTTCTCCCCGGTCGTTCTGAAACGCTGCCAGCCCTGCTCGTGATAGGAATCTCTCCTGGAGCTGTGAAGCCTGGAAGGGCTCCAGTTCTGCGTAGATCCTGTTTACTCCCTGCCCGGTGCTTTGAGTCCGTCTTTGTCCAGGGATGTGCCACCTGGGATGTGCCAGTAGTTCTCTCCAGGTTCTGGGAGGGACAGGAGATGATAGAGGGGTGTTAAACCTGAGTTAAGCTCGATGGTTTAGTTCTTGGGTTCCTCTTGGGGGGATTATGGCCTGTTCTTCGGATCCTAAGTGGTGCCTCTGATTTGGTGGAGCAAGGAGTCCAGAACTGCTTTATTGGTCATCTCCCAGACACTGGCAGTTGTATTAACAGAACAACATGGACCCACCTCCGTGGGACTCTTTGTACCCCAAGAGTGACAGGAGGAAGAGGAGCTGAGGGGAAACTGAGGTGCCTGGAGGTGGGGAGGTGCAGGAGGAACCCGCTACTTCTCTGCTGCACTTGTGCTCCAGAGCCTGGGGTCCAGTCCAGGAGCTGAAGTGGGAGGAGCAGGCTTGGTGGAGAGGGATAGAGAAAGGAAAAGCTCCTGTGCTTAAGATAAGCAGTGACCTGGCAGACTCCTGATTGGGTGTCGTAATCTTGGTGCCTTGGTTCTTCATGCTGTATCTGCAAACACTTGCAAGAGAGGATCTTCCCTGCATGGTCTGGTCTGGCACTGGCACCTGCTCCATCCTGGGTCTGTCTGATCACAGCCTGCTTGTCCATCCTCCTGTCAGGCTGCCTTGTGTCTCTGCAGAGGGATGGAGCCCTTTCCCACAGATAGAATTGCTGGAGATTCTCTGCATAAGGTCTCAGAGGCAGAATTCTGGACACTGCTCTTAACCAGTCTTGAGGTCAAAACACCTCTCAACAGGTTTGGGTGTTGAAGGTCTGGATGCATCTGGGCAAGAGCCACAGTTGTTTGCTGTAAAAACACGTGAGAAGTTAAATTCCTAAAGCAAGGAGAGTTGAGCTTGTTGGTTTATTACCAATTTTGAGTGCATTTTGGCAAAGTAAACCTACAAAAGGGTGGGGTGAGGAGAAAGGATGCACTGGCAAGTGACAGTGTTCTATACATACAGTGGGAAGTTAAGGAAAGTGGTGGAAGTTAAGGAAACTAAGGAAGGACGGGGTTTGGAAATGGGGATGAAACTTGACTGCCTTCTTCATGCCAACATCTTTCCCCTAAAAGAATAAGGGAGTGTCGTGGGAGGCTTCACACCGGGGAAGCTGCTCTGGAAAGACAACAGGCATAGGGAGAGGAAGAGTGAGGGTGCTCTGGTCTCCTGAAAGGGAGGAGCTGTGACACAGCAGGAGGAGGTTCCTGGGGCTGTTGGGAGATGAGGGAGGGAATGGCAGCAGACAGGACAGGAAGTGACTAAAATACTGTGGTGTGTGTTGGTTTCACTCTGTAAATACACGAGGCTCTTTCAGCGAAAGGACGGCTTGTTCTTTTTTTCAAATGTGACCTTGTACTCGTTCTTCTCTCAAAAAAAAAATCCACAGGAGAGTGGTTTTCTGGCTCTCTTCAGCTGCTGCCTCTCAGTTCCTTTGCTGTTAGACAGAGCTGTGCTCCATGGAAAGAGGTTTCCAGGGATGGGTTTTGAAGAATTCCACTGTGAAGCTCCATGGGATGCTTCCCTTGCAAAGAGGAGACTGCAGGTGAAAGGATCAGAATAGAAGGGATTGCTGTCTGCAGAATTAATATTCATGCTTCCTATTCCTCCATTAATTGAGTGGTACCCAAGAGGGTCAGGAAGGAATGGTGAAGGACAGCTGTCTTCAGTGGGAATTGCTGGCTTCCTGGTCTTGGAGGATGAATAAACTGCCTTTATCTTGACCCTGCCTGACACAGGGAGAAAGGCTTTGGACCACTTGTCAGTTCTCCCTTAGTAAAACTCTCCACAGGGTGACAAATGCTTGAATCCTAACAGAAAGCTGGGGAAAAGGAAAAAAGAAAAGGTATATTTAAATATTGCTGCTGAACGCTCATGTCTCTTGCTTCACTGGGGCTGAGCTTCATCTGGGACACTCTTACAAATGGCAGTTTTGGTGGTGTCAGCTGATCTTCTCTTTGGAAGCTGTGCATTCTTGGCTGAACTGGTTGATGCTGGAAATGCTCCTAGTAGCAGAGCCACCCCTAGGAAGAAGTGGTTTTAGTCTAAGAGTTCAGGGCTGTTTGTTGTTGGTGTTCTCTGGATGGGCTTGCTCCAAGGAGCAGGATGAAGAGTTAGGTGGGCTGTAGGAATCTTCTGGGAAGGGGTACTCAGCCATGGCCCATCCCTGGCACAGGCTGTGGGACAGAGGTGGCTGGCTCTTCCTGGGAAGAGGTCAAGCTGGGTGCAGTGAGAAGGATTTGCACGGCCGTGTGTGCAGACTGGCATTAGCCTGTCGTGGCTTTGTGTGTCTCCTGCCCTTTGCAGGTGTCACCTGTGCCACTTATTTAACCAGGCAGCAATTCCCTGCCTGTCAGGGGAGGATCAAAACACATCAGAGAAGAAAGGTGGCCTTGGAGCATCCACCGGCCACATCTGTCATCATGCAGAGACCCAGTTTGAGGAGCTGGGGGACTGTGGTTTGTGTAACTGTGCTGTGAGGAAGCTGCAGACTCCGGGAGGGGAAAACTGCTGCAGATGCTGCCTCTCCCGAAAAGCACTCTTGGAAGCACAGAAGCTTTTCCTTCCTCCTGCCTGCTCTGCAGGCCCTGAAATATTGTTTTTCCCCACCCTTCCAAGGCAACAATGACATGAAAGCGCTGTGGCCCCGGCCGGGTACGATGGGATGGGAGCTGTTTGTATTGTGCTTTTGGGTCCTCAGCCACGGCTGGGATCCTGCTCTCCTACATGCTGTGCCAATTAGCAGGCCACTCTTCCCTGCCCACAGGAGCGGGCGAAGATGATGGGCTTTTATGGCTGATGCTTTGCTGATGACAAGAGCAATAGACTTTGGAATTTGCTGGGCTGGAGGAGACAATCCCCTTCCTTGGGCGTTTTACATCCCTGTTTCCCCGCTGCAAAGAGGTTCCAGTCTAAGGTGTTCCTCCCTGTTTCCTCGTGTTTGCACTTCTGGTGTGGTTGCCTTATCATAGTGGTTTGGGTTGAAGGTTCCAACCTGTTTGTCTGGGAGGCTGTGCTGTGAAAGAGGTCTGGGAAAAGAGTCGGAATGGTTCCCTCGTCCCACAGTGCAGATCCACGGGTGGATCCAGCTGGAGTAAAGCGTAGTTCGTGTAATGTGAGTCCACAGAAGCCTGGGCTGCTGGAGTGGCCTCTCGGAGACACATCGTATTTCTTTGGTCATAAAGCCTCCAAATTTGTTAGAGGGCCCAGGTCGTTTACTGCACTTTCCCACAGGGTGGGAGTGGGACCTGTTCTCAAAGTTTGTGCTCAGGATTAGCCAAGACAGAGTGGTCTCGTGGCCCAAATGCCAAACGGGAGTGACCGGGTGCGGAAGGTCGAGTGGGTAGATGGAAGGAGTATCCCCAGCATCCCTGTATGGCACCAGTGGGATCTGGATCAGGCCCACCACATGGTCCCATTTGTGTTGAATTAGCTGCTCTACACAATCCAGAGCCTGTGCTGGCTTGGTGCCACTTCCAGAAGGACAGACAATGCCTGGTCACTGTGTCTGTGCCTGGAGCTATGTTCCAGCCTGGTTTTCCTGAGATTTTTGCTCAAACGGGACTTACCTGCGTTTCAGCCCAATGCAACCCTGCTGCTATTTAAGTGTAGCTTAACTGGGAGCCCTGAAATACCATCCAGGCTTCCAGCCTGGGAGCAAGCCAAGTATAAGTTATCAGGGGACTGATTTGGATATAGCCTCTTCATGCCGGAATTCCGTGCCAAACCTTGTCCCCCTTGTGAGGTTTTGTACCCAGTGAAGGCAAAAGAGCTGCTTTTCCCCCTTTTCCCAGTGTCTGGAGTAAAGGAGCAGGTTAAAAAGCATCCTGGTTCTGCAGTGAGCCACCACCCTCCTGATCCCCAAGCAGGTGAGGCCGTGGACTACAGGGCCCAGAATCCTCTGCTTCATTACACACATCGTCTAATTAAGACCAGAGAGCTGCCTGCTGGGACCTGTAGTCCTGGGCTTGCGTGGAGCTGGGAAAAGGGAAAAGCTAGCCGTGCTGGAAGGGGATTCACATCTGCTCTGTGCCCTCATTGTAAATTTGAGCACCATGCAGGGTTAACGGAGTCCATGATTCCTAAGGAAAAGTGCTTTATAAAGTGGGCTCATCCTCCAATATAACACAGCCATAGTAGCTCTGCACCTGTAACTCCAGGGTCTGGTGCCACTTCTTTGAAGAGCCAGTCTCAGTTTAAAGGCAGAGTGGGTATTTGGGAATTCCAGTTCTGTGTGTGCACAGCCCAGTGTGAAATTCCAAGTGTTCCCCGGCAATAGGTCAGTTCTGCTGGTGCCACCTGCATTTGTTCATTTGTGGATTTCTTAATGCATTTTTCTGCATTTATACAGGAGTCTCTGTAAAAATCTGAGTAAAGAGTTTTATCTTTGTGTTGTTAAAAACGCAGGAAGTATTCCCATTTGCTCCCCATCTTTAGTGGATGGCTTAAGACAAAGGACAGCAAACACTGAGTGCTTTTCCAAATTGTTCAGTCATCGAAGCCATTGGACAGACTCTGGTTTCACGATGTTTCTGAAGTGCCCCTCTCAGGAGCAGTCTGTTGTTCGTGCCTGGCAGGCAGGCTGTTTGTGTCCCTGTAGTTCAGGGTTTTGAGAAAGCTGAGCGCAGTCAACGAGGTGTCAACGGCAAATAAATGGCTGTGCCTGATTGCTGGGGAACGCCTTGTGGACCCATCGGCCTGCCTAAAACCGTGAGTTAAATGTTACAGGGGGTGGGGGAAAAGCCCCTTTTCTATGTGCCTGTGTGCTCCAGCACTGGTTAAACTAATTAATTTTAGAAACTTCTTTAAGGCAGTGCGTCTGTATGAGGGAGTGCTTCTCTTTCACTGTCCGTGGCTGGTTCCAGTGGTGTTGCTGGGGCTGTGACACTGCCAGAGATGTGACAGTGGCTGTGTCACCTCCTGTCCCATCCTGGCTGTCTGCTGGCCCAGCAGTTGGTGTGCACGCATGAAAATGGGAGCATCCCTAATTGGGGGAATTGAATTAGCTTGGCTAATTCAGAGCAGGTTGCCTTTTATCTGAGGGGATTTGGGGAGCATTCCCACGCAGGGCTCTGCCAGAGCATGGCTGCTCCCTGGCCAGGTGGCCAACAGCTGGGGACAGTAATTTTTTCCAGATCCAGCAGTGCCAGAAGAGGATGTCTGTGAGGAATCCACAGATGGACTTAGGAGACCCTGTAAGAAAAGGATTCCTTCCCCTCTGCTGCTCCTCCCCACACAAAAGGGAATAAATCACTTTTTTTGTACAGGCCGAAGAGGAAAACTTGAGAATTTTGTCTCCAGTGTAAACGCTTCCTTTAGCACTTGATGTTCTGGCAGGGATTTAAATTCACAAGTGTCTTTACCTCTAGGGCAACAAAATACTGATGCACCTGTACAGTTGGGGAACTGACTCTTTTTTCTTTGCCTCATTTACACTGAGCTGTCTCCCTCCTCCTGTCCTTCTGTGTTAGAGTTCATAAGCAGTGATTATCTGTCTCCCACACTGCTTCTCCTGGATGCAGGAGCAAATCTGATGTTCCAGTGGTGTGTTTTGGGTTCAGGACAGACCTGGGGTCCCCCAGAGGCCCTGGCTGAGCCGTGCCAGGTTGTTCCTCCTGGTCCATAACTCTTCCCTGCCTGGTGTGTTCCCTCCCCAGCGTGGCACGATGAGGCGGCGTTACGAGGACGATGGGATCTCCGACGATGAAATTGAAGGGAAGAGGACATTTGACCTGGAGGAAAAGCTGTCCACCAACAAGTTTAACTCCACCTTCGTGGTCTTCATGGAAGGCAAAGGTTTGTCTTGGGACTGCTAGCCAGTATCAGGGAATGTGTGTGGGGAAATGGTGTGCTCCATCCCAAGAGCAGGGAGCTGGTCTGCAGTGCTGCAGGTGGGCTGGGACATGTGGGAGCCAGGAAGGGGAGGGTTCTCCTGGGTCAGGAGAACCTGTAATTGCAGCCGCGTGTCTAAGAGATGTTTCACTGGAGGACTGTGTGGGATCTCTCCCCTTCCTTTCACCATGCACAGGGCTCGGTGGGATGGCTTTTCATCACACCGCCTTGTGAGGATTTACTGGAGGGAGGAGCACTCCTTCAAGGCATGTCTTGCGCGGCTGTGAGCTTTCTAGGGAAGTGAGGACCACAATCCAGGCTGTTTCCCTGTTGGAGCAAACTCCCCCTTCCCTGGGGGGCCTTTTGTGAGGTTTGTCAGTGGCACACACCGTGCTGCTCCCAGAGCTGCTGCAAAGGAGTTCCAGGATCTCCAAAGGAGTGTAGAAAAGTGAGGAACAAGGTTTTCTTTTGCTGACCACAGAGATATGAGGAGGTTCTCAGGTCTCAACTGCCCTGAACAAACTGATCTGAGTCAGAAGTCAGTTTGTTGGGAGCAGGGTTGGGCTTGACATCTCCAGATATCCTTTAAGATCAGTGTATCCTCTGAAGGAGCCTCCCCTAAACCTTCCCTCCTCTTGTCTCCCCACACCAGACTTCACAGTTGAGTACATCCAGCGGGGTGGCCTGAGGGACCCTCTCATCTTCAGGAGCTCGGACGGCCTGGGGATAAAGTAAGTGTTGGGGGCACAGGGTGGTGGGTGTCTCTGGCCCAATTCCTCCTTATCTCCACTTTGTGTGGCATCTGGGTATGGCTCTGCCAAGCTGGTATGACTGTCCTGTCCAACCTGTCCTTTATGTGCAGTGAGCAGAGCCTTCCACCTTGGTTATCCTGTTCTTATTTGTCTGTTTGGACTGAAAATGAGGGGACTGAATTGGCTGTAGGTGATCAGAATTCCACCAAATGTCTGGAAAGTCCCACTGCTGCTCTGATGCAACGTCTGGCTGGGTTTCTTTTCTAGTAACATAGGCATCTATTGCCAGAGTCAAACAATTCGTAGTATTTCTGGCATTTTCCAGAATTCCAGACTGGTTTATCCAACTTCTAAACTGCGGTCTGTCTCTCTTGGTGCAGTACATTCATTGAGATTTACAGCTTTGAGTGTAAAGCTGGGTCAGTGTTTTGGGGGTTGATTAACACAATGATCAGGGGGATAAATGACCTCTCACAAGCTCTCTGAGCTGGTATCAGCAGCATTTCTCTGAACACCCTCGGCTGGCTATGAAAAGATGGGTGTCATCTCATCCAGTGCAGGATGTTCTGTACTGGGGTGAATTAGGTAGGAAATCGTGCCAGGCCCAGTTTTAAGTGCTGGGTGACCTGGGAGGGCAGAGATTTGATCCTGAGGATTAGAGTGTGGCCGAAACTGGATTTCTCTTGAGCGTTTGGGTATTTCTCTGGGTCAAGAGCTGCTCGAATGGCTGCCAGCCTGTTCTGCCTGTGACAGCAGTGTTTGTACAGAGAAGTGTGCCAGTACAAACAGTTGGAGTGGTTGTGCTGTGTCAGTGGAATATACTGCGTGTACTGGTCTGGCCCTGCCTTTGGATGGGATAACTCACAAGAGCAGCCTTTAAAACAGAGCTGGGATTGCTTAGCCCAAGTGCCAGAAGTCACTCTACCACAGCTAGTGCTCCGGAGAGGGCACATCTTATTTGCAAACCTGCTTCCCGAGCCAGAAGTTTGTCCCAGTGTTTCAGCCCAGACCTGCACCCCTAGAGACCTAATTCTGTGGTCTTCACACGCCCCAAAGCAGCACCTTCAGGGTGCCAGGTGGGAAGGGTCTGCACGAGAAGCACTCGAAGGTTTCTCAGCAAGGTGTTTGTCCTGCAGGATGCCGGATCCGGACTTCAGCGTGAACGACGTGCGGCTGTGTGTCGGTGAGTGTCACCTCTGCAGACAGGGAGCAATGGGGACAGTCTCTGGGCTTGAGCTGAGGGGTTGTGGCTCTCCCAGAGCGCAGCCTGTTGAACCTGAGCTGTCCTTAGCCAGGGGCTCACCTGCTCGAGTCTGCTTTGACCTGGAGCAGTTTCTGTTTGGATGTGGGTGTGGAAGTGCTGGGAGAGGCCAGGCCATCACACTTGTGTGGGCGGGTTCTTTGAAGATCTCACCTCCTGGAGTCTCCGGGGTGGTACATTGTGCACAGGGCTGGTTCCAGTGACGTGTGTGTGCCGTGACAGGGAGCCGACGGATGGTGGATGTCATGGATGTGAACACGCAGCGGGACATCGAGATGTCCATGGCACAGTGGGCACGATACTACGAAACGCCCGAGGAAGAGAGGGAGAAGCTTTACAACGTCATCAGCCTGGAGTTCAGCCACACCAAGCTGGAGAACCTGGTGCAGAGACCTGCCACGGTGAGCACGGCCCTTCTTCCACAGGGTCTCCTTTCCCTGGTCCTCTTGGCACTGGGATGCAGGAGGGGAGGGGGTGCTTGGAACACATGTGGGCTCAACAGGGATGGCAGTGTGTGCTACGGAAGCTGTTGGACCTGCCCTGGAGCTGATCTCCCAGTCAGGCTGTGGTGACCATTGGCCAAGTCCCTGGCATGTCACTCTGCAGAGAGATGACCTGTTCCTTAACTGTCAGCAATTGGAGACATGGAAGTGGAGCTCCAGAGGTTTGCACAGCCTGGAAGGGAGGGTTTCTGGTGCAGAGTGCTGAAATCTCTGAGGGCAGAGGGGGCCAGGACTGGGGGGGTGCTGGAATTGCTGGAGGCTGTTTTGTGGTGGGAAAACGAGTTGCCCTTCCTGAAGTGTGGAAGGTGGGATGGACATCCTGAACTCCTTCTGCAGTCTGTGGAGTGGAAGGGGCAGCTGTGTAGGGCTAATCACTTCTCCCTGTAAACTGCAAAGGGAGCCTGGACATCTCTGGCTCTCCTGAAGCTTAGGGAGTTGAATGCTGCCCTAGGAGATGCTGCCCTGCATGTTCTTTGTGTAAGCTCAGTGCTTTTACGTGTGGGATTGCCCAGGTGGCATTGGGAAGGTTGCTGGGTGGGAACACAAAGGTGATTGCCAGCCTGGGGGTAGCAAAAGGGTCTGCTGTGCCCCTTTTCTCTCTGCTCACATCTCCCCACTTCGTGCCATAGGTGGATTTGATTGACTGGGTTGACAACATGTGGCCCAGACACCTGAAGGAGAGCCAGACAGAGTCTACGAATGCTATCCTGGAGATGCAGTATCCAAAGGTGCAGAAGTAAGTGACTTCTGAGCTGGGGCAGGCAGCACAGCATCTCTTGCAAGAGAACTGCCCAAGGGAGCAGCAGTTTGTACCAAGGGGAAGCAGGAGGAACAGTCTCCCTGTCTGTGTTGTGAGTGGCACTTGTGAGGACATGCAGTCAGTTATTTAAGCCCTTTTAGGTGTGTGGAAGGAGGGGAGTAGTGTGCCTTCTGGCACTGCTCTGAGCCATTGGCCTGGGTTTGGCGGGGGGGCCATTCCTTTTGAATGTGCTGGGTCTGCTCCAAAACATGCATCACCACCCATTTTCAACTTATCATCATCTTGTTTTCCACCAGGTACTGTCTGATGAGCGTCAAGGGCTGCTACACAGATTTCCACGTGGACTTTGGTGGCACTTCTGTGTGGTACCACATCCACCGAGGGGGAAAGGTAGGACAGTCCCCGTTGGGACAGCTCCAGGTGCTTTAGGGGAGTGGCTGTTAGTCTGCCCTCCTGTCAGTCCTTGAGAATGCAGGTCCCAGCTGAGGTCTTTGCACTCTACACGTGTGTTGCGTGGAGCCAGACATGTGCCAGTCCCCAGTTCAGCTGTAGTTCTGACTAACATGGCAGAAACACTCGGGTAAATCAGCTTGTTGCTAACACTCTGGTGTCTTTCCTGGGCTCTGCATGTCTTGACACTGATGTAAATTCTTAGAAAGCATGCTGAGCTCAGGCTACATGTGGCACTCGGTGTGTCAGCTTGGGAAAGACCTTGCTCAGCTGCTTGGCCTCTCAGCAGGGCAGCTGTTTATGTTATTTTACTGGGAATTTCTTGGGAAATGAGGAGAGGAAGAGATTCAGGTGTATGGAAGAAGCCAGCGACAGTCAGTAACTGCTCATTATATGAGGACTTATATGTGTGTTGTCTTTATTTGCAGATCTTTTGGCTGATCCCTCCTACACCCCAGAACCTGGAGCTCTATGAAAACTGGCTTCTCTCAGGGAAGCAGGGAGACATTTTCCTTGGGGACAGAGTGTCGGAGTGCCAGCGCATCGAGCTCAAGCAGGGCTACACCTTTGTCATCCCCTCAGGTACCACAGGGAGGGCAGGGGCATCCTGGCCTTGGCCAGAATTGTGGTGAGACACTGGAACTGCTGGGACACAGGCAGGATTTAGCTTCCTCATGAGTGACTGGGAGAGGGACACGTCATGTGGCTCTGTCCTGTTGCTTCCCACCTCCCAAAACACGCCTGTCATGGCACTGTGGGTTCAGCCCAAGTGACAGGGAAGCTGTGGCTGGCTCACAGCACATTTGAATAATTGTTAAAGGAGGCTTTCCCAGATTCTGGGGTGTTGACACCCACAGTAGTGCAGGTTGAGCACAGGCTGGCCCAACACAGCCCAGGATCCTCTGCTTCCTGGGTGTCTTGCGACACCTCTGTGGAGCTACAGCTTTCAGCAGCACCAGGAACAGAAAACACCAGGGATTGCACAACTCATTTGAGGCCTGTTATCACAACTGACACCTCTTTTGAACTTAAGGAAACCCATGCTGGATTTCCCCAAATGTTGGACTTGGCTGGATTGCTTAGCCTTGGAGATAACAGAGCTGGAATTTGAGTTACTTTGAGGGTGTTTTTAATTGTTGGAACAGACTTTGGAAGACTGTTTTCATTCTCACTGGTGTTTTTAGGCCTAACGCAATTAGGAAACAATTTAGGATGACACCAGGGTGACAAAAAACTCTGGAAGGTAGGTCAAGTGAGCTGGGTACTGTGTGAGTTGGGATCTGTAGCCCCCAGCTGCTGCTAGGCCTGGCTTATATGATGGGGTCAGTAAGCAGTCCTGTGCTTGCAGCTAAGCTGGATACAGGTGAAAGGTGCAGCTGTCAGGGTGGGCTTAGCTGAGTGATGTGAAGGTGGTGCAGATTTGACAGCCCTTTTGTGAAGAACAGAGTTCCTCAGAGATGGAAAAGGACTTGAAGTCGTGAGACCTTGACATGACCTTGTCACTCAGAAAGATTCTTCCAACTCTGCTTTCTCTCCAAGGTTGGATCCATGCTGTGTACACCCCCATGGACACGCTGGTTTTTGGGGGCAACTTCTTACACAGCTTCAACATCCCTATGCAGCTTCGGATCTACAGCATCGAAGACCGCACGCGGGTGAGGACCTGCGGGAGAGCCAGGGGGTGAGGGTGGGGGCAGACAGGCAGGCACGTGGGAATTCTTGCTTGTACCGTGAGGAGACATGAATCCTGCAATGCTCAGTTCCTGCAGAGAAGCTTCAGAACACGCCTGGGTTGTGCCGGACACTTGGCCAGACCTGGTGTGGCATCTGTCACTGTCTCTGGTACTCGTGATTAGAAGGTCTGTGGGGGAAGAGCTGCAACCCTGACAAGAAACAATGAAATATTGATGGCTTGCCAAGCAAGTGGTGGCTGGTTTCTGCCCTGCCTGGTGATAACATCCTTCTGCAAGGAGAATCCCATCAGGCCACCAGAAGCAGGAATGCTGCTGTCACCCGTGGATACGCATTTGCTGTCCCCAGAGGGGATCTCTCTGCTCTGAGGCAGCAGTGAGAGAGCTGTGAGTGCAGTGGTGGTGCAGCAGGCCTGAGCAGATCCCCCTGCCATGTCTTGCAGGTCCCAAATAAGTTTCGCTACCCGTTCTATTACGAGATGTGCTGGTACGTGCTGGAGCGGTACGTGTACTGCATCACCAGCCGCTCGCACCTCACCAAGGACTTCCAGAAGGAGTCGCTCAGTATGGGTAAGCCCAGCCCCTGTTCCTTCCTCTCCCCTCTCAAACTGGTTCCTTGCACCTTCCTGCTGGGGTCCTGGCTCAGCAGCTGGGTTGTGTGTTCCTTTGAGGAAGAAGCCAAAGGCAGCCAGACTTCTGCTTCCTCCTTCACCCCTGCAACAGCCCAGGTTTCTCATAGCTGGTGAAACCAGCACAGCGGTTCCTGCCTTGTTGGAACACACAAAACCTTTCACACAAGAGGTGGAGGGAAGTTGCAGTGACCACCACAGTGCTGTGGGGCAGGGATGGTTTCTGGCTGGTCAGGGCCTGCTGTATGCAGGGTTTAAAGTGCTGTCAAAGTTACTTGCAAGGGCTTAGCAGCCTCACGGTTGTGGGTGAATCCACATCCTCTTCCTTGCCTCATGAAGGCAGGATCAGGGTCCTGAGTCACTCACAGGACCAAATGGCTGGAGATCCCAGGTGTCCCAAAGCAAAAAGAGCTTGAACAGGGCTTTGAGCAACCTGATCTAGTGGAAGATGCCTGGGCCCGTGGCAGGAGGGTTGTACTAGATGACCTTTATAGGTTCCTACCAACCCTTTTAGGATTCCATGAAATTCAGTCTAGGGCTGTCTTTTCCTTTGGGATGTTTTTCCGTACTCAGTGCCTTGTATTCCCACAAAACAAGCCAGGAATTGGGAAGGTGCTTAGCTGTTCTTTTCCAGCTGCTGCATGTCCCCTCCTTTCCCCATACGTATCTGTTGTGACTGGGGGGATTCCTCTGCAAACTGAATGCTGTGAGTGATTGCCTGCCCGCTGTGCCCTCACTCTTTCCCTGTTGTGGCAGATATGGAGCTGAGCTCCTCGGACTCGGTGAACATGGAAGAGGAGGAGGAGGAGGAGGAGGAGGAGGATGCAGCAGGGAAGGAACCTAAGCGGCCGGTCACGAGGCGGTCCATCCTCACCAGCCCCATCGCCAACGGTGCCAATGTGGACTATGACGAACTGGGCAGGAGCTGCCGGAGCAGCCTGCCGGGTCTGAAGAAGACCCCATCCATAGACTCTTCCGACTCCAGCCGGGGCTCCCAAAACGGCCAGGCCTGGGACCCGAGCGGGGGCAGCCCGCGCAAGAACAGGAAGGTGCACCTCACCCAGTTCGAGCTGGAGGGACTGCGCTGCCTCGTGGACAAGCTGGAGTCTCTCCCTCTGCACAAGAAGTGTGTTCCCACCGGCATCGAGGATGAGGACGCCCTCATCGCTGACGTCAAGGTAGGCCTGGGGCAGCCACAGGTGCTGCCTTCCCTCGGGGCTGCCGGGGTGCCGCTTCTTCCTTGGGGTGGTGGAAGTGGAAGGGCTTGCCCCTGACCCATCCTGGGGCAGGGGGTGATGTGTCTGCAGACTCGGTGTCCTCCTCTTCCTCTGTGTGGGGCTGGTGTCACACCTGAGGGACAGCCCTTGGATTTTGGGTGGGGTTGCAGGAGCAGTAACTGCTCCCAGCCAGCATGGCTGAAGACCCCTCTGGGGACCCTCTGGGCCCTGGCTGGGTCCCTCATGGGTGTCAGTGCAAAGTGCTCCTTGGTTATGCAGTTCACTTCCACTTCTGCCTGTGGATTCCATGGCAGTTGAAGCCCTTCCTTGCCCCAGGTGGACTTGGCCTTGTTTCTTTGAGTTGTTTGCCCAGGTGTGACCTGAAGTTATGAGTCAATTTTTTGGGGCCAATGAGGGTTGCTTGGGTTTTTTTTCACTTCATCTGCCAGACTTGTTGAGCTGACCCCATGAGCTTTGGTGTTTTAGCCCCTTCAGCACAAAAGTGAGACCATCAGCCTCATTTCCCAGAAGTCCATTTTTGTCCCTTAAACCAGTTACCTTCTGCTCCCCTCCTTGCTGATGGTGATCTATTCAGCTGCTTGTCTGTACCAAAGCTGATATCCAGCTCTGGGCTCCCAGGGTGGGCTGTCCTGGCTGAAGGAGTGGATATAGATGCTGTTAAAGGTTCCACTTCTGGTTTCCTGTGACCTTTGAGTACGTGAGGTGTGATATGTGAGCCCCTCTGTGATGCTCTGAAGGAACTCATGCTGTGAGCACCGTGTTTCCCCCTTGGACTGAGAAAAGGGGGCTAGTGTTGGGTGTTTTGAAGGCAGAGCAGTCAAGGTTGTTGGTGTTCAGTTGGGTTTTGAGACAAGTTCAAAGAATCTGTTGTTTTGGAGCAAACAAGTCTGTGCCTGTGGTTCTGGTGTGACCCCCATCCCTGTGTCGGGTTTTGAGCTGCAGGTGACACTCTCTGTGGTCCCAAACAGCTTCCCTGAGGATTTGCTCCTTAAAACTGGGTGTCCTTGGAGGTTCAGAAGTATCCTGAGCTGCAGGATTCTGTCCCTCATGATGGGCATCCTCAAGGCACAAAGATCCTTCAGTGGCTGGAGAAAGGGGGACAAGTGTCAAACCACAGCAAAACCTGTACTTTGAAAACTTGTATTTTCCAGAAGTGATGGAACTGGCTTGTAAAGGTTGGCCTGTAAAATCTGCAAAGGGCTAAGACACTTCTAGCTAAACCTTTCAGCTGGGGCCATCGATCTGCAGCTGGTTCTCTTGTGCTCCTGTCATTGGGTATGGTCATTTATGGACTCAGGATGTGGCCAAGGACTGTTGAGGAAAACCCTACTTTGGTCTGTGTTCCGCAGGGTCAGAATGTGGGGTTTTCTCATCCAGACATCCTGACACCTTGATCTGCCCTTCAGATCAAATGTCCTGCCACCCTCTGCTATCCAGTGTCCCCAGGCACAAAGCAGGAAAATGCTGCCTTTTCCCACAGCCTTTTGTGTAGCGATCACGATTTCAGGGTCTCTGTGTGTTGGGTTGCATGGAGAAGTGTGTATCCTGTCATGAGTTGAGCCTGGAGTGTCACGTGGTGGGACATGACACTTTGGATGTGACAAAGATGTGCTTCCAGCTCCATGGCAGGAGGGACCGTCTGAAAATCCTGAGCGTGGTATGGACTGGGGTCGTTGGAAGGATCATTGGCAAAGAGGGAATTTCTGAGAGGTCCTGTTGTCTTTTGACTGCTTCTATCCATCCTTTCTGACCCCTCTGGGGTGTGCTGGTTTCCATCACTGGATTTGAGAGAAGGATGGTCATGAGGCAGCTGCAGAGCCCTACAGAGCCCTGTAGCCTGGT
Source organism: Dendrocincla tyrannina (assembly GCA_035047865.1). Taxonomy (NCBI): domain Eukaryota; kingdom Metazoa; phylum Chordata; class Aves; order Passeriformes; family Dendrocolaptidae; genus Dendrocincla; species Dendrocincla tyrannina. The sequence goes on from JAWWMP010000165.1 coordinate 8,271,358, forward strand.
GCAGATGGGTTAATTTGGGCTCTCCGTGGAGCTGTTGGAGCACCAAGGATTGTAGAAACAAGTGCTGATCTTGTCTCCAGGACCTCACCTCAAAGGCTCTGGTCTGGCACTGCCCGTGCCCCTGGCTGGGCAGTGGGACACAGGGAGGACTCGGTGAGGAATGGGGGTTGTATCCTTCGGGGATGGATGAGGACATTCGGGGTGGCCTGTGAGCTGTGCCGGGAAGGTCTCCCGTGGTGGGATGGCAGCACTGGTCACACTCCTGCCTGTGGGTCGCAGAGACCCCGGGGTGTCACTGGTGGTTCAGGTGGTGACCGTGTGGACTCAGGTTGGCATGTGACTGGCTTCCTGGACACACAAAGCTGTAGTTGCCTGCAGATGCTCTGGATGCAGCAGGAGTGGGAGCAGCCGCTGTTCCTCAGTGTTATTTCGCTTTATTTCAGGACTTTCCTCCATTTTAATTGCGGTGTGCAGCTAGGGGAGGGGGTCTCGGGGAGCTGGGGCTGACTGGGGACACCTTGATCGCCCGGCATGGATCTGTCCCCCTCTAGTGGTTTGGTCCCCCGTGCCTTTGGGAATACGGCTGCTCCCAAACTTGGCCGGCGGGATGTTTCCCTGGGAAGGTTCGTCCATCCAGGTCGGGAGGGGAGGGGGAGCAGTGCCTGGAAGGGGCTGCAAGGGGGTACGACCCTTGCCTACCTTCCACAGCCCCTCTCAGTGCCACTGGGCTCTCCCAGATCCAAAACCCGCCTCGCAGCAGACAAAAGAAACGCGTCGGGGCGGCTGGGCGTGAGCGGGACGGGGCAAGGGCTGTCGGCCACGCTGTCCCCGGCCCCGGGGAGCCCGGCCCCGGCCTCTCGGATTGCGGCGGAGGGAGGGAGGGAGGGAAGGAGGGAGCCCGGGGAGGCCGGTGGGCAGCACCGCCCGGACCCTGCGCCAATCGCCGCCGTCCCGGCCCCTCCCGGCGCTGCAGCAGCGCGGCTCTGCCCTCCGCTCCCTCGCTCGCTTTTTCTCTTCTGCCATCTTCCCGTTGCAAAGCATTGCTGGGAACCGCATGTGGGTGACGCAGCAGCATTGTCTCCGGCTCAGGAAGCTGCCGCCGCTGCCCGAGGGCTCGGCAGGAACACGCGGCCGCCGGTGCGGCTGCCGGGGGCGGGGAGGAGCCGGGGCCGGGGGGCGCAGCTGCTCCCCCAGCCATGTCCCCGAGCACCGCGGGGCCGGCCGGGCTCTGAGCCAGCCCCCGGAGGTGTCCGGGCACAGGGTGGGGGGCCGCAGCCCGCGCAGTGCGGGCACCGAAACAAAGAGGGCTCGGCAAACTTCACCCCGGAGTCGCGGCAGCTCCAGAGGCGCAAGGTCAGGCAGCTGGCAATGCTGGCGGGGAGGGGACGCGGGGACGCTCCGGGCCCCGGCAGGGTGGGAGGGGACGGCGGGGGGACCCCCGATTCCCTGGAGGGGTCCCTGGCTGGTGCATGGGCTCACCTCTCCCTTCCCTTTCCCCTTCCCCGGGGCGCGCTCGCCGCTCCCGCCCTGCCGCGTCCCCTCAGCCACAGAGCGAGGGGACACGGGCGACGAGGGGGCTGCCACCCACCCCGGCTCCGAGCCGGGTGCGGCCGCAGGACCCGGGAGCATCCCCCCCCCCAGCCCCTCGGGCCCCCTTGGAAAGCAGCCCGAGGCGCGGCCGCCCCCGCGGAGCCCCGGGCAGGGCCCACGCGGGTGTCCGTGTGCGAGCCCCCAGCCCTGACCTTTCCCTTCGGCATGCGCTCGTGGGGAGGCGGAAGGGCTGGGAAAGGCAGCACGCTGCGCTGCCGGGGAGCCCAGGGGAGGCTGCGGCTTCCTGCCTGCCCAGACAGCCGCACAGAGCGGGCGGGGGGCGCGCCGGGCGCCCCCCGGCCCGGCCCTGCCTGGCAGCGGGAAGCACCGCCCGCCGGGATGCCGGCTGGAGGCTCCTGCCCGCGTAGCCATGGCAACGTCAAGTAAATAAAGCACCTTTGCGGCGGGCACATTCGGTGGGGAGGGGTCTGCGCCGGAGCGGGGCGAGGGAAGGACCGGGGGGAGCGCCGGGGAGCCCCCATGCAGCGGGAGCGCCGGAGGGCAGCGTGCCAGTCCGGTCGGTGCCGAGGGATCTCTCCGTCAAAGTCACAGCCAAACCCCGAGGCAGTGCGGGGGAACGGCTCTCGGCAAGCCGGCAGCTTGTGCCAGGCCACGGAGGGGGTGCTGGGGCACCACATCCCGCCGCCGCTGCCCCTTCCAGCCGCCCCGCGCCTGGGGAGCAGATGGGGGGGCGATCCCGCGGAATCCTCCCCCATAAATCCCCCCGGATTGCCGAATCTTGGCGCTCTCCCCCTACCACCGCCCAGCGCGGGGCCTCGGGGCTGAAATGCAGTTGATGAAAGCGCTGGTGCAGATCGACTCGACAGAGCTTGTCTGTCTCCTGTGGGGAGGAGGGATGGTTGCTGGTTGGGTGTGGGGAGAGGAGGGCTCCTTCCCAGCTGCCTTTGAAGCGTGCTGGCCCTGGCATCTGGTCGGAGCCTGCCTTGCCGGCGGGAGCCGTTTCTCTCTGCTCACACCTGTGCTTTTTGTCTCTCTGCTGTGTTTTCCCCCACTGCTCTCTCCCCGTTAGCTGCTGTTGGAGGAATACGCAAACAGCGACCCCAAACTGGCACTTACAGGCGTCCCCATCGTCCAGTGGCCCAAGAGAGATAAGGTAAGGGCTGCGAGGAGGGGCCTGGGTGGGTGTTGCGTGTGGTTGAGTTGCTGCCTGGGACTGGGGTGTGGTGGCACCGCGTCCGTACCCGCCTCGGGAGCAGTGCCAGGGTGGGACGTGGGGTTCAGCCACCTCCACTGCACCATGGCAAACCCATTTGCTGGCAGAAAGGAGTTCTCCCACAATGCCGGTTATCCCAGCTCAACTGGCAGGTGGTAACTGGATCAGCCCCGGCTGCTCCATGTTCTCCAGCCCTTTGGTTGTGCTCAGAGAACATGGAGCCTTGCTGCTGGAAGAAGAGATGATCCTGCTCTCTTGCTTGATAAGGGAGTCCTGGGTGGTGTGAGGAATGTTGTGTGTTGGGGAAGGTCTCGCTGTTGCAGTGATGCATGAGGTGTGGGGTTGATGGTCAGCATCAGTCCAGCCCCTCACCGCCAGGTGAATGTGTCCCTTGTGTCCCTGCCAGCACGCCGGGCTGTAATATTGGCCCTTGCAAGCCCTGTGGACAGCAGCCAGCTCCTCGGCAGTGGGACCTTTCTGTGCATCCCTGCCCTTCCCTTTCCAGCTGTGCTCATAACCCAGCGCCCACAGCTGGGCCACAGCCCGGGCTCAGCTCGCTGGGCAGATGGAGGCACGGAGCAGACGGACTTCCCCTCTGCAGGCTGCCTTCCTGTGGCTTGCCAGGATGGCTCCCCGAGGTCACTGCTTCCTTCCTGCCAGGAGACAGGCTCACAGGCAGGCTGTGGGAAGAGCAGGACCCCATCATGCTGGGAAAGGGTGGGTAACACCCCCTTTGGGAGTCTGGAGGCAAGCAAGCCTCTGGGGTTGCCCTTTGGAGGTGCCTGTCTCTGCTTGCCTGCCCTGCCCAAGGAGATCCAGTGTGGTTTGCTGGTCCCTGTGCAGCATCTCAGGCAGCTTTTTTGGGAGGAGAGGCCTGGAGACATCTGCACGCTTTGGTGCAGCACTCAGATGCTGGGCACCTCCCCGACCCCATCCTTTGTGCTGGGGTTTTTGGGAGCCTGCCCTTCCCCAAGCCCCTCAGCTGTGGTGGACACCCCACCAGGGCTGATTCCAGAAGGATGCTGCAGCCAGCAAGATTCCTGTGGGGGCTGATGGGATACAGCAGGACAAAGGTCACCTGGAGAGCTGTGCTGCCCCACCTGCCCCATAAACAGGGGTGTCTGTGTTCCCAGTGTGCCTCGAGCCTGGGAGGGAGTGCCCAGAGCTGAGCCCTGTCCCTGTGAACAGCTGGCAGGTGCCCAGGGTTACACACAGGGCTTACAGAATATTCTGAGCTGGAAGGAACCCACAGGGATCACTTGAGTGACACACAGAGAGGACAGCCCAGGTGCCTCTTGTCATTCCTTGCCTCAGGAGAGTGGATGTTGTTGGAACACCGTGATGCTTTTGGGAGTCAGCAGCTCTTTTCAGACCCACTTCTGAGTCCTGATGTGAGGTGGTGAGGAAGGGGAGCTCTTGGTGTGAGGTGATGAAGGATGAGGGCATGTCCTCAGGGAGAACTGTCTGGGAAGCACCAACCCCAGCTCCTTTGGCTGCAGAGTGCTGAGGGAGCAGAGCTGCCCTCTGGCCTGTTATCTGAGATCATGGTTTCGGGTCCAGGGATCAGAGCCTTCCAGATCCCAGCTGACTTGTGTCTCTCTGCTGCCAGCTAAAGCTCCAGGCCCGGCTGAGGGTGCGCCTGCCCACCATCCCCATCACCAAGCCACACACCATGAAGCCGACCCCCCGGCCGACCCCCGTCAGGCCCACGGTGTCTCCCATCGTGTCGGGCGCCAGGCGGAGGAGGGTGCGGTGCCGGAAATGCAAGGCTTGCATGCAGGGCGAGTGTGGCATGTGCCACTACTGCAGGGACATGAAGAAGTTCGGCGGGCCCGGCCGCATGAAGCAGTCCTGCGTCCTCCGGCAGTGCTTGGCGGTGAGTCCGTGGTCTCATCCTGCTCCCTGGGCTCTCCTGCAGTCTGGCAGCGAGTCTGGGTGGCCCATCAGGGCCATAAACTAAAACGCAAGGAGTTTCACCTCAACATAAGGGAGACCTTCCATTGAAGGTGGCAGAGCAGTGGAACAACTGCCTGGGGAGGGCATGGAGCCTCCCTCTCTGGAGACAGTCAAAACCCACCTGGATGTGTTCCTGTGTCACCTGCTCTATGTGGGGGGATTGGACTGGATGATCTCTAGGGATCCTTTCCAACGCTAATCATTTTGTGATACAGGAAGGCAGTTACCCAAGTTTTATTCCTGGGGTGTAACTGGCCCCTTCCCCACCATTCAAGTAGAAGGGCAGGGAAGGAAAGGGGGACAGCTGTGCCACCTTGCCCTGGTTTCACCCCTGCTTTCCTTTGTAGCCCAGGCTGCCTCACTCGGTCACGTGTGCACTTTGTGGGGAGGTGGATCAGAATGAGGACTCGCAGGACTTTGAGAAGAAGCTCATGGAGTGCTGTATCTGCAATGAGATCGTTCACCCTGGCTGTCTGCAGGTGAGCAGGGTGGCTGCTGGCTGCAGGGGGGGCTCGGTTCTGGGGCAGGACTGCAGCTGACCCCCCGCTTCTCTTTGCAGATGGATGGGGAGGGGCTGCTCAATGATGAGCTGCCCAACTGCTGGGAGTGCCCCAAATGCTACCAGGGTGACGACACAGAGAAGGGCCAGGTAAGGAGCAGCATGTGTGTCCTCTCTCCCACTGCATCCTGCCAGGGATGCGTTCAGCCAGCGTGGGCTGGAGGGACCAACTGGGCAGTGCCCAGTGAGAGTGAGGGTGGTGGAAGTGCAGCACCTGGGGGCATTACCACATCCCATAGGGATGAGTCCCCCAGTACTGTGGTGAGCACCCTTGTCTGCACTGGTGCTGAGCTGTGATCCTGAGAGGTTGAACTGCAAGAGACCCTGGGCTGTTTAGGCATGGGGTGGAAGTTGCCTCCAACCTCAAGGGACACCCCTTTTGTCAACGGGTAAGGAGAACATTGGTTGCTGATGTGTGTGGACTCTGGTCCCGGTGGTAATTAAATGAGCTGTTAGGAAGAATTTCTTTACTCAGAGGGTGGTGAAGCACTGGAACTTGTTGCTCAGAGAAGGTGTTGCTGCCCGTCCCTGGAAGTGACCAAGGCCAGGTTGGATGTGGCTTGAAGCAACCTGGGCTAGTGGGAAATGTCCCTGCCCATGACAGAGGGTTGGAACTTGGTGGTCTTTAAGATCCCTTCCAACCCAAACCATTCTGTGATTCTACTGGGCACTGCTGGTGCAGGCCCTGCCAGCACTGTGATGTTTCCCTGGGGAACAGAAAAGGGGCTAAGTATTCATTCCCCAGGCCCACCACAGCCCTGTCCCTGCTAACCCCCTTCCCCACAGAAGCGGAAGGTGGAGGAGAGCGACGACGACACGGCGCAAGCCAAGGTGCTGCGGCCCCTGCGGAGCTGCGAGGAGCCCCTGACCCCCCCGCCCAACTCTCCCACCCCGATGCTGCAGCTGATCCATGACCCGGCGTCCCCGCGGGGCGTGGTGACGCGCTCGTCCCCCGGCGCCGGCCCCAGCGACCACCACAGCGCCAGCCGGGACGAGCGCTTCAAGCGGCGGCAGCTGCTGCGGCTGCAGGCCACGGAGCGGACCATGGTGCGCGAGAAGGAGAACAACCCCAGCGGCAAGAAGGAGCTGTCGGAGGTGGAGAAGGCCAAGCTGCACGGCTCCTACCTCACCGTGACGCTCCAGCGCCCCACCAAAGACGTCCACGGCACTTCGATCGTCCCCAAGCTCCAAGCCATCACGGCGTCCTCCGCCAACCTGCAGCACTCGCCGCGCGTGGTGGTGCGCCACGCGCCCGCCAGGATGCCCCTGCGGAGCGGGGGCGACGACGAGGCGGCCGCCGAGGAGGACGAGGAGGAGGAGGAAGAGGAGGAGGAGAACACGGAGGAGGGGGGGGCGGCCCGGCTGAACGGCCGCGGGGGCCGGGCGCAGGAGGACGAGGAGAGCTGCATGCAGAGAGAGGTCTGGATGTCCGTCTTCCGCTACCTCACCCGCAGGGAGCTCTGCGAGTGCATGCGGGTGTGCAAGACCTGGTACAAGTGGTGAGTGTGGGGCGGCCTCCTTGGTGGGCAGCCAGAGGGAGGGGAAGGGATCTCACCTTGGTGCTCTCCTGTGCCTCCCTGGAGCCAGGCAGCGTTGGCCTTGAACCCTTGTGTGTTGGTACTTACTGTCCCCTTCTGCTTTCTTCCTGTCTCCTCTGCTGGGAGACATGAGCACCTGTGTCCCCCACTGTGTCCTTGCGAGGTGCCAGTGTCCTGTCCGTGCTCTTCTTGGCCCCCTGTGCTGCCAGCAGGCAGGGAGAGCGTGGAAGGCAGGCTGAGGCGGGATGGGTTTGCTGAGGCGGGATGGGTTTGCTGGCTGGAAGCGCCTTGGGGGGCAGCAGGCCCGAAGACAATGCTGGCACTGGGACAGCTGTGCATGGTGGAGGGCTTGGGAACAGACGGGAATGGAAACTGGGAGGTTTCTAACTGCAGAGCAGCAGGGATGGCATGATGGGAAAGGACCAGCCTGCTTTGATCAGCAGCTGGTGGGGATGCTGTGGTGTGATGGCTGGAGGAAAGTGTCCCCTCCCCTGCACCTTCAGGGGCTCCACTGAGCTGCCGTGGTGTCCAGGGTCTCCACACTCCCGTGGGAGAGGAGGAGTTTGTGCCACCTCCGGGCTCTGCTGCAGGTCCCAGTGAAGCAGCGAGTACTGCCGGAGCTGTGGGATGGGACCAGACAGTGTGTTCTGCCTGCTGGAAGAGAGGATCCTTAAGATCTTTGTTCTGGCAGGAGGAGCACCCCGAGGGGACGAGCAGACCAGCAGCTGTGACTGAGTCTTGTTTTGTGGTAGCAAACCCTGCTGGAGCTGCTCTGGGTGGCCAGACGTCCTCAGCAACCTCCCGTGTTTGGGGAAGCCTATGGAAACCAGGAGGAGCAGCCTTGTTCTGTGACTGGGGCCACTGGCCGTCTCTTATCCTGTGGTCTCAACTTTCAGCCTTGTCCTTGTCCCCAGGTGCTGTGACAAGAGATTGTGGACAAAGATAGACTTGAGCAGGTGCAAGTCTATCACCCCCCAGGCGCTGAGCGGCATCATCAAAAGGCAGCCGGTCAGCCTCGACCTCAGCTGGACCAACATCTCCAAAAAACAGCTTACGTGGCTTGTCAACAGGCTGCCAGGTGAGTGTGGGGCTGGGCAGGGGGCCCCTTCCTCTGCCACCAGCCTACTCTGTGGCTTCCTGGGGGCTGGAGTCAGGTACCTGCCAGCTTGGGAACTCCTGGGTTGGGTGCCTGGATCCCATCACCAGCAAACATCCCACCCCACGCAGGGAGGGGACCTGCTCCTCATGTGCCTGGAGAAAGAGGGCTGAGATGTGGGATGCTTTGGAGCTGACCAAACCCGTCTGACTTGTTACCTCTCCCTCCTCCCAGGCCTGAAAGACCTCATCTTAGCGGGCTGTTCCTGGTCTGCAGTGTGTGCTCTCAGTACCTCCAGCTGCCCCCTTCTCAGGACCCTCGATCTTCGGTGGGCAGTAGGAATCAAGGACCCTCAGATCCGGGACTTGCTCACGCCTCCAACAGACAAACCCAGTAAGCAGCTGTCCCGGGGCACGGCTGGGGCGGTGGGGACTCACCAGGGGCCCCGTGGTTGTGTGGAGGTGGAAGGGGGTGAGATTCAGGCGTGGAGCGGGGAGGTGATGCTGGATCCAGAGTGCCCCCACGCAGCAGGGTGGTTTGTCCGTGCTCAGCTAGGGCTCTGCCGTTGCAGGTCAGGACAATCGCAGCAAACTCCGCAACATGATCGACTTCCGGCTGGCCGGCCTGGACATCACCGACGCCACGCTGCGCCTGATCATCCGCCACATGCCCCTGCTCTCCCGCCTCGACCTCAGCCACTGCAACCACCTCACGGACCAGTCGGTCAACCTCCTCACCGCCGTGGGCTCCTCCACACGCAACTCCCTCACCGAGCTCAACATGGCAGGTGGGTGTGCTGCTCCAGCCGTGGCACTGCCCTCCTCCCAGCTCGCTGCTGCCTTCCTGGAGCTCCTCCACCTCACTCTTCCTCTCCTCTCCTCCCTCCCTGCAGGCTGCAATAAGCTGACGGACCAGGCCTTGCTGTACCTGCGCCGCATCTCCAACGTCACCCTAATCGACCTGCGGGGTTGCAAACAGATCACCCGCAAAGCCTGTGAGCACTTCATCTCGGACCTGTCCATCAACAGCCTCTACTGCCTGTCCGATGAGAAGCTGATCCAAAAAATCAGCTAGAGACCCTTCCCGGGGCAGACTGAGAAGGAAAAGAGCCCATCCCACCCCTCTCGGAGAGCCGCTCCTCCACCTCCCCACCTTGCCCTCCGTGTCCTGCTGCTGCCTCCCACCTGACTCGGCAGGCAGGGCCGCTGCTGGCCTCGCTCCACTGTCCTTCCTCCTCCTCCTTCCCTGGGACTTCTGCCGAGGAAGATGTCCCGCCAGGCTGGCCAGTACCAGAGGAGGAGCGGGCACATGGCACATGGCAGGGAGGCTGGCTGCTCCTGGGGCGGAGCTCGTAACAGAGGTCTCTGTGCAGAGAAATGGGGCACCCTCTTCCCCCGGCTTTCCCCCTCCTCCCCGCCGTCTCCTTGCCTTGAAACACTTGTCACTTCCCCGGTAGCACAAAGCTTGAGGGTCAAGGTCTCTCCGAGGAAGCGGGAGCAGAGCCGGAGCACCCCGTGCCCCTCCGTGCCACCACCAGCTCGGCACTTGCCCTGCACTCTCCCCCCTTTCCCGTGTCCGGCTGCAGGGACTGCCATCCATCCCTCTCTCTCCTGCCACTGCCACGCATCCGAGCAGCTCTTTGGGTGCCAAGGGCAGGGGTGTCACCAGGAGCAGGGGCTTTGAGAGCCCGGGGAGGGGAGGCTGGGGGACAAGTGGATTCCACTCCGGGACAGCAGCAGCCTTCCCGGCGTACCGTCTGTCTGAGGGGACGGAGCAGGGGAGAACCCACAGGTACACCAGAGCTCAGGAAGGACTCGAGAAGCATCAGCCAGGGGTGAGTGAGCCCGTGGGGGGTCAGGAGCTGCCTCTTCTTCCTCCCTAGCTCCTGGCACCGTGAAGCACTCTGGGGCCGGAGGGGCGAGGGCTGTTCCATGGCCTGGGACCGAAGTGGCACGGCCGGCCCCACCCTGCATCGTCCTCTCTCTCCCCCACCCCACCCCTTTTCGCTGCCGATTTTCCTTTGCAATGAACGGTCGGTCCAAAGAACCTCTCTCTAGGGCAGCAGAGAGCTTTTTGCACTTTAAAAAAACAAAACAAAACAAAAAAAAAAAACAAACAAAAAAACAAAACAAACAAAAAAATGACAACAAAAAAAGGAAAAAAAAAGGAAAAAAGGTTGGAATCTTCTTTTTCTGGGTTACTATTTTATTTCCCTCCCTGTCCTGCCTGTGCCCAGACGCTCCCCATCTCTCTCCCCCTCCCCCAGTGTCAGCACCCTGCTCTCTCCCTGGCAGCGTTCAGATAGCACAATCTGGGGTGTCCCCTCTGTGCCACCCGTCCCCAGCCCCACAGGGGGGACCCCCGAGGGAAGCCCACCCCCCCTTCCCCTGCTGCTTCAGAAGCAATAAGGGAGGAGAGGCAGCCACCCGCCCCCTTGCCGGGCGTGGGGACTGTCCCCGGCTGCCACAGGGGGATCCGAGGGGACAGTCCCGCAGCGCCTGGGACAAGGGGCAGTGTGGCCGCACTGCTGGAGGGTTCGGAGCAGGAAAACCCCCTGGGTGAGAGGAAGAGCCTTCAGCCTCACCCTCTCCTGGCAGTGGCTCCCGGGGAAGACGTTGGAAGAATTAAAAGCTTTTCTTTTTCCTTTGGATTCATTTTGAGTTTTGCAACGAGAAAGAAAACTTCAAAAGAGCTGGGGTTGAGCGTGGCTGGAGGGGCCGGGGGCTCCCTCTCTCTGGGGGTCCCTCCTCCACGGGGACAGCACCCCCTTCCCGCTGTGTCCCGCAGAGACTCCGGCGTGTGACCCTCCTCACCACTCCGGTCTGGGGCAAATCCACAAGGAAGAAAAAGAGAGAATTATATATAATAAAAGAAGAAAATCACTTAGTGATTTAAAACCAACCCAGCCTGCTCCCTAAAGACAACTCCTGCAAGCAAAGTCACTTGTTTAAAGGTTTGGTTGTGGTTTTTGTTTCGTTTCGATCCCCCTGCCTTTTCCTCCCTCTCTCCCCTTCCCCTCCCTGGAGAAATATTGTAAATATCTATTTTTTTGTTGGCGATTTAGAGTCCATCTCTGATGTTTGTGCTTTAAAATTAAATGTAAGCATTAAGGGTAAAAGCAAACCAAGTCTTGCGCTCTCTCAGTTGGGGTTGGGGTTGGGGTTCTTGGCTGGAGCAGAGGGAGGGCACTTTTGGTTCATTTTTGGTTCGGTTTCCCTTTTTTCTTTTTTTTTTTCCCCTGGATTTTTAGAGAGGATCTTTGCTCGTACCACATTACCACAAGGCTGTTGTGGGGGGAGGGAAGATCCAAGCCTCCCAAGGGAAGTATTTTGTTTCTTAGGGATGGATTTTTGGAATAAAAAAAAAAAAAACAAAAAGAAAAAAACCAAAACAAAAATCCCCGAGTGTTGGCTCTGCCCGTTGTTTGGTTGTTCGTCTGTGAGGAATCCGAGGGGACGAGGCCGGGACTTCCTGTGTCCCCCCTGTCATCCCTTGAGGTGGCAGGAGCAGCCATCCCTGTGTCCCCATGGTCTCCTGGTGGGCGGTGGCAGCTGTCCTTGTGTCCCGTCACCTCCTGCCAGGGCCACGGGAGGCGCTTGCCCTCTCCCAGTGGCTTCCTGTGCCACCGGGGTGACATTTAGTGTCCCCCAGCCTGTGGGGCGTCGCAGCCCGTGCCTCTGCGGCTGCTGGGCTGTGACATCGGCATGGCGAGGTGCAGGGCTTGCTCTGCAGTGGGTGACATCCTCCTCCGCAGGGGGTGAGGCCACCACCACCCTCTCTGGTCCCTGAGTGTCACCCTGGGGATGCGCTGAGTGAATCTCACACCTCTGCCCCCTGCCTGTCCCCTCCAGTGTCCCCTCCTGGCCTTGGGGACAGGGAGCCTGCGTGTGGTGTCACACTCCCATGGTCATGCCTGTGGTCACGTGTGTGTGTGTGTGGTGCTGCACGGTGCCACATGTGCTGGTGTGTGGTCACACCTGGTGTCACACTGTGTGATGTCGGGTGACACGTTTGCTGTCGTGCAGTCACACTTGCTTGGCCACACGTGAGTTGTCACACACAGCTGGTGTCACACACGGTGTCACATGCATAGTGTCACACATGCCCAGTGTCACACGCACACACATCCTGTGTCACACCCAGTGTCACACACCCCCAGTGTCACACGGACACACACACACCTGGTGTCACACCCCAGGGTCACTCCCTGTGTCACACCCAGTGTGATACACCCCCAGTGTCACACACACACACCCCTGGGGTCACACCCCAGGGTCACTCCCTGTGTCACACACACCCTGTGTCACACACCTGGTATCACACACACCCAGTGTCACACACCCCCCGTGTCACACACACCTGGTATCACACACACACAGTGTCACACCCAGTGTCACACACCCCCCGTGTCACACACACATGGTATCACACACACACCTGGTATCACACACACCCAGTGTCACACACCCCCCGTGTCACACACACCTGGTATCACACACACCCTGTGTCACACCCTGGTGTCACACACACCCTGTGTCACACCCAGTGTCACACCCTGGTGTCACACACACCCTGTGTCACACCCAGTGTCACACACCCCCCGTGTCACACACACCTGGTATCACACACACACAGTGTCACACCCCGTGTCACACACCCCCCGTGTCACACCCCGTGTCACACACACAGTCCCACTCCCGTCCGTGTCGCGGCCACTCCCGGTGGGCGGGGCGGTGCCTCTGGCCCCGCCCCATCCTCACTGTCCCCCATCCCCACTGACCCTCCCCATCCCCGCCCCGTGCTCTCCCCTCTCCGCCGGCCCCTCCTGCCCGGTGTGCCCCACACACCCCAGGTCCCCACACAACCCCCAGACCCCCCACGCACCCCCGGCCCTCCCGTCCGGCCCCCCCCGGGCCCGCTGCCCGTTCCGGTTCCGGCCGCGGTTCCGGTTCCGGTTCCGGGCCCGGCGGGCCGAGCCGAGCCGAGCCGAGCGGGGCCGGGCGGCGGCGGCGGCGGCGCCATGGCGGACCTGGAGGCCGTGCTGGCCGACGTGAGCTACCTCATGGCCATGGAGAAGAGCCGCGCCGCGCCCGCCGCCCGCGCCAGCAAGAGGATCGTGCTGCCCGAGCCCAGGTGAGGCCCCGCCGCTGCCGCCCCGCTGGCCGGGTGGCCCTGCGTCTGTCCCTCTGTCCGGCCCTGCGTCTGGCCCTCCGTCCGGCCCTGCGTCTGTCCCTCCGTCCGGCCCTGCGTCTGTCCCTCTGTCCGGCCCTGCGTCTGTCCCTCTGTCCGGCCCTGCGTCTGGCCCTCTGTCCGGCCCTGCGTCTGGCCCTCTGTCCGGCCCTGCGTCTGTCCCTCTGTCCGGCCCTGCGTCTGTCCCTCTGTCCGGCCCTCCGTCTGTCCCTCCGTCTGTCCCTCTGTCCGGCCCTCCGTTTGTCCCTCCGTCTGGCCCTCCGTCTGGCCCTCTGTCAGGCCCTCCGTTTGTCCCTCCGTCTGGCCCTCTGTCCGTGTGTCCGGCCAGGCCCCGCCGCGCTGCCGGCACGGCACACACGCGTGTCACGGGCACCTCCCGCACACGTGGGTGCGGCACACCTGTGCTGGCACACCTGTCCTGCCCTGGCACACCTGTCCTGCCCTGGCACACCTGTCTGAGATACACACGGAAATGGACACACAGACATCCTGCCTGAGATACACACAGACATGGACACACAGACATCCTGCCTGAGATACACACAGACATGGACACACAGACATCCTGCCTGACACGTGGACAGACAGACACCCAGATGCAGGCACACACACATCCTGCCTGCCACACTGACACATGGACATGGGGACATGGACCTGGACTCACTCCTCCTGCCCGACAGACGGACACACAGACACAGAGACACAGCCATTCTGCCCAGCACGTGGACACACACACAGGCATCCTGCCTGGCACACGGACGTGGACACACAGACATGGATGTACTGTGATGGACATGTCCCCACCCCGTGCCACCCCCATGTCCCCCCGTGCCCTCTGCTGCCATGCACACTTGTGTTTGCACACACACACCTGCACCTGGGTGCACACCTGTGGTGACAGTCCCCATGCCCCTTCCACACCCCGCAGCCCTCCCGTGCCTTCATTCCAGGCACCCAGGAGGCATTTTTGGGGTTCCCTCCCCAGGCTCCCCTGGCCCCTCAGGGTGTGGAACACCCTGTGATCCTTACAGGCCCTGTCACGCTTAGGTGGGGACACACGACATGGGAGGACACGTGTGCCACCGGGGCTTGGGGACACGGGGAGGGGGGAGAGGAGGAGTGTGGTGGGCACAGGGTGGGCAGTGGGGGTGTGTGGGGCAGGAGGCTTTCGGGGGTCGGGGGGGCACTGAGCCCCTCCGGTGTGTCCCCAGCATCCGCAGTGTCATGCAGAAGTACCTGGAGGACCGGGGAGAGGTGACATTTGACAAGATCTTTGCGCAGAAGATCGGTGAGCTGGGGACACGCCGGGGTGTGAGGGACGTGGGGGGCACCTGGGGCAGTCCCCCAAACTCCAGGGTGGGCTGGTGGCCACCCTGGCAGCAGCAGTGGCCGTGGCTGTTCCCCTGCCCGCTGTGGGTAGCAGAGGGGGCTGTGGGGCCAGGCTGGGCAGGGGTGCCAGGGGGCTGCGCCACGTTCTCCACCCGGTGTCCCCCGCCCTGTCACTTCCCCCACGCCAGCGTTAACCGTCCGGGGCAGGAAGTGCCTCTCGCTTCCTCCTGCTGGCTCCTGGTGGTTTCCGGGCATGTCCTCCCCACGGCAGCCTGCCCGTGGTGCCCGCTGTGCCCCTGCCCTGCTGTCTCCCCACCCACAGCAGCCCCCCCACCGCCCTGCCCCACGGTGCCCCACAGCGCTGCTCCCTGAGCCAGCCCCTGTCCTTGTCCCCCCCAGTCACCCTGCCAAACCCTTACCGGGCTCTGCTTGGCACTTCCCCTTCTCCCAGCCTGGCATGGGGGTGGCAGGAGGGCCAGGCAGGCGCAGGGGATGTCCCTGTGGTGTCCCTTGGTGTGGGCTGGGGGGCTGGCACCTCTCACGGCGTGGCTCTGTCCCTGCCAGGCTACCTGCTCTTCCGGGACTTCGCCTTCAACCAGGCGGAGGAGGCCAAGCCCCTGATGGAGTTCTATGAGGAGGTGAGATGGGGGTACCCTCCTGAGGGCCCCCCGTGTTCACCAGGAGGGGTGGGGTGGGCTGTGGTACCTGCAGGGCCCACAGACATGGACCCGAGGTGACAGTGCCCGGGGAGCAGGAGGTGCTGCTTTGGGGACACCACGGGATAGCCATTGTGTGCCCACGGCATGTGGCACTGGGGGTTTGGGGCCACGGTTCCTGGTGTGCCACGGGGGCTGTGCCCTCTCCAGATCAAGAAGTATGAGAAGCTGGACTTGGAGGAGGAACGAGCCGCCCGCAGCCGCCACATCTTCGACCATTACATCATGAAGGAGCTGCTGGCCTGCTCCCACGTGAGTGCCGTGCCGTGCTGTGGCAGGGCTGTCCCCAGTGTGCCCACAGGGGCCTGGTGCCCAGTGCCTTCAGAGGGAGCTCCAGATCCTCCACAGACTCCATGCTGAGAACCACAGACCCAGCCACAGGGCCCCTCCTGGTCCCTGTGTCCCTGTCCCTTCTGTCCAGGGTGACTCAATGCCACCTCACTCTCACTCCAGCCCTTCTCCAAGAGCGCTACGGAGCACGTCCAGAGCCGCCTGAGCAAGAAGCAGGTGCCCCCAGACCTCTTCCAGGTGGGCATCACCCGGGGCAGAGGAGGGGTCCCTGCTACCTGTGGTACTCAGGGGGTTAATCCTTGGAGGGGGCTGGTGGTGACAAGAGTCCCTGGAGGTGGTGGGGAGGAGGTCCCCAGCATGTTGGGAGTCAGTCAGCAATGGCATTGCTGGTGGTCCCCATGGTGTGGTCGTCAGGGGACTGGGACCCAGAGGCAGCAGGTGACTGGGACCCTGGATGTCACCCTAGAGTGACAGTGGAGTCCCCAGGGCTAGTGGTGTTGGGGTCCCCAGAGATTCAGGTGACCCTGCGTGGCAGGAGCATCCCTGGGGGCCTGGGATTGGCAGTGGGAGTGTGTGAAATCCCAGGGATGGAGCAGCCCTCACGTAATGCTGGGGGACAGGTGGCCTGGGTGTCCCTGGTTTCCCAGCACTGAGCCCTATGTCCCCTCCAGCCCTACATTGAGGAGATTTGCCAGAACCTGCGTGGAGGCATCTTCCAGAAATTCATCGAGAGGTGAGCTGGGAGGAAAGTCCCACATGGAACGGGGTGTCCCATCCCACTGGGGACCTGGGTCTCCTGGCCCAGACTGGGAGCTCCAGGGGTGTCTGTCCCCACACTGGGTACTCAGGGGACACTACTCATCCCCAGGTCTGCCCCAGGGTCTCTGTTCCTGGGCAGGGGTCCCAGGGGGTGCTGCCTGTCTCCAGACAAATCCCAGGGGTGTTGGCAGGGGGTGTTTCTCCAGGGTCTCCACTCTTGCCCTCTCCTGTGCTTCTCTGCAGTGACAAGTTCACAAGGTTCTGCCAGTGGAAGAATGTGGAGCTGAACATCCATGTGAGCAGCAACCCCAGGACCTCAGGATGCACCCCCAGGGTGGGGGACATCATGGGCAGCCTGTGCTCCTCACCTGGGGAAACTGAGGCCAGGAGTGGGTTCCTCCACTGCTGTGGGCACAGGCTGTGGCACCCGGGTGCCCGGGCTCACCTGTGCCCCCCTTGTGCCCCCCGTCCAGCTCACCATGAACGACTTCAGCGTTCACCGAATCATCGGCCGCGGCGGTTTCGGGGAGGTCTATGGCTGTCGGAAGGCAGACACGGGCAAAATGTAACCAGGGGTGCTCCTGGGGAGGGGTGAGGGGGACACAGAGGGGTCCACCTGCAGTTTGGGCGTGCTGGTGGTCCCCAGGACACCCGCTGTGGTGCTGCCGTGACCACACGTGTCAGGGTGTTGGGGAAATACTGGCTACAGGGAGGTGTGTGGTGGCAGTGGAGGGGACACGGTGATATGGCTGTGGGGGACACGGTGGCAGCAGGGACTCCGTGCCCCCAGGTATGCCATGAAGTGCTTGGACAAGAAGCGCATCAAGATGAAGCAGGGCGAGACGCTGGCCCTCAACGAGCGCATCATGCTGTCCCTCGTCAGCACCGGGGTGAGGGGGCACGGGCAGGGCTGGCAGCCTGCTCACAGGCCCTGGTAGGGGACAGGGGACAGGGACAGGGAGGGTGACCCCCACTGTGTCTCCTGTCAGGACTGTCCATTCATCGTGTGCATGTCATATGCCTTCCACACGCCCGACAAGCTCAGCTTCATCCTCGACCTCATGAATGGTGAGACTCTGGTCCAGAGGGACCTCGTGGCTCAAAGGCCCCTGCCTGCCCCCACCCGGGGACACAGAGGGTGGTGCCAGGGTGACAGCTGGCCCCTGTCGGCACAGGGGGGGACCTGCACTATCACCTGTCCCAGCACGGCGTCTTCTCGGAGGCAGAGATGAGGTTCTACGCGGCCGAGATCATCCTGGGCCTGGAGCATATGCACAGCCGCTTCGTGGTGTACCGGGACCTCAAGGTGACCGTCCCCATGGGCACCCACCCTCCCGTGGGCACCCCTGTGTCCCACAGCGTACCCCATTAGCACCCCAGGCCCTGCAGAACCCCCATGCAGGACTCGGGGGGCACCCACAGGTGTCACAGACCCTGCAGGAGCCCTCAGGTGCTGTGGGCACTTCCCAAATCTAGAGGGCCTCCTCAGGTCCCGTGGGCATCCCAGACACTGCAGGAACCCCCTAAAATCCATGGCCATCCTGAGACCTTCCAGTCCCACCTTAGTGGGGTGGACAGCCCCAGATGCCCCGTGGACAGCCCCAAATCCCCCGTGGACAGCCCCAAATTCCCCGTGGAGAGCCCCAGATCCCCCGTGGAGAGCCCCAGATGCCCCGTGGACAGCCCCAGATCCCCTGTGGACAGCCCCAGATCCCCCGTGGAGAGCCCCAGATCCCCCGTGGAGAGCCCCAGATCCCCCGTGGAGAGCCCCAGATGCCCCGTGGACAGCCCCAGATCCCTCGGAGCAGCCCGGCTGTGCCCACGGGCCATGCTGGTGCTCAGGGCGGGCTCGGTGCCTTGGCAGCCAGCAAACATCCTCCTGGACGAGTTCGGCCACGTCCGCATCTCTGACCTGGGCCTGGCCTGTGACTTCTCCAAGAAGAAGCCCCACGCCAGCGTGTGAGTGTGCCCACACCCCTGCCCGCCCTGCCCCCCCGCCCGGGGCGGCCCCTGACCCCCCTGTGCCCCCTCCCCAGGGGCACCCACGGGTACATGGCGCCGGAGGTGCTGCAGAAGGGGGTGGCCTACGACAGCAGCGCCGACTGGTTCTCGCTGGGCTGTATGCTCTTCAAGCTGCTCCGGGGGTGAGTGTCGGGCTCGGGTGGGTGTGGGTGGGCACGGGCAGGCACTGCTTAGCACCCCCTTTCCCCCGCCAATGCCCCAGGCACAGCCCGTTCCGGCAGCACAAGACGAAGGACAAGCATGAGATTGACCGGATGACCCTCACCATGGTGAGTGGGGGTACCTGTGTGCCCGGGGAGAGGGGCTGATGTGTGGGCAGGGCCCCCTGTGCTGCTGTGCCCCCCCACTGTGTGCTGGTGGTGGGCTGGGGGGCACACAGGGGGAGTGGGGGATCAGGGACAGCTGGGCCTTCACGCTGAGCCGGGCCCAGAGCATGTGTTTGTGCTCATGTGTGTGTCAGTGTGTATCCGATGCACATCTGCCCTGTATCCCATGCACATCTGCCCTGTATCCCATGCACATCTGTGTACGTGTGTCCCTGTCCCTGTGTACATGTGTCCCTATGTACACGTATCCCAGTCCCTGTTTACACGTATCCCTGTCCTGTTTACACATATCCCTGTCCCTGTGTACGTGTCCCTATGTACACGTATCCCGGTCCCTGTTTACACGTATCCCTGTCCCTGCGTACCCATATCCCCTGGTGCCAGCGTGCTCCTGGAATCCCCCACAGGCCGTGGAGCTGCCGGATTCCTTCTCCCCGGAGCTGCGCTCCCTGCTGGAGGGGCTGCTGCAGCGGGATGTCAACCGGCGCCTGGGCTGCATGGGGCGAGGGTGAGTGCCCTCCAAGACCCACTGGGCACCGGGAGGGTGTGCTGGTGCACTGCCTCGGGAATGCAGTTCAACCCTCTTCTCTCTGCCCAGGGCTCAGGAGGTGAAGGAGGAGCCCTTCTTCAAGGGCCTGGACTGGCAGATGGTTTTCCTGCAGAAGGTGAGGGGCACTGCCTGTGGCTGGGGACGTGGAGAGGGGCAGCCCCCGCTCTGACCCCCGTTCCCACCCGCAGTACCCACCACCCCTCATCCCGCCCCGCGGCGAGGTGAACGCGGCCGACGCCTTCGACATCGGCTCCTTTGACGAGGAGGACACCAAGGGCATCAAGGTGTGCACCAGGGGGGCACAGGGGCCGAGCGTGGGGGCGCGGGGTGCCC
>JAWWMP010000165.1:8302452-8313278 GCA_035047865.1 Dendrocincla tyrannina
CCCTGCGGCCGGCAGCCCTCCCGGGGCGGGCGGTGGGAGCCCCCCGGCGCCCCCCGGGTACGGCAGCTTCGCGGAGCAGCTGCGCCTGGCCATGGCCCTGTCGGAGCGCGAGCAGGAGGAGCGGGAGCGGCGGCGGCGCGAGGAGGACGAGGAGCTGCAGCGCATCCTGCGCCTCTCGCTCACCGAGAAGTAGCGCCGGGACGCGGGGCACGTGCGGCACCGGGAGATACACGGGGGGTGTCCCGTGTGGGGTCACCCCGCGCGCGTGGGGACACCCCTTGCAGGGACAGGGACACCCCACCCAGGAGACGCCCCGGCGTGGGCAGCGTCCTGCACTGGGATGCCCCAGTTCGGGCACTGCCCTGCGTGGGGAGCAGCCGGTGCCAGGGTGGCCCCCACACCCCGTGACGGGGACCCTCCTGATGTGGGCGCAGCCCCCGCACGGGGGGATTTGATCCAGGGATCCTCCTACCCCCGGGACCCCCAATCCAGGGCTCCTCTCCCGCCAGGCTCAAACCTCAGCCCAGGGACCCTCACCTGGGGATCTCCTCCCCAGGGACACCCCAATCCCCAGGAACCCCCTCCCCTGGGAGCCCCCTCCTCTTTGGTGTTGTACCTTGACCCCCCTGGGGGGCAGGACAGGCCCCGGGGTCCCCGTGGGATGTGGGTGACCCCTATTTATAGGCACTCCAGTGTGGGGGGGCTGCGGGGAGAACCCCAGGCCTCGTCCCTCGGGGCAGTGGGGGCACAGGGGGGCCCCGAATGTTTGTACATATACGTATACATATATATATATATATATACACACACAAACGTATGTCTGTGCCTGGGGGGTGATGGGTGGGGTGTCCCAGGGGGTGGAGCGTGCAGGTAGGATGGGGCTCAGGTGATGGGGTTCAGCCAGTAAGCGTGTGGATGGCACTGATGGGGTGCTCCTCCCCTTCAACCCCCCCAAATCTGGCCCTGTGCCCTCATTCCCAGCCCTGGGGTTATTTCATTTATGTTTCTTGGGGAGACCCTCACCCGGGAAGCGGGGCTTGGCTGGAGACCCTCGGGGTGACAAGTCGTTCAGGGTGCCCACCTGATGGGACCTTGGGGGGTCCCAAGTGCTGGGGACCTTTGTGGGATTCTCACCTAATGGGGAAATAGGGGTTTCCATGGGGTGGGGAACTGCTTGGGGGGGGGGGTTCCCACCTGCCGTGGACCCTCGTGGGGTTCCCACCTGCCATGGACCTGGGGCAGGGGTCCCAACTGCTTGGGACACTCAGGGGGTTCCCACTTACTGGGGATTTGGGGGGCTCCCACGTGCTGGGGACCCTCGGGGGGTTCCCACCTATTGTGGACCTGGGGGGTCCCAAGTGCTGGGGTCCCTCGGGACGTTCCCACTTGCTGTGGATTTTGGGCTTTCCCAGGTGTTGGGGACGTGCGAGGGTTCCCACTTTTTGGGAACTCAGGGGTTCCCACGTGCTGGGGGACCCCGGAAAGGCTGTTGCGGATGGGGAGGCTCCGGGATACTGGGGATGTCCCGCTCTGGGGCGGGGGCCGTCTGGGGGTCCCGGGGGCGGTGTTGCCGTGGCCGGGGAGGACCGTGCCGTGCCCAGGGCTGTGCCCGCTCCCGGTCCCGCTCCCATTCCCGTTCCCGTGCGGGCGGGGCACGGCGGCGCTTCCTGGTGCGGGAGGGGGCGGCGCGGCGGGGCATGGCGCTGGTGACCGTGCGGAGGGCGGGGGGCTCCGCCGGGGGCCCCGCGGTGAGTGCGGGACCGGGGGGGGACCGGGGGGGGACCGGGACGAGGCGGGACCCCCGAGAAACCCCGGTGCGGGAGTACGGGATGGGCCGGGGGGTCCCGGAGCTCTGGGGGGTACGGGGGGTCCCGGTGCGGGGGGTATGGGCTGTCCCGGGGGTCTCGGTGCCTCGGGGGTCCCGGTGGGCTGCTGCGGTCGCTCCCGGTGCGGGGTTATCCCAGGGTCGCTCCCGGTGGAACTTTCCCAGGGGTTCACTGGAAGTTTATTGGGAGCAAAGTTGCCGTCGGAGCACGCACTGCTCCCGGAGGGGGTTTCCCCGTAGTTAAGGCGGGGAATGTGGCGGTGTGGATGGCGGGGCGGTTGTCCCCATTTGCTCCCACTTTCCCCAGTGCTCCCAGTCCCTTCGCTGCTCCCGTTTCCCCCCTCTCCAGTAACCACTGGGCCTTTCCTGGGTGCTCATCCTAGGCCCCCCTTCCAGCACTTCCACCCATCAGGACAGGACCACCCTCCCATCCAGAGGGGGGATCCCCAGGGATTCCCCTCCCCAGTGGGACCCCCCTGAGGGGTTGGGGTGGACTGGTAGAGGATCACTGGACTGTGGTGCCCGTGCTGGGAGGGGCTTTTGGAACCCCCTGGCACGGTCCCTGCTCTGGGGTCACACTCCCCCCAGGAATTGCCCCCCGCAATTTGCAGGAGGAAGATGCTCCCAGACGTGGCAAACTGCAGCGGCGGTGAGAGGGGACTGGGGACCCCCGGCATGGGGGGCACTGGGGTGGGGGGGATACGGCTGCCCCTTCCCCAGCTCTGTCCCCCTCGGGGAAGCGCTCTGGGTGCTCAGAACCCTCCCGCCCCCCAGGCAGAGCTTTGTCATGGTCAAGGGGGCTGCGCTGCTGCTGCCTGCAGAGCAGCCCCCCCAGGATGAGCCCCCCCCGGGCGAGCCCCCCCCGGATGAGACACCCCTGGATGAGACCCCCGGGCAGGCCACGGGGCGGCAGGAGCAGCACCTGCACCTCATGATGCAGCTGCTGCGCCCCCAGGATGCCATCCGGCTGGTAGGGCATGGATCCCTCTGGAATATGGGGATGGGGTGGAGATGAGATGGGGACAGTGAGAGAAAGGGACGGGGGTGGGAATGGGGACAGGATGAGGGTGGGATGGGGATAGGGACAGGGTTTGGGATGGGATGGTGTGGGAATGGGAGAGGATGGGGATGGGATGGGATGCAGATAGGGACAGGGATGGGATGGGGATGGGATGGGGACAAGAGTGGTGATGGGATGGGACAGGATGGGGATAGGGATGAGGGTGGGGAAGGACAAACTGTGGATAGGGCCAGGGATGGGGACAGGATGGAGATAGGATAGAATGGGATGGGACAGAACAGGATGGGGATGGGATGGAATGAATAATGGGACAGGGGAGGGGATAGGATAAGACAGGAAAGGATTGGGGTGAGACAGAATGGGGATAGGAACAGGGAGAGGAAGGGTATGGGAATGGGATATGGATGGAAGCAGAGTAGGACAGGCTGGATGGGGATGTGGTAGGATGAGGACAAGATGGGGACAGGCATGGGACAGGATAGGGCCCAGCCTGGCCCTAGGTGTGCTCGGTGCTCCTCCCCTGTCCCTGGGAGCACTGGGGGGCACCGGGAGGGCACAGATCCCCCTGCCAACGCCCTGCTCCCCCCGAGGCGGTGCGGCTGGAGTCGGCGCGGCCGCGGCGCGTGCGGTACCTGCTGGTGGTGCGGCCAGAGGAGGTGGGAGCCGAGGGCCAGACCGCGCTACTGGGAGTGGATTTCGCCCACGAGGGGTGAGCAGGGCACGGGGCGGGCACGGGGGAGTGGCCGCACCCCCCTGACCTGTGCCCGCCCCAGGGCCGCCCGCTGCACCCTGGGCATGGTGCTGCCCCTCTGGAGCGACACCCAGGTGTTCCTCGATGGAGATGGGTAAGGCTGGGTGGCCATTCTGGGAATGGGGAGGGGTGTGTGTGACTGGGGTGCCCACCCCGACCCACTCATGGGTGTCCCCACCGTGCCCAGGGGGTTCAGCGTGACGTCAGGGGGACAGACCCGCATCTTCAAGCCCATCTCGGTGCAGACCATGTGGTGAGCGAGGCCTGGGTGTGACTGTGGGCACAGGGGGGATGTGTGCACCACCCTGGACATGGGGGATGAGGGTGACACAATGGGCATGAGGGATGTGGGCATTGCTGTGGGCACAGGGAGTGTGTCACCATCCCAGGCAAGGGGGATATGGGCACCACCATGGGGGTGTGGAGGATGTGGGAATTGCTGTGGGCACAGGTGGATGTGGGCACTACCCTGGACACAGGGGACATGGGCACCGCCCCACACATGTGGGATGTGGGCACTGTGTGGGTGCAGGGCATTTGAATGCTGCCAAGGACACAGGTGATGTGGGAATTGCTGTGGGCATGGCGGGACCTGGGTATCACCAAGGGCACAGCCAGGACACAGAGCTACAGGCTTCACCATGGGCACCTGGGCACAGTCATGGGAACAGGGCTGGGGAGGGATTGGGCACAGCCAGGACAGGGATGGTGGCACAGGATTGGGAGGGATCAGGCATGGCTGGGGCAGGGATGGTGGCACAGGACTGGGGAGGGATTGGGCACAGCCAGGACAGGGATGGTGGCACAGGACTGGGGAGGGATTGGGCACAGCCAGGACAGGGATGGTGGCACAGGACTGGGGAGGGATTGGGCACAGCCAGGACAGGGATGGTGGCACAGGATTGGGGAGGGATTGGGCACAGCCACTGCTGGGGATGGCCAACACAGGGGACATGGGGTTGGGGTGGTGGCAGGACAGTGTTGGGGTGGCAGTGGCAGTGCAGGGGTGGCAGGTGGTGTCAGAGTGGTGTCGGGGTGGTGTCGGGGTGATTTGGGGTGGCAGTGGCAGTGCAGGGGTGGCAGTGCAGGGGTGGCAGTGCAGCAGTGGCAGGCGGTGTCAGGATGCTTTGGGGTGGCAGTGGCAGTGCAGCGGTGGCAGGCGGTGTTGGGGCAGTATCAGGGTGGTGTCGGGGTGGCAGTGGCAGTGCAGCGGTGGCAGGCGGTGGCAGGGTGGTGGTAGGGTGCTCTGGGGTGGCAGTGGCAGTGCAGCGGTGGCAGGTGGTGTTAGGGTGATGTCAGGGTGCTCTGGGGTGGCAGTGGCAGTGCAGCGGTGGCAGGTGGTGTTAGGGTGATGTCAGGGTGCTCTGGGGTGGCAGTGGCAGTGCAGCGGTGGCAGGCGGTGTGTGGCAGGGCCGTGCTGCAGGAGCTGCACCGCGCCTGCGAGGACGCGGCCCGTGGTGGGCACATCCCCGGCGGCCCCGCGCTGGCCTGGGCCCGCGACTACGCGGCGGCGCTGGGCTCGGAGCAGAGCTGCCTCAACGAGTGGCTGGCCATGGCCGACCTCGAGTCCGTGCGCCCGGCATCGCCATCACCATCGCCGCCCCCATCGCCGTCCCGGTAAGCCCCGCCCCCGCTGTAAGCCCCGCCCACGGCCCTGCCCTCCAGCCTGCTGGCCAATCAGCGGCCTTGGGGGCAGGGTGGGGCTGCCCTGGGGGTGGGGCTTGTGCGGAGGGGCGGGGCCTGTGACTGGGTGTGGTCAATGGGGCGGGGCCTAAAGGAAAGGGGGTGGGGCTTGGAGGTAAAGGGGTGGGGCTTGGAGGAATGGGGCGGGGCATAAGGAAATGGGTGGGGCTTCCAGTCTAAGGTGGGTCATGGAGAGGTGGAGCTTGGATTTTGGGGAGGGTCTTGAGTGCAGGGAGGTGGGGTCTGTGCAAGGGTGGTGGCAGCAGTGACACACGTGACAAGGTGCTGTGGGTGCAGTCCAGGTGGGACAGGGGGTGGTGGCAGCGGTGACACACGTGACAAGGTGCTGTGGGTGCCAGGCCAGCGGTGCCGGAGCTGTCAGAGCAGGCGGTGCGGGCGCTGCTGCGGGACGTGATGGCCAGCGCTGACCTGGAGAATGTCACCTCCAAGGAGGTGGGTGGCACAAGGTGAGGGTGGGGGACAGGTGGGGTCAGGCAGGGCTGTCCCTCACCCACAGCCGTGCCCAGGTGCGGGAGGAGCTGGAGCGGCGCACGGGGCACAGCCTGGCCCAGCACAAGGACTTCATTGACAACGAGATGCTGCTGGTGCTGGCGCAGATGGACCGGCCCTCACGTGTCTTCCCACACCTCTACCTGGTGGGCAGTGGGGCGGGAAGGGTGGGCAGGGTGGGCAAGGGTGTCCCCACCCCTCACTGCTGTCACCACGCAGGGCTCTGAGTGGAACGCAGCCAACCTGGAGGAGCTGCAGCAGAACAAGTGAGTGTGAGGTGGCACAGGGACAACATGGGGGCATGGTGGGGTGGGCATGGGGTCATCTGAGGTGGCACAGTGGGGTGGGCATGGGGTCAACATGGTGTCACGGTGTGGCATGCGGTCATCTGGGGTGTCCTGGGTGGCCGTGAGGTCATCTGGGGTGGTACACTGAGGTGGCACAGGGCCATCTGGGGTGTCATCGTGGCATGGTATGCGGCCCCATCTAGGCTGGGTATGGGGTCATCATGGCATGCCACTGGGGTGGACATGGGGCGTCTGGGGTGGCTGGGTGGGTATGGGGTCACCTGGAATGTCTTGGTGGGTATGGGGTCACCTGGAGTGACATGGGGGTGTGGCATTGGCTCATCTGGGGTGTCATGGTGCGGCGGGTATGAGGTCATCATGGGACACCCATTGGGTTGACCACGGGGTCATCATTGGACACCCACTGGGTATGGCCACAGCGTCATCATGGGACATCCATCGGGGTGTCCCCCCTGTCCCTGCAGGGTCACCCACATCCTGAACGTGGCACGGGAGATCGACAACTTCTTCCCGGCGCTGTTCACGTACATGAACGTGCGGGTGTACGACGAGGAGGCGGCCCAGCTCCTGCCCCACTGGAATGACACCTTCCTCTTCCTCTCCCGTGTCCGGTCAGTGGGGCCAGGGCAGCCCCAGGGCACAGGGGGGACCCTGAGGGGACATCAGGGGCAGGAGGAGTGGGACATGGGGAGGAGTCTTGATGAGGCACTGGGAGCTAGGGACCTCTGGGGAATTGGGTTTGGCAGATAGTGGGAGGCTGAAAGGGGTAGGGAGCTCTGGGGCATGGGGTCCTTGAGGACACAGGGAGCCCTGGGGGACATGGGGAGCCCTGGGGACACCAGGGTGGCTGGAGACATGGCGTCACTGAGGACATGGGGAGCCCTGTGGACATGGTGACACAGGGGTGGTTGGGGGACATAGAGAGTCCCGTGGACACGGTGCCCCTGGGGTGGCTGGGGGCCATGGGGAGCCCCGTGGACACGGTGTCACCGTGCAGGGCGTCGGGGGGCCGGGCACTGGTGCACTGCCGCATGGGGCTGAGCCGCTCGGCCGCCACGGTGCTGGCCTACGCCATGAAGGAGTTCGGGTGGCCCCTGGAGCGGGCGCTGCGGCACGTGCGGCACTGCCGGCCCGGCGTCCTGCCCAACCCCGGCTTCATGCGCCAGCTCGACTTCTACCAGGGCATCCTGAGCGCCAGGTGCGTGGGGACGGTGGGGACAGGGTGGGGGACAGATGGGACAGGGTGGCGACAGTGGGTGGGGACAGGTGGGCAGGGACAGGGAGGGGACAGGTAGGACAGGGTGGGAACAGTGGGTGGGAACAGGTTGGGAGACAGGTGGGACAGGTGGGCGGGGACAAGGTGGGGACAGTGGGTGGGGACAGGTGGGAGGGGACAAGGGGTGGGACGGATGGGAGGGGAGAGGTTGGAGGGCAGGTGGGACAGGTGGGCAGGGACAGGGTGGGGACAGTGAGTGGGACAGGTGGGAGGGGACAGGTTGGGGGACAGGTGGGACAGGTGGGCGGGGACAAGGTGGGGACAGCGGGTGGGGACAGGTGGGAGGGGACAAACTGGGGGACAGGTGGGAGGAGGCAGATTTTTGGGTGAGGCCTGTCATGGCACGCCCCTTCGCATGGAGTGGGCGGGGCCCCAGCCCAGGGGGCGTGGCCGGGCGGGTGAGTGACAGCCCGCGGCAGCCGGCACAGCCGCCTGTGGGAGCGCCCCGAGGGGCACGGCCCGGGGGGCCGCACGGCCCGCCCGTCCCCGCCGCCCTCCCCGCCGCCCCCCGAGCACGAGGCAGCCGCCGCGGCGGTGCTGGGGGCCTCCCGGCGCCCCCGCATCTCCCTCTGCGCCGTCATGCGCAGCATCAGCCTGCTGGAGACCCCCGAGCCCCCCGAGCTGCCGGGGGAGCCGCTGGCCGAGGAGGTGAGCTGGGGCCGCGGGGGGATGATGGGATGGGCTCCGGCCATGGGATGACCCCCCACCCGCTCCCTTGTGCCCCCCACAGGTGTTCGAGGCCGTGGAGGACCCCGGGGGTCCCCCGAGGGGGTCCCGACCCTCGTCTCGCCCCCGTGGGGTGGTGCGGCAGGCCAGCATGGACGGCGGGCCCGCCCCCTTCTGCGGCCCCGCCCCTCACCTGTGACCACGCCCTCACCTGTGACCACGCCCATCTCATGTGACCACGCCCATCTCATGTGACCACGCCCATCTCATGTGACCACGCCCCTCACCTATGACCACGCCCCTCACCTATGACCACACCCCTGTTTTGGGCCACGCCCCCTCTGACCATGCCCCACCCCCTGACTGTCCCCACCTGGCCAGGCCCCTGTGAGACAAATCTCTTTTATTCAGTTCTGAGAAGATACAAATATCTGTGAAACAAAGGAAAGTTGCTATTTCAGCACGTCCTGGGTGCTTAGGCCAGGAAGGTCTGAAAAGCACACCCTCACCCCAAAAGTCATGCTTTTTATATGGCCCAAGGGTCCTGCCTTGTTAGCATAATGAGAGGAGTGGGCCTCTTCTCCTGACTGGGTTTGGTGTGCCCCCTGTGCAGAGTCTCCTGGTCAGGATGGGCACTTTTATCTGCACACAAAGGACTTGCCACATGGCAAGGGCCTGTTTCAGCTATGCCTTTATCTACTTTCATAATTCCCTGTTCCCGAATGAAATTGTCCCTGGCACCAGCCCCAGACAGGACCTGGTACCTTACAGCCTCCACAGTACACCTGAAAAAGTAATTCCTAAGTTAATGTACCATTTGCTTGTAATAAAACCATGGTTTTTATTTCTCATACCCCCATCTCTGTTCATGCCTCCCCCAAATTTTGGGGGTGGTTGCGTGGCCGAACCCCCCCATGCCCCACAGGGACGCCGTGGGGAGGGACACCACACGAGCCCCTGTCCAGCCCACCCACAGCCTGGCACTAAAGTGTGGGGACAGCAGCGACAGTCGCGCCAAGGGATGTTTGTGGCCAGGGTTTGGGGCCTGGAATCGAAGAAATAGCTCTGCGGACAGTGTTGGTATGGAAAGGTGGGGAAAAAACCCAGCTGGGTAATACGGCACAGAGATGGCACACACACACACAGAGGTTTTTTCAAACATACAGTATCATCTGATTATAATATCGCAGTAAAATTGGCCGTGCCCCCCCCGGGTCCTCCCACAGGCCCAAGGCCCGGTGTCTCCCTCAGCTCTGTGTGTGCTGCTTGGGCGCTTTTTCTCTGTCAGTTTACACTCTCTTACACCAGGCCAGCCTCGTGCCCGTCGTGCCTTACCCCGAGGCCGTTTTGGGGCAGATAAAACCCTGAGTTTGTCCCTCGGCGTGCCCGCCATCTTGTGTGGCGCGGCGGGAACTACAGCTCCCAGCAGCCTCTGCGGGCGGGGCCGCCATCTTGTGTGTCGCGGCGGGAACTACAGCTCCCAGCAGCCTCTGCGAGTGGTGCCGCCATCTTGTGGGGCGCGGCGGGAACCACAGCTCCCAGCAGCCTTTGCGCCACGAGGGGGGGCGGCCTGGCCACAACATGGCGGCTGCGGGGAGGGAGCGGGGAAAGATCCCACAGGGACCCGTTTTCCGGGAAATTCTCGAGGTACCGCTGGGAATAGGCTTTCCCGTGGGGTGGTTTGCCTTCAGGGCGCGAGGCGGGTGCGCTGTGCGGCGCGTTACGCCCGTGCGGAGCTCCTGCGCTCCTGCAGAGGGCGGGGCGGGGCCCGTGGAATGGTAGCGCGGCGGTGATTCTGTGGTGAAAGGGGCAAGGAGCTGCTGGTTAAAGGTTAAAGAATCCTTGTGGTGCTGCAGGACCTTGCTGAGACACCAGCTGAGGGGCTGCCTTTCCCAGTGAGTGCCAGTGAGCCCTGGTGTGTCCCGGCCTGGTCCTTTTCCCTGCACCTCCGAGCGTGCGCTTCCTGAGGGAGAGACTTTACAAGAAATTAGAAACTTTCTCTGCTTTCTTATTGCGGGAAGCTGCATTTTCTGAGCTTCCCTCGGGGGCAGCTGGTGCCCTGGGCAGGAGGAGTCGTCAGCAAGGAGGCTTTTTGCTGCCAGGCATGTAATAGGTATGTATATGATTCGTGTCAGTAGGGAAACAAATGGGTTTATTTCACCCTCATAAAACAATAAAACCAACTGTTGTAAGGTCATCAGTTTCCCTGAACCTTTATCAAGGAATACCTGAATTATGATAGGGAATCTATCAAATCACTAAATCCTAAAATTCCCCTTTTCACCCCTTTATCAAGGAATACCTGAATTATGGTGGGAAGTTATGAAGACACTAAATTGTAATGTAGTAATTAACCAGTTGTAAAAATAACTACTTAACTGTAGCCATATAAGGAGAAGTATGTAAAATGCATACGTATGCCATGTAATGAACATGTATAAAGTGGCTGGATAAAAGCCAGACACGCACTGTACTTGGTACACGAGTCCGTAGAGCAAAGACTCTCCCTCATGTCCAGGCCTGCATTGCTCTGACCATATAATAAACCTTTTATTATAAAAATTTATTTGGTTGAGACTCTGTTTCTCACAGGCAGGAGGGAAAGGCAGTGCCCTTCCTGCCCCAGCCTAGCACAGCAGGGCCTCCAGGGGCCCCGGGGTCGCTGCTCTTTGGGTTCTTGGCTGTGCCCCGGGGTGGTGACATCGTGTTCTCCCTGTGCTCCGGGGCAGCCAAAAGCACCCCCTGGGCCATCCTGGGAGCCTGAGGTGCTGCAGCACTGGGGAACT
>JAWWMP010000165.1:8321067-8333812 GCA_035047865.1 Dendrocincla tyrannina
TACCCTGCCAATGACAAGGACCCCAGGGACCCCTCTGTCCCCTCTGCCCTACCCTGCCAATGACAAGGACCCCAGGGACCCCTCTGTCCCCTCTGCCCTACCCTGCCAATGACAAGGACCCCAGGGGCCCCTCTGTCCCCTCTGCCCTACCCTGCCAATGACAAGGACCCCAGGGGCCCCTCTGTCCCCTCTGCCCACCACCCTGCTGGTGACAGGGACCCCAGGGACCCCTCTGTCCCCTCTGCCCACCACCCTGCTGGTGACAGGGACCCCAGGGACCCCTCTGTCCCCTCTGCCCTACCCTGCCAATGACAAGGATGCCAAGGACCCCTCTGTCCTCTCCCTCCCACTCTGCCAGTGATGGGGACCCTGGGGACCTCTCTATCTCCTCTTTCCTGTCCTGCCAGTGACAAGGACCTTGCACCCCCTCTGCCCCCTCTACCCTTCCCTGCTACTGATGGAGACCACGGGGACCCCACTGCTCCCTCTCCCCTGCTGGTGACAGGGACCCCAGGGACCCTGGGGACCCCAGTGTCCCCTCTGCCCTTCCCTGCTGGTGACAGGGACCTTGTCCTGCAGGTCCTGGGGACTGTGATGACAGTGGCTCGGGGGAACCCGGCTGCCCACGAGGTGCTGGTGGACTCCTGGCCCAATTTTAACATCGTCCTGACCCGCCTGCGCCCAGAGGTGCTGCCCCGTGTGCCCCCACCCTGGCAACACCCTGCACCCCGAGGGGCTGGGATTTGGGGTGCCACCCTCAGCCCCCCTGTCCCCTCCCCAGGAGCACAGGGACCCCAGGGACCACTACACCAACCAGCTGGCCATGTTCTACCGGGACAAAGAGGCCCTGCGGGCACTTCTGGGGGGCACCGAGGCGGTGGACAGGACACGGGCCTTCCAGATAATGGGTAAGGATGGCACTGGGGGGGACATGGGGACACCACCTGCTGTCCCCTGCCCAGCTGACAGGGTGTTCCAGGGTTGCAGGAGGGGCTGGACGAGGCCGTGAGAGAGGTGGCCGGTGCCAGGGGGCTGCACGTGGAGACGACCCGGTACCTGGCACTGATGAGCCCTGAGCCCCCCCGAGCCCGTGGGCAGTGAGTGAGGGGGGCACAGGGGCACTGGGGGATGTGGGGACACTGGAGGGCATGGGGCACTGGGGGATGTGGGGACACTGGGGATGTGGGGGCACTGGGGTCAGGGGGGCACCAGGGATGCAGGGGCATTGGGGGGTCAGTCACATCCCTGGGATGTACAGGGGCACCTGTCACATCCCTGAGTGACACAGGGGGGTCATAGTCCCATTCCTGAGTGGCACAGGAATTGCCAAGCACATTCCTGGGTGTCACTGGGGACCTCTGGGTGACGTGGGTGGTCTCTGGGTGTCATGGGTGGTCACTGAGCACACCCCTGGGTGACATGAATGTCCCCCAATCCCATCCCTGGGTGGCACAGAGGTTCCCTAAGCACACCCCTGGGTGGCATGAGTGGTTCCTGAGCACATCCCTGGGTGACACAAGCAGTCCCTGAGCACATCCCTGGGTGGCACAGAGGTTCCTGAGCACACCCCTGGGTGACATGAGTGATCCCTGAGCACATCCCTGGGTGGCACAGAGGTTCCTGAGCACACCCCTGGGTGGCACAGAGGATCCTGAGCACATCCCTGGGTGACATGAGTGGTCCCTGAGCACATCCCTGGGTGGCACAGAGGTTCCTGAGCACACCCCTGGGTGGCACAGGGGACCCCAATCCCATCCCAGCTGCCATCCACTCTGTCCATGGGGTTCAGCATTCCCCCCTCCCTCTCTGTCCCATTGCAGGGTGCCCCCAGGCCTGCGCCTGGCACCCGTGTCCCCATCCCACATCCCTCTGCTCGACGCCACGTGGGTGCTGGGGGGCAATGCCCACAGCCGGGCATTCCTGCTGGGGCTGGTGAGGTCGCTGCCCTCCGTCTGCCTGCTGGGCCCACGTGGCCGCCCGGTGTCCTGGAGCCTGCTGGATGGCCAGGGCTGCCTGCGCCACGGCTACACCGTGCCCGCCTGGCGTGGGCACGGCCTCACCGGGGTCACGCTGGCCACGCTGGGCAAGGAGCTGCACGCCCGTGGCTTCCCCATCTACTGTGCTGTGCTGCCCCACAACGCGCCCTCGCTGCGAGCCCTGAGCGCCATCGGCTTCCTGGTGCAGCCTGGAACCTTCTACATGATTGTGGGGACCCCCAAGTAGTGCCCGGGGAGGGGGTCTGGGTGCTCAGGGTGGGGTCACCTGGGCCAGGAGGGGCATTGGGTGCCCACCCCATCAACCACGGTGCAGAGGGGAACAGTGTGACTGCCACGCTGGGCTCAGTGAGGGTGTGTTCTCGCTGATGGCACTGGTGGGAACAGCCTGATATCCACACTGAGCTCAGATTTTGGGGCTGGTCTCCACTGATGGCACAGGGGTGAACCCCTGACTTCCTCACTGAGCTCAGATTTTGGGGCTGTCCCTCGTAGTCCCCACTGATGGCACAGGAGGGGAACCCGGACTTCCCCACTGAGCTCAGATTCTGGGAATATCCACCCTGAGCTCAGATTTTGGGGATGTCCCCCTTGGTCCCCACTGATGGCACAGGGGGGAACCACTGACTTCCTCACTGAGCTCAGATTCTGGGGATGTCCCCCTTGGTCCCCACTGACGGCACAGGAGGGGAACCCCTGACTTCCTCACTGAGCTCAGATTCT
This sequence comes from Dendrocincla tyrannina, assembly GCA_035047865.1. Taxonomy (NCBI): domain Eukaryota; kingdom Metazoa; phylum Chordata; class Aves; order Passeriformes; family Dendrocolaptidae; genus Dendrocincla; species Dendrocincla tyrannina. Next base: position 8,323,785 of record JAWWMP010000165.1, read on the forward strand.
GGGGATGTCCCCCCTGGTCCCCACTGGTGACACTGAGGAGAACCCCTGACTTCCTCACTATGCTCAGATTTTGGGGATGCCCCCACTGATGACCCCACTGCGGGTGTGGCGTGGGCAGGGCAGGGGTGCTGGAGAAAGGCTTTTATTCGTTCATACAAGAATAGATCTTCTGCAATAAATACCCCAATAAATAAACATCTCCAATAAATAAACACTCATAGACACACCGGGACAGCGGCCCCGCCCAAGCCACGCCCACCGCCATTGACCAGGCCCCCACTATTGATGGACAGGCGTGTGGGCGGGGCTTGGCTAAAAGGGGCGGGGTCTGGTGCGGGGGCGGGGGTTGCTACACACACTAATGGGCGGGGCTTATTGCCGTCTGGGGGCGGGGCCTATCGCCCGGGGGCGGGGCCTGCTGCTGGAGGGGGCGGGGCTTGCTCCAATGGGCACAGGGGATTGGTCCTTTCCGAAGTGGGCGGGGCCCGTGGGGGGGACAGTGGGGACACCTGGGGCGGGTCAGGGGACCTGTCCCTTAAGGCACAGGGCGGTGGCAGAGGGGCTGTGAGGTGGCTTTGGTGGCACTTTGGTGGCACTTTGGGGTCAGGAGACACGTCTCTCAAGGCACACTGGTGGTGGGGAGGGGACGTGGTGGCTTTGGTGGCACTTTGGGTCAGGAGACACATCTCTCAAGGCACACTGGTGGTGGGGAGGGGACATGGTGGCTTTGGTGGCACTTTGGTGGCACTTTGGGGTCAGGAGACATGTCTCTCAAGGCACACTGGTGGTGAGGGGGGACGTGGTGGCTTTGGCGGCACTTTGGGGTCAGGAGACACGTCTCTCAAAGCACACTGGTGGTGGAGAGGGGACATGGTGGCTTTGGTGGCACTTTGGTGGCACTTTGGGGTCAGGACACCCATCTCAGGGCACACTGGTGGTGGAGAGGGGACATGGTGGCTTTGGTGGCATTTGAGGGTCAGGACCTCCATCTTTCAAGGTATGATGGTGGTGGAGGGGACATGGCATGGTTGTGGTGACACTTGGGGTCAGATGACCTGTCCTTAAGACACAGTGTGGTGACAGAGAGGATGTGAGGTGGCTTTGGTGGCACTTTGGGGTCAGAGGTCCCATCGCTCAGGGGACATTGGTGGTGGAAAGGGAACATGGGTTGGCTTTGGTGCCACGTGGGGTCAGGAGACCCATCCCTTACATCACCCTACGGTGACAGAGGGTCTGTGGGGTGGCTTTGGTGGCACTTTTGGGGTCAGGAGCCCCACCTTTCAAGGCACACTGGCGGCAGAGAGGGGACCGTGGTGGCACTTCAGACGAGAAGCCCCATCCCGCCGACACGGGGCACGCGTGGGGCGCTCAGAACCCCCTCGCCTCCAGCCGCAGGGTGACCACGGCGGGCGGCACCTTCTTCTTGAGCCGGTTGAAGTCCTTGGCCGAGCGCCACAGCCAGGTCTGCAGCTCCTTGAGCAGCCAGAAGTCATCCATCTTCTTCAGGAAATCATTGGAGGCCGGGGGTGCCCCGGAGGGCGCGGGGGGCCCGGCGGGCAGTGGGTACCCCAGGGAGGACATGACACCACCGATGCTGAGCACCAACCCCTGGAGGCTGGCGCAGAAGTGGCCGAGGCGGTGGCGCAGCTCGGCCGTGCCCACCTGCCCGTCCAGCACGCGCAGGTAGCAGAGCAGGCGGCTGTAGGCCCGGTAGTTGGCGGCGAGGCGGGCGTTGTCCGTCAGCCCCCGCCACAGGTCCAGGTCCACGGTGGCACTGGGCACCCGCTCGGCACGGGCCAGCCGCGGGGGGTTGAAGTCGGGCTCATTGAAGGGGGGCCCCAGGTAGTTCAGCTGGAAAGGGAATGGGGGGTGTCAGGGGGTGACATGGGCGTGGGACTGTCCCCCTTATCCTGCCTCCCTATGCCCCTGTTTGCCATGTCACAAGTCTCCGTGACCTCCTCGTCACAGGTCTCCGTGTCCCCTCACACCAGGTGTCACTGTCCCCCAGGTGGACATGCCCACTGTAATCCCTTCTCTGTCATGTCCCCATGCCCACTGTAATCCCTTCTCTGTCATGTCTCCGTGCCCACTGTAATCCCTTCTCTGTCATGTCTCCGTGCCCACTGTAATCCCTTCTCTGTCATGTCTCCGTGCCCACTGTGTCCCCTTCTCTGTCATGTCTCCGTGCCCACTGTGTCCCCTTCTCCGTCATGTCTCCATGCCCACTGTGTCCCCTTCTCCGTCATGTCTCCATGCCCACTGTGTCCCCTTCTCCTTCATGTCTCCATGCCCACTGTGTCCCCTTCTCTGTCATGTCTCCATGCCCACTGTGTCCCCTTCACTTTCATGCCTTCAGTCTCCATGTCCACTGGGTGCCCATGACCACTGTGTTCCAGGTCTCCATGTCCTCCAAGGACACGTTGCCCACCCTTGTCCCCAGTCTCCATGTCCACTTTTTCCCAGGTCTCCCTCTCCCCCTGCTCACCATGTCCCCAGTCTCCTTGTCCCCTGTCCCGTATCCCCCAGGTGGACGTGCCCACCATGCCCCCAGTTTTCTTGTCCCCCTTATCCCAGTTCTCACTGTCCCAATCCTCTATTTCTCCACCACATCCCAGGTCTCCACATCCCCCAGATGGCCATGCCATTGTCCCCACTCTCCATGTCCCCCTCTTAACCACCACATCCCCACTCTCCACACCCTCCAGCTGGACATTCCCGGGGCGGGCATTCCCACCACATCCCAGGCAGCGCCACCGTCACCGCTTGGCACCCAACTCTGCCGGCACCACGGAGGGCACGTCAGGGCAGGGATGGGGAACCTCGGGGTGAGTCGGCGGCGCCGGCGGGGAGGGAGAGGCGGATGCCCACACCCACGACGGAATCACGGGCGAGGGGAGGGTGCCCGGGAGCCGCCCTGCGCCCGGAGGGCGATGAGGCATTTCCGTGACCCCTGGCATGGGAGCGGCGGGGCACGACGTGGGTATCCCTGGGCAGGGGTGGGGGGGTACTCCGGGGGACTCACGTAGGTGCCGGCGAGGGTGCGGAGCTGGTGCTCCAGGTAGCGGGTCAGGTCGTAGGTCTGCTGGATGGACTGGCTGGTGCCCAGCTCCTCGGAGCAGTTCAGCGCCGGCAGCGCCGGCAGGTTGCAGAGCGCAGCGCACAGGAAGGTGAAGATCCCCCAAGAGTCACCTGCGGGGGACACACGGCACCTCAGCGCGGGGACACAGGGACACCCAGGCTCTGGGTGGGTGGCACGGAGCCCGCGGGGTGTCCCCGTGTCACCAGTCTCAGAATGGGGGGATTGAGGGCACCCCCACCTCAGCACCCCCTCCTGGAGCAGCAGGGACACCCCCATCACTGCGGTGACCCCCCGGCTCCCCCCCAGGCGCTCCCGCCCGCGGCTGCACCAACAATCCTTTATATGGTCTGGAGCAGCACGGCCTCGGCATTCCCGCTGGGACACACGCCTGGGATATATTTGGGCACCGCCAGCTCCGAAGCGGGCTGGGCACCCAGTGGGGACCCCCGTCGAGGGGCCACCGGGAATGCGGAGGGGGTGGGACAGGGCTCTGGGGCGCATGGGGTGACCTTTGCCAAAGCCACCGGAAAGCGCCGGCGGGGTCCCCGTCATCGGCCTGACGTCAGGGAGGCCCGAGAGCCACGACCTCGTTCGCCGACGGTTGTGCAAAGGTCACGGCCCGTGGCCAAGGATGCTCTGGCCAGCTGGCACCCCCGGCACGCCGGAGCCGGCCTTCCCGGCAGCTCCTCCCGGGAAAGACCGGCCGCTGGCACGGCTCGGTATCACAGGGCTCCCCGGGTGGGCAGCGCTGCGTGTGCCCCGTGCGTCACCGCTCCCCGTCACCAGCCACGGGTGACGCACGAGGGTCCTCGGGGACCCCCCAGCTCCGGCCACAACGGCCCCACCGCGGTGGGTATGGCTGCGTGGGATGTGATTGCCCCGTGGGTGTGCAGGGCACACCTGGGATACACCCTGTGGGTGTGCAATAGGTGGGAGACGCCGCCCAGGTGGTTGGTGTTCCGTGACAGAGTGACATGTACCACACAGGTGTGTGGCACGCGTGGGATGCGCCTGTAAGCGTGTAACTGCACAGGTGTGGACATGCTGTGCACGCCAGGTAAGTGTGAGGGGGGACATCCTGTGAGGGGGGACATGCCACGCACACATGGCACACAGTGTGTGTGACATGCCATCCATGCATGACACACCGTGTGTGTGACACGCTGTGCACACCTGGCACATTCTAAGTGTGACACTCTGTGCACATGTCACTCCATGTCACACCCTGTACACACGTGACACACCGTGTGTGTGACACACTGTGGACACATGACACATTCTAAATGTGTGACACTCTGTGCACATGACACTCCCTGTGCACACCTGACACACCGTGTGTGTGTGACACACCGTGCACACAGGACACATTCTAAGTGTGCAAGACTCCATGCACACACACGACACGTGTGTGACACACGGTGCACACACGCCACACCACGTGCATCACATGCCACGCACACATGGCACATTCCCAGTGTGCCACACCATGCCCACGCATCCCACCGTGTGCGTGGCGTGCCATGCACACACCACGCCGAGCGTGTGGCACCCTCGCCCACGCGTGATGCCAGGTGTCCCCGTGACACCCCGTGCCCGTGCGTGACACCCGGCCCTCGCCCGCCCTGACTCACCCGGTGCCCCACAGTGGGCACATGCCGGCGCTTGCCCGCGTTCCGGTGCATCCCGGTGCATCCCGGTGCGTCCCGGTGCATCCCGGTGCGTCCCGGTGCATCCCCGTGTGTCCCGGTGCGTGGGGCGTGCGGCCGGCCCCACGTGCGTGCGAGCGTGGGCCGGGGCCGAGGGGGACACGGGGGGGCAGCGGTGATTCACATCACACCCCCCCTTCCCGGTGTTTGCTTTGGCTGGACCCTCGCCCGCCGCCGGCTCCGGTTTCCAGGCGGGATTTACACCCGCCCTGGCCCGGCCAGTGCCAAACCAAACACAGCCGGGGAGCAGGAGGGGGGGGAAACGGCAGGGACACGGGATGGGGATGGGGACGTGGTGGCTCCTGAACAGGTGGCCGGGACATGAGGATGAGGATGGAGGAGGAAGGGGATGGAGGTGGGTGACTGAAAGATGGGAATGGTGGGGCGCTCAGCAGTGGCACAACAGTGGCTGTGGCACAGCACGGATAACACGGGGTGCTGGTGACCATGACACAGCAGTGACAGTGACTGTGGCACAGCAGTGGTGGGGGCACTGGCACGACAGTGACCAAGACACAGCAGTGACAGTGACTGGCACAGGAGTGGTGGTGGCACTGGCACAGCAGTGACAGTGACCAAGACACAGCAGTGACAGTGACTGTGGCACAGGAGTAGTGGTGGTACTGGCACAGCAGTGACAGTGGCATAATGGTAGCAGTGACCAAGACACAGCAGTGACAGTGACCAAGACACAGCAGTGACAGTGACCATGATAGAGCAGTGACAGTGATTGTGGCACAGCAGCACTGGCATAGCAGTGACAGTGACCATGGCCCAGCAGTGGCAGTGACAGTGACAGTGGCACAGCAGTGATGGTGGCAGTGGCACAACAGTGGCCATGACACAGCAGTGACAGTGCCCACAACACAGCGGTGACAGTGCCCACGACACAGCAGTGACAGTCACCATGGCACGGTGGTGACAGTGCCCACGACACAGCGGTGACAGTGGCCCCGCCGTGGCAGGTGCCCCCGCTGCCCCGTGCCCACCCCGTTCCCGGTGGCTGGCGCCGGGCACCCACCGGCATAGACAGAGGAGGAGGAGGAGGAGGAGGAGGAGGGAGGCTCCAGCCGGCACAGCTGGATCCCGGTGACGTCGGAGAGGAAGAGCCCGAGGGTTTCAAAACCGGCCCTGGAGCTCGGCCAGGATGCTCCCAGCCCACGTAAGCAGCTCATGGCGTGGCTGCCCGGGGTCACCCGCTCGGCCCCGGGGGCACCGGGGGAGCTGGGGTGACGGGGGGGGCCAGGGGAGCGGGGATCCCCGGGCTGCGGCACCAGCACGCCTGGACACCCACACCGGGCACGCCAGCGGTGCCACGGCCACCCCTCGCACACGTGGCACGGGGCTCACCCGCCTTTGGGGTGACACCGCGGGGACCCCTGCCCTGCCATCCCCCCCCCCGCGCCCCGACGGCGCGGGCGGCAGCGCTGGCCAGACCTCCCGGCGAGTGGCCGAGGTGGAATTCGGCCACGGAGCCGGTGAGCTGTTCCCTGGGCATGCTGTGGGCAGAGTGACCACAACCCACCCCAGAGCCGCTTTCCCGAAACCCTCGTGGCGGGGGTGGCGGCAGCCGGGAAAAGGGGGGACCCCCTTGGCCCCGGAGCCCCCCGGCGGTGGATGGAGCCGAGCCGGCCCCCGGCGCTGCGGCGGAGCTGCCGTATCTGATGGGCTGGAGGCCAGCGGCGAGCAGAGCCCCATCCCACCCCAACCCCATTCCAGGGGCCAGCACGGGAGGTCTTGTGGTGGCCAGGCATGACTCTGTGGCACTGAGGACAAAGCAGCCCTGTCCCCACTGTCCCAGTCACGTCCCGACCGGCCACCAACTGGCACCGCTTAACCCTCCACGGGGCATTGCCCAGCCCAGCGTGTCTGCCAAGCTCCTAAGGGGCTTGGGGTAGGCGACACTCAAGGGCACAAGGACAGGCACCTCTGTGTCCCTGCGCTGCTGGCATTTAACCCTGCCATGGCTGGGGAGGTGACACCGGTTCACAGCAGTGGCCCTGTGGAGCCTGCACGACCGAGACACCGGGATGCTCACGTTCCACACCCGGACATCACGGACACGGCAGCGCCCGAGCTTCAACAGGAGGGACACTCCCGTCCATCCCATCCCATCCCATCCCGTGCCACGGCGAAGCCACCGTGCCACGTGCGAGGGGGGCAGAGGGGACACATGGCCCCATGTCCCCCCCATCCCGGCCGTGCCTGCGCTCCGGGCGCTGAGTGTTTACATCCTGTCTCCTCTGTGTGTTTATAAATGCGGCCGCGCACGGGAGACTCCAGCGAGGCCCTAATTAGCTGGGCCTGCATTTCCCATCCAGCTCCGGCTCCAGCTCCAGCCAGAGGCACGATGGAAACACCCCCGCCGGCGACGGGGGGCGCAGGCCCCTAATCCCAACCAGACCCCTCTACCCCTGCACGCACGTCCAGCACCCACGAGCCACGCCAGGCATCCCAATCCCCTTCCCGCTGCTCCCGGTGCCACAGAGCCCCCCATCCCCTCCAGCACCGCTCTGGAGGTTCTCCAGCACAGACCAAGGGTGGCTGCTCTCCAGCGGGGAAAAGAACCCCCGGTGCCAGCCCATGTGGCACCACGGTGACACACCCCGTTGCCCCCAGACCCGCTGCCACCACTGGCATCTTCTCTCACGGTGCCAGGGGGTCAGCACGGGACCAGCAGCTCCAGCGGGTACGGCCGTGCCCTGATGTGCCCGTGTCCCCACAGCACCCTGGGTGAGGCCAGGACACCTCTGTCACCCCCAGGCCACGTGCCACCCATGGCCACAGCCCCGCTGGGCCGCCTGCTTCCCGGATATCCCGCCTGTGCCGAGCCGAGCACATCCCCATATTCCAGCCGGGGACACTGGCGTGGGACAGCGGGGACGGTGGCACAGGGGGGGAGCCGGGGTGGGGGATGATTTATGGGTCTCGATGCCACTTAGCAGGGCATAAATCTTCCCCCCCGGTGCGGCCCTGTAAGCAGAGCCCTCCGCATCTCCCTGCGGAGCCTGCGCCTAATGCAGCCCAGATGTGCGGCCGCCACCGTGCCCTCGCACCGCCTGCTAAATAGGCACGGGGACACGGGGACACGGGGCAAGCCAAGCGTCCCCGAGCCCCACCGGGGACAAGGGATGGGACGGGGATGTCCAAAACCAGGGAGCGGGGTCAAGGTGGCCGGCGGTGGCCGAGCTCGAGCCCTGCGGCTCCTCCGGCCACGCCACCACAGGCCCTGTCACCGGCCGTGCCACCAACTCGGCCACGTCCACCGGCCTCAGCCACAGCCGGAGGGGGAGAGGAAGGGGCGAGGGAGGCCCACGGAGCCGCTGGGGATCCCGGCCTCGCTTTTTCCGGTCTCCCGGTGCTCGCCCCGCTTTGCCCGTCCCGCGTCAGCGCCGGCACCGCAGGAGCTGGAGCCAAACCCGGCGCCGGCCTCGAGATGCCCCGGCCTTTCTGGGACCCCGGGGAGCCTCGAGGAGCCCACCCTTTAACCTTTTAAGGGTGTTTTCCAGCGCTTTCCCAGCGAGGAGCCCCCAAAAGCCGGTGTGGCATGGGGAAGGCAAGACCCCCTTCCAGCCAGGGGGTGCTGGTGGCCAGTGGGGTCAGGGGAACAAAGCCATCTCATTAGGGACTGACCCTAATGGGGACAGTCCCCTCCCCGGCACCCCAAAATCCCGCTGCTGTGTCCCGGAGGAATCTCGCCCGCTCTGGCGACGGCGTTCGGAGTCAAGCCCCGAAATCCAGCCCCGGGCAGGAAAACTAACTCTTCCTGCCCCACTAAATCCCATCGACTTTCCTTTTTCCTCCCCTCTGTCAGTGCCGGGGTTTAATTCTCCGTGCTCAGCGGCGGTTCCCTCCCTGGTAATCACAAACATGCATGGAAAAGAGGGAAGGAGAGAAAGGGGAGGAAAAAAGAACCAAAACCAAAAAAACAACAACCCAACCTAGAGAGGGGAAAGTCTTAAATCAATCCCAAAGCCAGACAGACGTTTTAATCACATCAAATTAAAATCAGCAGTCGGTTTGGGAAGGGGAGGGGGGGGAAAAAAACTCCCGGGCAGATGCCGGGGAGGTTGGGGCAGCCCCCCGCCCCTCACCCAGCGCCTCGGGCTTACCTGAGAGCTCCCCGGTAACATTTAGCATAGTCGGGGTGCGGGGGGATTTTGGGGGGGCTCGGCTCTTGCTCGGCACCCCGAGCCCGCCCGCTCGCCTCAGCCCTGGCTCGCTGCTTCGTTCGCGCTCGGGGTTGGGTGGTGTGTTTTTTTTTTTTTCTTTTGGGTTGGTTTCTGGGTTTCTTTTTTTTTTTTTTTTTTTTCTCCTTCGGTCTCTATTTGTTTTGGTTTGGGCTCGCTCGGGTGTTAGGTGGAAAAAAAAAAAAAAAGGACCCGGGGCGGGTTGGGTGGGTTTTTTTGGGGTGTGGAGGGTTCGCACCGCGCTCCGGCTGCTTCGCTCGCCGCAGTTCCCCCCTTCCACCTCCCCTTGATTTGCTCTTTTGATTGGGGTCCAGGAATGCAGGAATAAAAAAAATAAAAAAAAAAAGGAAAAAACTGGAGCTCGCATCCACCCTCTCCAAGCTGCTGCCTCCTTCTTTCCTCTTTTTTTTTTTACTTTTCTTTTTTTTTTTTTTCCCCCAATTCAAGTGTTAAGCAGAACCAGGTTGCTTTCAAGAATGTATTTGATGCAATTGTACACAAGAGCGGGCTCCATTCATTCCCTCCCTCTCCCCCCCCACCTCCCGCCCCGGGCTTTATCCCCCCTTTCCTCATCCCCATCCCCATCCCGGGGGTCCTGGCACCGGGGCAGAGGTGGGGAGGCTGGAGCTGAGCCCCGGTGCTGCGGAAGGCGGAGGGGAAGGGGAAGGGAAGAGGGGGGTCCCCGGGGGTGCTGCTGGCCGGGTAGGAAGGGGGGGACCCCCGGCTTTCTCCCTGCCGGAGCCCCCCGGTCCTGGCTCCCGCAAGGCTTTTGTTAGTGGCAGCGGCGGGGCCGGTGCGGCTCTGCCGGGGGAGGATCTCCTACCTGCTCTCAGCTCCATGCGGGACGGGCGCGGGGCCGGGGCGGTCGGTGCGTGCTCGGGGGTCCCCGGGCGGGCAGGCAGCGGTCCCGCACACCGGCCCGGGACTGCGGCTCCCATTTGCCGCTCCGAGCCCTCTCGCCTCTTCTCCTCCCCGCGCAAAGAGCCGAGAGCCCGGTCCCCGGGGGGGGGAACGGGGGGGACGGGACGGAGAGGGGGGTCCGGGGAGGGGAGG
>JAWWMP010000165.1:8345823-8366864 GCA_035047865.1 Dendrocincla tyrannina
GCCATTCCCTGTATTCCATTCCCTGTGTGCCATGTCGTGCCGTGCCATTCCCTGTATGACATTCCCTGTGTGCCATGTCGTGCCGTGCCATTCCCTGTATGACATTCCCTGTGTGCCATGCCGTGCCGTGCCATTCCATGCCATGCGGGTGCGGTCGGGAATAGCTCAAGGGGCCTGCCCCAGCCCTGACATTTCTGCTCCGCGGTGTCAGCTTTACACCCGGCCCCGGGTGACCCCTGGCTGGCCCGGTCCCTGTCCCTGGTCACTTCTCCCCTACTCCCGTCATCGTCCCTGTCCTCGTCCCGTGTCCCGGACCCTGTCCCTGCCTCCCAGCGGTGCCACGCCGGCTCCTCATCCAGGGACCCCACGCTGTCCCCTTGTCCTGCCACTCCCCTCGGTACCCCCCCGGTGGCCCCGGTCCCCCCCGGTGCCCCCGGTCCCGCCCCGCCCCGCCCGGGGCCGCCCCGTCCGGGCAGGAGGCGCCGCAGCCGCCGCCGAGACCGGAGTGAGCAGAGCCACTGCTGGGGGGGTGACAGCACCGGGACCGGGACAGACAGACACCGACAGACACCGGCAGCGTCGGGACCGGAGCGGCCAGAGCCGCTGCTGGGGCGTGACAGCACCGACACCGACACAGACACCGATATCGACACCGATATCGACACCGATATCGACACCGATATCGACACCGCCACCGACATCGACACCGCCGCCACCACCGCCGGTGGGTGCTGGCAAGGGTGGGGGGCCCGGTGATCCGGAGTAGGGTGTGGGTGCTTTTTGGGTGGGCGCTGGTGCAGCGGGATGAGGGTCGGTGGGGGTGTGCACGGGTGGGTGTGTGGAGGGTGTGTGTGAACACTTCTGTGTGTGTGTGCACAGAGCAGTGTGACAGTGCAGGTGACAGGGTGGGGTGCAGGTGACAGGGTACGGGTGACAGTGCAGGTGACGTGGTGCAGGGGATGGGAGTGTGGGTGACAGGGTGTGAGTGACAGAGTGCAAGTGACAGTGTGGGTGACAATTCGTGGGTGACAGGATGAGGGTAACCAGGTGCAAGTGATGGTGCAGGTGACAGGGTGTGTGCGACAGGGTGAGGGTGACCAAGTGCAGGTGACAGGGTGTGGGTGGCAGTGCAGGTGACGTGGTACACGTGATGGAAGTGTGGGTGACAGAGTGAGAGTGACAGAGTGCAAGTGACAATGGGGGTGACAGGATGCAGGTGATGGGGTGACAGTGACAAGGGTGCAGGTGATGGTGCAGGTGACAGGGTGTGGGTGACAGGGTGGGTGATGGTGCAGGTGATAGGGTGTGTGCGACAGTCCAGGTGACAGTGGGGGTGACAGAATGCAGGTGATGGTGATGACAGTGCAGGTGACGATGTGGGTGACACGGTGTGGGTGACAGCGTGTGGGTAATGGTGTGGATGACGGGGAGCGTGCGACTGTTTGTCTGACAGTGTGAGTGACAGGGTGCAGGTGACAGGGTGTGTGACGGGGCGGGGGGTGACAGGGTGCAGGTGACAGGGAGCGGGAGGCAGCGCGTGCAGGACCCTGCGGCGCGGCAGCCGCGCTGGTGGCCCCGTGCCTGCCGGTGGCGGTGGCGGTGGCGGTGACAGTGACACCGCAGGCAGCTGGAGATAAGCCGGGGGACGTGCGTGCTGGCAGCTCCGCCACGCTGGGGACAGGGGGACGGGGCGGGGGGGGGACAGGAGGGAGTGCCCAGCCTTGGGACACAGATACCGGGGGACAGGGACACCTCGGAAGGCTGAGCCACCACCCCGGTCCCGTTGCGGCAGCGTGTCCCTCCGTGGCGACGGGGACAGGGACACGGACAGGGGTGCCAGCGCCTGGCGCGAGGTGGCAGAGGGGACAATGGGGCTCTGTGTCGCCTAATCCGGGGCACGGGGCCGGGGGTTGGCACCCCGGGGTGGCGCGGGGGGGGTTTAAAGGCCAGACCGGCCGGTGTCCCCTGTGCCAGGCGTCCCAGAGCCCTCGTCCCCTGCGCGCTCTCGGGCCACGGCTCCCACCCCAAGGTACCGGGGGACACTGCTGTCCCAGCCTGGGGACACCTCCCAGCTGGGGATGGAGGGGGACAGGGTGGTCCCCAGGCTGGGGGTGGGGAGAGGACCTGGAGGGACCCCGGTGGCCGCCCCATGGCTGGGTTTTGGGGGGTCCTTGTGCCATGTCACCGAGCAGTGTGTCCCTTAATCCTGTCCCTGGGTGCCGGCCACCCCTTGGGGACACCCGCCCCGTGTCCCCTGGGGTCCCGGCAGCTCCGGTGGGCTGGGGGTGACTGGGTGGGTGGCTGCCAGAGGGCACCGCTCAGCTCCGTGCCTCAGTTTCCCTCCTCGCCAGCTCTGCAGGGAGCAGGGACAGCCGGGGGGCTGGGGACACCCCGGGCACCTGGGTCTGCACCCCCAGGGCACCTTGGCACCCCCGGGGAGGGGGGGTTGCCCCTGGCTGTGCTGAGCTGGCACGGGATTACACTAATCCCTGCGCGGGCTCAGCCGGAGGTGCCGGGGCTGGCACCGAGGGGACAACCTGGGGACACTGTGACTGGCACAGAGGGGTCAGTCTGGGGACACTGAAGGAACAGGCTGGTGCCACCAGGGCTGGCACCGAGGGGTCAACCTCGGGACATCAGGAATGGCACTGAGGGGATAATGTGGGGACACTGGGGCTGGCACCAAAGGAACAAACTGAGGCCACCGGGGCTGGCACCGAGGGGCGCCCCAGGAAGGCTGCCGAGCTCCGGTGGGGGCTGCAGGAGGGGCCCCCTCGGGGGGAACCGAGGGGTCCCAGCGCCGGGAGGGGGTGGCCGGGGGGGTGGCAGGTCCCCAAGGAGCCGCGCTGACTCTGCCTGTCCTTCTCTTGCAGCCCCTCTGTCACCAGGATGGTGAGTGACCCCCGGGTGGGGGGTCCGGGCGGAGGTGGGTGCCCACCCCGGGGACCCCGGCGGTGCCGGGCACTGGCGTGGGGCAGCGTAGCGTGCTGTGCCCACCCTCCGCGTGACCCCGCGGGGACAAGGGGACGCTTTGTCCGGGAGCTGGCGGCCCCGGCGGCTGGCACTGCCCCGCTGTCCCCGAGGCGGTGGCGCTGTGCCCGGCGCCCGCAGCCCCCCAGCACCGTGACACTCCCACCCACGGGTGGGCAGCGGAGCCCCGCGGTCCCTCCACAGCCTCTTACCCCGTGTCTGCACCATGTCCCCCGTGCCTGCCCGGTGACAGCCCTGAGCCCTGTGCCAGCCCTGTGCCAGTCCCTGTCAGCCCCTTAAACCCCTCCCAGCCCCATGCCACCCCATGCCAACCTATTAGCCTAATGCCAGCTCCTTAGCCCCGTGCCAGTCCCACGGCAACCCATTTAGCCCCATGCCAGCCCATTAGCCGCATACCAGCCCCTCAGCTCCATGCCAGTCCCGTGCCAGTCCCGTGCCAATCCATTAGCCGCATGGCAGCCCCATGCCAGCCCTACACCAGCCCCTCAGCCCCATGCCAGCCTCTTAACCCCGTGCCACCCCCATACCAGCCCTTTAGCCCGTGCCAGCCGCCCACACCAGCCCCTTAACTTCACGCCAGCCCCTTAACCCCATGCCAGCCCCATTCCAGGCCCTTATCCCCGTGCCAGCCCCGTGCCAGCCTGATCCCTGCTCCCACAGCTCTCCATGGCCCAGCCGAGCCCGGAGCGGGTGTCCAACCCTGCGGACCAGGAGTGGGCAGGGCCCGAGGCTCTGTGCCCGGGCTGGCTGGAGGACGAGGCCCCCGATGGCGAAGCGCCTGGGGACAGCGGGGACCCTGACAGTGCCACCCACGCCTACGAGCTGCTCCAGAGCGCCCTGTGCCAGGAGGGGCTGCCCCCGACGCTGGACTGCTCCGCGGAGCCCCGCACGGGTGGGGGACACCAGGGGCATGGCGCCAGGCTGGGGACACGGGGATGGCAGGGACGGGGGTGTGGGAACAGTGCCAGGCTGGGGACACGGGGGTGGCAGGGAGTGGGGTGGTGATGGGGGTGCATAGTGCCACGTTGGGGACATGGGGGTGGCAGGGATAGTGCTGTGGGCTCAGTGCCAGGCTGGGGACACGGGGGTGGCACTGGGGGCACAGTGCCAGGCTGGGGACACGGGGGTGGTGATGGGGACACAGTGCCAGGCTGGGGACACGCGGGTGGTGATGGGGACACAGTGCCAGGCTGGGGATAGGGGATATCTAGGGTCTCCCAGCCAGGCTGGGGACAGGGACAGGGACAGGGACAGGGACAGGGACAGGGACAGGGACAGGGACAGGGTGGCACCAGGGTTCCCACCCCGGCGCTGTTAACGCTCCCATTCCTGGCAGGATTCGGACCACTGGACATGACCGTTTGCATCCTGGGCTCCCCCACGGCCTTCCTGCCCGTCCTGCTGGAGGGTGGCACCCGCTGCCCAGGTGGGTATGGTCCCCTTGTCCCCACCCCTGAACCCACAGCGGGAGGCCCCCAAACCCACCTGTGCTGCGTGACCGGGACTGGGAGGGAAACTGGGGCAGGGCAGGAGAGTGGCACCAACAGCCCGCATCCCATTAATCCCAGTCCACACCAGCTGGGCAGCAAATGCCACCCCAGGGTGCTAGGGGAAGGAGGTGCGGGGCACCCACTGCCCACCTCCTGCTCACCCACCCACAGGTGCCATGGTGCTGTGCCTGTCACCCACCTGGGCCAGCCGGGTGCCATCAGAGACGTCCCCGGGCTCCTGGTCCCTGCTGCTCTCGCGGGGGGTCTCCTTCAAAGTGGGGGGACACAGCGCCCTGGAGACCTTCGTGCCCCCTCGCCGTGCCAACTACGTGACGGGCACCTTCGCGCCGGGGGACCCCGAGGGCGGCTGGGTGGGTGAGCTGGCCCGTGACCTCGACTGCCCCACGGGGGGCTCGGTCCCGCTCACCCACCGGCTGGAGGACCCCCTGGTCACCCGCTGGGTGCTGGCAGCGCGTGCCAACCTGCCCGTGCCTCCCACTCTGGCCTTTGTCCTGGGGGCTCGGGGGGACCTGCCCGCCGAGCTGGAGGTGCCCAGGGTGAGGTTGGTGCGGCTGGAGGACCCCCAGGGCCAGGAGAGCCTGGTGCAGGAGGAGGTGGGCGCCTTCCTGGGGGGCACCGCCATGGAGCCCTACAGCCAGGTGGGCACGGAGGGGGCATGAGGGGCACTCATAGGGTATGGCAGGGGGGTAGGGGTCGGGGGTGTGGGCACAGCAGGGCATGGGGGACATGGTGGGGGCACCTGTGGGTCATACACCAGTAGGGTGTCACTGGTGGCAAAGGGTGACAACTGTACCTGGGTGGTGGGGTGGCCTTGGGTGGCATGAGGTGGCTCAGAGTGACATGGGATGGCACATTGGCACCTGCAGATGGTGACTATGGTGTGGGGTGACAGGGGTGCACACAGGTGTTGAAGTGGTACAGGGTGACATGCGGGAGCACACACATGGTGGGGTGGCACAGGGTGACAACAGGGAAGCACACAGGTGGTGGGGTGGCACAGGGTGACACAGGGTGGCACAGGAGAGCATGCAGGTGGTGGGGTGGCACAGGGTGACACGGGGGAGCACACAGGTGGTGGGATGGCACAGGGTGACACAGGGTGACCCGGGGGTGCACACAGGTGGTGGGGTGGCACAGGGTGGCCCAGAGTGACAACAGGGGAGCACACAGGTGGTGGGGTGGCACAGGGTGACACGAAGGTGTCCGCAGGTGGTGGTGCGGCCGGCAGGGTGGCGCTGGCGGGGCACGGACACCCGCAGCACCCACAGGAAGGAGGAGGGGACGGCGGTGGCGCAGGCGGTGGGTGCCTGGCTCCGGGGGCTGAAGGAGGAGGACAGCGTCCTGCTGGAGGCCATGGTGCCCACCGCCCGCCTGCCTGTACCCCCCCCACGTAAGGCCCCCGCCCTCGGGCGCCCACCACCCTGGGGTGGGAGGGGAAGGGTCCCCCGGGTCCCCCCCGGCTGTGCCAGCCATGTGTCTGTCCCATGGGGTGGGTGGGTGGAGGGTCATTGGGGTGCCCAAACTCCTGGGGTGCTGGGGGTGGGCATGAGGGTGGTCACCCTGGACTCCCATAGTCCCTGGTTGGGTGGGAAAGTCACCCTGAACCCCCATGGTCACCTGGGGTAGGGAGGGGAGAGCGCCCTGAACCCCCATGCCCACCTGGAGTGGGAAGGGCATCCTGGAATCCCATGCCCACCTGGGGTGGGAAGGGAAGGACATCCCGGACTCCCCTGGTCACCTGGGATGGAGGGAAGGGCACCCTGGGCTCCCTGGGGTGGGGGCGAAGGTGACACCCTTCCCCTCCCGACAGTCCCGTGGGGCTGGGGGTGACAGCGGCCGTGTTGTATCCCGCACTCTCCCGGGGCTGGGGTTGACTGGGGCCACCGCGGTGCCACGGGGGGGTCCCCAAAGCCCCCGGAGGAGGGGGGGGGTCGGGCAGGGACAGTGCCTGCCCTGTCCCTCGCCCCCCAGGCAGCCCAGCCCCGCGGCTGCCCGTGGCCCTGCGCATCTGCACCCTGGTCTGCAGGTCCTGGGGGGACCGACCCCAGCTCTGCCAGGTACGGTGGGACCCCAACCCCTTGGTGGCTCTGTATGTCCCCAGCCTATGGTGCCCATTCACGTCCCCGTGCCCTGGTGGCACTCGGTGTCCCCAAAGCCATTAACATGACAGCCCAGCCCATACCCCATGTCCTCTGGCTACGGTGTCCATCCATATCCCACTCCTTGGGTCAATGTGTCACCCCATGTCCCCGTGTCCTGATGCCAGCCCGTGTCCCCAAGCTGTGGGGTGGCAGCCGGTGTCCCCACGCCCTGGTGGGAGCTGGTGTCCCCATACCTTTTGTGGCAGTCCACGCCCCCCTGCCCTTGTGGCCGCCCATGTCCCCAGACTGCAGGCTGTCACCCGTGTCCCCGTGCTCTGGTGGCAGCCGCTGTCCCCAGACTAGGGGGTGGCAGCCGGTGTCCCCATGCCCACCGCCGTGTCCCCGCAGGTGGCTTGCGCCGTGGGACGCGCGGAGAGCCCGGTGCGTCACGGGGCGGCGCTGCCCCAGAGCCTGGACTCCAGCCTGCAGCAGTGGGGCGTGGTGGCCCCCAGCCAGCGCCAGGCACTGGCCACACGGCTCCGGGAGGCCACCGAGGCCGCCATGGCCGCCCTGCTGGCCACCGAGGCGGAGCTGAGCCCGCAGCAGCGCGGTGGCACCCGCGCCCGCACCGACATCCTGGGTGAGCGCGGCGAGGGGCAGCGCCGGTGCCCGCGGCCACGCTGCGGCGCCGGGCGCGGTGTCACCCTCTCTGTCCCCGTCCCCAGGCGTGGACTTCTTGCTGGCGTGCGTGGATGACGCCCTGGAGCTGGTGGCCCTGGCCACCAACAGCCAGCGGTGCCTGGAGACCTGCGTGCTGGCCGAGGCCATGGGGCGCGCCGTCGGGGAGCCCCCCGGGGACCTGCCCCGGCTGCTGGCCGAGGCTATGCTGCACCGGGCGCAGTGTCACCTGGTCGAGGGCAAGGACATCCTGCTCATCGGGGCCGGCGGCGTCAGCAAGAGCTTCGTGTGGGAGGCGGCTCGAGACTACGGGCTGAGGGTGAGAGGATTTGGGGGCGCCCCCACCGGGAGGTTCCCGGGGAGAGCGCTGGGGTGGCCCCCTCCCCACCACCACCGCTGGGCGGGTGAGAGACGCCTCCTTTGGGGCCGCAGATCCACCTGGTGGAGTCGGACCCGGAGCACTTCGCGGCGGGGCTGGTGGAGACCTTCCTGCCCTACGACAGCCGGGAGCACCGGCGGGACGAGGAGCACGCGGAGCGGGTGCTGGAGCTGCTGCGCTCCCGGGGGCTGCGGCCCCACGCCTGCCTCTCCTACTGGGACGACTGCGTGGTGCTGGCGGCGCTGGTGTGCCAGGGCCTGGGGCTGCGCGGCTGCTCGCCCGCCGCCGTCCGGGTGGCCAAGCAGAAGAGCCGGACCCACCAGCACCTGCAGCGCTGCCGTCGAGGCCGCCCGCCGCCCGCCGCCTTCGCCGTGCCCTGCCGCCGGCTGCAGAGCCACGGCGACGTGGAGCGGGCGGCGGGCGCCGTGCCCTTCCCGGCCGTGGCCAAGCTGGAGTTCGGGGCCGGCGCCGTCGGGGTGCGGCTGGTGGAGGACGCCGGGCAGTGCCACGCACACGCGGCGAGGCTCTGGAGGGACCTGCGCGACGACGACGACCACCCGGGCATCGGGCTGGGCTGGGGCAACGCCATGCTGCTCATGGAGTACGTGCCGGGCACCGAGCACGACGTGGACCTGGTGGTCTTCGACGGGCGGCTGGTGGGCGCCTGGGTGTCGGACAACGGCCCCACGCGCGTCCCCGCGTTCCTGTAGACGGCGGCGTGCCTGCCGTCCTGCCTGCCCGCCGACCGGCAGGCGCAGCTGGTGCGGGCGGCCCTGCAGTGCTGCCGGGCGTGCGGGCTGCGCGACGGGGTCTTCAACGTGGAGCTCAAGCTGGGGCCGGGGGGCCCGCGGTTGTTGGAGATCAACCCCCGCATGGGGGGCTTCTACCTGCGCGACTGGATCCGGGAGGTCTACGGGCCCGACCTGCTGCTGGCGGCCGTGCTGGTGGCGCTGGGGGTGCCGCCGGTGCTGCCGGCGCGCCCCTCGCCCCGCGCCCACCTGGCCGGGGTGATGTGTCTGGGCTCGGAGCACGGCGAGGCCCTGGGGGGCGGTGGAGGCATGGAGGCTCTGCGGGAGCTGCAGGGCCGGGGGCTCGTCCGCCTCAACCGGCTCTTCGAGGAGGTGGCGGGCGACGGCGAGTACGAGGAGCCGCTCCTGAGCGTGGCGTGCGACGGGGCGACTCGGGCCGAGGCTTGCGTGCGCCTGCTGGGGCTGTGCCAGGCGCTGGGCATCGACTCCCCGCGGTACCCCGTGGAGCATTTCTTGTCCCACTTCAAATAGCGCCGGGCAGGCAGCGGGGACGGCGCGGGCGAGCGGGGCGAGTGGGGAACACCCACCCGCGGCCCCGGCACCCCGTCCCGCCGCCCCGCTCCCCAGCATCCCCCCGGCACCCGGTCCCTCTGTCCCGCCACCCCATCCCCTGGCGCCCCCCGTGCTGCCTTGGGTCCCAACCTCCTGCCCCGGTACCCCATTCCCCGGCATCCCCTCAATCCCCTGGCAGAACATCCCTTGGCATTCTGACACCCCACCCACTGGGATCCCCCCATTATTAACCTGGCACCCCATGCCCTGGCACCCCTCTTCTGCCCTGGATCCCAATCACCTGCCCCGGTACCCCATTCCGTGACACCCACCCACTTCCCTGGCATCCCACCCCCTGGCATCCCCCCATTACTCTGTTCTCCCATTCCCTGGCATCCCCCATCTCCTGGCACCACATTCCCCCATTACGCTGACACCCTTTCCCCCAAAATCCCCCTCTCCCAATCCAGGCACCCCCACCTCCTATTACCCCATTCCCTGACATCCTCACCACGTCCTGGCACCCCATGCCCTGGCATTCCCCCACTCCCCTGATACCCCATCCCCCTGCCCTGACACCCCATTCCCTGCTCCCCAACATCCCCCCCTTCCTCGCCTGTCCCCCCTTGTCCCTGCAGTCGGGGGTCCTGTGCCCCTCCCATGCCAGGGGCACTCAGGGGGACACTGACCCTGTGCCATCCCCCCTGGGGGGCAGTCAAGGGACCCCCCAGAGGTACCTGAGCCACCCCACTTGAGCAGCAGGTGCAGCCTGAGGTGTGGTGGCACCTGCTGGCATGGGGAGACCCTACAATAACACACCTTGAAGGGGAGGCCCCACAGTAACAAACCATCGTGGGGAGACCCCACAGTAACAAACGAGCGTGGGGAGACCCTACAATAACAAACAAGTGTGGGGAGACCCCACAATAACAGACTGAGAGAAGGAGACCCCACAATAACAAACCAGTGTGGGGAGACCCCACAATAACACACATTGAAGGGGAGACCCCACAATAACAAACAATCATGAGGAGACCCCTCAATAGCAGATCAGCATGGGGACATCCCACAATAACAAACCAGCGTGGGGAGACCCCACAATAACAGACTGAAGTAAGGAGACCCTACAATAACACAACTTGAAGGGGAGACTCCACAATAACAAACCAGTATGGGGAGATCCCATAATAATAAAGCAGAACTGGGAGACCCTACAATAACAGACCAGTATGAGGAGACCCCACAATAACAGACTGAGGTGGGGACACCCCACAATAACACCCTTGAACAGGAGACCCTACAATAATGAGCCAGCATGGGAAGACCCTACAGTAACAGACCAGTGTGGGGAGACCCTATAATAATAAAAGGGCACCTGGGGGATTCCCTGGAGCAGCTGGGAAGATCCTCGGAGGAGAAACTTGTGTGAAGAGCCCTGTGATATAAGGCTGTCACTGGGGAAATCCTACAATAATACGAGTGAACCCACAATAACACCAGTGACCCTACAATAGCAGAGCCCTGTAGTGCCTGACAGCCTAGAATGACACCAGTGACCCTATAATAACACCCAAACTCTGTAGCACCCCTGACCCTACAATAACACCAGAGACCCTACAATAACACCAGTAACCTCACAACACCTGTAATCCTACAATGCCCAGCCCCTGTAGTCACTGAGACCCTACAATAACACCATTGACCCTACAATAATACCCGCCCCCTGAAGTGCCCTCAACCCTACAAAAACACCAGCGACCCTACAGCAACACACATCCCCTGTAGTGCCCAAAACCCTATAATAACACCCAGCCCCTGTAGTGCCTGAGACCCCACAGTAACACCAGCGACCCTACAATAACATGGTCTTAAAGTAACACTCAGCTCCTGTAGTGCCTCCAACCCTAAAAAACCACCAGTGGCCCTAGAGCAACACACATTCCCTGTAGTCTCTGAGACCCTACAATAACAGCAGAGACCCTACAACAACGCCCAGTCCCTATAGTGCCTGAGACCCTGCAATAACACGAGTGGCCCTACAATAACATCAGAAACCCCACAATAATACCCAGCCCCTATAATGCCTGAAACCCTACAACAATACATGTGACCCTACAATGACACATAGCCCTCACAGCCCCCACGGCCCTACAACAACACGAGTGACCCTACAATAACACCAGAGACCCTACAAAAACACCCAGCCCCTGTAGTGCCTGAGACCCTACAGTAACACCAGAGACCCTACAATAATATATAAACCCTATAGCCCCTGAAATCCTACAATAACACGAGTGACCCTACAATAACACGAGTGACCCTACAATGACACGAGTGGCCCTATAGTAACTCCCAGCCCCTATAGTGCCTGAAACCCCGCAATAACCCGAGTGACCCTACAATGACACCAGAGACCCTACAACACCACCATTGCCCCACGGCGTCCCACAGCCCCACTCGTGCCCCCCAAGCCCGCGTGGACCCCCAGGGCGATCCCAGCGTGGGGGTCCCTCCCCTCCTCTGACGTCACGGCCGCCCCTCTGACGTCACGGGCGGGGGTGGCCGCAGTAAAGGCTGTGAGCGGCTGTGTCCTTGTCCTTGTCCCTGCGCCACCCACGGGGACCCCCATCCCCGTGTCCCGCCCCACGGGGGACACCCGGGGACACCCCGGTTACGGGGGGGGCGTGTGTCTGTGGGGGCGTGTCGTGTCCCCGTGGGGCAGGTCCGTGGGGCGGGTCCGTCGGGGGGCAGGTCCATGGGGCGGGTCCGTGGGGCGGGTCCGTGGGGAGGGCGGGTCCGTGGGGCGGGTCCGTGGGGCGGGTCCGTGGGGTGGGTCCGTGGGGAGGGCGGGTCCGTGGGGCATGTTTATGGGGCGGGTCCGTGGGGCGGGTCCGTGGGGCGGGTCCCCGGGCTCACCGTGACGGGGGTCCCCGCACAGCGCCGTCATGGCGGGGGTGTTCGACATCGACCTGGAGACCGAGGAGGGCAGCGACGGGGACGACCCCGAGCTGGGCGCCGTGAGTGGCCCCGGGGGGCGCGGGGGGCGACACCCGTGGGGGGCGACACCCCCGGGGTCGGGACCCCCGACGCGGGTGGGGCGGGGGGAGCGCCGTGCGGGGCGGTGCGGGATGGGGCGGGGAGGGCGGGCACGGGGCTGCGGTGGGGACAGGGGGACAGCGGGGACAGGGGGACAGGGGGGACAGCGGGGACGGGGGGGACAGGGGTACAGCAGGGACAGCGGGGACAGGGTGGCGCAGGGCGCTGTCGGTGCCCACCGGGAGCGGCGGCACCGGGGGCGGGTCCGGCTGGGCAGGGCCCGGAATCGGCCCCAAAACATCCGGCAGGGCCGGCTCGGCGCTGCCTCGCCCCGCGCTGACCGTGCCCTGCCTGTCCTGCCTGTCCCCTGCCTGTGCCCTGCCCGACATGTGTCCCCTTCCTGCCGTGGGTCCCCTGCCTGACATGTGTCCCCTACCTGCTGTGTGTCCCCTGCCTGCCAATGTGTCCCATATGTGACATGGGTCCCTTCACTTCCGTGTGTCCCCTGCCGGCCATGTGTCCCCTGCCGGCCATGTGTCCCCTGCTTGCCATGGGTCCCCTACCTTCCTGCCATCCCACTGTGTGTCCCTTACCTGCCATGTGTCCCCTTCCTGCCATCAGTCCCTTACCTGCCATCAGTCCCTTACCTGACATATGTCCTCTGTCTGCCGTGGGTCCCCTGCCTGCTCTGTGTCCCCCTATCTGCTGTCATGTGTCCCCTGTGTGCTACGTGTCCCCCTACATGCTGCCATGTGTCGCCTGTGAGCCATGTGTCCCCCCTATAAGCTGTCATGTGTCCCCTGTGTGCTGTGTCCCCCTACCTGCTGTCATGTGTCCCCTTACTTGCTGTCATGTGTCCCCTGTGTGCTGTGTCCCCCTATCTGCTGTCATGTGTCCCCTGTGTGCTGTGTGTCTCCCTACGTGCTGCTTTGTGTCCCCCTATCTGCTGTCATGTGTCCCCTCCCTGCCATGTATCCCCTTATCTGCTGTCATGGGTCCCCTATCTGCTGTGTGTCCCCTACCTGCTATCATGGGTCCCTTGCCTGCCAAGGTTCCCCTACCTTCCTGCCATCCCACCATGTGTCCCCCACCCTCCCCATCTCATGGCCATGTGTCCCCTCCCTGCCATGTGTCCCCCCCTGCCCACCACTGACCGTGGGTTCCCTCCCGCAGGAGATGGAGCTGGAGCCCCGGGGGAACGGCCTGGAGTAAGTGGGGGGCAGGCAGGGGTGGGAGGGACAGGCAGGGGACAGGCGGGGGGCTGTCCCTGCTCACCCCCCCCCTCCCACCAGGCCGGTGGGACACTATGAAGAGATCGAGATTTCGGAGAGCAGCGTCAACAACGGCCCCGAGCACATCGGCCCCCACTGCTTCGAGCTGCTCCGTGTCCTGGGCAAGGGTGGCTATGGCAAGGTTGGGGCACAGTGGGGTTGGAGGGGGTTCCTGGGGGGGGCTCCGGTGCCACCTCATGACATCCCCAACCTTCCGTTTCCACCCTTCCAGGTGTTCCAGGTCCGCAAAGTCCAGGGCACCAACACGGGGAAGATCTTCGCCATGAAGGTCCTGAAGAAGGTAGTGCCACCCCGCTCATCCCCAAGCAGCCCCCTCGGGGACCCCCCAAACTCAGCAGCCACCCCCTCCCCAGGCCAAGATCGCCTGCAATGCCAAGGACACGGCACACACACGGGCAGAGAGGAACATCCTGGAGGCCGTCAAGCACCCCTTCATCGTCGACCTCATCTACGCCTTCCAGACGGGCGGCAAGCTCTACCTCATCCTGGAGTGCCTCAGCGGTGAGGGACAGGGGACAGGGGGCTGGGGGGCTCAGGGGGGCCAGGGGTGGCTCAGGGGATGCGGGGATGGCTCAGGGGGCCAGGGATGGCTCAGGGAATGCAGGGATGGCTCACAGTGTCACAGGGATGGCTAAAATAGTCCCAGGGGTGACTCAGGTGGTCCAGGGATGGCTCATGGGGTGTCAGAGATGGCTCATGGGGTCCCAGGGATGTCTCAGGGTGTCACAGGGATGGCTCATGGGGTCCCAGGGATGGCTCAGGGGATCCAGAGGTGGCTCACAGTGTTCCAGGGGTTGCTCAGTAGGTCCAGAGATGGTTAAAGGGGTTGCAGGGGGATGGCTTGGGGGGGTCCAAGTATTGCTCAGGGACTCCCAAGGATGGCTCATGGGGTCCTAGGGGTGGCTAAAGGGGTGCCAAGGGATGGCTTAGGGGATTCCAGGGATGGCTTAGAGGGTCCCAGGGACTGCTTAGAGCATCTCAAGGGTGGTTCTGAACGTCCCAGGTATTCCTTGAAGGGTCCCAGAAATGGCTAAAGGGTTTCCAGGGATGTCTCACGGGGTCCAGCTCGGGCTCTCTTTGCAGGTGGAGAGCTCTTCATGCAGCTGGAGCGGGAGGGAATCTTCCTGGAGGACACTGCCTGGTAGGGATGGGGTGGTGACGGTGGTGGGCATGGAGGGGGGGGGTGGGCACCCCAACACCACTCCCAGCCCCACCCCAATCCTGCCCCAGTTTCTACCTGAGTGAGATCACGCTGGCACTGGGTCACCTGCACTCCCATGGGATCATCTACCGGGATCTCAAGCCAGAGAACATCATGCTCAACAGCCAAGGTGGGCTTGGGGAAGGATCTGGGGGACTTAGGGGGTGTCTCCAGAGGTGCTGCTGACCGCCCCCCATCCCATCTTGCTCAGGTCACATCAAGCTCACGGATTTCGGGCTGTGCAAGGAGTCGATCCACGATGGAGCCGTCACCCACACCTTCTGTGGCACCATCGAGTACATGTGAGGTGGATGCAGCACTGGGGGGTGTGTGGGGGGGATCTTCGGGCCCCTCCACTCGCTCAAGGACCCCCTTGCACCCCCCAGGGCCCCTGAGATCCTGGTGAGGAGCGGGCACAACCGGGCAGTGGACTGGTGGAGCCTGGGAGCCCTGATGTACGACATGCTCACCGGATCGGCAAGTCCCACTCCTGCTCCTTCCTCCCTGGGGGTCTTGGGGGGGGTCTCAGAGATGGAGGGGGGGCCCTGAAGGCGGGGGGGGGTCTTGGGGGTCGGTCCCTGCTGAGGGGAGCCTCTGCACCCTGTTGCTTACAAGGTCAGCAGGTCCCACTCCTGCTCCTCCCTCCCTGGGTGTCGTTGGGTGAGGAGTCCCAGAGGTGGTTTGGGGGGTCCCAGGCATGGTGGAGGGTCCCCACCGGGGTGTCCCTGAGCCTTCCTCACCCCCCTGACCCTCCCTCACCTCGTGGTGCCTCTGGCAGCCGCCGTTCACCGCTGAGAACCGCAAGAAGACCATCGACAAGATCCTCAAGGGCAAACTGGTGCTGCCACCCTACCTGACCCCTGATGCCCGCGACCTCCTCAAGAAGGTGCCCCCCTCCAAAACTTCCCTCCCCACCCTTTATTTCAGTAGGTCCTACAAAAACACGCCCCCTCGCCCCCCAATTCCCCTCTTCATCCCTGTTTCTCTTCCAGTTCCTCAAGCGAAACCCCAACCAGCGGGTGGGGGGCGGCCCGGGGGATGCGGCCGATGTGCAGGTACAGGGGTGGGCAGGGGGTGGGTGGGTGGATGTGGGGTGGGGACCCCCCCAGCCCTGCCTGGCACCTCGCAGTGCTGTGTGACTGCCCCTCAATCCCACAGAGACAACCCTTCTTCCGCCACATCAACTGGGAGGACCTGCTGGCGCGCAGGCTGGACCCCCCCTTCAAACCCTGCCTGGTATGGACAGTGGGCAAGGGCGGTGTGGGGGAGTGTTTTGGGAGGGTCCCGTGGGAGCACCCACCGTGTTCCCACAGCAGTCAGAGGAGGACGTGAGCCAGTTCGACACCCGCTTCACCCGCCAGACCCCCGTGGACAGCCCCGATGATGCTGCCATCAGTGAAAGTGCCAACCAGGCCTTCCTGGTATGGGGGGGCACGGCTTGGGGAGGGGGGTGGTGGCACCCCCAGCGCTCCCAAACCCACCTGCTGACACCCCAAAACCCTGCAGGGCTTCACCTACGTGGCGCCCTCGGTGCTGGAGAGCATCAAGGAGGGGTTCTCCTTCCAGCCCAAGGTGCGCTCGCCCCGACGCCTCAACAGCAGCCCCCGCACCCCTGTCAGGTACGAGGGTGTGGAGGGCTTGGGGTGTTTTGGGGTGGGAGCATCAGGGTGGGCACCAAGGGTGGGTGTGGGTGGAGTGGGAGGGTTCATGGGGTGGGGGCTTGGTGCTCTCGGGGATGGGGAAGGGGCTCTGAGGGGCACTGGCTGCCGCCCCCCACCTCCTCACCCTCATCCCCTGACGTGTTCCCCCCACAGCCCCGTGAAGTTCTCCCCGTTTGAAGCGTTCAAGCCGGTGGCCCCGGGGGACCCCATGGAGCTGGGATCCCCCCAGCCCCCCCCGCCTGAGGGCACGGCCCCCCTACCCATCAAGCCCTCCGGAGGGGCCAAAAAGCAGAAGGGGGGCCGGGGGCGGGTGCCCAGGTAGGGGTGGGGTGGGTGGGGTGGGCAGGAGGGGGGCCTGGTGCCCCCCATGGGGTGGGGAGGACCCCACGGTGCTGCTGTTGCTCCGGGGGGTTCACCCCTCCCCTCCCAGCACAGCCCCCCGCCCAAGGGGTCGGGGGGCACGGGGTACCCCCCAGGGGTGTGGCCTTTTTGGGGGGTGGCCCCTGGGGTTGTGGCCCCGCTGCTGGATGTGTGCCAATTAAAGGACATGCCGAGGCTGTGGTGGTCCCTGTGCTGGGGACGGCGGGCCTGGGGGACACTGGGGGGGCTGCCCTGCCAGGGAGGGTCCAGGCTCCACCCCCTGGGTGATCCCACACCCCTTTTCTTATGCTCTTCCCCTTCCATGGTCCTGTCCATGCCACAAGGACCAGTTGCTTTCCCTGTGCCTGCCCTTTTCCATTGGTCCCACCCACTTTTCCATTGGTCCCACCTGCTTTTCCATATGTCCCCACCCTTTCCTTGGCCCCACTCGCTTCCCCCCAACCATGTCCCCACCCCAGGCAGCCGTGGCTGGGCAGAGCTGCTCTTTTATTGGCAGGTGCCCATCACAGGGCGGTGACACTGAAGGGCGGTGACACTGAAGGGCGGTGACATTGAGGGGTGTTGATGTCCCGTGGGAGGGGTGTCAAGGAGGTGACATCTCAGGGTGGTGACATCATAAGGTAGTGACATCAGAGGATGGTGACACCACGGGGTGGTGACATCAGGGTGGCGATGTCACAAGGCAGTGACATGGGGCCGCGTGTCCCCCCAGGTCGCTGTCCCCGAGAAGGGGTGCGGGTCACTGAGCAGGGCTTCAGCACTGCCCCCTGCCCCTGTCCCCCCACTCGGGGGGCTCTCCCTGCCCTCCAGGCCTGGGGATGCCTCAGCCTCATCCTCCTCCTCCTCTTCATCCTCTGCCTCCCGCTCTTCCTCCTCCTCCTCCTCCCGCTCCGGCCGCCGCTCCAGGCTCCAAGGCATCAGCTCCTCGTCCTCATCCCTCGTGGCCACCTCCCCGTCGGCGTCCCCGGGGTCCACGGCGGGGTCCCCCGGTGCCCGCAGCCAGTGCCACTGTCCCCGCAGCAGCGCCAGCGCCCGGCGGCCCAGGGGCCGGGGGTGGTACCGTCCCCCCGAGAGGCGGCACAGGTGGTGCCAGGCCAGCGCCAGCCCCAGCACCAGGCACAGCAGGACCCCCACCAGGGCGCCCACCGCCCGGTCGCTGCGGGCCACCGTGGTGTCCCCCGCGGCCACCGGCCCCGCCAGCGCCAGCAGCACCGGGTGCCACCGCGGGCCAGCCTGGGGACGAAGGGCAGGGGTCACCTCCATGTGCCTGGCACGAGGCCTGGGCCTTCCAGGAGTCAGGAAGGGCCATGGGACAAAGGGCAGGGGTCACCTCCATGTGCCTGGCATGAGGCCCGGGCCTTCAAGGAGCCAGGAAGGGCCATGGGGCAAAGGGCAGTGGGGACAAGGGACAAGGGGACAAGGGGACAAGGGGGAGGTGACCCCCGTGGGGATGGGATGTCATGGGAGGTGGGTGCTGTGGGTGCTGGGCGAGAGGAGCCGGGTCCTGCTGCCCCATATGCCTGCACAGCACCCCCTGCCCTGCACCCCTCGGCCCTTCCCACAGGGCTGCAGCCCCATAGAGCCCTCCCCCGAAACTTCAGGGTCCCCCCCTCCGCCAAAACCTGGTGCTCACAGCCTTTCCTTGTGGACCCATGGCATCCTGACCCCTCCCAGCCCCACTGAGCTCCCCTGAAATTTCCAACATCCCTCCCAACCCCATCATGCTCCTCTGATCCCCCAAAACCTCCCCCCAACCCCACTGTACACCCCTGATCCCCCAAACTTGCCCTCAATCCCACCATGCACCTCTGACACCCACCAGACCTCCCCCCAACCCCACTGTGCACTCCTGATCCCCCAAAACTTCCCCCCAATCCCACCGTGCACCCCTGACACACCCAACCCCACTGTGATCCCCTGATGCTCCCAACCTGCCCCCAACCTCACCGTGCTCTCCTGGTCCCCCAAAGCCTCCCCCCAACCCCACTGTACACCCCTGATCCCCCAAACCTGCCCCCAATCCCACCGTGCACCCGACACACCCAACCCACCCCTGAGCCACCCTATGCTCTGTTACCTCCCCACCTGCCCCACCAAACTCACCACTACTGTGACACCCCCAACACACTGTCCTAACCCCACTGTGCTCCCTGGTACCCCTCAAACCTCCCCCCAACCCCTCCATACTCCTCTTATCCCCCTACCTGTATCTCGATCTCCTATACTGCCCTGAAAACCCCAAACCTCCTCCCTCAACCCCACCGTGCTCCCCTAATTGCCCAAACTTACCCCCAACCCCACTGTACTCCCCTGGTCACCCCAAACCTGCTCCCCCCCAGCTCCAGCACCACCAGACCCCACCCCTCCCCAACTATGGGAGGGGTCCTGCCCCAGGGACCCCATTTTGCTGTCCCACTTCCCCCCCAAATTTGGGGGAACCCAAATCTGAATGAAGCTCAGCCACCACCCCCAAACCCCCCCAAGTTTCACAGGGGAAAGAGACTGGGGATGAACCCACACCCACCCCCTCCACCAGCTCAGTCTCAATTTGGGGGATCCCCCCTGCACCTCCCCATGTCCCAAGCCCCTCCACGTCCCCCCCACGCCCGTTTTTGGGGTGCTCACCATCAGTGGGTGCTGCTGGAGCAGGTCCTGATGCTGCAGGAGCGTGCCAAAATGGGGGGCCCCCCCCGAACTTCCTGCCCCAGCACAGCGGATGTTTCGGAGCAGGGGGAGGGGAGGTTCTGAACCCCCCCCAACCCCCCCGCTACCCAAAATGCCCCCCCCCGTGTCCCCCCACTTCCTGCCGAGGCGCTGAGCTCCCACCCGTGACCGCGGCGCTTTCCTGTCACCCCCGCCTTGCCACCTCCCACAGGTGGCACCTGCAGCCTTCAGAGCTCCCTGCCATCCCACAAACCCACAGCTGTCCCCTCAGCCCCCCAACCCCACTGCCATCCCCCCAACCCCACTGCCACCCCCCCTCAACACCACAGCCATCCCCCCAGCTTCCCAATCCCACTGTCATCCCCCCAACCCCACTGCCACCCCCCCCAACCCCACAGCCCCCCCGGCCAGCCCCCAGAATTTTTCTTATAAATCCTTTATTTGGAGTGAAAATATAGTTTTTGACCCTGCACTGGAATGGACGAGGTGGGGACACGAGGAGGGGGATGGGGGCGGAGAAGCCCCCAAAATATAGGGGGGACAATATTTCACAGTTAGAGGGGGCAGATCAGGCCCTGCCCCACAGGAGGAAGGGAGGGAGACCCCACGCAGGGATTGGGGGGTGCAGGGGGCAATGTTTGATCCCAGGAGCAACCCCCAGCCCGAGGACACGGGGGTGGGAATGGTCCATGATTTTGGGGAGGGCAGCACCCAGTAAGGCAACAGGGGGGTGGGAGAGCCCCCCAAGGGGAGAAGGACCCGGAGCGGGGCGATGGGGGCACCCCAGGGTGGTGGGAGGGTGTGGGGTGGTCCCTGAGGGGGTCCCTAGACGTGGCCGTTCTCGAGGCGGCTGAGCTGCTCCTCGAGGCGGTCGATGCGCTGGCCCTGCTCGGCCACCAGCGCCCGCAGCGTGGCCACCTCCTGCAGCACCTCCTCCAGGCGGCCCCCCTGAGCGACAGACCCCCCAGGTGAGCCCACCAGGGACACACCCACTGCCACACCCAGCCCACACCCACTGCCACACCTAGTGCCACTGTGACCGTGCCCATTGCCCCGGTAAGCCAAACACACTGCCCACCCCACAGCCCCTCCCATGGGGACCCCACCCACAGAGACCCCACCCACCCCACAGCCCCACTTACAGGGATCACACCCACCCCACAGCCCCACCCACAGAGACCCCACTCCCACCCCACATCCCGCCCCACGCCCAGCACATCCCCAGACCAGCCCCCCGCAGACCCCCCCCTATCCCACAGCCCCACCATCACCCTCACCGTGTTGGTGCCGGTTCCCAGTGCCGGGGGCGCGCTGAGCCGGGTGGGCGCGGGGGTCATGGGGGGCGTGGGGGGCGGTGTGGTGGCCCCGGCGGGGGCGTTGGTGGCCGGGCCACGGCCGTCGTGCAGCAGCGCCCGCCGGCTCACCTTGAGGTCCCGCTGCTTGGGGGGCACGTAGGCCTGGCGCAGGGACACCAGCACCGGCCCCGCCGTGCGCCCCGCCACCCACTCCTCCGCCTCCATGGCCGCCTCCGGGCCCGCCGTGTCCGGGTACAGGTCGTCCTGGAACAGGTCGGACTGCCCCCCACCCGTGGTCAGAGTGGGGGGATGCGTGGGGGGACACAGAGAGGGGTCGTGGGGAACCTCCATGCAGCCTCAGTGGGGACCCCCACACGCACAGGCACTGTGTTATACCCAGCACCCCACACACAGACCCCTTGGGGACCCCTCACCCAGGGAACCCACACACAAACCCCATGGGGACCCTCACCCAGGGAAACCACACACAAACCCCGTGGGGACCATCACCCAGGGAAACCACACACAGACCCCATGGGGACCCCTCACCCAGGGAACCCACACACAGAC
>JAWWMP010000165.1:8383567-8393843 GCA_035047865.1 Dendrocincla tyrannina
GCGGGCGCCTCGCCTGTCAGTCAAGCGGCGGGCCAATGGCGGGGCGAGCGGCGCGACGCGCGGGGTGACGGCGAGAGGTGACTCATCCCGCCGGCGATTGGCGGGGGGGCGGGGCTTGGCGAGGCGTGGGCTGTGATTGGCTGGGGCGGCGCCACGCCCCCTCCCCCGTGAGTTCGGCCAGGGGCGATCCGGGGGTCGCGGGTTCGAGACCCGCGTGGGGACAGTGGGGGACAAGAGGGGTCACCCCACCTTGGGGACACCGCCTGGGGTGGCGGAGGCCAGGGAAGGACAGGCCAGGCTGGCAGCAGTATACAAGTCATCTTTATTTACAATACCCTATAAAAATGTAAATTTAGAAACTTTTTAATTCTCATTAACCAGAACGAAAAAGTGGGGGAAAAGGGGGAGGGGAGAGGGAAAAAAAAAAAAAAACAAACAAAAAGAAAACCAAACAGAAAAATAAAGCGAAAAAGAAAAGAAAAAAAAGGAAATGGAAGGAAACCAGAGGGGAAAAAAGAGAAGAAAGAAAAGCAAAAGAAAAGAAAAAAAGGGCAAAAAAACCCCAGAAAAAAAGCAGAAGAAAGAGCAGGAAAAAGAGCAGGAAAAAAAGGCAGGAAAAAAAGAGAAGGAAATAAAAGCAGAAAGAAGAGCAGAAAAAAAGCTGGGAAAAAAAAGGCAAAATAATAAAATAATAATAATAATAATAAATGAATTTTCCACTTGATCTGTCAGAGGAAAATGAGGGGGAAAGGGCTGGGAGCAGCAGGGAAGAGGGGGCTGGTTAATGCCGGGAGGAATTCCGGGTGTAAAATCCCTACATGTGCAAATCTCTTGGTTTGTGGTTTTGTTTTTTTTTTTTTCTTTCTTTCTTTTTAAAAGCAAAAAAAAAAAAAAAAAAAAAAAAAGGTAAAATTATCCCCCCAACCACCACCACCACCTTCCCGAGGAGCAGCTGGATCCCCCCGCACTGGGAAGGGGATAAAGGCCTGGCTGAGCCCCCACTGGGGCTGATCCTGGGCGGAGGGGAAGGAGCTGAATTTTGGGAAGACGAGACGAGTGTGCAAAATAGGTGTGGGAGGTGTGACCACCTTGGGAAAGGTCAGGAAGAGCAGGGAAAGGGGCAGGGAAGGAAGGGGGAACCCCTGGCATTCCGTGGATAAGGAGCCAGGGGCTCCCCCTTCCCGGGATTCTCAGTAGTGTGAGAGTCCAGGGGGGAAGCAGCAGAGGGACTCTGTGGGAATTTGGGAGCGGCAGGGAAAGGCAGCACTTTGTGGGAACAGGGGGGAGCAGCCAAACATCCCCCTTTTCCCCGCTCATCCAGGAATTTTGGGGAGGGGCAGCTGTGCCCCCTTTGCGCCAGGCTGGGCGTCGGGGGCAGGGTGGGGTGAACCGTGTGCCCTCCATCCATCCATCCATCCATCCTTCCATCCTTCCTTCCAGCCTTTCCTCTGGAACATTCCGGTGGCGGCGAGGAGCCACGGAGATCTACCGGATCCCGTGCACTAAGCTGGAAATCAGGGAATAACAGGGTGGGATCAGAGATCCCCTCTTCCCACCCCCTCCCCTCCTGCATTCCCATGGGAAAACACTCACTGCAATTTGGTCTCCAGCAGGTTCAGCTTCTGCTGGTCGACGTAGCGAGAGAAGAGGGAGATCAGGTTGGAGGGGATGGACACGGGCTTGGCCAAGGCTCCCTGAGGGATCCGCAGGAGCTCCCGGGTGGCCATCAGCATCAGCTCCGTCCTGCCGGGAACAACCACGGAGAAGGGAGGAGTGGCAGCTACAGGAGGTGCTGGGGGCAGCCAGGAACCCCCCAGGTCCCCTCAGGGGAGGATTCTGGGAGCTCAGAGGCGAACGTGTCCTCCCCAAGGGGTTGGGAAGGTGGTGATATTCCAGGTGGGAGCGTGCCAGCCCCGGGACAGGGACTCACCACTGGTTGTCCTGGATCAGCTCCGTGTTTGTGTCTGAGCTCTGCAGTTCCTCCCCCCGGCTCAGGACCAAGTACAGCAGGGACAGACCGAACTGTGGGGACACGGGGCAGGGTCAGGGAGTCCCCTACAAGTATCCCCTGCCAATTCCCAATGCTGGGAATGCCGGGACAAGCGGGAGGATCCCTGGCTGCCTTTGCAGGAGGAGGAAGAAGAGGCTGTTTGGGGCCTAAATCCATCGGACAACCCCCCAAACCACTCCCAGCCCAGGAGAGACATCTCCCATATTCCAGGAGCGGCATTCCTATCCCAAATTCCAGGCCAGGACTCTGCATCCCAGCAGGACAGACCTGGAGGCCACTCAGGGCCACCTCAGACCGTTAATTAACCCACCAGACACCCTCATTAATTAGCAAGGAGAACACGAGGAGCCTCCCCCGGCTCTGGGAGGCTGCTGGGGAATTCCCAAGGGCAGGAAGGCATCCCGTGGGATGAGGAGCACCTTGTTTTGGAGCACAGCAGTGAGGTGCAGGTTGGTGGGAGCGGCGGCGCTCTGAGGTAGGTTGGTGAGCTGCTGCACAAGGCTGGTCACTGTTCCCAAGGGAAGGTGGTAGAGGACGTGGGAAAAGGGCCTCAACAGGCAGGGAAGCACCTGTGGAGCAAAGGAAGAGCGTTGGGAGCTGGAATTGCCATTGGAAATTCCCCCCATGGCTTCAGCCTCAGGCTTTTTCCTTCTTAAATCATCCTCTCCCTCAGATTTCCAGGTGTCCAAGGCAGGGCTGGATGCGGTTTGGAGGGTCCTGGACTTGTGTCCACTGGGTGCTCCTTAATTTCCTTTCATCCAAAACCACTCCAGGATTCCATGTGCTGGTTTAGGTTGGATATTGGGAAGAAACTCTTGGGCAGTGAGACCTTGGAATGGATTTCCCAGAGGAGCTGTGGCTGCCCCAACCCTGGAAGTGTCCAAGGCCAGGTTGGAGAAACCTCGAACGCCGGAAGGTGTGTTGGAACTGGATGAGCTTTAATGTCCCTTCTAACCTAAACCATTCCATGATCCTGTGATTTATTTCCAGATTCCTGGGCTCCCAAACCTCTGGAATCCCCCCAGGAGAGGCAGGAACCACCAACAGTGTCACTTCCCATGTTCCATGTGGAGCTGAGGAGGAGCAGCTCCAAACCCCTACCCTCACATGACCTCTCCCAGCCTCTGGAATCTCACCTCATCCTGAGCATCCTTCTTGATGAGGAAGGGCAGGTTCCTGGCTGTGGCCATGAGCACTTCGGCCGCTTGCTCCGGGGCCAGGAAGGGGAGAATCCGGGCCACGAGGCGCTTTCCTTTCCGGATGCACATGATCTGCATGAAGTGGTCGTCGCTCAGCCTGAGGAAGGGGAGGAGAAAGGTGCCAACCCTCCCCTGGGAGCATCCCAGGGTTATCCCATGGCTGGACCGGGTGGAGAACACCCCCACCTCAAAAAAAACATCCCCGAGGAGGGGAAAACCCACAGGAATGACAATCCTAACCCTCATCCAAAGGGGGTGAAAGTCACAGCTTCGTAACCCCAGCGAGCGGGGAAAGAAAAGGAAAAATATCCCCCAGAAAAGGGTTATTTCAGCCAGTGGAATAGTCAGATCGGTGGAAAGCTAGATTGAGTGGCTGTGAGTGGTGAGGTGGGGTGGGAGCTCCCAAAATCCCCCTCTCACCTGTCCTGGCCAGGCGCCTTCCCCCGCAGATTGTCGTACATGTCGCAGATCTTCTGCTTCCTCTCCCCCATCAGGGCCGGCCTCTCCCCCTCCAGGCTCAGCAGGTACCGGCGCTCGTAGTCCTCCACGTCCAGGAGCAGGCTGTACGTCTGCAGGGACACCTGCCACTAGACCAGGCTGCTCCAAGCTGGTCTTGGACACTCCCAGGGATGGGGAAGCCACAATTTCCCTGAGAAATCCATTCCAGGGACTGACTGCCCTCACAGGGAAGAATTTCTTCCCAGTATTCCATTTACTTCACCCTCACAGGGAAGAATTTCCCTCCAATATTCTATTTAACCCCTGTCACAGGGTAGATTTTCCTCCCAGTATCCCATTTAACCCCTGTCACAGGGAAGAATTTCCTCCCAGTATCCCATTTAACCCACTCTCACAGGGAAGAATTTCCTCCCAGTATCCCATTTACTTCACCCTCACAGGGAAGAATTTCCCTCCAATATCCCATTTAACCCTTGCCACAGGGAAGAATTTCCCCCCAATATTCCATTTACCCCTGTCACAGGGAAGAATTTCCCTCCAATATCCCATTTTAACTCTTGTCACAGGAAAGAATTCCTCCCCAATATCCCATTTAACCCGTTATAGGGAAGAATTTCCTCCCAGTATCCCATTTAACCCCTGTCACAGGGAAGAATTTCCTCCCTCTAACCCATTTAACCCCAGTTACAGGGAAGAATTTCCTCCCAGTATCCCATTTAACCCATGCTCAGTCAATTAAAAGCCATTCCCTGTCATCCCATCCTTCCCCCCTTTCCTGTGAATGGCCAACCTATGGGATTCTCTGCTCCACAGAGATCCAAGCAGGACCTCAGCCACTGCTTTTTCCCAGCTCATCCATGATGGAGAGAGCCCCCCACCCTTCATCCCACCCCTGACCTCCCAGGGTCACAACGACCCCCCTCCCAAAATCACCTTCTCGATCGTGACGAGGGTCTGTCGCCTCTTATCCCGGACCTGCTTCTCCTTCGTCTCCTGCCGGGGAGGGCAGGGGGAGTCAGGGATGTGGGAAGCACCCCAGGGATGTGGGAAGCACCCCAGGGATGTGGCAGAGGGGAGGAAGGCCCTGAACTCACATCATCCTCACTGCGGGACGTCACCACGGCGTCGATCATCTTGCGGGGGTTGTTGACGCTGGAGACGGTGAGCTTTCCCAGCGAGCCCTCGAACTGCACTGCAGGGAGCAGGGAAGCCCTGGGATCAGCCCCTTGGAGCCCTGGAGAGCAGGAGCCTCCCCGGGGCTGCTGGAGGGCTTTACCTGGTTTGTAGGTGTGTTCCAGCTTGGCCACCTGAGGGGTGATGAGTTTGGTGCGTTCCTTCTTGGGGCCATCCCCGTGCACTTCCTCAGCTGCTGCCAACTTTTCCAGCTTCTGGAAGTAATTCTGAGGCAGGGAGAGGAGGGGTTGAGAGCCTTCTCCCAGAAACAGCTGACCATCTCCCTCTCCCAACCCTGTGCTCCATCATTTCCTGGTGTTCCCAACATCATTTAAATCAGAGCTGAGCGAATCCTTCTCGCTCATCCCTTGGGATGAGTTGGGTCAAAGCTCTTCCTTAGCCCTCTCCCAACACGAGGATAAACCC
The DNA here is from genome assembly GCA_035047865.1 of Dendrocincla tyrannina. NCBI lineage: Eukaryota > Metazoa > Chordata > Aves > Passeriformes > Dendrocolaptidae > Dendrocincla > Dendrocincla tyrannina. The sequence continues at coordinate 8,388,836 of JAWWMP010000165.1, forward strand.
ACTCTCCCTGTGAGTTTCCCTGCTCCCAGTCCTTCCCAGCACACCCCAGTTTGCCTGCCTTGCTCTGCTGGCACCGTGCCGAGGCCTCCCCAGCACATCCACCCTGTCCAACGTCCGAGCCTTTCGCAACAGCAGAGCTTTGCTGACTCACATCCTGCCCCAGTTCCTCTCTTCTACTGGGAACCAGCTCACCCACACATCCCAAAAAACCTCAGCCAGCTCCAGAGGGGCTGGATCCACCAGCCGTAGCTCTCCCAGCCTGTTCAGTCTCCCAATCCAGATGTCCATCCTACATGGGTTTCCTTCTTCCCTCAAACCATCTCTTGCTCCATCTGCTCTAAATCTGGCTATTCCCAGCCCTGTCTGGGATTCCCTGTTCCTGAACTGGGAGAAAAGCAGGAGCAATCCATTGCTATCCACCTTCACCACCTCACTCTGGATTCCCACAGAATTCTCCACCACCACTCCCAGTCAGACCAGAACTGTTCATTCCCTGCCCATGGACCTCTGCTGAAAGTTCCATTCAGCACCTTCCCCGTCTGCCATTCCAGGGGTTTTATCCTTTATCTTCCTCTCCTGACAGATGAGCTGCTCTCCTGTTACCCCAGACCTCCAAATCCACACTGCCAGCATCCTCCATCTCCCAATCCTTGGAAATCCCACCCGAGAAGAGCGAGGCAGATGCTGATCCCACCCTGTCCCTCACACCCACATCCAACACTCAGAGGGAACATCCCAGCTCTCCAAAGGCTGGGAGCAAGCCGGACACTTCCCATTCCCTGATACCTGGTAGTAATAATCATCCAGGTAGGGATCAGTGCTCTGCAGCTGCATCATCTGGATCTTGGACACCCAGTCCTTCTCCCGCTGCAGCATGAGGTTGGCATAGGGATCCTTACAGATCTGCTCCTGATGGCTGCTCCGGTGGCCCCCCCGGTCCCCTCCGGAGCCATTGAGGCTCCGGTGCTGGCTGGCAGGAGAAGAAGGGCACCCGTGAGCACACCGGAGCTACAGGAAGGGACAGAGAGGGGGGGACAGGTGACCCCGGAAGCAGGACATGTCCCCGTGCCCCGGCATTCCCGATCCAAGGCCTGGCATTCCCGATCCAAGCCCCGCCACACTCACTTCCTGTTCTGCTGCTGCCGCTGGTGCAGGAGCCGCCGGTGCTGGGGGTGCAGGTGGGTCGTGTCCGGCCGGAACATCTGCGGCCTGGGAGGAGTGGGAAGAGTCAGGGATGGGCACCAGGAAAGGGGAAGCCGGTTGGGAAAAGGATGGCACCAACCTCAGGTGGGATCCGGGGCCCGGAGGGTGCGGGAGCTGCGAGGGGGGCGGAGCAGGGGGAGCCCCGAAAAAGGCACGGAACCCTCCGGCCGGAGGCATCATCTGCCCGACTCTGCCCTGGAGAAGCTTGGGATTCACGGAGGGAAGGGGGCTCCCCACCAGGCCAGACACCCGGGCAAACTGGCTGGGGGACATTCGGCCGGCCTGGAGGGGAGAAAGAGCGCCTGGAGTCAGCCATGGGGGAATTCGGGGGGAAAAGAGCCACAGAGAGCCAAATCCTGGAGATGCCACCTGTGGAGGGGCTGGAAAAGCATGGGAAGGGGCTTTACCTGAGCTCCTCCAAGCAGCTGGGCCCTCTGCAGGTGGGTGAGAACAGGAGAGACGCTGTGGGGGAATGGGTGGCCCAGGAGGGAGGAATTCTGGGGAAAGAGATGGGAAGAGGGACCCCAGTCACAGAGGGGACAAGGAAGGTACCCCAGGCAGGCCAGGCTCCACGGAGCAGGGATGAGACAAAGGAATGGGGGATTTTGGGAGGGGCTGCAAGTCAATCCCCAAAAACGGAGGGATGAGGACGGCTTAGAAGATACCGGAACATTGCAGAGCTGGTTGGGGGACATCCTCTCTCCGTAGGGAGCGGGGTAACGCTGCTGCATGGTAGCTCGGATGTGGACAGGCTTGGGACACAGGATCTGGGAAGAGGGAAGCGGCACAGTCGGTCCCTGGGAAGAGCCCTGCACCCCCTGGAGCTGTGGGAAGCCGCAGGGAGGTACCTGCTGGTTGAAGTTTGGGATGGCGGCCTGTTTCGGGGGGGTGCCGATGGGGACGGCCCGGACAGGGGGGCTCCCGATGATGGGGGACGAGGAGCGCCGGGGCAGCGCCCGCTCCGAGGGGTCCCGCTCCTCTTCCCGAGCCTGCGGAGGCCGCTGGGGCAGAGCGTAGTCCAGCACGGACACCGACGGCATCTCCTGCCACGGGAACAAGCCCTGGGATCAGACTGGGACAGGGGGGATGGACGCTGTGCCCTGCCATGCCCCTTCTCCTGCCAGGCCTTCCCATCCCACTGCGCCTCCCTGGGATCTCCCCAGGATCCCCAGAGCCCTGTTTGGGATGACAGGGCGTGCGTCACCTCCCAGCCTGGCAGAGCCAGGAGAGGCTTTGCAGAGGGTTGGTCACGCAGCACTTCAAAGCCTGCCTCTTAATTATACCACAACACAAAAATCCTCTGCCTCAAGGCACCAATGTTCCCAAATCCCGCTGGGAGCCCTGACATCCCTCAGACATCACCAGGGATCCTGGAGCACAACCATAACTCCCATTCCAGCCCTCCACCCTCCAAGGGGTGATGACTGAGAGGGTCTGAAACAAGCCAGGCCACGTCCACCCAGATGCAGCCGGGGTGGAGCCAGACACTCCACTCTCCCAGGCGGAGCTGGAAGTGCTTCCCAGGCACATCTTATCCCACCCACCCTGCTGCCACAGGGATTTGGGGAGGGGGGAACACCATACCTGAGTGAGGAGCGGCCCCCGGATGCGCCGCAGCATGGCCGAGCTGTCCCAGATGCTGGAATTCAGCGCTCCAGGCTGCCAGGGAGCACACGGAGCGTCAGGATGAGGCCCTGGGGTCCGGCCCCACACCCCCCCCAGACCCCCCGAACCCACCTGGGTGGGTCCCCTGGTGTGCACGGCCTGCATGATGGCCGGGTCCTCCAGGTCGCCCTCGATGACGAGCCGCGTGAGCCGCTCGGCCAGGGCGTCCTCGGGGTCGCCCAGCACGTCCCCATCGTTCCCAACAGGACCGTCCGCATCCCGGTTCCGCACCCCTTTGTCCTCCAGCTCCGCCAGGCGCTCGTGGGCCTCCTGCCAGTCATCATCTGGGAGTGGGGAGGGCATGTGGGGTGAGGCATGGGGGGCACGGGGACAGGGGGTCACACTGTGGGGTGTGAGGGGGTGACACCCAGCGGGATGTGGGGATGACACTGAGGGACGTGGGGGTCACAGTGGGGAATTGTGGGGGTCACAGTGGGGGACTGTGAGGGTGACACACAGCGGGACGTGGGGGTGACACACAGTGGGGGATTGTGGGGGTGACAGTGGGGAACTGCGGGACTGACACACTGGGGGGACGTCGGGGTGATTCACTGAGGGGATGGGAGGGATGGGGGGACCATACACAGGGGGGTTGGGGGGGTCACACACTGGATGATTGTAGGGGGGACACACAGGGGCCACGTGGAGTGACACACAGGGGGATGTGGGGGTGCCACTGGAGGGACTGTGAGGGCATACAGGCAGATTTGGGTGCCACACACAGGGGGCTTTGGGGGTCACAGCGGGGTCTCACCGACAGCCCCGGCCCCGAAGGTGTCATCGTTGAACTGGTCAATGTCCTCATCCTCCTCCCCCAGGGCCTGGAAGGCGTCCTCGTCCTCGTCCAGCGGGCAGTCCTCCAGGGACTGGCACGGCAGGAGCACAATCAGCACCGGCTTCTCAGCCCGAGCGATGGCCCAGGGGACACCAAGGGGCAAACCCCGTCCCCAGCCACCCCCCAGTAACTCCCCCCAGCCCATTACACCATTCCAGTAGCCCCTCCCAGCCTGTTATACCCACACAGTGACCCCCAAACCCATTATACCAGCCCAGTGACCTCCCTAACCCATTAAACCCCCACAGGGACTCCTCCAACCCTTTATATGCTTCTCCTGATCCCCACTGCCCATTATAACTCCCCAGCCTTGTTGCTGAACCCCCCTAGCTCGTTATACCCACAGTGATCCCCCCACCCCGTTATACCCACAGTGCCCCCTCAGTACCCCACACTCTGCCCATTATAGCCACAGTGATCTCCCAGCCCATTATAGCCCCACCAGCCCCCCATGCCCCCCTGCTGATCCCCCCAGCCACTACATTCACACAGTGACACCCCCAGCCCATTATACTGCTCCAATCCCCTTATACCCTCCTCCTGACCCACCCAGCCCTTTACACCACCCCAGTAACCCCCCATCCCATTACATCCACACAGTGACATCCCCCATCCTATTATGCCCACACACCGACCCTCCCCAGCCCATTATACACCCCCAGCCCTCCTCTGACTCCCTGCTGACCCCCAGCCCATTCGTCCAGCCCAACGGGCCCCCCCAGCCCATTATACCCAGTAAGCCCCCCAGCCCCCCTATACTCCCAGCTCACCCCTCCGACTCTTTACGCCACCCCAATGACCCCCCTAGCCCATTATACCCACATAGTGATCCCCCAGGCCCCCTACACCCCCTGCTGACCCCCCAGCCCATTACAGCCCCCACAGCGAACCCCCAGCCCTTGACACCACCCCAGTGACCCCACCAGCCCGTTATACCCACACAGTGACCCCTGCCAGCCTCTTACAGACCCCCACCCCATTAAACCCACGCAGTGACCCTTTAGGCCCCCACACCCCACCCCAGCCCCCCTGCTGACCCCTCCTATGCCCCTTCAACCCCCCATACCCACCCATCCCGTTACACCACCCCGGTGTCCACCCCCCGCCCCAACCCCTTATATCACTCCTGCGCCCCCCCCATCCCCTCAGTGACCCCCCCATCCCCTCAGACCCCCCATTTCACCCCCAAATCACCCCACCCCGCTGACCCCTCCCAGCCCCGTTATACCACTCTAACACTCCCCCATCCCGTTATATCGCCCCGCTGACCCCCTCCCCGCCCCGTTATCCGCCCCCAGCCCCTCA
>JAWWMP010000165.1:8393943-8423553 GCA_035047865.1 Dendrocincla tyrannina
CCCCGCGCCGCCCGACCAGGCCCCGCGCCCCGCCGCGCATGCGCCGCCGCGGGCGCAGCAGCATGACGTCACCCACAAGGCACCGCCCCGCCCGCCGGGGGGTGGTGGGCGTGGTCAGGAGAAGGGCAAACCCACTCGGCTCGCGGGTTCTGAGTCTTAAAGGGGCAGCGTCCCTTTTAGTGAAGCGCGAGGGGGTGTCCCCAGCGGGCGGGGGTGGCACACAGGTGTCACCTCACTCACACTCAGTGTCCCCCAGGTGTCACCCTACTCATGCCCAGCGGCCCCCCAGGTGTCACCCCACTCATGCCCAGTGTCCCCCAAGTGTCACCCCACTCACAGCCAGTGTCAGCCCAGGTGTCATCCCATTCATTCCCAGTGTCCCCAAGTGTCACCTCACTCATGCTCAGTGTCCCACAGGTGTCACCCACTCACAGACAGTGTCCCCCAGGTGTCACCCCTCTCACAGCCTGTGTCCCACAGGTGTCACCCCACTCACACTCAGTGTCCCCCAGGTGTCACCCCTCTCACAGCCGGTGTCCCCCGAGCCGTGTCCCGCCCAGCTGACACCCTACCCTCAGCCGTGTCCCCTCACCTGTGTCCCCTGGCCCCGGCCACGCCCCTCAGTTGTGTCCCCTATCTGCAGCCATGTCCCCAAACTGTCCCCTGTCCCCCAACCTGTCCCGTCCCCAGCTGTGTCCCCTCTCCCCAGCCATGTTCCCTTCCTCACCTGTGTCCAGCTGAGTCCCCTGTCCCGACCTGTGTCCCTTGTCCCCAGCCATGTCCCCCAGCTGTTACCCATATCCATAGTCCCCTATTCCCAGCCATGTCCTTTCTCCAGCTCTGTCCCCCGAGCTGTGACCTGTACCCATAGCTGTGTCCCCACTGATGTCCCCTGTCCCCAGCCGTGTCCCGTCTCCAGCTGTGTCCCCTGTCCCCAACCGTGTCCCCAGATGTGTCCCCAGCCGTGTCCCCTGTCCCCAGCCGTGCCCCGTCTCCAGCTATGTCCCTATTCCTACCAATGTCTCCTCATCTGTGTCCCCAAACCATCTCCCCTGTCCCCAACCGTGTCCCCAGCTGTGTCCCCTCTCCCCCAGCCGTGTCCCGTCTCCATCTGTGTCCCCTGTCCCCAGCTGTATCCCCTGTCCCCAGCCATGTCCCCAGCCGTGTCCCCTGTCCCCAGCCGTGTCCCCTGTCCCCAGCTGTGTCCCCAGTCGTGTCCCCTGTCCCCAGCCGTGTCCCCTGTCCCCGGCTGTGTCCCCAGCCGTGTCCCCTGTCCCCAGCCCTGTCCCCAGCCGTGTCCCCTGTCCCCAGCCGTCCTCCCGCCGCCGCCACCCGTGGCAGGGAATGACACGTCGCCACCACCGCGTGTCCCCGGTGGGGACCAACTTCCTCAGCGCCTCCAAACCGGGGCCACCCCACATCCCTGCCCCACCTCTCCGTCACCTCCCGGGGTGACCCGGGGGCCACCCCCAGCTGTCGCCTTCAGGGCGTGCGGTGTCCCCGGGTGTCCCAGGTGAGGGGTGGCTCCACCTCGTCCCTCCCCTCGGCGCCTTCCCTGCGCCCGTCACTGGGGATTAGCGCAGGGACAGCCCCGGGCTCGGGGACAGGGGACAGGGGACAGGGCCACCCGCCATCTCGCCTGGATGTAGGAGGCCTGGCCGAGAGGTGACACCGAGGGTGACACCCCCCATCCCTGCGGTGGGCGACGACGGGGACCCCCCGGCGCCCCCCCAGCCCTTGGGGGCACCATGAAGGACCGGCTGGAGCAGCTCAAGGCGGTGAGACAGAGACCCCCGGGGGACAGGGGAGGGGACAGGGGACACCGCGTGGCGTGGGTGACACGGGCATGGGGGACCCCCAAGACCCCACCCCAGAACGGGTCACGGGGATGGGGGACCCCAAAACCCAAGTCCACGTTGGATGGGGACATCACAGCGGGCGATGTCACCGAGGTGCCACCCCGCCGTGCGTGGGGGTGTCACGGGGGGCCATCAGACCCCACAATTCTGGGGTGGATGGGGGTTGTCACGGCGGTGGGGGACCCCAAAACCCAGGTCCACGGTGGGTGGGGACACCACGCGATGGATGTCACCGGGATGCCACCCCACAGTGGGTGGGAGTGGCACGGGGGTCCCCAAGACCCCATTCCACGACCAGTGGGGGGGATCCTGAGGCCGCCAACAATGGGGTGTCGGGGAACACTGGGTGGGGTGGGGGGGTCAGCCCGGTGCAATTTGGGGGCACATCGGGTATTTTGGGGTGACATCACCCCCAGACGAGTCCTGTCCTCCCTCCGCCGTGGGGTGCGAAGGGGGGACACCGGTGGGGACCCGGGCTATGGGGAGCGGGGTGGGGGGTGGTCGGGGTGGGTTTGGGGTGCCAGCACCCCACATTTCCGCCACCACCGTCGTTTCCTCATCCCTTTTCCCTCCCCGCCGTGGGGCTCCCTCACTTCCCTCCTTTCCCGAGGGGGCTCCCCCCGCTCCTCAGCGTCGGCTCCCCACGGACTGTGGGGGTCCCCGAAGCCCCCCATCCCACTGCCCCGGGCCCCCCGGCCGCGGCAGGGAGGCTTGGCAGGGATTTACCGGGATTACGGAGCCATCAGATAAAGCCCTCGGGGAGGGGGAGTGGAGGGATTAATTTTATTTTTACTCCGGCGGGAGATGGGAGGGCGGGGGGCAGGAGGGTGGGGGGTCCCTGCCTGGGGGTCTGGTCCCCTCCGCAGGGCACCCCAATAACACCCCGGGGTGCTGGTGGAGCGGAGAGGGGCGAGGGGAGGCGGAGGGGCTGCGATGGGTGTTTTGGGATGGGATGAAGTGGGGAGCACACGGCTGGGGGGCCGGGCACGGTGACAGGGTGAGGGGCAGAGACCACCTTTGTGCCCCACCCCGGGGCTGTTCAGACCCGCCATGGGGCGGAATTTGGGGGCACAAACCTTGCCCCGACCCCATCCCATCGCTGTCCCCGTCCCCTCCTTCCAGCCGAGCACAACAATCCCTTAATTCCCAGCCAGATGTGAGCGGAGCTCGCTGCCCCTCCTCCCCACTACAGATGTCCCCCTCCCTGTGCCACCACACCCCCACGGCCACTCCCCCCGCGTCCCCTGCCACCCCCGGGGATGTCGCTGGGGGTGCTGCCGGGGCTGGGAGGGGTCACCCCGGTGTGTTGCACCCCACAGAAGCAGGACGCGGATGATGACACGGAGGAGCTGGAGATCGCCGTGGACAACACGGCCTTCATGGATGAGTTCTTCTCGGAGGTGAGAGGGGGCTGGGATTGGCCCTGGGGGGCGCGGGGCTGTCCCCTAACCCTTCCCAAAATCCCCCCAGATCGAGGAGACCCGGCAGAACATCGATAAGATCTCAGAGAACGTGGAGGAAGCCAAGAAGCTCTACAGCATCATCCTCTCAGCGCCCATCCCGGAGCAGAGTGAGTGTGGGGACAGTGTCCCCAGTGCCCTACCCAGGCCACAGGGAACCTTCCCGGGGACATTCCTCACCTCCGTGATCCCACAGAGACCAAAGATGACCTGGAGCAGCTGACGGCAGAGATCAAGAAGATGGCCAACAGTGTCCGGAACAAACTGAAGAGTGAGTGGCCCTGGGTGTGTCCCTGTGCCACGCGTGGGTGTGCTGGGGACACTGGGGAGACGGGGCCCGGCAGTGGGGAAGGTCCCTGATGGGTTGGATTCCGGCTCTTTCCAGGTATGGAGAGGAACATTGAGCAGGATGAGGAGCGATCCTCTGCCGACCTGAGGATACGCAAATCCCAGGTGAGCTCGGGGCCCTGGGAGCCACTGCTGGGGCTGTCCCCACCCGGTGTCCCCAGGCCACGAGTGCCACACCCCACCCTGTCCCCCGCGGGCCAGCAATGAGGCATGTCTGGTGTCCCCAAGTCTCCATCCTCTGTCCTCACCCAGTGTCCCCATCCCCATGTCCAGTCCTGTCCCCTGGGGGCCTGGGCTGTCCCCACCCTCATCCCTGTGTCCCCATCCCCAGCACCATGTCCTGTCCCCTGGATGCCACAAGGTGCCATTCCCAGGGTGTTCCCTTGCCCAGGGTGTTCCCATTCCCATCCCCGTGTCCCTGTGTCTAGCATCCAATCCTGTCCCCTGGAGTTGGGACACGCCATGCCAGGGCTGTCCCCACCCTCATCCTCTTCTTCATCCCCATCCCCATCCCATCCCATCTCCATCCCCATCCCATCCCATCCCGTCCCCGTCCCCATCCCTGTCCCCACATCCCTCTGTCCAGCACCCAGTCCTGTCCCCTGGGGTTGGGACACGCCACGCCTGGGCTGTCCCCACGCTCACCCTCATCCTTGTCCCCGTGTCCCTGTCCCCAGCACTCGGTCCTGTCCCGCAAGTTCGTGGATGTCATGACCAAGTACAACGAGGCGCAGGTGGATTTTCGGGAGCGCAGCAAGGGCCGGATCCAGCGCCAGCTGGAGATCAGTGAGTGGCCACGCCTCTTTTGGGGGAGTGGGCGGGGCCTGTCGCGACAGGCCACGCCCATGTCCCGAAACGGGCGTGGTACCTTTCCCACCCCTCTTCCCACATTCCCACAGCCGGCAAGAACACCACGGATGAGGAGCTGGAGGAGATGCTGGAGAGCGGGAACCCCTCCATCTTCACCTCGGGGGTGAGCCCGGGGGGCACCGGGGGACATAGGGGGACATGGAGGGGACACAGGGGGACACGGGGGGAGGGAGGGACAGAGGGGCACACAGGGGGACAGGGAGGGGCAGGGGGGGACACGTGGGGACATGGGGGGGACACCGGGGGACACTGGGGGACATGGGGGGACACAAGGGGGCACTGGGGGAGCTGGGGGGACACTGGGGGACACAAGGGGGCACTGGGGGACACAAGGGGGACACAGAGGGACATAGGGGGGACACGGGGGCACACAGGGACATCCCGGGTCCCCCAGTGACAGCCGCCACCCCTTCGTTGCAGATCATGGACTCACAGATCTCGAAGCAGGCGCTGAGCGAGATCGAGGGCCGGCACAAGGACATCGTGCGCCTGGAGAGCAGCATCAAGGAGCTCCACGACATGTTCGTGGACATCGCCATGCTCGTGGAGAACCAGGCACGGGGACACCCCCCGGGGCAGCTGGGACCAGCAGGGCCACCCCACAGGGGGACTGGGACCAGTGGGGATCACCCACAGGGGAACTGGGACCAGTAGGGACCACCCACAGGGGAAATGGGATCAGCACAGACACCCCCTGGGGCAGCTGGGACCAGCAGGGCCACCCCACAGGGAACTGGCACCAGTGGGGACCCCTCACAGGGGAACTATGATCAGCGAGAACCCCTCACAGGGGAACAGGGACCAGTGGGGACCCCTCACAGGGGAAATGGGATCAGCAGGGACCACCCCACAGGGGAAATGGGACCAGTGGGGACCCCTCACAGGGGAACTGAGATCAGTGGGGACCCCACTATGGGCTCACAGGGACGAGCAGGAACATACAGGGTCATGGGGATAAAAAGGGACCCTTGTATGGGGTCATGGGGACAAGCAGGGACCACGGGGGCCAGGTGCTCAAGGTGGGTGGTGCCAGCTCCCCTGGGGGCTCTCAGTGTCCCCTCCCTGTCTCTGTCCCCACCCCACTGCTCCGTAGGGATCCATGATTGACCGCATCGAGAACAACATGGACCAGTCCGTGGGATTCGTGGAAAGGGCCGTGGCTGACACCAAAAAGGCTGTGAAGTACCAAAGTGAGGCCAGGAGGGTGAGATGGCCCGACGGCCCCGGTGTCCCTCGGTGTCCCCTCTGTAGCTCCCAGCATCCCAGAGGCACCCCCAGTATCCTCCTCCAGACCTCAGTGTCCCTTCACACCTTCCCAGTGTTCCCAGCATCTCCCTGTATCTTCCAGCAGCCCTGAGACCTCCTTGCGTCCCCCTGCCACCTCCTGTCCCCTCCAGCCACTCTTTTTGTCCCCCAGCTGTCCCCAATGGCTCCCACCTGCCCACAGTGTCTCCCCATATTCCCCAGTGGCCCTGAGAACTCTTTGTTCCCCCAGCCACCCTTCATGTCCCCGCAGCCACCCCTCGTGTCCCCCCAGCCACCCCCCATGTCCCCACAGCCACCCCTCATGTCCCCCAGCCATGCCCAATGACTCCCACCTCCCCCCAGTGTCCCCAACTGGTCCCCCCTCCCCTCTCTGTCACCTCCAGGGGGGGCTGGCAGCTCCGTCCCCCTTTCAGGCGTGATGAGCTGCTGAGGGTTCAGCCCCTCCTGCCCTGTCCCAGGGGTCTGCAGCATCTTCAGGGCCCCTCAGTGCCCCTCTCTGGTGTCCCCCCTCACGGGACAGGTGTCACCACCCCCGTGTCCCCCCCTGTCCCCCGCAGAAGCTGCTGGTTTTGGCGGCAGTGGCCGCACTCCTGCTGGGGACAGTCGCCCTCATCATCGGACTCTCGGTGGGGCTGCCCACGAAATAGCGCCCGGGAGGGGGGTCTGTAAGTGTCGGGGGGCAAGGGACCTCCGTGGGGACATGGGGTGGTCCCACCATCAGCTCCTGCTCGGGGCGGGGCTCCGGTGCTGTGGGGTTTGGGGCTGTTATGGGGCCGGGGGTGGGCTCTGGGTGGTGGTCTTGGGTCTGTGGTGCTCAGGGGTCTGTGTTCCTTGGGGGTCTGCTGTGCTTGGGGGTCCATGTTCCTTGGGGGTCCTTGTTGCTCAGGGGTCTGTGATGCTCAGGGTGTCTTTGTTCCTTGGGGGTCAGCAGTCTCAGGGGTCTGAGGTGCTTGGGGAGCAGGGGTCTGTGTTCCTCGGGGGTCTGCAGTGCTCGGGGGTCTCTGCTGCTTGGGGTCTGCATTCCTCAGGGGTCTGTGATGCTTGGGGGTCTCCATTCTCAGGGGTCTGTGATGCTCAGGGGCCACTGGCCCTCGGGGGTCTGCAGTGCTTGGGGGTCTCTGCCACCTTGGGGTCTGCATTCCTCGGGGGTCTGAGCTGCTTGGAGGTCTGTGATGCTCAGGGGTTCACAGCGCCCAGAGAACTGCTTTCTCAGGGGTCTGCAGTGCTCGGGGGTCTCTGTTGCTTGGGGGTCTGCATTCCTCGGGGGTCTGTGATGCTCAGGGGTCCATGGTCCTCAGGGGTCTGCTGTGCTTTGGGATCTGCATTCATGGGGCTCTGCAGTTCTTGGGGATCTGCATTCTCAGGGGTCTGCAGTGCTCGGGGGTCTCTGCCACTTTGGGGTCTGCATTCCTCGGGGGTCTGTGATGCTCAGGGGTCCATTGTCCTTGGGGGTCTGCTGTGCTTGGGGGCTCTCCATTCTCAGAGGTCTGTGATGCTCAGGGGCCACTGGCCCTCGGGGGTCTGCAGTGCTTGGGGGTCTCTGCCACTTTGGGGTCTGCATTCCTCGGGGGTCTGAGCTGCTTGGAGGTCTGTGATGCTCAGGGGTCCGTTGTCCTTGGGGGTCTGTGATGCTCAGGGGTCCACGGTCCTTGGGGGTCTGCATTCTCGGGGGTCTGCAGTGCTTTGGGATCTGCATTCTCAGGGGTCTGCAGTGCTCGGGGATCTGCATTTTCGGGGATTTGTGGCGCTCGGGGGTCTGCCGTGCACAGGGATCTGCTGCCTGGGGCTCTGTGATGCTCGGGGGGTCCGTGTTGCCCAGGCCCTGCGGTGCCGGTGCCTCTGGATGTCGTCTCCGTGTCCCCCCCATCCATCTCTCCCTCCCCACTCCCACGGGTCCCTGCTGCACCCCCCCCAGCCCATTCCCACCCCAAACCCCTCCATCTGGGAGCTGACACCCCGCCTTTCCCTCCTCCAGACGCTTCCGACCGTTCCCAGCGGCGTCACCTCCCGGCTGGATCCTCCCCGGCTCCCTCCTGTCCCCGCTCCCGCAGCCCTCCGTGTCCCGCGTCCGCCGCCTTTCCCTCCGCGGAACATCCCTGCCGATTCCCGGGATTTCCCCCGTGGCAAGGGGAGGGGGCACCGTGACACTGCGGGGACGGGGCGACAAGGAGGCAAATCCCAAGGGCGGGGTGCCCCTCCTGGTGGCACCAGGGACGGCAACAGGGACAGTGCCCGGCGCCGCGGTGATCGTGGATATTTAATTCCCGTTCCAATAAAACCCTGGCTAATCCCCGCCCTGTGCCTCCTCTCCCTGCTGTCACCCCGGACACCCCAAAGCCACCAGCAAAGCTCCGGGGGTTCTGTAGGAGATGAGGGGGGGGTTGTGGGGCTGGGGACACCCCAAGCCCCGCCTGGGGCCGTGCCCAGTGTCCCCCACACCCAAGTTTGTGGGTAAGTCGCAGTGTTTGGTGACCCGTGCCAGGGGGACACGCTGGCACTGCCACCTCCCCGTGCCACACACAAGCAGCTCACACCTGCCCCGCCACCTCCCCTGTCCCTTGTCCCCACCCAGCCCGTCCTGGTCCTTTATCCCCCTCTCCAGCCCCATTCCTAGTACCTGTCCTGTCCCCCTTCCCCAACCTCATTCCTTGTCCCCAACCCCATTCCTTGTCCCTTGCCCCCAGCCCCTGTCCCTTCTCCACCCCATTCCTCATCCCTTACGCCCCTCCCCAGCTGCCCTTCCCCTGACCCCCTCCTCAGCCCTATCCTTGTCCCCTAACCCCCTCCCCAAGCCTCTCCTTGTCCCCAAACCCCCTTCTCCAAGCCTCTCCTTGTCCCATCCCCTCCCCATTCCTTGTCCCTTATCCACCTTCCCAGACCCTGCCCTTATCCCCTTCCCATTCCTTGTTCCTTCTCCACCATATCCAGCCCATTCCTCATGCCTTGTCCCCCTGACCACCCCTGTCCCTGTCCCTTCTCCCCTCGCCATTCCTTGTCCCTTACTCCCCTCCCCAGCCCTGTCCCTGTCCCTCTGCCCTCCCGTGTTTTCCCCCGTGTCCCTGCCTCACATTCCCTGTTTCCCTGAGCAGAAGAAGATCATGATCATGCTGTGCTGCATCATCCTGGCCATCATCCTGGCCAGCAGCATCTGGAGCGTCTTCGCCTGAGCCCCCCTCCCGCTGCCCTCCAGGTGACAGGGATGGGGACAGCGGGTGGCACTGGGGGGTCCCGGCCACCCCCCGATCCCGGGGAGTGGCCTTGGGCCGTGGTGGGGTTGATCCAGGTGGGATTGATCCAGGTGGGGTTGATTCAAGTGGGATTCACCCCTCGGGTGCCAGGGAGGGCTGGGGAGCTACATCCCTCAATGTCACCTCTTGTCCCCATCACAGGTGGCCTTTCCCCCCTCCTGCCCCCCGCCCGGATGATCCACGGGAGAGACCCCGGCCTGCCAAGCCCCGTGTCCCCGGAGCCCCGAGGACATCCCGCCGTGTCCCTGGAGGAGTGGAGCCCCCCGTGCCGTGCTCCCCCCTCCCCAATTCCCAGCTCCTCACCCTCCTCTCCGCGGGTGACGGCGGGTGGGGCCGTGTCCCTCTCCGGGGGGCACACGGGGCTCTGCCTTGCTGGGATGGCCGGAGGAGCCTCTTCCCTGTGCTCGGAGCTCCTTGGATGTGCAGCCACCCACGCCGGAGCCTTCCTCCTCAATAAAGAGCTCACCCACACTTTGCCTCGTGCCTCAAATCCTTACCCACGGATCCCCCGGGGTGCTCCCGACTCCAAAACCCACTTCAGGGTGGAGCTCATCCATCCTCTGCCTCGTGCCTCAAACCCTGAGCCATTTATCCCTCAGTTCCATGTTTCCAGCTCCAAAACCACTTCAGGAGAAAGAATTCCTCCATCCTCAACCTCGTGTCTCAATCCCTGATCCATGGATCCCTCTGGATGCTCCCAGCTCCAAATCCCACTTCAGGAGTAAAAATATACCCACATTCTCCCCATGCCTCGATCCCTGATCCATTTATCCCTTGGGATTCTCCCAGCCTTGCATTCCCAGCTCCAAAACCCACTCCAGGAGAAAGAATTCACCCACATTCTCCCCACATCTCAATCCCTGATCCATTTAATCCCCTAGGATGTTCCCAGTTCCATGTTTACTGCTCCAAAACCCATTTCAGGAGAAAGAATTCATCCATCCTCAGCCTCGTGCCTCAATCCCTGATCTATGGATCCCCCGGGATACTCCCACCTCCAAAACCCTCTTCAGAAGTAAAAATACACCCACATTCTCCCCATGCCTCAATCCCTGATCCATTTATCCCCCGGGATTCTCCCAGCCTTGCATTCCCAGCTCCAAAACCCACTTCAGGATAAAGAATTCATCCATCCTCAACCTTGTGCCTCAATCCCTGATCCATTTATCCCCTGGGATTGTCCCAGCCTTGCATTCCCATCTCCAAGACCCTCTTCAGGAGTAAAAATACACCCACATTCTCCCCACACCTCAATCCCTGATCCACTTACCCCTGGGATTCTCCCAGCCTTGCATTCCCATCCCCAAAACCCTCTTCAGGCTGCACTCACCCACCCTCCACCTCCCCCCTCCAACCCCCCACCCCACGGGACGCTCCCAGCACCTCCAAACCTCACTCCACGCTCCAGCACGACCCTTTAATCCTCTGGGAACACCTCCCCGGTGTTCCCTCACACCCTGTGCTTGAGGAAGAACTTGCCCCAGTAGCGGCCCTGGAGCCGCAGGTCGTAGGGGCTCAGGTACTTCCTCATGCCCAGCATGTTGGAGGTGACGACGCGCTCGAAGGTCCAGGGGTTCTGGTTGTGCAGCCTCCTCTCCTCCTCCTCGCGCCGCATCTCCCGCAGGCTCTCCCTGCTCACGGGCACGGCCGGGAAGGGCAGTTTCTGCGCCACCAGGGTGAGAAAGGGGCGCACCTCGCCGAACTGGCAGCGCCCGCCCAGCTCCACCACGAGCCTCCCGCTGCGCACGGGCGTCACGTAGTGGTCGATGGGGCCCTTGCCGCCCCCCATGCGGTGGCCCAGGCTCTTGCGTGTCACCGGCTTGGCCGGCGCCGGCACGCGCCACACGGCAAACATGGATTTGGGGTCCATGTGGCGCCCGATGGTCAGGCGGATCATCTCGAAGTGGCCCCAGTGGAGGTAACCCCCGCCCAGAGCCTGTGGGGGGCACGGGGGGGTTAGTAGGGGATGGGGGGTATTGGGGGTGTGGGTGGGATAGATTGGGGATGTGGGGTGGGATAGATAGGGGATATGGGGTGGGATACACTGGGGATAGAGGTGGGATAGATAGGGGATGTGGGGTGGGATAGACTGGGGATATCGGGTGGGAAATACTGGGGATATGAGTGGGATAGATTGGGGATATGGTGTGGGATAGATAGGGGATGTGGGGTGGGATAGATTGGGGATATGGGTGGGATAGATTGGGGATATGGGTCGGATTGATTGGGGATGTGGGGTGGGATAGAGAGGGGATAGAGGTGGGATAGATTGGGGATATGGGGTGGGATAGATTGGGGATGTGGAGTGGGATAGATTGGGGATATGGGGTGGGATAGATTGGGGATATGGGGTGGGATAGATTGGGGATGTGGAGTGGGATAGATTGGGGATATGAGGTGGGATAGATTGGGGATAGAGGTGGGATAAAACAAGGATAGGGGGTGGGATAGACTGGGGATGTGGGTGGGATAGATAGGGGATGTGGGGTGGGATAGATAGGGGGGATATGGGATGGCATAAATCAGGGGTATGGGGGGGGATAACTGTGGATGTGGGGTAGGATGAATCAGGGATATGGGGTGGGATAAATCAGGGACACGGGACGGGATAACTCAGGGACACAGGATGGAATAACTCAGGGATATGGGATGGGATAGCTCAGGGATATGGGATGGGATAACTCAGGGATATGGCATGGGACAGAGGCTCCTGTGTCCTGCCTGGAGATCTCCACCTCCACTCCCGCCCCCCTTCCCGGGAATGCCGGCACATTCCCAAGGGAGCCAGCTCAGCCGCTTCGGCACCGGTGCCCTCCAGCTCCGGGCCGGCCTGGGAGCGTTCCCGCCGCATTCCCAGCCCCTGGAATTCCCGGCCCGCATCCCGCCGGCGCTCACCAGGATCCCGTACTGCCCCTGGATGAAGTCGGTGGCCTCCCGGGACGGCCCGCGGATGTCACGGAGCCTCCGGGGCTCCCGCCTCACCTTGGGCACGGCGGGCACCTTGTCCATGAACTTGAGCTTCGGTTTCTCCGGGAAGGTGATTCCTGCCGGGATAACGGCGGGATAAGGATCTCCGGGAAGGGCGGGCAAGGAGCCCCGAGCCCCCATCGCCCTCACCGCTGTAATCCGGCGGCAGCACCAACTTCTTGAGCCCCGCACGGGGCACGGCGACTCCGCCGGGACCTGCGGGGCACAGCGGGGCCGGTCACGGCGGGGCCTCCCGGTTACCGGGGAGGGGGGGGGAAGGACGGGGGGTTTCACCCCCTGCCCCCTCCCCCGGGTCCCCTCCCGGCTTCCCGAGCACCCCCAGGGCACGCGGGGCCCCCTCGGGGCGCGGCTCGGGCCCCCCGACCTGTCCGGGCCCGGAGCGGCCCCGGGAGCCGCCATCGCCACATCGCCGGGACCCGCCGGAAGTGCCCTCAGGGCGCCGCCATCGGTCCGACACAAAACGCGCCCCCCCGGCACAACCCCGGCCTGGCCCGGCTGGGAAATGTGTCCGCAACGTTTAGTTCCGCGGCGTCCCAGTTCCCGCGCCCGTACTGGGATGGAGGCGCCGTCTGTGGGGAAACCACCCACCCACCCCATCATGCCCGGGGGTCCCTCAGCGGCCTCGGGAGGTGCTGGGAGTGGCCTGGGGGCGCTCCCAGTCGCTGTGCTGGGCGACAAACCGGTTTTGTCACGATAAGCAAAGCCCGTACTGGTGTGACTGGGATGAGGTCCGTTTTACTCCCAGTAGCTGGGTCGGGATTCAGGAATCCTGCGGGGCCAGACGCAGATGGTTTGCCGGTTGCCGAGGAGGGCTCGCCCTCCTCAAGGGCTCTGCAGTGCCAATCCCACGGGACAATCCATGTTTTCCATGCCATTCCATGTTTCCCACGGCCATCCTCCTCCTCCTCCTCCCTGTGTCCTGCTCCAGAGGGGCCTGCAGTGCCCACCAGGAGCCCTTGTGAAACAAGGATAAACCCCAGAAATGGTTAATGGGGTCAGTAGAATGTGTCCAGCACCTGCTTTGATTGAGTTTATCGGAGAACACGGAGTTGTGTCCTGTTCAAACCACGGGACCTGATCCTAGAAAACTCGACACAAACAGCCCAGTGCTGTTAATCCAGACAATGTGGACATTTGAATAGAGCAAAATGGCCTTGAGCCAGTAGTTTCTGTAAGATCCAGTGACTGGGTCATGAACAATGAAGGCTGAAGAGGTCAAGGTGAAGAAGAGGAGTTAAAGACCCCCAGAGTGAGGCCAAAGACCAGAAATGACCACCTAATCCTGACGCCAAAAGAAGATTCTGGAAGGCTCCTCCCAGACCCCGCCTAATCATTAATATGCATAATCAGATATTGTAATCCTATTACTATGCAAAATTGTACGTTGTAATCATGTAGTGAAACGTATAAAATGGCTCATTTTGCACTGTTGATTCGAAGCTGGTTTGTCCAGCATGAGCTGGCTGCAGCTTGAATAAACACCTTTGCTGCTAGAGGAACAAACTCTCTTAGCAGTTCCTTTCATACTGAGGTTTTCCAGCATCAGGCGACCTGGCGCTGTGACGTCACACCCGTGGGGGCTGTGACATCATGACCGTGGGGCTGTGATGTCACACAGGGCCGTGACATCAACGCTGGGAGCCACCACCCCCTTCCAGGCTCCCAGCGCCATCCCAGCAGGATGTGGGGAGCCATGAGCAGCATCCTGCTGCTCTCCCGCGACAGCCAAGGAGCTCCAGCAGCTCCCGGTTCTCCAGAGGCTCCTGGAAGCTCCATCCCATGTGGATGTGGCCCTGGATGCTCCCCCTGTGCCACGGCGGGCCTGGAGCTGCGGGATCTGCTGGTGTCCGTGTGTGCAGGGAGCGGGATGTCCTTCCCACGCCCCTCCCTCGCGTGGAGGGTGCTGTGGGAAGACCTGGAGGAGCTGGTGGAGCGAGGCCGCCTGTCCTGCTGCCACCGCCGTGATCCCGGCCGCCTTCCAGGCACGGATGGCAGTCCCGGCTCCCTGGGAGATGTGGGGATGAGCGGGAGCAGCTCGTCCCTGAGGGTGCACGTGGCCAGGAAAAGCCTGGAAGTCAAAATGGGAGCCCAGCCCAGCCCAGTGAGGCGCTCCCAGGAGCAGCTGGACCAGCAGGAAGTGTCACTCCTTCCTTCCAAGAGCCTCCGTTCCTTGGGAAGCCTCAAGCATTCCCAGGAGCAGCTGGAACAGAGGGAAGTGTCATTCCAGCCCTCCAAGAGCCTCCATTCCTCGGGAAGCCTCAAGCATTCCCAGGAGCAGCTGGACCAGCAGGAAGTGTCACTCCTTCCTTCCAAGAGCCTCCATTCCTTGGGAAGCCTCAAGCATTCCCAGGAGCAGCTGGAACAGAGGGAAGTGTCACTCCTTCCCTCCAAGAGCCTCCGTTCCTTGGGAAGCCTCAAGCATTCCCAGGAGCAGCTGGAACAGAGGGAAGTGTCACTCCTTCCCTCCAAGAGCCTCCATTCCTCGGGAAGCCTCAAGAATTCCCAGGAGCAGCTGGAACAGAGGGAAGTGTCACTCCAGCCCTCTGAGAGCCTCCATTCCTCGGGAAGCCTCACTCCTTCCGAAAGCCTCCCCCTCTCCAAGAGCCTCAGCGATTCCTGCCGGACTCCGGATGGAGAGGACTCCGTGGACAGCTCTCCCTGCTCCCTCGGAGCTGCAGGAATAAGCAGGACCCGCTCGTCCCTGAGGATACACATGGCCAGGAAAAACCTGGAAGTCAAACTGGGAGCCCGGCCCGCTCCAGTGAAGAGCTCCCAGGAGGAAGTGGCACAGCAGGAGGAGTCCTGGAGCCAGGCCCGGGGATCCCAGGGGGTGCCAACCGGGAACACCCTGGGCTCCATGTCGGAGAAGATCCTCCAGCAGCAAAGGGAGCTGGAATTCCCCCATCTCCAGGAAGATTTCCCAGACTGGATGTTGCAGTTCAGGAAGAAGTTTCTCTTGGCAGCTCAGATGCTCCTGCAGATGCTCTGTTTGAAATAAATAAGGATTTTTCCCAAAAGAGCTGCCTGAGTGTTCCCACTGGGATAGGGTTCCTTTCTTCCCAGTAGCTCTGGCACACGATGGGCTTGGATTCAGGATGGGAATGCTGTGGTTTGGTTGCCCTCCTCAAGAATTTTGCAGCACCCCAGAGGACTTTCCCTCTGGGAAAGGCAGGATGAGCTCCTTATCTGGCTGGGGTCAAATCCAGGATTGTCCATTGCTCCCCAGGCAGGAACAGGGAGTGGGAGCAGGGGTGGAACTGGGACAGGGAGGGGGATCAGGAGCAAGGCTGGGTTAAGGACAGGTGCCCAGGCCCCTTGGTTTTCCCTGGAAAGAGGAGACTCTGGAAACAAGCCCCATGTGGGTGTGAGGGTCGTGGGACCACCCAGCTTCCCACTGGGAGTCCCAGGGGTTAAAGCCATCACTGGGGGCCATCCCTCCATCCCTGTTATCCCAATGGATCCTCCCAACGGGGGAGGGTGGTTTGTGCTCTTCCTTGCAGCCACACCTGGGCTCAGGATGCCCTGGGTCAGGGGGTGTTTGGGGGTCTGGGGAGGGGGACAGGCCCAGGTGGGTCCCCCTGCCCTGGGCATGGGGAGGAGAACCAAGGGCTTCACTCCTGGAGCCACCTCCAAAAGGATCTCCTGAGGGGATCCAAGATCCAGCTGAGCCTGGAGCTCATCCTGGGGGATGCTGGGGGGTCCCCAGCCCCCTGTCCCAGCCCTCCTGCTGCTCCCCTGCCAGTGTCTGTCACCTGTGACCCCTCGTGGCTCTCGGTGGCTGTGCCAGTCTGTGCCCTGGGGAGCCGTGTGTCCAGCAGGGAGCTGATCCAGGGCTCTGGATGTGGAGTCACCGGCACTGAGAGGGATGGATTCCGGCTGGAGCACTCACTCCTGGGCTGTGGGACCACCCTGGAGACAAAGAGAGGAGTCCCCAAGTGTCCCTGATGGAGACAGGCTCGGGGTGGGAATGAGGGGAGTCTGGCAAGGCTGGGAAGCAAACCAGTGGGACCAGTGTAGTGGGGTCCCCAAAGTCACCCATCTCCCCAGGGTGGGACCCCACAGTCCTGTTGTCCCTGTGGGAGCCCCAAATCTTCTCCTTCCCACAGTTCCTGCTGGATACCATCCACTCTGGGAACATCCTCCACTTCCAGCCCTCGGCTCGTGGCTCATGCCAGACCCTTCTCCTTCCCTGTGGAATGTGACTACCCCAGGTAAGTGGGGAGAATCCCCCCAGGAGTCCGGGATTCCCCAGCCGAGCCCCTCAGGAGCCAGGGCTCTGAGTCCCGTGTGAGCTCCACGAGGGATTTTGGAGGGAGGGTTTGGGGCTGTCTCCCTCGGGATGGGGTGCAGTGGTGCCCTCTGTGCCCTCAGGGCCTGTCACCCCACTCGAGGACCCTCCGTGACACAGGACACGCAGCGTTTCATCCAGGCCCATCCATCCCACCTGGAGCCCCCTCAGCTCCACCGGAGACGCCCGCGCTTCTCCCTGGCTGTGTTTGACAGTGAGAGGGGAGCCCTGAGCCCCCTCCCCACTCAGTGTGGGACCCCCTGCGACCCTCAGGCCACCCCCTTCCAGGTTCCTGGTGCTCCTGCCTGTCCCACCCCTCCTATTCCCTGGGGGAGCTCATCAATATCCAGGTGTCCGTGGGACCCTGGGGGTGTTCGTGGATGAGCGTGTGGCCACTCCAAGCGTGGCCAAGTGGCCCGAGTGTCACCCATTGCTGACAGTGGGTGAGCTCTGGGGTTGGAATGAGGTGTGGGGACCCGTCCCCACCTCCTGGGACCCTCTGAGGGGGTGGCAGTGCCCCGTTCTCCACCTGGCAGGTGCCTCCTGGATGGGCAGCTCTACGGGGTGCTCTGGTGGGTGCTGGGAGCTGTGGGATAATTTGGGAGGAAGGGCAGGGTTGGGGTTGCTCGTGGGCACCCCAGCTCCCGGATCTGTATGGGAATATGACCTGGAGGGGCTCTTGCTGCCCCCCAGTTCCCAAATCTGCTTGGATCCGGTGGGGCAGGTCCCTGGGCTGGGCTGGGGGACATGGATCAGGGGGTCCATGTGCCACTTTCCCACCTGAGGGACCGTGGAGTCCTTGGGAGCAGGAATTTTGGGATGTGGGGTGCTGTGCTGTGCCCCCCTGACCCTCACGGATTTGGGATTGAACCCTCCACCTGGAGCTCTTGACTCCTCCTCAGGGCCGGACACCTAAAACCGGGGGGAAGCCCCGCGGGGTGGGATCAGGGGAGGGGTCCCGTCTCCCCCTCCAGGGAAGATCCAGCAGGATATTCCGGCCCGGGGAAGGAATCGTGGGGGAGATCCACGGGGAATCGTGCCCCGTGTCCCTCCCAGCCCCACCCCGCTCCACGGGGAGGAGCCGCAGGAGCCCTAATGGCCCTTGATGGATTTTCCTTCCAGGAATTCGCGGCCGAGGTTTTTTTTTCTTTCCTTTTTTTTCACCCCCCGCCTCTTTCTCTCTGAGCTCCTGTAAACACGGCCTGGAGCTGGAAGGGGCGGGAGAGGAGAGCACAGAGCCTGGGGGGGTTCGGTGCCCCTGCAACGCTTTTTTCCCTCATCTCCTTTGGGATGCGGGATGAGCATCTTCCCCGGAGGGTCCTGGAGCTCTGCCCGGAACGGGGGGACCCCACAAAGTATCTCCCCCGTGCCCCACGCAGCGTGGGGACTCCACGAAGCATCTCCCTCCAACTCCACGGGGCATCCACCCCCTGCCCCACGGACGCTGCGGACCCCACAAAGCATCTTTCCCTCACCCCACGGGGCATGCCCCTCTGCCCCACGCAGCCTGGGGACCCCACGGAGCATCTCACCCCTGCCCCACGGAGCCTGGAGATCCCACGGAGCATTTCCCCCTTGCCCCACGGAGCAACTCCCTAGCCACACTAGGCAACTCCCCCCCTGCCCCACGGAGCCCAGGGAGCATCTCCCCCTTACCCCACGCAGCCTGGAGACCCCACAAAGCATCTCCCCCACCCCACGGAGCATCTCCCCTGCCCCAAGGGGCACCTATCCCTGCCCCCACGGAGCCCCACGGGGCATCTCCCCCCTGCCCCACACAGCCCGGAGACCCCACAGAGCATTTCCCCTCTGCCCCACGGGGCATCTCCCCTTGCCCCACGCAATCTGGAGACCGCACGGAGCATCTCTCCCCTGCCCCACGCAGCCTGGGGACCCCACGGACCATCTCCCTCACCCGCCACCCCATGGAGCATCTCCCCCTTGCCCCACGGAGCCTGGAGACCCCACAAAGCATCCCCCTGCCCCACAAAGCATCCCCCCTGCCCCACGAAGCATCTCCCGCACCCGCCACCCCACGGAGCGTCTCCCCATCCCCACGAGGCATCTCCCCCTCCACCCCACGCAGCATCTTTCCCCCCCCTCCACCCCACGGAGCATCTTCCCCCACCCCACCCAGCCGGGGTGCCCCACCCCCGCGTTATGGGATGATTTTTGGGGGGCCGTGGGCTGGGCGGTGCCCCGGGGGGGGTTCTGCCGCACCGCTGACATCACGGCGCTCAGCCAAAGGGAGCGGCGTGGGGCGGGGGGGGGGCGTGGCGGGGGCGGCCCCCGGTGGGACCGGGGCTGCTCCGGGGGGTCCCGGTGCCCCCCGATCTCTCCATGCAGGGCATGGGGAGCCTCCGGCTGGGCAACCGCGCCGTCATGTACACGGCGGAGACCCTCCCCAAGGGCAAGAACCGCGTCATGGGGGTGAGTTTTGGGTTTTGTGGGTTTTTTTTGGGGGGGGAACCCTTGGAAAATCCCACCCCCCAGAATTCCCGGGGGATTTCCATCCTCCCGCGGATAACCTCCGGGGATGCGCTGGGATCAAGGCACCCCCACGGCCGTGGAACGGGAGGGAGGGGGGGGGAAGGCGGTGAGTTGACCTCATTCCCGCCCATCCCGCTCCTCCAGACCATCCAGATCATGACGGGATTCCTGCACATCGGCTTCGGGATCGTCCTGACCACGCTCACCAATGTCTACACCTCCGTGTTCGTCATCGGGGAGATCCCGTTCCTGGGCGGCGTGTCGGTGAGGGGTCCCGCAGGGGAGGGATCCCGGAGGGAAGGGACGCCCACCCGAGAGGGATGCCCTCTGGAAAAGTTGGCCCCACTGAGGAATGATGCCCCCAAGGAAGGGGATCCCACTAGGGAGTGGTGACCAGCAGGGAAGGGAATCCCACCAGGGAAGGAGGGTTACCAGGGAAGGATGCCCACCAGGAAGGGAATCCCACCAGGGAATGATGTCCATAAGGAAAGGAATTCCACCAGGGAATGATGCTCAGAAGGAAGGGAATCCCACCAGAGAAGGATACTCCCCGGGAAGGAAGGATACCCACCAGGGAATGATGCCCACCTAGGGAGGGAATCCCACCAGGGCAGGGATGCCCACCAGGAAAGGATGCCCATAAGGATGGGATGCCCACCAGGAATGATCCCAGCTGGGCTCCCGTGGCTCCCAGTGCCTGGGCACAGGGAATTCTGCTCCAGCAGCTGTAAGACAAGGCAGGGGGTCCCCCCCTGTGCCAGGGCTGGGCAGGTTTGGGGGTCTGGGGGTGCCCTCGGTGCCACTGACCCCCTTTTCCCCCTCCCCAGTTCATCATCTCCGGCTGCCTCTCCATCGGGGCCGAGAAGAGCCCCACGGAATGCGCGGTGAGCGGCACCGGGAGCAGCTCCACGGGGTTTTTGGGGTGGGGCCCTCCAGGGTGTTTTTGGGGGGGTCTCCCACCCCCCCCAAACGCCCTGGGTGCCCGCAGGTGAAGGGCAGCCAGACCATGAACGTCATCAGCGCCATCTTCGCCCTGCTGGGGATCGTGGCCTTCATCGTCGACCTCAACCTCAACGTGCTCTACCACTCCAGCCTCGGCTACCACGGTTACCTCGTCCTGGTAATCCCGCTTCCGGGAATTCCAGCCCTCGGGAGAGCCCCCCCTGACCTGTTCCCTGCCTTTCAGAGGGGTGTCGTGACCTCCTCAAAGTCACTTTTGGGCTGGGGGTTCGGTGCGTCTGCCGGCGCGACCTATTTTAGGTCAGTCCCTCGGGAGATGACTCACCCTTTGGAAGCATCCACGAGGCGGAAAACCGGCGGGATGGAGGGCTCGGAGCGCTCCCGGAGCCGGGAGAGGAGGGGGCGGCCCCAAAATGTGTCCAGGGGGTGGGATTCCTCCTCCTGGGGGGTGCTGATGGGGTTTTCCCACATCCTGGAGCTCGCAGGGAATGGGATTTCCATCGTGCTGCTCATCTTCACCATCCTGGAATTCTGCATCGCCGTGGCCACCGCCAACTTCTGGTGCCGGGCCACCCGGCTCAGCTCCAACGAGGTAGGGATTGGGATCGGGAGGTGGCTGGGATGGACCCCCCCCACACCTGGAATGCTTCCCTGGGATCCCGGTGTATCCCACGATCCCGCTTCCTCCCAGTCCATGCTGATCGTTCCCAGTGCCACCCGTGTGGATCTGGCCGCGCCACCGGCGGAGATGCCACAGCCACCCAGCTACACCGAGGTGATTCCCAATCCCCAGGGATATCCTGGATAGGAGCAGAGTCGGGATTGGGATGGCCCCCCCGCCCCGGAGCAGCATCCGATCCCTTCCCGCGGGACACACCCCATCCCATTCCCAGGGAGCATCCTGGAGCATCCGCCTCTCTGCTCTGGGAACGGGGAGAAGACCCCAAAATCCCACTGAGGGGTCATCCCAAATCCCGCCCCCTTCCCAAAGCTTTGTCTCTTTCCAGCTGGCTGCTCCCGAAGTCTGACACCGGGATGGGATCCTGCCTCCACCGCTCCCAAATCCAGGGCTATGACAACCTCTTCCCGCTGGGATACGCTGGCCCCGCCCCTCCAAAAGCCGGCGAGCCCCCCCGAATTCCCACTTTCCTGCCCATCCATCTGCCCCCGTGCCTGGTCTGAGGGGCATTCCTTGCTGGCTGCTTTGGGAAGAGGCTTCTCCGTGCGGGAATCTCGGGGAAATTCCTGCCTGTAAACCCCCAGTGGGATTCTGGGATTCACTCGGGTCAGGATTCAGGACTTTCCAGGGGGTCCGGTGGCTTGGAGTGATCCCGGCGTGCGGATCCACCGGACCATCTACCTCGGCTCGTCCCCTGTTGGCTTGATTTTATCTTGGGAATAAACGCTCGATCCGGGCTCGTGTCTCCTGAACTTGGGAATTTTCAGCGTGGGAGTTGCAATTTCCACACACACAGACCTGGAACGGGGCTCCTCCTGCCTGATTTTGCTCCATCCTGAGGGAATTCTGCCCCCCTATCCTGGCACCTGCTCTGTCTCCCGAGGGAATTCTGCCCCACTCCAAACTCCTGGTGTTTGTTCTCTCCCAAGGGAATTCCATCCCCCAAACCCCCTGGTGTCTGCTCCCAAAGGATTTTTGTCCCCTTAACCCCGCAGTGCCTGCTCTCCCGAGGGAATTCTGCCCCACTAAGCCCCTCTCCCCATGGAATTCCACTCCCTAAATCAGAGTACTTGCTTCCCTGAAGGAATTCCACCCCACTAAACCTCTGGTACCTGATCCTGAGGGAATTTTGCCCCCCTAATCCCCTCTCCTGAGGGAATTCCAGCTCCCAAACCAGGCTCCCTGCTCTCCCAAGGGAATTCCAGCCCTAAACCCCTGGTCCCTGCTCTCCTGAGGGAATTCTGTCCCCCTAAGCCCCTCTCCCATGGGACTCCCACCCCTTTAACCCCTGATACCTCATCCTGAGGGAATTCTGCCCCTTAAACCCCTCTCCTATGGGAATCCTAACCCCCAGCATCTCATCCTGAGGGAATTCTGCCCCTTAAACCCCTCTCTCCACAGAATTCCCTCCCTAAACCAGGGTCCCTGCCCTCCCAAGGGAATTCCAGCCCTAAACCCCTGATCCCTGCTCTCCTGAGGGAATTCTGCCGCCTCTAAACCCCTCTCCCACGGGAATCCTAACCCCTGATCCCTCATCCTGAGGGAATTCTGTCCCTTAAACCCCCCTCTCCATGGAATTCCCTCCCTAAACCCCTAGTTCCTGTCCTCCTGAGGGAATTCTGCCCCCCAGACCCCCCCTCCCAGACTCCTGCTCCGCTATTTTTAGCGGGGCCGGAGCAGCTGGAGCGCCGGCGGCGATGCCGGTGACGCCAGCACATCCCGGTTTTTCCGCCGCCGCCACCGGAGAAGCTGCCCCGGGGCTGGAGCTGCTCCCGGGGGTGACACGGGGACACCCGTGCCATGTGCTCCCTGTTCCCACAATCCCAGCTGGCGGGGAATGGAGCTGAGGGATCTGATGGATGCTCCCAAACCTCAACGCCGCAAAACCCCTCATTTTTAGGGACGGGAATTGGAGCCAAAGGGCTCTGGGATCGTTTCATCGTTAGGGATCCATCCTTAATTATCCCGCATCCATGGGGATGCTTGAGGAGCTAATGAGCATCCAGTGGCATCAAGTTGCTTAAGGAGCATCCCAAACCTCTGGAAAACTGGGATGGACACCCCAGTGCTGATTTCCCAAAGGGTGGGAGCAACCTGATGAATTTTAGTGCCCTGACCGCGGCGGGGGGGGGGATCTCCTTAATTTTTCGGGAGAGGATCCATCCCAAATCTCCCCAGAGTGGGATCAGTGAAGTCCTCCTTGACCACTCCCTTTGGTTTTCGGAGGTTTTCCCTGTTTTTTCCACACTCCCTGGCGCTCCAGCTGCTCAGCCAAAGCCTCATGGATTATTCACTCCCTGTCGGTTATTTCTGCTCCCAGCTCTGAAAAAATCATGAGGCGGATCCGTTGGAAAAGCCCCAGGGATTTTGGGAACGGGATGAACAGGCTGGCTCTACTCACCCCGTGTCCACAACCCATTACAGCTCCGGAGCATCCCAACCTCTCCCAGCTCCACAGGGACCACCAGGAAGCCATTCCAACCCCTATCCAAGCTGGTGGATCCATCTGTGTATTCCCAGCATGGCATCAGGGTCTGTTTTCCCAGAGTATCCCAGCGTTTAGGTGCAGCTTTCCCTGAAAATGCTGGGATAAGGGTTTAAGGTTCCATGGAAATGGGGGGTTTATTTAATGCATCTCTATTTTCAGATGGGAATTTGCAGCCCTGGGTGGGGAGTGGGGGGGTTTTCCTTGGATAGGTTATGGATTTGATCCCAAGCTTTGTGTCCAGATAGTGATGCTGCCACCCCTGGCTCCGTATCCTCATGGACATGGATAGGTGGGATAATAAAGGGATGATAAAGGCTGAGAGGTGATCCCAGGCTGGATCCAAGGGTTTTCCACAGGGGAGATCCCTAAGGAAAGCCAAAACTCCATGGAGGAGCCCAGGGAGCAGCGGTGAGTTGGGCTGGGGGGTCCCAATGGCTCTGTTTTCCCTGGAAAAGAGAAGGATCCAGGGAGCCCTTTGGTGTCTGAAGGGGCTCCCAGACTGCTGAAGGACTTTGGAAAAGGCATGGAGTGACAGGACATTGGGAATGGCTTTTTCCAGAGGGCAGGGTTAGATGGGATTTTGGGAAGAAATTCTTCCCTGTGAGGCTGACGAGGTGCTGGAATGGATTTTCCAGGGAAGTTGTGGCTACCCCATCCCTGGAAGTGTCCAAGGCCAGTTTGGGGATAGTGGAAGGTGTCGGGACTGGAATGAGATGGGATTTAAGGTCCCTTCCCACCCAAACCATTCCAGGATTGTCAGTGGGAGGCGGTGCCTGTTGGAGCTTTTCCAGTTGTTTTACTGGGAATGAGCAGATCAAAGGCTGGGATGTCACATGAGGGGGTGACAGACACATCTGGGACAGGGTTTGGGAGCAATGTCACCGTGTCCCAAATGCCAGGGTATGGATCATCCCAACCTCCTGCTCCTGGCTCTGGATTCCCTAATCTGGGATGGACACCAGTTGAACACCCTCCGAGGAGGATCCTCCATGGAATTTTGGGGGCATAGGATTGGGGACAACACCAGTGACACTCCTGGTGGCCCCTGTGCTGTGACTCCCGGGAATGGCACATGGATAAAAGCCAAAATACCTGCAACCCGTCCTGGAAAACGTGACTTTTCCTGCTGGAATCACTATGGGAACAGCCCTGTGGGAAGCAGGAACACCTGGAAGCAAAGGAAAATGTTGACTTTTGGTATTTTTATGGGGATGTAAAGTTCGTCCTGGGAAGCAGCAACTTTCTATGGAAGGAATTTCTCCCTCGTAATCTGTTTTCTTTGGAAAAAAACCCCACGGAGTTTAGGGTTGGAAAAGGAATTTTGGTTCCACCTGGCTCATAAAATTTGGGATTTGAGGTGTTCTCGTTGATCCCTCCTCAGCCTGAGCATCCAGCCAGGCTTCCCCCATCCAAACTTTTCCCCTGACAATTAGGAAAATAAACATTAAAACCCAAGGAATGTGTTGTGCATACCAACAAAGCCTGAAATTCCTGCAAATAAAGGGCTGGAAAACCCCACTGCTTCCCTATATCTGCTTTAAAACTTCCCCTCCTCTGGAATCTGCTCCCAAGATAAATCCTGACATCCTTCCTTGGGCTTCAGGCTGGATCTGGGTATATTTAGCAAGGGGAAAAGTGCTTTTTCCATGGATAACTCGCTCAGAAAAGGGGCTTTAGGGGAGGCCAAGGCTGGCTGAAAGGCTGGAATTTCAGAAATGCTGCGGGATTTGGGAGGAAATCCACCGTGCAGGGCGGTTTTGGCTGGGAATGTGAGCCTGGATAATGCTGGAGCATAAAGAGGGGATCCCAGAATTTCCACGGGGGCTCAAGTGTTCCTGGAATGAGATCCTGGGGATTGTTAGGATTGGGGGGTTGAGAGAGAGAGGGAGCAGCAGGAATTAAAGGCTCTGAGGCACCAGGAATGTGCTGAAGGGGTTGAATCTCATCCATGTCCATGTTTTTCCTGGAAAGCTGTGCCTCCAGATGCAGCCCTTTACGAGGCCAAGTGCTTCCATCAGGGATGTGGGACGGAGGAAGGTCATGGATGGGATGGACATGTGAGTCACTTCCAGCCCTTTGCTTTCCAGCTCTGTCATTCCAGCTCTTTTCTGGGATCCGATTTAGGCTGGTTTTGGGGGGTGTATCCCATTCCCTGAATCCTGGAATGGTTTGGGTTGGGAGGGACCCCAGGGATCATCCGGTTCCAACCCCCTGCCATGGGAAGGGTCACCTTCCACTGGATCAGGTTGCTCCAAGTCCCATCCAAACTGACTCCAGGGCTGGAAACCTCTCCCGGGCTCTGGAATGCTGTGCTTCCAAACCCGGTCTCTCAGCTCCCTCTAGGGCCAAAGGGAAAGAAAAAACACTTCCAAAAGTTGCTCCACCTGCTCCTAAAATCCCCAGCTGGAGGGTCTTTGCCTTCCCTGGGTGGTGGGAAACAAAGCTCGGAGATGCCGGAATCCTGGACCTAAAAATTCCACTTCCACCAGGAAATTCCTGCTCTGCACCTGTGGCTGGTGTGGAAGATCCTAATCCTCCTGGAAAACAGGACATGGTTGTTTTGTGGGAAGAAGGGGCCCCTGAATCCCTCGGGATCCTCTCTCCATGAGCAGTGGGTCCGTTCCCAGCCCGAGCTCCCATTTCCCATCGTAAGCAACGGGATCTCCTTCCCGGAGCTGGATGGGAATTCCCTGGATCCGCCCTGTGTGTGTCCTCACTGGGGACAAATGCACAGGGATGGAGGAAGGGGAACCCCCAAAAATGGCAATAAAGGAGCTTCCTCGGGATGGAACGGGGTTTATAAAGTTCCCTGGCTCAATCCCTGCTTTTCCTGGGAAGTGGAAAGGGCTGGCCACCTCATTAGTGGCCCTAATTAGCATCCCATTAGGAGCCAGGCTAATTGCAGAGATGATTCCGGAGCAAAGCATCCACAATTTGGGATGGAAAGGACTTGCTCAACACCAGGAAAAGGGAGCATCCCATGGGAGAAACATCCAACCCTTCCCAAAGCTGCAGAAATCAACCTGCCTCGACTTCCCAAACCCCTCTCCCGGCGCAGGATTTTGGGAGTCTCCGCTGGCAAAGCCGCCTCGTTGAGCAAGAGGGGCCTGACGAGAATTCCAGCACGGAGCTTCCCGCAGGGAGCAAAGGGCAGCGGGAGCGTGCCCTGCCTGTCCAGCACCTCCCGGGGATTTTGGGACAGGGGAGGGAGGAGGAGGGAAAGGAGGGTATCTGGGTGTTCCTTGAGCTTCATTCCCGGGCCATGGCGGCCACCACGGTGACGGAATCCGGCGGCGTGAGGATCATCACAGAGGTGATCCCGGCCACGGATCCCCGGGCGGCCCAGCTGGCATCGGGATCCGGGTCACCCGAGCCTGCCAGGACGTCGTTCCCGGTCCAGAGCTTCCGGAGGGCTCAGCCCAAGGTGTTGGGGGTGAGACACGGCGTTCCCGGGGGGGAAAGCAGGGATTGGGGATCCACAGGGATTGCCCTGCTCGGGGTTCCCCACCTGCCCCAAGTCCCTTCTTGACGCCGGGATCGGGGTGGGATACAGCTCAAACCCAAGGAATTGGGATCCTTCTCCCCCCATCCTCCGCCAGACCATCCACATCTTCACTGGGATCATCCACATCTCATTCGGGATCATCCTGACAACGTCGGAGCACGAAACCCCTTCCCTGCCCGTGGCCAGCGGGGTCCTCTTCTGGCTTGGCATCCTGGTAAGTTGGGATGAGGACATGGGAATCTCAGGGAATCCGGGTGGTATGGGGACAGTATCCCCCACTTCCCACCTTCCAGCTGTGTTTGTGCATCCCTGAAGCCCAATTCCCAGCAGGAAAGGTGACAGGGAGTGGTGCCTTGTTCCTAACACCCCCATTCCCACTGTTTTCCAAGCAGCTCCTGGTCTCGGGATCTTTGCTGGTGGAAAGTGAAAAGAGAGACAACATTGTGCTGGTAAGATCCAGGATGGGAGGGATAAGAGGGATAACGTGGCCCCTCATTCCTTATGTCCCTTCCAGGGGGCTGCTGGGACCCCTCCGCAGCCTGGATTCATCCCGTGGGATCCATAGCACAGTCTCCCCATAGGGAATTGCCCAATACTTCCCACATGGAGCACAGGATGGGATTCAGGGCCTCCAGGAGACCCTCGGGGCCTTTTGGAGTCACTGTGGGATGAGGGGGATAAAAGGTCCAGGAGAAGCTCAGGGCCTTTTGGAGCCACTTTGGGATTAGGAACAGGAGACCCTTGGGGCCTCTTGGAGCCACTCTGGGATTACAGGGACAAACCAGGGAACCCTCAAGGCCTCTTGGAGCCACTTTGGGATGGGTGAGGGACAAACCCATGGAACCATTCAGAGTCAGTTTGGGATGGGTGGGAAAAACAGGTCCAGGAGACCCTCTGGGCCTCCAGGAATCCCCCTCTCTCAGGGTATTTCAGAACCCCTGTGGGATTACAGGGACAAAATGCCCAGGACACCCTTGTCCCTGTTCCCGGGGCTCTGTGTCACCCCGGGTGACCCCACAGGTGCAGACCTGCTGCGTGGTCAACGTGGGTGTCGTCCTGGGCACGCTGGTGGCCACGGCGCTGCACGGCACGGCCATCACGCGGCCCCCGCCCGGCTGCGAGCGCCAAATTCCCTTCCAGATCCAGCCAGAGTGGTGCCTCAACATGGAAAACAAGGTACGGACACCTGGGAACACCCAGGAGCCAGGTGGGGTGTCCAGGGCCCCAGGTCCTGCTCGAGTGGTGGGTTTGAACCTCCTAGTCCTAGTCAGGTGGGGTGTCCAAGGCTCCTGATCCCACCCTGGTGGGGTGTCCAAGTCTCCAGGTGGGATCTCCAAGTCTCCAGGTGGGGTGTCCAAGTCTCCAGGTGGGGATGTCCAAGTCTCCAGGTGGGGATGTCCAAGTCTCCAGGTGGGGATGTCCAGGGCTCCAGGTGGGGTGTCCAGGGCTCCAGGTGGGATCTCCAAGTCTCCAGGTGGGGTGTCCAGGGCTCCAGGTGGGATCTCCAAGTCTCCAGGTGGGGTGTCCAGGGCTCCCAGTCCCTCTCAGGTGGGATGGGATCCGACGCTCCCGCTCGGGCCGTGGATCCCGGGGCTGCTCCAGGACCTTCCCGTGGTTCCTCCCCTGGCAGATCCTGAGCAACGGGCTGGATTGCACCCTGGTGCTCCTCAGCATGCTGGAATTCTGCGTGGCTGTGGCAGCCCTGGCCTTTGGATACGAGGCCGTCCGGCAGCACGGCTACACCCACATGGTGAGGGGCTCGGGAGGATCCCCAGCTTCCCTGGGAACCCCTGGGAACAACTGGGAACACCTGGGAATGACTGGGAATGCCTGGGAATGACTGGGAACCCCCAGGGATCCCTAGGAATGCCTGGGAATCCCGGGAACGCCTGGCAATCACACCCATGGGAATTCCTGTGAACCCATGGGAATCTCTGGGAATCTTTGGGTACTCCTGGGAATCTCTGGGAACTCCTAGGAAACCCTGGCAATCCCCAGAAAGCCTTGGGAAACCCTGGGAATCTCCATGAACACCTGGGCATCCCTGGGAAGCCTCAGAAATCCCTGGGAACCCCTGGGAATGCCTGGGAATGCTTGGGAAGCCCTGGGAACACCTGGGAACCCCCTGGGAATGCTTGGGAAGCCCTGGGAATCCCTGGAAACCCCCGAAAACGCCTTGGAACCCCTGGGAATCTCTGGGAATCCCTGGGAACCCCTGACAATCCCCATGAACCCCTGGCAATCCCTGTGAACGCTTTGGAATCCCTGGGAATGCCCGTGAACCCTTGGGAATCCCTGGCAATCCCTGACAATCCCTGTGAACCCCCGGGAATCCCTGAGAATGCCTGGGAACCCCTGGGAATGCCCGGGAATCCCTGGAATGCTCATCCCACCTCTTCCTCCAAGGGGCCACTTTGGAGATGTCCCTGTACTCCCAAAAACTTCATTTTCGCGTTTTCCCTTTCCCAGGCGCTGTAGCCATGGACACCCCCCTCACCCTGAGGTGCTGCGTCCCGGGGGGGTCTCCGCTACCCGAGCCTCGAAGCCCCTCGAAGCCCACCCCGGTGCCCTCAATAAAGGCCTTTCCCCCCGTCTCAGCCCACGCGTGTCTCCGGGGGCCGCTCGGGGGGGTCTCACCTCGGGTGGATTTTGGGGGGGGATTTGGGGGGGGTGCCCACAGTGCCCGACACAGACATGGCGGCCGCCCCTCAGCGCTGAGGGAGTTACCCGACACAAACATGGCGACCGCCCCTCAGCGCTGAGGGAGTTACCCGACACAAACATGGCGGGCGGGGAGTCTCGCCGGCCTCGCTCTCGGGCGCCTGAGCGCGCCGTGACGTCACCTGGCCGCGACGCCGCGGGCACGTGGATCATGGACGGGGAGAACGGGGGGACCCTGGGATTGGGATCGGGATTGGGATCGGGATCGACCCCCGAGGAGCCCAGCGGGGCCGCCCCGGCCGCGGGCCCGGCGCGGCGGCGGCGGAGGAAAAGCGCCAAGAAGCGGCAGGAGGCGGTGGCGGCCATTCCGCGGGGCAGGCCCAAGTCGGGGCGGGTGTGGAAAGACCCCGGGAAGAAAAGGTGGGAACGGGGAGGGGGGTGTTTGGGAGGGGAGGGGAAGTTTTGGGAAGGGAAGGGAAGGGAAGGGAAGGGAA
Organism: Dendrocincla tyrannina; assembly: GCA_035047865.1. Lineage (NCBI taxonomy): Eukaryota > Metazoa > Chordata > Aves > Passeriformes > Dendrocolaptidae > Dendrocincla > Dendrocincla tyrannina. The sequence goes on from JAWWMP010000165.1 coordinate 8,423,548, forward strand.
GGGAAG
>JAWWMP010000165.1:8433548-8444533 GCA_035047865.1 Dendrocincla tyrannina
TCCTCCCAGTTTGGTGAATTCCGGGAGTCAGACCCAGCCAGGGCTTCGCCCGGGGTTTGTATCCCAAAATCCTCCCATTTCAGTGAATTCCGGGGGCCAGACCCAACCAGGAATTCGTCCAGGGTTTGTATCCCACAATCCTCCCAGTCTGGTGAATTCTGGGAGTCACACTCAACCAGGAATTCGTCCAGGGTTTGTATCCCAAAATCCTCCCAGTCTGGCGAATTCTGGGAGTCAGACTCAGCCAGGGCACCTTCACCCAGGGTTTGTATCCCAAAATCCTCCCAATTTGGTGAGTTCTGGGAGTCACACTCAACCAGGAATTCGTCCAGGGTTTGTATCCCAAAATCCCCCCAGTTTGGTGAATTCAGGGAACACTCAACCAGGAATTCGTCCAGGGTTTGTATCCCAAAATCCCCCCAGTTTGGTGAATTCAGGGAACACTCAACCAGGAATTCGTCCAGGGTTTGTATCCCAAAATCCTCCCAGTTTGGTGAATTCAGGGAACACTCAACCAGGAATTCGTCCAGGGTTTGGATCCCAAAATCCTCCCAGTTTGGTGAATTCCGGGAGTCAGCCTCTACCAGGAATTCGTCCAGGGTTTGTATCCCAGAATCCTCCCAGTTTGGTGAATTCTGGGAATCAGCCTCTACCAGGAATTCGTCCAGGGTTTGTATCCCAGAATCCTCCCAGTTTGGTGAATTCTGGGAGTCAGACCCGCCCAGGCTCTGTATCCCAAAACCCACCCGGCTTGCCCCCGGCTGGTGCTCACATTCCAGCAGGATTCCTGCGCCCAGGAACTCCGCTCCAAACCCAGCCAGGAATAGCCCATTCCAGTTTCCAACCCAACTCCCATACTGGGTTCCCGGGCCACACGGGGCTGGTCCATCCCGGCAATCCCAGTCTGGCTTCAACACGCCCGGGACTCCCATCCTGGCCAGGTTTCATCAGGCCTGGAATCCCCTTCCAGCCTGGATTGCTGCATCCCGGGATTCATCACCAGCCCAGCCTGCTCCAGCCCACGGCGCTCTTCTACCCCTCGGGAGGGACAGGTAAGGGGGAAAACTGGGATGAAGAGACGTAGGGCTGGGATAAAGGGCTGGCATAAGAGGAATCGGCACCAAGGGAGGGTTAGGTTGGATAACAGGGAAAATTTTACATGGAAAGGGCTGTCCAGTCCTGGATACCATGCCTGGAATTGCTCCAAAAACATGTGGATTGGCATTTCCATGGGAACACTTGGCCTCCCTGATCCCAGGGGGCTTTAATTCCATGATTTCCCAGGAGGACTCTGCGACGGGCACCTCGGGGGCAGTTCCCGAGGGCAGTGCCCTGTCCCTTCCCACCCTCAGGAATGCAGCTGACCCGGGAGCAGTGCCAGGTGCCATCGGGGCGGGTGCCATGCGTGGCTCCCCCAGGAAGGGACGGATGCATCCAGGCGGGATGCTGCTACGACGACATGGACCACGCCACGCCCTGTTACTACGGCAACACCGGTAGGATGCTCAGAGAGGGGGATCCCAGGAATCTCCCGGGCTGATTGGGGTGACTGAATCCCCCCGTGGGGTCGCAGCCACCGTGCAGTGCCTGCGGGAGGGGCAGTTTGTCCTGGTGGTGCCGCGGGGAACGGCGGCCCAGCCCTACAACGTGGACAGCGTGAGGCTGGCCGGGAGCCAGGCGGGATGCGAGCCCTCCCGCGTGTCCGACGCCTTCGTCATGTTCCGCTTCCCGGTCACGAGCTGCGGGACCACCCTCCAGGTAAGGAGAGACCCCCCGAGGTGACGGGACAGGGGTGGGAAAGGGTCAGGGCAAGGAGCTCACCAGGCTTGGGCCCTGTTCTTCAAACCCTGACCCGTGGATCCACCGGGATGCTCCCAAATCTGAAACACGCATCAGGATAAGGAATTCATTCATCCTCTGCCTCCTGCCTCAAACCCTGATCTGTTTATCCCTCAGGATCCTCCCAAATCTGAAACCCAGTTCAGGATAAAGAATTCATTCATCCTCTGCCTCCTGCCTCAAACCCTGATCTGTTTATCCCTCAGGGTTCTCCCAGCTCCATAATACACCTCAGGGTAGAGCTCCCACACACTCTGCCTTGTGCCTCAAACCCTGATCCATTTATCCCTCAGGATCCTCCCAAATCTGAACCCCACTTCAGGATAAAGAATTCACTCATCTTCTGTCTCCTGCCTCAGACCCTGATCCGTTTATCCCTCCAGAATGCTCCCAACTCCATGTTTCCACCTCCAAAACCCACTTCAGGATAAAGAGCCTCGTGCCTCAAATCCTGATCCATTTATCCCCCAGGATGCTCCCAGCTCCCTATCCCACTTCAGGATAAAGAATTAATTAATTCTCTGCCTCCTGTCTCAAACCCTGATCCATTTATCCCCCCGGATGCTCTCAGCTCCTTATTTCCACTTCGAAAACCCACTTCAGGATAAGGAATTCATCCATCCTCAGCCTCATGCCTTAAATCCTGATCCATTTATCCCCAAGGATTCTCCCAGCTCCACGACACAATTCAGGACCAAGAACTCACCCACGCCCTGCCTCGTGCCTCAATCCCTGATCCATGGATGCCCCTGGATGTTTCCCATTCCCATGTCCCCTCCAGGTGGTCGAGGACCGGCTCATCTACGAGAACCAGCTGATCTCCACCATCGATGTCCAGGGATCCTCACGTGGCTTTGTCACCCGGGACAGCGTCTACATGTAAGGGAAAAGTGGGAAAAGCCGGACACAGAGCCAGGATTCCCCCCTTGGAAAACCCACCCTGCCCGGCTGCGATCAACCCCATCCTCGCTCCTGCCAAATTCCCGGCGTTCCTATCCCCAGAAGGGGCAGGTGGAGGATTTGGGAGCCTCCCAAATTTCCCTGCCCGCTCCAGTCTCCAGGCTCGGTGCATCTACAACGCCAGCGACCTCCTTCCCTTGGGAATGGAGGTGGTCGTGCCCACCACGGCTGCTCCGTTGGCAATGCCGGGCCCGCTGGGGCTCCAGCTCCGGATTGCCACGGGTGAGCGATTCCCACCTTCCCACCCCACTCCCAGTGCTCCCAGTGCTCCCAGTCCCGCTCCCCAATCCCGCTCAACCCCTCCCGACGTTCCCGCAGATGAATCCTACAGCTCCTACCACCCCGTGGGCGACTTCCCCCTGGTGAGGGTGCTCAGGGACCCCATTTTCGTGGAAGTCCGGCTGCTCCAGAAGACGGATCCCAACCTGGTGCTGGTGCTCCACCAGTGCTGGGCCTCTCCCGGCTCCGACGCCACTTCCCGGCCCCAGTGGCCCATCCTGGTGGACGGGTGAGTGGAGTGGGATGGGGGGATGGAAGTGAGGGGTGGGGGATGGATGGTGCCCCACGGAGGGTCTTGGTTGCCTGTCCAGGTGTCCCTTCCAGGGGGACAATTACCGGACACGGATGGTGCCGGTGGGTCCGGCTTCTCCGGAGCTGCCATTCCCGAGCCACTACCAGCGCTTTGTCATCTCCACCTTCACCTTCGTGGAGCCTCCCGGGATGGCCGTGATGGAGGGGGAGGTGGGCCGTGGGTTTGGGGGGTCCCACTGTTGGGAATCCCTCATCCCAACCCCATCCCAGCACCAAACTCCCCATTTTGGGGAGGCCTGGAGTCACTTTTGGGGCTTCCTCAAAGCTTGGAGCCGCTCTTTTGGGGGTCTCCCCAAGTCTTGGAGCCCCTTCCTGGGGTCTCCTGCTGATCCAGGCCTGCCTGTGTTTCCCAGGTGTACATTTCCTGCAGTGCCTCCGTGTGCCACCTGGCCCAGCCGGAGCCGTGCCGGCCCTCCTGCCAGCTGGGAGCGACTTCCCGTGAGTCCTGGAGCTTCCCAGCATTTTGGGGTCACTCCGTGTGACCCCCTTTTCCCACTCCAACCCCCTGTTCCCACCAGGAGCACGCCGGTCTCCAGGGAATGGCAGGATGGGTGATGGTGTGGGAACGGTCACATCCCAGGGATGTGTTGTCTTTCCCAAGTTTTCCAAGAGAGGCTGAGGAGGTGAGTGCCCTCTGCTCCCTAAAATCCCCCTTCATCCCAAAAATCCCCTTCATCCCTTCAACCCTCTCCTCCTCACAGCTCCTGCTCCCACCCAGACGCCGCCAGATTTCTCCGGGAAAGCTGGAAAAATAAACGGATACAGAGCACGGCTCTAGGGGTGGTTTGTCCTGGGAAACGGGAGGAAAGAGGGTCTTTTAACCTGGAAAAGCACTCACAGCTCCCTAAATCCCACCCTGGTACTCCCCAAACCCTCCACAGGAGCCTTTTCCCGATGGGATGACAGGGAACAATCCTTTATTTCCATACTGAAACTAAATAACTGCTTACAAAAATCTGCACGTTCCTTCCACACATCCCGGCCTCCAAATTCCAAGAGCACCGGGATCGGGGAGGGGGCTGGGGAGGGGTTTGTCACATCAGTTACAAGCACAAAACAAATCTAAAGGCGGAAAAACACACGGAATTGGGGAAAAGGACCTAAACAATAAATTCATGGAGCACGGGGGAGGCGATGCCCGGCTTCCCCCTTGTGCCAACAGCTACGACAGGGGAGCTTGGTAATCCCACCTGGGTATTCCCACTCGGATAATCCCGCACACAGATACTCCCACCCCCCTCCCACCCCAAATCCCAGTGGGAATCCCGGGATTACAGGCTGTAGAACTTGAGGCTCCGGTCCATGCCCGTGGACGCGATGAACTTGGCGTGGTGGCCAAAGGCCACTCCCGTGGTCAGGCCACTGTGCTCTGGGGGGTGGAAAACATTCCCAGGTCACGGCTCCCATTCCCAAGGATCCTGCCCTACTCCGGGATCCCGATCCCTCACCTGTGAAGTGCAGGATCTCCGTCCACTGCTTGCAGATGTAGATCTGGACGTCAGTCCCGCCCAGCGCCAGGTAGGTCCCGCTCTGGTCGAAAATCAGGGATTTCACCTGCGGAGGAGAAGCGGAATGAGGCGCTGGAAAAGATCCAATGGGGCACTGATCCCCTTTGGTGGGAGAAAGTGGCACCACACACCTCGAAATTGTTGTCCAGCTGCAGCGTCTTGAAGTTCTTGAGCTTCCTCAGGTCCCAGAGTTTGACGGAGGAGTCGTCGGCGGCCGTGGCCAGGTAATATCCATTCTCGGAGAAGGCGATGCTGGTGATGGGACCAGAGTGTCCCGGGAAGTTGGCCACGTTGGTGCGTTCCTGGGGATGAGGGGGTTACACAGGGAATCGTCCCGCTGAAGCTTGGGATGTTTGGAGGATGTTTCCAAAAGCATTCCCCAAAATCCTGCTCCTTGGACTGCCCCCCACCCTGGCTCCCAGCCCTACCTTCAGATCCCAGATCTTGATTTGAGAATCCATTGTCCCCGTCCCAAAAATGAGCCCGTCTGGGTGGAACTGGGCACAGGTGAGAGCTGGAGAGACACGGGAATGCTCGGCGTTGGGAAAGCTCAAGGACACCAGGACCCTCCCAAACGAGTTCCAGGAGCCCAGAGACCCCTGGGATGGGGACAATCATCCCTAATCCTTACCACACCCGGAGCTCTCATCCGTCACCTTGGTGAGCACACGGCCCGTCTGGATATCCGAGAATGCCCAGTACTGGGAAAAAGACAGGAAGAGCGTTGGCTCCGGAGGGGATGGGATCCATGGGATCCATGGGATGGGATGGGATCCATGGGATGGGCCCCACCTGGTCATCCGAGGAGCTGAGCAGGTAGTCTCCGGTGGCGTGGAGGCTGAGCCCGGTCACGGAGCCCTCGTGGGCACGGACCACCTGGACACAGGAGGCGTTGGGAACGGACCAGATCCGGATCGTGGCGTCGGGAGAAGCCGAGAACACCAACTCCTAAATGGGGACCACACAGGAGGCTCAGCACGGGAAGAACTCGACTCTCCCGGACGTTCCGGGTGGGAAAAGGGTCCTGAAATCCAAACTTGAGGAATCTGAGGCCGCAGGCACCTGGGATGGGTGGAAGACGACGCTGGTGACCTTCTTGGTGTGTCCCTTGAGCGTGGCCAGGATCTGCTCCGAGCTCTTGTCGAACACGATGACGTTCTTATCGGCCCCACCTGGAAAACCAAGCAGGAAGCGCTGGGATGGGAAGTGCACGGACAACCAGCTCCAAACCCCCCCCGCTTTTCCTGGGAAATCCCGACCTCAGCAGCGTTGTCACAAGGGGAGGGAGTCCCTCATCCTGTTGCCCCACCCCAAATTCCCAAAAACACAGAGATCCCATCCCAGGCAGCCACATTCCTGCCTTACCGGTGAGGATCTTGTTGGTGTCGGAAGGACAGAGATCCAAGGCCAGAATTCCCGGGATGCTGGCGCTGTGCAGCCCCTGTGTGAGGCAGGAGACCCCCAAATTAATGCCACAAGGTGGGAAACACTCCCAAAAGGAAACCAGAACCCTCAGGGGGTTCCCAGCTCCCAGTTTTCCAGCCTTTCCCCATCCCAGCACTCACCACGTGGGAGGCGACCTGCCGGTACTTGCTGAGCTCCTCCGGCTTCACCAGCTCCTCAGGAACGGTTTTGCCCCTCTGGAAAACGGGGATAACCATCAGCCTCTCTTGGAGCACGGCACATCCCAAAGAACCTTTGGATGAGGCCACTCACCTTCTTACGCTCCGTGGTCAGCACCGTGGCCTTGTCTTGGAGCTGGAAAACAAGAGGAGAGTTGGCACAGGCTGGGAATTCTGCGGGAAGACAGCACGCCCGGAGCAGCCCTCACCTTCTGGATGATCTCCGGGGTCATTCCCGCCAGCTCTCCCAAATCCATGGCCTCCCCGGCGCCCTGCGGGGGACAGACAATCAGGGGGTGGCAGGAGACACCCAGAGGAGGGATTTGGCAGCAGGAACAGCCGGGAGAAGACCCGGGAATGCCCGGCACAAGGAGCAGGGACTCACCGCCACATTGGGCTGCGCCGACGGCACCGCCTGGGGCACGATGAGCCCGGCCTGGGGCTTCAGGGTGGCCAGAGCTGTGGGGACACAGCGAGTTGGGGCGGGAACAGGGACACCACCCCTGGGGGCGCCCCGCATTCCCAAGGGACGTGGCATCACCTTCTCTGGCGGCCGTGACCTCCTTGGTGAGGCGGGCGATGACGCGGCAGGCGGCGTCGTGCTGGTAGAGGGCGTGGGACAGCTCCTGGCGCGTGGTCTGCAGCTGCTGCCGCAGCGTGAAGCTGTGCAGCATCACGGCGTCCTGCGGGACGTGCCGGGGTCAGCGGCGCGGGGAAGGGTGGTCCCGACCCCTGGGATCCCGCCGGGAATGATCCCGGAGCTTACCCACTCGTCCTGCAGCGCCTTCAGGATGGCCGGGATGCTGGTGGCCGACGGAGGCTTGGGGCGGATCGGGTGGGCGACTGGCAAGGAAGGAGCTCGTCCGTGTCTCCTCAGGATCCCTTTCCTCCATCCCACGCCATTCCCACCTCACCAATACCTCCCATTCCCAGGGAAATCCCTTCCCACCCCCCACAGCCACGCCAGGCGCCGATTTCCCCAACTCCCCTCCTCAGGATCCCTTTCCCCCATCCCATCCCATTCCCACCTCACCAGCATTCCCAAGGAAATCCCTTCCCACCTCCCACAACCATGCCAGGTGCCGATTCCCTCAACTCCCCCCTCCTCAGGATCCCTTTCCTTCATCCCACCCCATTCCCACCTCACCAATATTCCTCGGGAAATCCCTTCCCACTTCCCACAGCCACGCCGGGCAGCGATTCCCCCAACTCCCCCCTCCTCAGGATCCCTTTCCTCCATCCCACCCCATTCCCACCTCACCAACATTCCCAAGGAAATCCCTTCCCACCTCCCACAACCACGCCAGGCGCCGATCCCCCCAACTCCCCCTTCCACCCCACAAAATTCCCAAGCGGAATTCCCTGCTCCCCATGGGAGAAGCGTTCCCATTCCCGGCACCTTTGATGTCGATGAGCTGCTCCTCGGAGAGGGGCTGGTTGTTGACGGGGTCGGTGCCGTTCTCAGCGATGTATTTCTCGATGAGGCGCCGCTCGTACACGTGGTTGGACACTGGTGACACGCACGGGTGCTCCGGCACCTCGTTGGAGACTGGGAATGGTGGGAATGGGAATGGGAAATGGCGTCAAGCCATGCCTTGGGGGCGTTCTGACCCCAAAGGTTGGGAACTGCCGGCCCGGTGGGCTCAAAGGGCAGGAATTCCCTTCCCAGGCATTGGCCCAGCCTGGGAAAATGTCAGCAGGTGATTCCAGCAACTGGGGATCCCATAAACAAGTGACCACCCAGCCCAGTGACCGCAAAAACTAGGGACCCCCAGTCTTCAAATCCCATAAACTGGTGATCCCATAAACCAGTGACCACCCTGCCCAGTGACCCCATAAACTGGGGACTCAGAGCCCAAGGACCCCCAGCCCAGTAACCCTACAAACTGGGGAGCCCCAGCCCAGAAACCCCATAAACTGGGGACCCCCAGTCTGGGAACACCATAATCCAGTGACCACCTGCCCAGTGACCCCATAAACCAGTGACTCCATAAACTGGTACCTCCCAGTCTGGGAGCCACATAACCCAGTGACTGCCTGCTCAGTGACCCCATAAACTGGGGACCCCCAGTCTGCGAATCCCATAAACTGGTGATCCCATAAACAAGTGACCGCCCTGCCCAGTGACCCCAAAAACTGGGGACGCCCAGCCCAGAAACCCCATAAACTGGGGACTCAGAGCCCAGGGACCCCCAGTCTGGGAGCCCCATAAACCAGTGACTGCCCTGCCCAGTGACCCCAAAAACTGGGGACGCCCAGTCTGGGAACCCAAAGCCCAAGGAACTCCAGCCCAGTAACCCTATAAACTGGGGATCCCCAGTCTGGGAACACCATAAACTGGTGATCCCATAAACCAGTGACCGCCCTGCCCAGTGACCCCAAAAACTGGGGACCCCAGCCCAGAAACCCCATAAACTGGGGACCCCCAGTCCGGGAACCCCATAAACTGGTGATCTCATAAACCAGTGACCGCCCTGCCTAGTGACCCCATAAACTAGGGACCCAAAGTCCAGGGACCCCCAGCACAGGAACCACATAAACTGGGGATTTAATGACCCCATGAACCAGTGACATCCAGTCTGGGAACCCCATAAACTGGAGACCACCTACCCAAGGACCCCCAACCCAGGAACCCCATAAACCAGTGAATCCCACCCTGGGAATCCCATCACCCAGTGATCCCCTGCCCAGTGACCCCAGTATGGGAACCCAATAAACTGATGACCCCTAGTCTGGAGCCCCATAAACTGATGACCCAGTCTGGGAACTCCATAAAGTGGGGACCCTCCCCCCACCCAGTGACCCCAGTATGGGAACCCCACAAGCCACTGAACCTCTGCCCAGTGACCCCATAAACCAATGACTCCCAGCCTAGGAACCCCATAAACTGGTGATCGCTTGCCCAGTAACCCCCAGTTTGGAAACCCCATAAACTGATGACCCTTAGTCTGGAGCCCCATAAACTGGGGATCCCGTAAACCAGTGATCCTCATTCTGGGAACCCCATAAACTGGTGTCCCCCTGTCCAGAGGCCCCATAAACTGGTGACCATCGATCTAAGAGCCCCATAACTCAGTGACCCCCTTTCCTGTGACCCCCACTGTGAGAACCCCATAAACCAGCGACCCCCAGCCTGGGAACCCCATAACACGGTGCCCCCCTGACCGAAGACCCCATAATGACCCCATAACGCAGTGCCCCCCACTCTGGGAGCCCCATAAACCAGTGTTGCCCTGCACAGCGCCCCCATAAATCCGTGCCCCACACAAACTGCTGTTCCCCTGCCCAGTGACCCCACAAACTGGTGATCCCATAAACTGGTGCCCCCCAGCCTGGAAACCCCATAACCCAGTGACCCCCACTGTGGGAACCCCATAAACCTGCGACCCCAGTTTGGGAATCCCATAACCCGGTGACTACCTGTCCAGTGACCCCATAAACTGATGCCCCCCCAGTCTGGGAACCCAATATATGGGTGACCCACTTCCCAGTGACCCCACAACCCGGTGCCCCCACAACCCGGTGTTCCCGGTGCCCCCATAACGCGGTGCCCCCGTACCCCTCAATGTCCCGGTGGCCCCATAACACGGCGCCCCCATAATGTGGTGCCTCACAACCCGGTGTCCCCGTTGCCCCCACAACCCGGTGCCCACCTGCTCAGTTCCCTCATAACCCAGTTACCCCATAACGCGATGCCCGTTGTCCCCGGTGTCCCGGTGTCCCCGTTGCCCCCACAACCCGGTGCCCACCTGCTCAGTTCCCTCATAACCCAGTTACCCCATAACGCGGTGCCCGTTGTCCCCGGTGCCCCATCACCTGGTGTCCCGGTGTCCCCGGTATCCCCATAACACGGTGTCCCCATAACTCGGTGCCCCTATTCCCCCCGGTAACCCCGGTGCTCCCATAACCCGGTGTCCCCATAACGCGATGCCCGTTGTCCCCGGCGCCTCCGGTGTCCCCACAACTCGGCGCCCCCGCTCCCCCCGTTCCCGCGGCACTCACTGGAGCAGATGAGCGCCATGGCGGCCCCACCACCGACGGCCTCGCTCTCGCTCCCGTTTCCGCTTCCGGTCCCGCTCCCGCTCCCGGTGCCCCCGAGCGCTCACGCGGCCGCCGCCGGAACCGGAAGTGCTCCCGGCATGCCCCGCGCGGCCCTCCCCGCTCCCCCCCGGCGGCGGGAACGGCGACTTCCGCCCCACCCTCCCAGCTGTTGCCATGGCGACCGCCTACAACTCCCGGCGTGCCCCGCGGCGAACGCCCCGGGACTACAGTTCCCATCGTGCCCCGCGGCGGCGCCGGGAAAACCCCCGGTGAGGGGGGGTCGGGGGGGAGGAGGGAAATGGGGGGGAAAACCGGGGAAAACAGCGGGAATTTGGGGGGATAACGGCGGGGTACTGGAGGTGTGGGCCCGGGGAAGGGGGAGGGTGAGGGTGGAGCCCCGGGGGGGGTCCTGGGGGGGCTTGGG
>JAWWMP010000165.1:8524258-8535845 GCA_035047865.1 Dendrocincla tyrannina
GCGACCCCCCCCCTTTCCCCTCCCCCCTCCCCCCCGGCCCCGCGCGCGCCGCCCGCGCTCACCGCCAGCGCCGCCGCGCCCACTTCCGGGGCAGAACACGACCCCTTCCGGCACGGGAGGGACACGCCCCTCGTCGGAGACCTCCAGGGGCATAGAGAGGAGAGGGGCGGGGCCAGAGCGGCCGGGGGGCAACATGGCGGCGGTCAGGGTGAGGGAATGGGAATGGGAATGGGAATGGGAAGGGAAGGGAAGGGCAAAAGGGGGGAGTGGAGGGTTAAGAGTGGAGAGGGGGGAGAATGGGAGGCAAAAGGGAAGGGGAGAGAGGAATGAAGAATGGGGGAAAAAGGAGAGGGGAGGGGGAAAGGAGAGTGAAAAGGGTGTCTTGTGGGGAAGGGGGAAAAGGGATGGAAAGGGAAGGGAAAGGGAAAAAAGGAAGGTCTGGGGGGAAGGTGGGATGGGGAAGGGGGAAAAGGAGGGAAAGGGGGATCCAAGGGGAGAAACGGGGAAAAGGGTGATCCGGGGGCCTCTTGGGATCGGGGATTCGGGGCAGCAGGACCTGGGAAGCTGTTGTGGGATGAGGCAGTTCTGGGGAGTCCGGGGTGGTGTGGGATCCTTTTCCCTTCCCGTTTTCCCACTGCCAGCATTCCCATGGCACTCCCATTCCCAGCTCCGCTCCCTGCTCCGGCTCCCGGCCTTCCCAGCGACCCCTCAGCGCGGCTACCGCGGCGATTCCCCGCCCGATTCCGGCAAGGACGTGCTGGAATTCCCGCTCCCCCCCTGGCAGGAGCGTCCCCAGGAGCCGCTGGAGACCAAGAGGGCCCGGCTGCTCTACGAGAGCAGGAAAAGGGGCATGCTGGAAAACTGCATCCTGCTCAGGTGGGATGGGCTCCGGGGGTATCCCGGCGCTTGGAGCGGCAGGGAAGAGCCTGGGAACTGCAGGAAAGGGTTTAGGGAGGGATCACACGGCCAAAATCCTTGGGATGAATCATCCCGAGGGCTCTGCTGGTCCAGGATCCCATGGGAAGGACAGATCAACGCCCGGGGATGGCTGAGCCAAAGTGTTTTGGGAAGGATGGGAGTAAATCCTGGGATGTGTGGAAGCAAGGCCGTTTGGATTTGGGATTGAAGTAGGGCTTGGAGTCCTGGAATGGTTTGGGTGGGAAGGCATTTTGGGAATCCTCTAATCCACCTATCCCAGGTTGCTCCAAGCCCTTCTCCAACTTGGACACTTCCAGGGGTGGGGATTCCACGGCTTCTCTGGGAATCCATTCCCTCACAGGGGAGAATTTCTTCCCAAAATTCCATCTGCAGCAGCGCATGGAACACGGGAATGGTTCGGGGCACCTTCCACTAGCCCAGGCTGCTCCAAGCCCTTTTCCAGCATGGCCTTGGACACTTCCAGGGCTGGGAATTCCTCAGCTTCCCTGGGAATGCTGTGCTGAGGTGAACAGAAAGCTGGATGGGGATCCCTGTGATGCAGGATCACGCAGGCCTGGCCGTCATATCCCCCCTCTCTTGTCGCTTCCCATCCTTATCCATCCCTTTTCCAGCCTCTTTGCCAAGGAAAACCTGGGCAGGATGAGCGAGGAGCAGCTGAACCGCTACGACCGGCTCATCAACGAGCCCAGTAACGACTGGGACATCTATTACTGGGCAACTGGTGCGTGGGGACACCCCTGGGACACCAGGGTGGGACACTGGGAGACTGGAACAGCCCCCAGGACACTGGGATGAGCCCTTGAGACAGTGGAATGGGTCACTGGGACATCAGAATGGATCACTGGGAGACAAGGAGAGGCCACTGGGAGACTGGGATGGGTTACTGGGAGACTGGGATGGGTTACTGGGAGACCAGGATGGTTCACTGGGACACCGGGGTGGGCCACTGGAATGCTGAGATTGGCCCTTGAGGCAGCAGGAGGGGTCACTGGGAGACAGGGACTGACCACTGGGAGATGTGGATGGACCACTGGGACAGCAGGAAGGGCCACTGGAACACCAGGAGGGGCCACTGGGAGACTGGGATGGTCCCCTGGGACATCAGGACGAATCACTGGGACACCAGGATGGGCCACTGGGACATCGGGAGGGGTCACTGGGACATCAGGATGGATCCCTGGGACATCAGGATGGATCACTGGGACAGCGGGATGGATCACTGGGAGATGGGGATGGGTCACTGGGACAGCGGGATGGGCCACTGGAACGCTGGGATTGGCCCCTGAGACAGCAGGAGGGGTCACTGGAAGATGGGAATGGGTCACTGGGAGACAGGGAGTGGTCACTGGGAGACAGGGACTGGTCACTGGGAGATACGGATGGGCCCCTGGGACTGCAGGATGGGCCACTGGGACACCAGGAGGGGCCACTGGGAGACCAGGATGGATCACTGGGACATTGGGATGGTACCCTGGGACAGCGGGATGGATCACTGGGACATCAGGATGGATCACTGGGAGACCAGGATGTGTCACTGGGACACGGGGCTGGGGCTGGCCCGCAGCTGTTTTGCCAGTTGTTTTCCCAGTTTTCCCAGTTGTTTTCCCTGTTTCCCCGCAGAAGCCAAGCCGGCTCCGGCGGAATTGGAGCACGACGTGCTGGCCATGCTGCGGGAATTCACCAAGAACAGGAACCGGGAGCAGCGGCTGCGGCAGCCGGACCTGGAATACCTCTTTGAGCACCCCCACTGAGCCCGTTCCCGGGAATCCCGGGATCTGTGGAATCGCTGCCACCTCCCCTGTGCTTCTCCTCCTCTTCCAGCAGCCCCTGGACACTCTGGAATGCTGGAATGCTGAATAAAGCCGGCCCCGCTTCCCTGCATTGTGACATCAGGGTGCGCTCCTTGGGGACATTCCCAGCTCGCTCCTTGGGGACATTCCCAGCTCGCTGCCCGCCCCCACCGATCCCCCCAATTCCCACGTGCCCCCTTTCCCAAGGATCCCACAGCCGGAAGGGCCGTATCCCTCTTCCCAAAGTGCTCGGAGCTCAACATTCCCAGTGCTCCCCGGAGCTGTTGTTGTCACTGTCACCAGGGAGACCGAGGGCCATTCCAGGGTAACATTCCAGACCCTCCCGGGCACCGGGAAGGCCGGGAGCCTCTGGCAGCACCTCCAGCCATGGCGTAGGGCCCTTCCCGGGGGATTCTCCCGCTGCCAGGATGCCTTCCCTGACGGAGGATTCCCCCGCGGGGGGCTTGGGCACGGGATTCCCGCTGGTGAGGGGCCCTCCCGCGCTCCACTCCGACCTCATGAGCTTCTATGTCACCACCTACGAGGTGGCCTTTGGGAGGAGAACACCGGGAACGTCCCCGAAACCCGAGGGGCGTGTTTTGGGAGTCAAACCCCCGGAGCAGGAGGTCGTGCACCCCCTCCTGGGGCTCCATTCCGGATCCGGATACGTCACCAACAACTACTCGGCCGTGTCTTCCCTCATCACCCCGCGCCCCCAACGGTAGGCTGGGGTGGGGTGGGCGTTTGGGAAGGGGGAAATTTTGGGATGGCCCCGTCACAGCCGTTCCTACCACAGCCAGGACCCCTTTGTGGCCATCTCTGCCACCGCCGAGGATTTCAAGCCCTTCGGGTACCCGCAATTCCAGAGGATCCTGCCGGAGGCTGTGGATGAGCCGGAGTGTGGATACCCCCAGGATTTCTCCCTCTCCCAGCTCCGTTATGAGAAAGTGAATCCTCCAAAAGCAACCAAGGAATGCAGCACCTGGACCGGCTGCACCAGTATTGCCAAGCCAGGTATGGATTTGGGATGGTGGGGATCCAGGGAAAGCTCCGTTCCCGGAGGGAGAGTTTGGGGTGTTGGGATCCAAGGGAAGGGTTTGGGATCCCAGGAACAGCTCCATCCCTGGGGAGATTTTGGGATCCCAGGGAAAGCTCCATCCCCAGGAAGGTTTTGGGATCACAGGGAATGCGCCATCCCCAGGAAGGTTTTGGGATCCCAGGGAAAGCTCCATCCCTGGGGAGGTTTTGGGATCACAGGGAATGCGCCATCCCCAGGAAGGTTTTGGGATCCCAGGGAAAGCTCCATCCCCAGGAAGGTTTTGGGATCCCAGGGAATGCTCCATCCCCAGGAAGGTTTTGGGATCCCAGGGAATGCTTCATCCACAGGAAGGTTTTGGGATCGCAGGGAATGCGCCATCCCCAGGAAGGTTTTGGGATCCCAGGGAAAGCTCCATCCCCAGGAAGGTTTTGGGATCCCAGGGAAAGCTCCATCCCCAGGAAGGTTTTGGGATCCCAGGGAAAGCTCCATCCCCGGGAAGGTTTTGGGATCCCAGGGAATGCTCCATCCCCAGGAAGGTTTTGGGATCCCAGGGAATGCTCCATCCCCAGGAAGGTTTTGGGATCCCAGGAAAGCTCCATCCCTGGGAAGGTTTTGGGATCCCAGGAAAGCTCCATCCCCAGGAGAGTCTAGGATATTGGTGATTCCAGGCCCAGTTCCACCCCCAGGACTGTTTGGGGGTGTTGGTGGTCCTGGGGCCAACTCCAGGGATTTTGGGGATGTCGGGAGTCCTGGAGCCAAATGTGACCCCAGGAAGCTTTAGGATTGCTGGAGACCCCACCCCCCCAGGTGTATCCAGGTAATTCCAGGCCTGGGAACAGGGCTGGGAATCTCCCTGCTCTGTCTGCTCCCCACAGACACTGCACAGAGCACGACGGAGCCATCCGGCCTTCCTGGGAGCAGCCAGAGGAGTGCCCTTGTCCCATTGGAGCAGCCCGTGAGACCCCACCCCACTGTGTCCCGTGTCCCACCCCCCTGTGTCCCCTGTCCCACCCCCCGTGTCCCCTGTCCCACCCCCCTGTGTCCCCTGTCCCACCCCACTGTGTCCCACCCCACTATGTCCCCTGTCCCACCCCACTGTGTCCCATCCCACTGTGTCTCATGTCCCGTGTCCCATATCCCACCCCATCATGTCCTGTGTCCCATCTGACCGTGTCCCATCCCACCCTGTGCCATGTCCCATCCTGCTGTGTCCCATGTCCCATCCTGCTGTGTCCCATGTCCCATCCCACCCTTTCCCATGTCCCATGTCCCATCCCACCCTTTCCCATGTCCCATCCTGTCCCCCCTGCACACCAAGGGACACTCATTCTCTCCCCCAGCCTGGGATCGTGGCAGTGGATCCCTGTTGCTCCGAGAACCGCCACGTGAGTGAGGGGATGGCATGGGATGGCATGGGATGGCATGGGATGGGATGATGGAATGGGATGGTGGGACCCTCTGGGGAGGGGACACTGTATCCCGGTGTTCCCAGTGGATTGTTGGGAAGCGCCTGGGCTCTGGGATGAGCGGGATCCCATCCCTGTGTCCGTGTCCCTCCTCATCCCGCTGTTCCCACACAGGGCGTGCCCGCCCTGGGCCACACCCCCCAGTTTGCCCCCCTGGAACTCCGGGTGGGACCACAGGACGCCGGCAAGAAGGTAAGTGCAGGAATGTCCCCGTTCCATCCCATCCCATCCCGCTTTCCCATGGGATCACACCCCCAACCCTCCCTCCCTCCCACAGGGTCCGCTGGGGTACAGCACGGCCCACCACCAGTACCTGGCCAACACCTCCTCCCTGGCTCCCGTGGCTCCAGGTGAGTTTGGGATGGGATCACAGCCATGGGGGAGCCGGGAATTCCACCCTCACCAACACTTCCCTCCTGGATTTTCCAGGCTGGTGGTCTCAGGGTCCGATCTGGGCTCCGAGGTCCGTGGAGGGTGTCCAGGACCCTTGTCCCAGCGGATTCAGCACCAACAACCACCCCACCAACCTGTGGCACAACGATGACCCCTCCGTGTGACCCCCAAAATCCCGGGAGTCCCGGCCTTGGCTTTTCTTTGGGCAGCTCCCAAATCCCCGTGAGAGCAATAAAGACCCTGCGCACGATGCCATTGTCACCCCGCCCCGCTCCTTTTGGGGGGGTTCCTGCATCCCGAGCCCTTCCCGGCAGGATTTGGGAGGGTCAGGGCGGGTGTCGCTTGTGCCGCGGCCACTGGAGGGCGGTCCGAGCCCGTTTTCCCCCCCTGCATTTGGGATGACACAGCTCATTTGCGGCAGGAAAATCCAGGCGGGGCTGGGGTGGGATTTGGGGGGAGGAGGAGGAAGGACCCCGCACGGGGGGCACTTGGGGGGCTCCACCCGTGTCCTCCCATCCATGGGGCAGTGGGAAAGGCACCGGGAAGGGGCTCTGTGACGCCAGGGGGTGTGTGGGGTCACAGTTGGACCCCCACCCACTATAGGGACCCCCACCTGCTATAGGGACCCCCACCCGCTATAGGGACCCCCACCTGCCGTAGGGACCCCCACCCGCTATAGGGACACAAACCCACTATAGGGACCCCCACCTGCTATAGGGACACCCACCTGCTGTAGGGACCCCCACCCACTATAGGGAACCCCAGCCTCTATAGGAACCCCCACCTGCTAGAGGGACCCCCAGCTTCTATAGGGACCTTCACCTTCTATAGGGACCTTCACCCACTATAGGGATCCCCAGCCTCTATAGGGACCCCCACCTTCTATAGGGACCCCCACCCTCTATAGGGATCCCTCCTGAGCCCACTGGGGATCCAGGGGGTGTGTGGGATCACAGAGGGGCCCCCACCCAGTTTAGGGCCTCACACCCAGTTTGGGGTCTCAGTTCAGGGACCCCACACCCAGTTTGAGGCTCCCATGTCCCCCGGGTTTAGGGACCCCCACTCACTCTAGGGCACACACACCCAGTTTAGGGCCCCACACTCAGTTTAGGGCCCCAGTTCAGGGACCCCACACCACCCAGTTTAAGGCTCCGGTTCAGGGACCCTCAACCAGTTCAGGGACCCCACATCCAGCTCTGGGACCCAACACCCAGTTAGGGCCCCACACCCAGTTTAAGGCCACAGTTCAAGGATCCCCCCACCCAGTTTTGGTTTCCACACCCAGTTTAAGGCCCCGGCTCAGGGACCCCACACCCAGTTCAGGGACCCATCACCCAGTTTAGGTCCCCACACCCAGTTTAGGGCCTCTCACCCAGTTTAAGGCCCCAGTTCAGGGTGGGAACGCTGGGAGGGAGCTGGGAATGGGAAGCGAGGGGGTCCCGCCTTGTTTGGGGACAGGGCGGGGCCAGGTAAGGCCCAGGTAGGTCATGAATGGGGCGCGAGGGGGGGCGTGGGAACGGCGGGGCGGGGCATGAATGGGCCTCGTGGGCGTGGCCTCGGCTGTGGGCGTGGCCTCCCCGGGAAGCGCGGCCTCCCATTGGCCCCGGCGCGTTGCTATGGCCACGGCGTCGCCACGCCCCGCTCCCGGTACCGCTCCCCGTGTTTCTCCCGGTGCTTCTCCCCGTGCTTTTCCCTGTGCCGTTCCCTGTGCCGTTCCCGGTGCCGTTCCCTGTGCCGTTCCCGGTGCCGTTCCCGGTGCCGCTCCCGGTGCCGCTCCCGGTGCTGCTCCCGGTGCTTCTCCCGGTGTTTCTCCCGCTGCTTCTCCCGGTTTTTCTCCCGGTGCTTCTCCCGGTACTTTTCCCCGTGCTTTTCCCGGTGTTTTTCCCGGTGCCTCTCCCGGTGCCTCTCCCGGTGCCTCTCCCCGTGCTCCTCCCGGTGCTCCTCCCGGTGCTCCTCCCGCTGCTTCTCCCGCTGCTTCTCCCGGTGCCCCGCCATGGGAAGCGGCGGCTCCTCGGGCCGCGGGGCTCCCGTGGCGGCCGCCGAGGGCCCGGACGGCGCGGAGCAGCGGCTGGAGGTGCGGGCCCGGCAAGTGCCGGCCGCGCTGTGGGCTCAGCCGGGGCTGCGCAAGCTCTACCTGAGCGACGCGGGGCTGCGGGACATCCCGGAGGAGCTGGGCGAGCTGCGGCACCTCCGCACCCTCGCCCTGGACGGCAACGAGCTGATGGAGGTGCCCGAGGCCGTGTGCGACCTGCCCCGCCTGGCTCACCTGTACCTGGGCCGCAACGGGCTCCAGGCGCTGCCTCCCTCCTTCTCGCAGCTCCAGAGCCTGCGCTGCCTCTGGATAGAAGGGAATTTCCTGGCGCGCTTCCCCCGCGCCCTCCTGCAGCTGCCCGAGCTCCGCAGCCTCCAGCTGGGCGACAACCGGCTGGCCGAGCTGCCCGCGGCGCTGCCCCGCATGGCCGGGCTGCGGGGGCTCTGGCTCTACGGGAACCGCTTCCAGGAATTCCCGCCCGTGCTGCTGCGCATGGAAGGGATCCGAGTGCTCGACCTGGATCGCAACCGCATCTCCCGCTTGCCGGACCTGAGCGGGCTGGGCGCCCTGCGGCTCTTCTCCTACGACCACAACCCGTGCCGGCAGCCGCCCCCCGTGCGGGATGAGGTGCGGCTGGTGGGGGACGGAGCGCAGGAATACATGGAGGAGCGGCTGGAGCGGCTGCGGAGCCTCCGGTCCCGGGAGGAAGAGGAGGAGGAGGGCGAGGAAGGAGCCGGGGCGCCTCCGGTGCCCGCCGAGGACGGGCCAGAGCGGGGAAATGAGGCCCTGAGGGGATCCCCGGGGGAAACGTGAAGGGTGTGGAGCCTCCACGTGCCTCCCGAGGAATTCCCAGCTAAGGTTGGGGGAGCGGGAAGCTCCGCAGCCTCCCCAAGGGAAAACCAAAGATCCCGAGAAGTCGGATTTCCCAGCTGGGACAGCAAGGAGCCGCCTCCTGGATCTGCATCCCGTCACCTGGGAGCATCCCGGGGTGCCCTGGATTTGGGAGACACCCCGCTGCCCTGAGGGGTGACCCCAGGGACTCTCCTGCCCCGATCCAGTGTCCTTCCTGGCCGGCCACTTCCAGAAATCCCGTACTCCCGTCCCTGTGGGCAAACACAGGGAGAAGCAGTGCCGGTTGTGTTCATTCCATGTGGATCCCGGCATCCCAAAGAGCTCCAAGGTTTGGGAATGAAGGCACAGAGGCCTTCTCGCCTCAGAAATTCCCACCCTGCTGCTGGAATCGGGCTGGGGGCAGAGAATTTCCCACCGGGCTCCTCCTGGCCCTCAGGTTTGGAAATTCCCAACCCGCAAAGAGTTTTCCCTCTGTGGGAAGAGGAGTTTTCCCAAAAGAGGCACCAAATCCAGGGCTCTGCTGCCTTATCCTCCCTCTCCCTGTCCCCAAGTGCCTCTTGCACCAAACTCCAGCAATAAAAAGTACAATTCCAAGGAAATTCCCGGTGTGAGGGAAAGGTGATGGGGACCAGCCGCAGGGAAAGGTTTATTTGGGATCCAAACCCAGCGACACCTCCCGGTGCTGCCGTTAGTTTTGATATCGAAGGAATCCCCCCCCCTGCCGTCTCCAAACCATTCCGGTGCGGCGGGGAGCTCATGGATCCGAGGTTTGGAAGTTGCCGGAGGTTTCCGACCGCGCAGCCGCTTTTGTTCCCGAGGGGTTTGGGGTTTTGGGGGCTGGGAAGCAGCCAGAGCTCCCACCACATCCTCTCCGGAGCCGGCAGGGCTGGATTTGCCCCCCCCTTTGCCGCTCCGCAGCGGGAACCGCGGCTGTTTTGGACACCTGGAGCTTCCTCGGCTGCGGGATGAGCAGGAGCTGCCGGTGCCATCCCCTCCAGCAGCGCTGGCTGAGGATGCTCCTGTCATTCCAGCGACAATTCCAGGGATTTAGGACTTGGTGGGAGGTTGGCTTGCTCTTCCCTCTTGGATTCAGGTCTTCCTGACAGGTCAAGGCTGTCAATTCCTCTTCCCACCCACGGTGGGGGCAGAGCATCCCAGAATGCCGCGAATTCCCAGGAACGCACTCCTGGAATGCCGGGTGGTTCCCAGCCCCTTTGCCATCGATCCAGGGGTGCTGCTTTCCCTGGGAAATCATTGTTGATAATCAGTAGGAATTATCCATCAGCCCGGGGGCAGAAACCCTCAGAATTCCAAGGGCCGGCTCTAAGCGAGATCCAGAGCCACCAGCTCCATGTAAACCCGTGCCAGCCCACCCATGCCTGGCAGGAATCGGGACGCAGGTGGCTCTGGATGCCACCCTCCTGTCCCCACGGCCGGGATCAAATCCAAGAGCTCCTCCACTTGGAAAAGGCAGGGATCCTTTTCCAAGGATCCCTTTTCCCACCACCCGCCTTTCCCCAGCCCTGTTTTCCACAGCGTGTCCGGGGCAGGATTCAGGCACCGGTGACAATCGTGGTGACACCAGAACCGGGAGCTGCCGCAGTCAGCGGGAATGTGACAGATTCCCGCTCCGCTCAGGTATTTTTGGGAATGTTGGCACTTGGCGAGCCCCGGCTGCCGGGAATGCATCATCCATACGTCTGTCCCTATATATATCGCTGCCTCCTCTGCCGGCCCGGCGTGTGGCGCCTTGTGGCCCCTCGGCAGCCGGGATCACGCTGCTGTTCCCATCTGTTCCCGCCGGCTGCCGGCCCCGAGCAGCGGGATCGGGAATTGCGGCCGATCCCGAGCAACAGGAGCGCCGGCATCGCTGCGCTTTTTGCAGTGCTCGGTGGTGATTTAGAAACCTGGGGTTTGGGGTGGGAGCCCAGGCCGGGGGAAAGTTGGGAATGCTGAAATTCCCAGGTTTGGCTTGGCTGGAGCTGGAGCGGGGATGGGAGCAGCCACCTCCACTCCACCAGGATATGCGTGGCCACGGGGCAGCCTCGAATCCTGCATGCCAAGGCCTGAAAGGGGGATCCGGAGGGGTTTCATCCTGGGCATGGAGGGCACGGCTCTCCTGCCATCCCAGCGGCTGGAATTTCCTTTATTTATTCAAGAGCAGCGTCCGGTGAATTATTTATCGGTCACCGGAGCCTTTGTGGTGACTCTCGGACACGTTCCCGGTGCCACCACCCGGGGTAGGGTTTCCTGCCTCTTCCCACCTTCCAGAGTCACATTCCCGTCCCTTCCCAGCACATCCTGCCCAAAGGAACCCGTCACAGACCTGGATGGAACGGGAAGTCACCCCTCCAGCTGTGAGCCTTGTCCCCAAAGCCTCCCTGGGGATCCCAATCCCGCCAGGATCCCAGCACAACCCCAGCTCTCCTCGGAGCTCCTTCCTGGGGCTGCTCTTAATGAACCATCATTAATTGGCCTCGCTAATTGCCCTGGGAAGCCTCAAGAAACCCCGGGATGCTCCTCGTTTTTCCCTTTGAGGGGACACTTTGGAGGGGGTTCCTCGGTCTCCTTTGCCCCCCAAAATGTGCCCCTTTCACCAGGAGGTTCCCGAGCTTGGCGTGTCCCGTCCTTGGGAATGCGGGGGGGATACTCAGGGATTGGAGGGATAGTCAGGGAATGGGGGGGATAGTCAGGGTTTGGGGGGATACTCAGGGATTGGGGGATACTCAGGGACTGGGAAATACTCAGGATTGGGGAATATCCAATGCCAGGCGTTTCTTGGCGCTGGAGGGGCTGCTCATCCAAGATTCCCATCCCCTCTCCGGGTGGGATCCGCCCCGCAGGATCCAGCCCTTATCCCCCCGACCCCAGAGACGAGTCCCGCTGGCAGTTACTGACTGTCCTTTATTACTGAGAGCAGGGGCTGCCTCCAGAAAACGAGGGGCCCCTCTCCCCAAAAATAGGAGTCCGCCAAGGAGACCCGCACGCCCCTTCCCTGGCATCGCCAGCCGGGCACCCCCCGCTCCTCCTTTAGTGGGTGGGGTTTATTTATTTCCTTTTTTTTTTTTCCTTTTTT
>JAWWMP010000165.1:8535945-8557253 GCA_035047865.1 Dendrocincla tyrannina
TCTCTGCTCATGATTTCATACTGTTCTGTATGGAGAAAAAAGCTATCCTGTTGAATTTTTTTGCAGGCAGAACTATAGGATATTGCAGCACTATATTTATTTCCAGTGTTTGTATACACTGAGAGCTGAGCACAGGCTCTAGTTCTCTGGAGAATTTTATTGTTTGATGACATCTTCATTGTTTTTATTACTCATTGCAAACAGATTTCTGGGAGTGAGGTCACTCAATGGCAAACCCATCATAAGCGTTTCCCAAAAAGTGGGCCTGGTGAAACCTTTTGGATGTAATCGGTTTTTAAGAACAAATAACAAATAAAAGAAGCTGGTGTTGTCTGTGATTTGCAAAACGTAAAACTTTATCTTTTCTTTGTTTTCTGATGCATGTTTAACCCCTAAAATAATCAAACACACAAATCCCAAACCTCTATGAATTTCATTTAAGATCAGCAAGCTATTAATACAGAAGTAGATTTCATCCTGAAACAAACAAACTCTGTTTGAAAAATAATTCCTGATTTACCTTTTCCTAGGGCTTAAAAGAAAATTTAGAAGGGTGCATCAGACTGAAATGAACTGATGATCACTGAGTACAAATGGTAGCACTTGCAGCTCTGTTCTGGATGCAGAAGATGTGATTTCAAAACTAGTCATTAACTAATTAAGGCAAAAGGAGCCTTGTGCTGAACTTGCCCCCGTTGATGTGGAGTTCTCTCAAGTTCTGTTGGCTTAACATGTTTCCAAACTGACTCCTTTTTTTGATATTTGCAGACTAACAGGTTAAAAGGTTGTCCTTTAGCCTTCTAGACCTTTGGCCTTCTAGGTTTGGCCTAGACCTGCTCAAAGAAAAAGAATATTTAACTAGTAATTCAAACTTTGAATTTCTCTGCTGTTTTCAGCAGACTTTAATTACTTCTCTTTTCTGTTACTAGGACTGTTTGGATATTTTTTTCCCTGGATCATCCATGCAAGTGTAAATAAGAGAGGCTTTTGTATTACTCTTTGCTATGTCCCTTTCTTCATTTACTCCTGATACTGAATTCTGCCCAACATCAGCTATGTTACAAAAAATTCAGCTTTTCTGATTAAAATAATACTTTAATTTCACAGCTATATGATTGCTTCTGAGTACAAAAAATGCAGCAATGTCATCAAATCACTTTATTGTTGGAATGGGAAGCAGAAATTCTTATCTGCTTTGCCACTTTGGTTTTGACTATTTTGGGGGGGTTTTTTGTGCTTTATGTTGTTGCATACTTTCCTTTTTTTTTTTTTTCCTTTTTTTTTTTTATGTTTTTGCTGTATTTTACACACCAGTTGGATGTTACCGTCACATGAAGAAGAGAAATTACCTGAACAAGATCACGGCTACGAGCTCTAGAGTTTAAAAATGAACACACAAAGCCCCTCTCCCCGGGGAGCCCGACCGCGGACGAGGAATCCGGCCTGGAAAAGCGGGATGGGGCGAGGGAAGGGCTCGGCACAGCCCCCCCCAGCTCGGCTCCGTCGCCTTCCCCCAGGCGTGTAAATCTCTTCTTTTATGGTAAAAAAAGAGCCAATCTGACAAAAATACAAATGTCCCTAAAAGCGCCGTTATTACTGAAGTAGCAGAATTATGACTTTCTCTCCAGATTGTCCAAAATCGTCTCAATTGCGGCCGCGGGAAGGGAGGGGCGGGGGGGTGTCCCGCGGCCACCGTGTCCCCAGCTGGCTTGTCCCCACGGTGGCAGGGATGTCCTTCCCCGGGGATTTGGGGGGATTCTGCTGCAGGTCCCCACTTTCCCCTGCAGTGGAGGATCCCCTGGAGCACCACGGGGGGTGTCCCCCCGTCCGAGTGCCCGGTGTCACCGGGGGAAGGGGGGGGGCTGTACACGGGGCTGTGACGATGGTGACGCGGTCTCGGTGGCACCCGGAGGGGTGTCAGTGTCCCCCCCCACCTCCCGTGGGCGCGGGAAGGGGACAAGGGCCGTGGGTGTCACGGGGGGGAGCAGGAAGACTGAGGATGATGCACCGTCCGCCACGCCGGGTGACACGGCTGTCACCCCCACCCCGCGACCCCCGCGGGACTCTCAGGTGGGTCTGTGCCCGTTTTGGGGGGGGGTCCCTGTCCCGGTGGAGCGGGGATGCTCATGCGGGGGGCAATGCTGGCACCGCTCCTGCCAGCCCGCAATGCCACCGGCGCAGGGAATGTCGCCTGCCCGGCGTGGCGACGACACCGCCCGCTCCACCCTTCATCCCCCCGGCGATCATCCCGGCTGGAAAACGGAATTCCCTGGAGCTCAGCACCCCCCGAGGGACCACCACGTGCCCGGGGAGGGGGTGAGGGCGGGATTGGGGGGTCCCCACGGAGGGGGGGCTGGTTGGTTACTGCTCCCCCCGCTCCCCCCGAGCCCGGAGACGGAGGTAAAACATCGAGCCCGGCCGAGCCCGCTTTGGATAAGGAACTGTGGCATGGCTTCCGATCCCAGGGAAAGGGGCTGCCCCCTCCCCGCTGTGCCCCCAAGCCAGCCCCGAGGGGCCCGGGGGGCGTGGCGGGGGGCGGGGAAGGGCGGGGAGGGGGCGACGCTGACGCTCGGAGGGGTTTTATTGAGCTGGAAGGGGATGGGGAAGGGGATGGGGAAGGGGATGGGAAGGGGACGTGAAAGGGATGGGAAGGGGTGCTGGGTCCCTCCTGTTCCCGCAGCCTGACCCCCTGGAATTGCGGGAGGCCGGGCAGGGATCCAGAGGCTCCGGAAGCACTGGCGGACGGCGCCCGGTGTCGGGAATAGGGACGGAGCGGGGAATTCGCTTCTGGCCCCTCCCGGCCCGGGGGATCCGAGGCGGCTCCGGGACCCTCCCCCCTCCCACCCCCGAGCCGGGGAGAGGCGAGAGCGGCGGGGGCTGCGGGGGCTCCCGAGCCCTCCTAGCGCGGGGTCCCGCCGGCCCCAAGCCGGGAGCGGGGATGGGAGCCGGGAACGGAGCCCCCCGAGCCCGCAGGGATGGGAGGAGGGGTCGGAGGGGGGGGGGGGCTCAGGCTTTCAGCTGGTGCCACTGTGCCACCGCCTGGCGCGGGCGGGCGATCATGTCCTTCCAGTGCTTCACCTCCCCCGGGCCGCTCTTCCAGGACAGGTAAATCTGTGGGGATGGGGATGGAGGGGCCTTGGAGCCACGGCCCAATCCCGACCACCCCCATCCCTGCTTTCCTGGCACCTCGGCAGCCGCGCCCCCAGCGCTGTGCCCTCCGAGGTGCCCACACCGGCAATGCTGCCGCTCCCGGGGTTTTAATTCCATGGGTTTAACGCGGCCGATGCGTTTCCCTGGAGCGTTTTGGGATTGGGCATCCCGGGGTGCTCGTTTTGCCGCGGGGCTGGCTGGGTTTGGCACGCAGCAACCCCAGAGGGGAGGGATAATCCCTTGGGATTAAGCCCAGCGGGTGGGCAGCCATCCCGAGGGCTGTCCCAATGCCCCATTTCCTGCTCCCATGGGAAAACTCGCCCAACCCAGGTGTCCCCCCCAACCTTGGTGTCCCCCACGGTGTCCCCTCACCTTGCCAATGACGTCGTTGCGGCTCAGCCTGTCCTTGTCCATGACGGTGATGACGATGGTGGTCTCCCGCAGCCGCTCCGTGGGGATGTCGAAGGCGAAGGACTCGTTGAAGACGGGGTTCAGGCAGCGCTTCATCACCACCGTCTTCTTCTTCTCCACCCGCTTGTCCTTGTACATCAGCCACACCTTCACGTAGGGATCTGGGCGGGACGAGAGCCGCTCTCAAACTCCCGGGATTGGGAAGCCGGGAATGAGCCCCTGGAGCTCGGGGGTGGGCGGGACGGGACGGGGCTGGGGCCGTACCTGACGTGCCCCCGATGTCCATGGCTTTGAGGTTCCGCGCTTTGATGATGTTCACCACGATGGAGTTGGCCGAGGGGTTGTAGCACAGCGACAGCAGCAGCTCCCCACGGCTCCCCTGTGGGATTCGGGGACACCCTGAGGACACCCACCTGAGGTCCTCCGGAGTGGGAGTGGGGCGATGGGATGGGACCCTCCCCTTCCCCGCCCGGAGTGGAGGTTTTGGGGCTGCACAGAAAAGGAGGGCAGGAGGAAACAGGGACACTCCCAGTGGGACCCTTCCTGGTCTTGCTGGAGGCGGGAGGAGGAGAAAACTTTCTTTTTGGATCTACCTGAAACAGCTTGTTTTGACCCCCAAATGGGCCACTTAATGTAAGGATTTAGGAAGAGAAACGTCTCCAGTGGGGGAAACAGCAGAAAACATCCCTGCTGGGGTAGGAGGTGGGGGGTGGTCCTGACGGGACAGGGGGTCACCTCCCCTGGCCAGGGGGCTGGCAGGGGGCCCAGGGCCTTACACTGCCATCGCTGCACGGCTTCAGGTCCTTCCAGAAGGTCTGCATGTGGGTGAGGTCCACCTTGTTGAGCGGGATGGACACCTCTCCGATGGGATCGTTGCGGCTGAAGCGGTCGTAGTCCAGGACCTGGAGGTACAGCACCCGCTGCACCACCTTCTCGTAGGGGAACCCTGTGCCAGGAACGGAGCAGGTGAGGAGCAGGACGGGCTGAGGAGCCAGCACGGCCCTGCCGAGCAGCTCTGGGACCCCTCTGCCCTTCCCGCGGTGACGGGGACACGCTGGAACCAGGCAGAGCCTGAGGAGCAGCCCAGGCTTGCTGGGAGGTGAAACCCCACCCGTGGGTGCTTGTCGAGGGGGACAGAGCCTTCCCACCCTTTCCCTTTACGGGATGCACCTCCACCCCAGCCTCGAGGGCTTGGCCAACCCACGGCATCACCGGTGGCTTGAGCTGAGCTGAGCTGAACTCCCAGCCCATTCCAGTCCCTCCCAAGCCCTACCTTCGAAGAGGAAGGTCTCGTTCCAGTGCGGGTTGAGGTTCTTCCTCTTCACCTTGGTCTCCAGCTTGTGCTTCTTGTCGGGCAGCAGGTAGATCTTGACGAAGGGGTCGCTGGTGCCGCTGAAGTCCTTGGCCGGCAGCTCCTGCGCCTTCATGATCTTCACGGTCAGGGTGGACTCCTGGAAGTTGTAGCCGACGCTGAACTGGATGCGGCCCAGGTTCTCCCGGCTGACGCCTTCGTGGCCCTCGTCATCCTCGGAGCCCGGGGAGAGCTGCGGGGGAGGCAGGAGGGGGGTGAGAGCTGCGCCAGAGACCCCCATGCGCCCGGCCTCGGATCACCCCGACCCCCGGCCCGCAGCCCCGGGAGCTGTCGGGGGCCATCAGCCTCTCGCCGCCGCTCCCCCCGGCTCCTGGCTCCGCGCCACTCGTCCCGGCGAAGCGGGAGCTCCAATTAACCAAATCCCTCCTGACAGCGCATCCCTCACGTGTCCGGCCGCGCTCGCTTCCCCGTGCCAGCCCCGGGGACACGCCGAGCGGCCGGGACTCGGCGGAGCGGGAAGGGGAACGGGAGCGGGACGTGATCCCCGGCGCATCCCGCCCACCCACCATGAGCATCTCGCTGGTCAGGGAGTTGACCAGGTCGGAGACAGAGGAGTGAGGCTCCGTCTTGCGGTCCGACTCGTCGTGCGGCGGCTGCCCCGGCGCCGGCGCCGCGTTCCCGGCCTTGCCCCCGGCCGGTAACCTGCGGGAAAGAGACGCGGTTCCTTGGAGCGGAGGGGCTGGGAGAGCCGGCGGAGAGACCGTGAGGGGCTCCCCGGGCGCCCTCTCCCAGTGGATGCTGTGCCAGGGCTGTGCCACCGGTGTGTGCAGCCCGCCGGCTTTCCCCGGTGCCCTGGCACCTTTGGGGCACGGCAGCGGGTCCCACACTTGCCGGTGTGCCACGGCAGGGACAGCCCGGTCCCCAGCGGCTGCACCTCACACGCCACAGCCCGTTATCCCGGTGGGCACCCGCGGGTGCTCTGGTGCGGGTCAGACCCCTCCCCGGGCCCGCTGTCCCGGTGGCTCCGGGCCGGCTGTGGGGCAGCGGGAATGGTGCCGGGCAGGGTGGGCAGCCGGGGGCGGCGGGAGGCAGCCGGCCAGAGCAGCGATGGAGACGGGAATGCGCCGGGGCCACGCCGCCACGAGGCACGGGGACAAACGGGACACGAGGGGGGGACGGGCACCCCGGGGCGCTCGCCCGGAGCCGGGACACGGTGACAAACCACCCAGAGGCGCAGGGACACTCGGGAAGCCACAGAACATGCCACGGACACGCGTCACCACGGCAAGCACACGCTGACACACGGAGCGGGGACAACCCACACGCACACGACGGGATGGCAACCTGGGAAAGGACCGGAGAGGCCGAGGCAGCTGGGGAGGGAAAACTGAGTTAAAACCGGGGGGGAAATGAAAGGCGGAGGAGCCGCTGGGCGAGGAGGCGCCGGTGGAGCCGGAGGAAGTCACGAATAGCGGGAGAGAGAGCGGGAAAAGAGCAAGAGAAAGGAGGAGCGGTGTCATCCAGCGCCGGCCTGCAAGGGAGGGAATGCGAGAGGGAGGATGCACAGACGGACGGACCGGGAGCGGCTGGTCACCGGCACGGGAGACACGCCGAGGAGCCGGGCTGGAGCCGCCGGGGCCGGGCTGCAAGGAAGAGGCTGAGAAACAGGGGATGGAGGAGATGTTTGGAAGAGGAAGAAGAAGAAGAGCGGGCGGGAGGGAGCGGGGCCGGCCCCGTCCTGCGGAGCTCGGGGGACGGGGAGGAGCGGGGATGGAGGTGCGGGAGGCCATGCGCGTTGTTTTGGAGCCGGGATGCGGGAAGCAGGAGCGGGGTCTTGCGGCACACAGCCACCCGCCCGCCGTGTCCCAGGTGCCACCGCCCCCCCGCCCCATGTCCCTGTCCCTTCGGCACGCGCCGCCTGGTGCTCCCGGTATTCCCGGTGCTCCCGGTATTCCCGGTGCTCCCGGTATTCCCGGTGCTGCCGGCGCGGACCGGCTGCGCTGCTCGACGCCGGGGAGGGAAGTGCTAAGAGATGGAGCGAAACCCAAGCGGAGCAGGGTAAAAATAGCCGGTGGGCGAGAACGGTGCCAAGTTGAGCCGCACGCCGAGCAGCGCCCGCCGGCTTCACACCTCCCCCCTGCTCCGGAGGGGATGAACAGCCGCTCCCGGCGGCACACGGCCCCTCCGCCGCTGCCAGCCGGGCTCCTGCCGCTGCGGGATGCCATGCCAAGCCTTTGGCATCCCGGGATGGCGGGGAGCAGCCGGAGGCGAGGGGCCGTGCCGTGCTGGAGGACACCGCGGGGAGCGCGTCCCCCCAGCCCGTGGCGCCCGCTGTGCCCCCGGAGGGGACAGCGGTGTCCCCAAATGCCAAGGGATGCTGCCCATCCCGCCGGGATGGACGCGGTCTGCGGCGCGGTGCGCTGGGATGGCAGCCCATGCGGCGGCGTTGCGGGGCCGTTCCCCGCGTGTTTTCCCTCCCCGCCCCGCATGCAGCCAGCGCCGGGAAGGGCAGGAGGGGGAGGAAGGAGGGAGGAGGGAGGGGTGGGGAGTCCTCTGGGTGCCGCCGCTCCGGAGGCAGAACTCAGACGGGGAGAGCTCAGACGTCCCGGTGCCCGCTGGGCCACCCTGTGCCGCTCCAACCTTGGCGCTCCCACGAGGGCAGCCTCCTCCTCCTCCTCCTCCTCCACCCTGGACGGGGCCCTCGTGTCCTCCTCCTGCGGGACCGGCCTCGTCCTCGCTCATACCTCTTGTCCCCCTGAGCGTTCGCCTGGTTCGGCTGCGTCCCAGCGGGTTGCAGGTCGGGAATATTGGCAAAGTCATCTTGCTCTGAGAGTCCCAAAACCAGGGATAACACCACCATCCGGCCTTCCCTGCCCGGGCGGGCCCCGCCGGCAGCGGCAGAGAGAGAGAAAGAGAGAGGAGAACACAGCGTCAGGCCGGGAACCGGCAGGAGCCGTGGCGGGCCCGTGGATCTGCCCGCCGGCTCCTGCGGGATGGGCTGCGGGGAGAAAGGCCCCGGCTCCGGGGAGCCTGGATACCCCCGCCTGGAAATGCCCTCTCCTCTGGGAGGATGCCAAAATCCTGAGGAAGGAGGGGGGGGAAACACGCCTGGAGGGGCTGGGAATGAGGGACAGCGTGACGGGAGAGAGGCACGGGGGGCATTGCGTGGAGCAGGGGGTGGCGGTGCCCTGGCCGAGGCTCTCTGCCCGTTCTGGAACAGCCTCCTCGGGATCCGGAGCCGCATTTACGCCGCGGCGCCGGGGAGGGCGAACAGAGCAAATGGAAAATCAATGGATCGGGAAAGAGGCGGTGGGAAACGGCAGCGCTGACTCGGCACGCCTGGGCTCTGCGGCTGCTCCCCCTCCGCCAGTTCCAGGCTGGAAGAGGCCCCAGGGCTCGGGAAACAGGGAGAACGTGACCTTCGGGACGGCGGAGGAGCCGCAGCTCCGTGTCGGGAACCCGGAGCCGGGGGGGGAACCTCTCGGGGGGAAAGGACGCGTTGGAGGGGGATGAGGAGCGAGTCAGAGCATCTCCCTCTCCAGAGCTGCCTGTGAGGGAAGCAGCGGGATGGGCACCCGAATTTGTGCCCCTCGGGGTATTTGCCACCTAATCCTGGCGCAGGAGGTGCTGTTCCAGCTCATGGAAGGGCAGGATCAGTCCTGTGTCCCCCTCCCAGCACTCCCGGCCCGCGGGAAGCGCAGCTGGGACCTCCGCATTGCCTTTTTCCAGGGTGCTGGGGAGCAAAGGGAGGAAAGGGAGGAGCTGGAGAATCCAGGGGAGGACGGAGCCGGGGGCACCGGCTCTGCGGAGGAGTGACAATGTCATGTGCCGGAGAATCGGTGACAACACGGGACTCGGATTAGCCCCCCGGGTTTGATGCTGGGAATCCAGCGCCCGTGGAGGAGTCGGGGTTAAGGAGATTAAGCATCACACGCATCCTCCGGCTGGGAGCGATATCGGGACCCAACACAGACTCATCCGTGAGCGGGGGCACTGCCGCCCCCCTCCCCAAATCCCTGGGACAATGTCACCCCCTGGGGACAGCGCCCGTGTCCGTCCCGTGGGCTGGACCGTCCCGGCATTCCCTGGGGATGGAAAAGGGCTGGAGCACTCTGAGCAGCCGGTGACATGGCCAAGCAAATTGGGGGACCCTTCCCTGAGCCCCCCGGGCTGGGAAGGGGGTCATTCCTGCCCCCCCGTGACGGGGATGGAGGGGACATGGATCTTCCCCCAGGGATGTCCCCATGTCCCCAAGGGATGATGGATGAGCAACCGCGTTGGGGAGAGGGAAGGAGCAGAGGAGAGAGGGATGGAGAGAGGAATGGACAGAGCGAGGGAACAGAGGAAAGGAGAATAGAGAGAGGGATGAAACAGAGAGAGGGATGGAAAGAGCAAAGGAATAGAGGAGAGAGGGATGGAGAGAGGGATTGAAAGAGGGATGGAGCAGAGGAGAGAGGGATGGAGAGAGGGATAGTGCAGGCAAAGGAGCAGAGCAGGGTGAGACGGAAAGGGTGACAGAACAGAGGAGACAGAGATGGAGAGGGATTGAAAGAGGGATGGAGCAGAGGAGAGAGGGATGGAGAGAGCAAAGGAACAGAGGAGAGAAGGATGAAACCGAGGGATAGAGCAGGCAAAGGAGCAGAGCAGGGTGAGACGGAAAGGGTGACGGAACAGAAGAGACAGAGACGGAGAGGGATTGAAAGGGGGATGGAGCAGAGGAGAGAGGGGCGGAGAGAGGGATGGAATAGAGGACAGAGGGATGGAGAGAGAGCAAAGGAACAGAAGAGAGAGGGATGGAGAGAGGGATGGAGCAGAGGAGAGAGGGATTGAAAGAGGGATGGAGCAGAGGAGAGAGGGATGGAGAGGGATTGAAAGAGGGATGGAGAGAGAGCAAAGGAACAGAGAAGAGAGGGATGAACCCGAGGGGTAGAGCAGGCAAAGGAGCAGAGGAGCGTGAGACGGAAAGGGTGACGGAACAGAGGAGACAGAGAGGGAGATGGCGACGGAGAGCAGAGCCACGGAGAGCACACACTTACAGGAAGGACTTCATGTCCAAGCCGCGGCTGCGGATTTGCCCCACCACGTGGTCCCAGCTGCCGGGGTTGGAGCGGCTCCTGCCCCCGGCCATGCGTTGCTTGGAGCCGGCGGCGATGCCCTGGCGCGTTTGGCCGCCGCGGGAGCTGCGGGGGTTGGCGGCGGAGCCGGAGGGGCCGCTGTGGGCCTGGAGGTGGCCCAGGCTCTGGCTGGTGGTGGGCTGGCTGTGGTTGCCGCGCTGGTGTTGGCTGAGGGGCTGCTGCAGGCTTTGCTGGCGCATGAGCGTGCGGGGCCTCTGGAATTTGGGGTCGCCTGCTGAGGTGGGGATATACTCAAGGGTAGTGGCTGTGGACAGGGTGGAGTCCTCGAAACTTAGGGAGAGGAAGGGCAGAGGAGAGGAGAGAAAGGAGAAGAAGGTGAAGGGGCAAAATTGGAGGAAGGAAAAGAAGAGAGTTAGAGAGAAGATGCCCCAGCGCAGGGAACGCTCCGGCGGGAGCCAGCGGGAGCAGCGCCCGGATCCTCCGCCTCTCGCCCGCGGCTCGCCCTTGCCGGGGGCACGGGGGGCTCTCGCCGCCACCATCTCGCCCGTCCTGCCCCCTTCCCCGGGTTGGGGAGCGGGGGGCTCGGCCGGGCTGGACGTGCCCACCCGCTTCCCGCGGCTGGCGCTCCGCTTGCCGGCGGCCCGACCTCGTCTGCGGGGATAATTAGGCTGCTGCGGGGAGGCAAATCCCGCCGTGGCCGCTCACGTGCTGCCAGCCAGCCCTGCCCCTCGGCCCAGTCCCTCCCAGTCCGGCCCAGCACGCCGCGCCAGCGTCCCGAGTCCTGCGGCATTTGGGGACGGGCGGGGGGGGGACACGAACCCCCCGCGGTTGGGGACATTCCGGCAAGCCGGGAGGGATCCCCGAGGTGGGAGGCTCCCGGTTGTGGGGTAAGGGAGGTGGACGCGGCTCCGGTGGGACGAGGAGAGCGGAGAAGGCCAGCCTTGGGATGGACGGGCTTCCAGAGCGGGGAGAGCAGGCGGGAATGCCGGCGAGGAAGCAGCACATGCCTGGCACAGCCCATGCAGCCCACGGCGGCCTGGAACGCTCGTGACCAGAGGACCAGGAGGGGAAAAATCCCCCGTGGGACCACCGAGGAGTGGCCTCCATCAGTACCCAGGGACCTCATCCCGACGCCGGCACTGCCATGGGACAAAGCGGTGCCGTCGAGCAATGCCAGCGGCAGCGACAGAGCGGGACGGGCGGTGGGGAGGGGGGGAGGATAAATAGCTCCAAAAACCAAAATAAAGAGGTGAAGAAAGAGCGGAAGGCGGGAGAAAGAGAGAGAGGAGGGGAAGGAGTGGGGAGGGGTGGAGAGCTGGGATGGCCGGAGCCGGAGGCACTGCCCGGGCACTGCCCACCCCCCCCATCCCCTCCCCGCGCCGCCGCCGACCTCCTTTCGTTTTTTTTTTCCTATGGAATCCTAAATTAGTTCCATTTACAACCTCTCCGTCACAGGAAACTAAATCTGGCTCCTGCGGGCCCCGCGCCAGCTGGAGGCGAGGGCTCTGCCAGCGCCGTGCCAGGCGGGCAGCGCGCCCTGCCCGCTCCCGGGGGGATGCCACGGGATCGGGACCGGGAGGCATCCTCGGCCCGGACCCCCAGGACACCCCCGAGCCCCACGGCTCCGCTCCAGAGCACGGCCCTTTTAACCCTGCCCTGGCCGCCGTCGCTCCGCCCGCATTCCCGGTGGGAATTCGCTTCTCCGCTCTCCCTCTCCTCTCCCTCCGTCTTCTCCCGGTTCCCAGCCGGGGCACACCCGGTGTCACGCCACCGATTCTGGCGGCTCCGGGAGACATTTCTTGCCCTTCCCTTTTCCATAGGCTTCCCCCCCCCCGCTGGCGAGGCTGGAAAAGCCTGGGAAGCGCCTTTTCCAGCACCACGGAGCTCTCCGAGGGTGCCGGGAATGCTCTTGGGATGCCCTGGGTGGCGGCGCTGGAGGAACGGGGAGCACAGACCGGGAACACCGGACGGAGCCCACACATGCGACACGTTCCCGTCACCCCCCGGCAGAGCCACGTGCTACAGCTTGGATTTTTCCCTAAAACTCATCCATCCCGGGCTTTTCCCCCAAATTTTCCCCGGCATCAGGTGGGGGAGCCGCGGAGTGTGGTGTCGGCGCCGGGTCAGGGGAGAGGCTGGAGGTGGCACCGTTCCTGAGGGGTGGGGACAGGGGACAGCGATTCCTGCCTTTGGGATGTCACCAGGGTGGCGCTGGCCGCCCTGGGAATGCTGAGCCGCTCCCTGCTGGGATCGGACAAAGACGGGAATGGGCCGGGAGAGCTTCCAGAGGGGCCCCCCCAGAGCCGGGAGGACATCGGGAGATTGGGAAACTCATTGCCTTCGGCACGGTGGCCCTGGGAACATGTTGGTGGCCTTGGGGACTTGCTGGTGTCCCCAGGGACCTGCTGGCAGCCCTGAGGCCCTGCTGGTGGCCTAAAGAACTTGTTGGTGGCCCAGAGGACCTGCTGGTGACCCTGAAGACCTGCTAGTGAGCCAAGGGACCTGCTAGTGAGCCAAGGGACCTGCTAGTGAGCCAAGGGACCTGTTGGCGACCTTGGGAACGTGTTGGAGGCCCTGAGGACCTGTTGGTGACCTTGAGAACATGTTGGTGGCCCTGAGGACCTGTTAGTGGCTGAAGAGACCTGTTGGTGGCCCAAGAATCCTGTTGGTGACCCAAAGGACCTGCTGGTGACCCAAGGGACATGTCGCTGGCCCTGAGGGCCTGCTAGTGGCCCAAGGGACCTGCTGGTGGTCCTGAAGACCTGTTGGTGAGCTTGGGAACATGTTGGTGGCCCTGAGGACGTGCTGATGTCTCCAGGGTCCTGCTGGTGACCCAAGGGACCTGCTGGTGACCCAAGGGACCTGCTGGTGACCTCAAGGGACCCGCTGGTCTCTCTCTGGACTTGCTGGTGGCTCCAGAGATCTGCTGGCGACCCAAGGAACCTGGCAGTCTCTCCATAGACCTGTTGATGGCCCCAGGGACCTGTTGCTGGCCCTGAGGACCTGCTAGTGACCCAAGGGACCTGCTGGTGACCTTGGCAACATGCTGGTGGCCCTGCTAGTGACACAAGGGACCTTCTGGTGGCCCTGAGGACCTGCTAGTGACCCTAAGAGACCTGCTGGTGACCCAAGGAACCCGCCGGTCTCTCCACAGCCTTGTTGGTGGCCCCAGAGAACTGCTGGGGACCCAAAGGACCTGCT
Source organism: Dendrocincla tyrannina (assembly GCA_035047865.1). Lineage (NCBI taxonomy): Eukaryota > Metazoa > Chordata > Aves > Passeriformes > Dendrocolaptidae > Dendrocincla > Dendrocincla tyrannina. The sequence goes on from JAWWMP010000165.1 coordinate 8,549,095, forward strand.
CGTCTCTCCATGGACCTGTTGATGACCCCAGGGATCTGTTCCTGGCCCTGAGGACCTGCTGGTGACCCAAGGAACCCGCCGGTCTCTCCACAGCCTTGCTGGCGGTCCCAGGGACCTGCTGGGGACCCAAAGGACCTGCTGGTCTCTCCATGGACCTGCTGGTGGCCCCAGGGACCTGCTGGCGGCCCCCCTCCAAGCTCATCCCACGGAGGGGAGCGTCTCGGTGCCGGTGCCGTGCTCACTCACTTGGACAGGCTGAGCTTCCCTGCTGCCAAGTGGCTCTGCACCGTGTGCCAGCGGCCCCGTGCCGCCTTCCCCGCTCCGGGCTCGCTGTGGGCGGACACGCTGCTCCTCAGGCCGTCCTCGCCGAGCCGCTGCTTGTCCCCGGGCCGGTCCCCGGCTAAGCCGGAGGCGGCCGACGCCGTCAGCTTGGCCCCTGATAACAGAGAGCCACTGGGCCGGGCCGGCGGGCGGACACCCCCCAGGACACACACGGAGCCGGACGGACACACGGACGGGACGTGGGAGGGGAGGGGGGAAGGTCGGGAGTTGTCGGGGAATGAGGGGAGAGGGCGACAGAGCCAGACGGACAAGAGACGGACAGACAGACAGAGAGAGAAAGAGAGACATCAGCACTGCCAAAAAAAAAATAATAAAAAAAAGGAAAATAAACATAAAAGGAGGGGAGGGTGGCCTGGCCATGGGGAGCGTGGGAGGCTTTGGAATACCATCCAAAAGAAAGTGGGGACACGGGGATTGGGGGGGGGGTTGGGGTCCCGCTCGCCGGCAGCCCCAGCCCGAGGGGGTGCCCCCAACGCGCAACCCCGTCCTGCTTGCGGGGCCGGGGGATCCCGGCAAGGGCCGGGGGTTGCTCGTCTCCATGGGCAGGCCCATGGGGGGGCGTGCGGGGAGCCCGGGAGCAGGAGCAGGAGGAGGAGGAGGAGGAGGAAGGCGAGAGGGTGCTGCCCAAATACTCACTACACGGAGCAAACCCGGCAAGGAGAGACTCACTTGAGGGAAAGGCGCGGGTCACCGTACGGAGCGTAAGGAGAAATGTTTAGGATAAACTCCTTGGGAGGGTAGGAGCTCCATTTCTGCTGCACTGTGTTGTCATTGTTATTCCAAAAGTCTCTGTCTAGATCGCTACAGCGGCCGGATTCCAAGGGAGAAAAAAAAGAAAAGGGAAATACAAGAGAGACAAGCTGAATTCCTGCGCGGAACGGGGAAGGGAAAGCAGCGCTCCGCGCCCGGAGCGCCGGGATCCTGCGGAGAGACACGGGGAGCGCGGCTGCCCATCCCTCGGCCACCGACACACACACACACACACGGACACGGACGGACAGACGGACGGACGGATGGACGGATGGAGCAGGGAAGAGCTGCGGAGAGACAGGAGCGGGCGGCTCCACCGGCTGGGAAGGAGAGAAGGATGGTGGGAATCAAAGAGCGAGCGTGGTGCCGCCACGGCATCCCCGTGCGTGTCCGTGCATCCTCGGCACGCGTGTCCGTGCTGCCAGGTCCTGCAAGGGCGCCCTGCTTGGTTAACCACGTGTTGGAGACCCTTCGGGATCCCTTTTCCCGCTGCCGCAGCGGAGCCTTGGAATTCCCGGCTCCGGGAAGCCACCCGAGCTGCCTGCCAGGGACTGGGGAGCCTGGAGGCTCCCGGCTGGGAGACTGGAAAAGCCACCGGTGCCCGGCCCCTGCCGCCCCTCGCCAAGTGCCCACCTGCAGCTCCAGACTCGTCCCGGCCGGAGGGAACGTGCGGGGAGCTGGGGAGGGAAAGCCGCGGGTGCCGGGAGATCGGGAGGGGATGTGCTTCCCGCTCTGCTTCCAGCTCATCGCAGCTGGGCCGGGTACCCCAGGCACCTGCACCCCAATAACACCGCGGGAGGAGGTTTTCCAGAGCCTTATCCCAGGCGGGAGTGGGAGTTTCCTTGCTGGGGGTCCGGCTCCCTCCGCCCTGGAATTACGGGGGATCCCAGCGCTGGATCTGGGGAGTCCAGGAGAGCCCCCCTAACTTCCGACGCCCCACTTCTTCATCCCCTGTGCAGAGCCACGAGACGCTCCAGCTCCGCTCTCCTTCCCCCATGGAATGCCCGCGGGATGCAGAGCCATTCCAGCCCCGCGGGGACCTGGAGCATCCCTGGGGATACCCATGCTGCTGCCGTTCCCGTGGGATTCGCATCCTACGGCTCCGTGGGATTCACAAGGATTGCGGGAGAGACCCACCAGCTCGCCCAGCGTCCCGGAGCCCCTTTCCCACTGGGAGCAGGGGACCGGGGAACGGCCACCTCTGTCCTTCCTCTCCCCCCCAGTGCTGGCACCTACTTGATGGTTTTCTTCTCGCTGCGGCCTCGGCTGGAATCCGGAGTTCCCACAGTCTCCAGGGAAGTCTTGTAGCGCTTTCCCTGCGGAAAAGACGGGAGAGGGGGATCAGGGGAGCTCCGGAGCCTCCCGGCAAAGGATGGGAGCCACCACCCCCTAGAGGGTTTGTCCTGGATTTGGCCCTTTTCCCTTATTCCCTGCCGGTCTCCAGGCTCCATCCCACCCATCCAGGCAGCAAAATTCCCATCCCTTGATCCCTGGGGGCTCGTGCCCTGCGTCACCCCAAGGACACGGCGGTCACCACCGCTGGTGTCCCATTCCATGGCCTCACCGCTGGGCTTAATTGAACGTGGATTAATTGAGTTCACCTTTCCCGGTGTCCGGGAAGCGCTGCCGTAGGATAATGAAGCCGGAGCTGGCTCCTAACTGGGACTGATAATCAGGACGCTCCAGTGGGTTCTGCACGCTCCGAGCCCGGAGCACAATTAACTCCAATTAGCCAACAATTAGGAGCCGAGGATGCTCCAGGTGGACTGGGAGCAGCTCCCGGAGAGGGATGGGCTTGGACAACCAGCCCTTCCACGGCTGGGCCTGGATCTGGGAGCATCCCCCCCCCCCATCCATCAAGCCTGCCCATGGAACGGGAATATTTCTCCCTTCTCCTCCTTCCCAGGGAATATTCCTCCCTTCTCCTCCTTCCCAGGCTCTGCAGCTCCACACGGAGCCGTGTCCTTGGAATGCTGCGACACCTGTGCCCTTGGCACAGTGTCCTTGGGCAGCCGTGGGCTAATCCTGCTGGCAGCTGCCAGGATCTTGGAACTCCTCGGGTGCCCGTGGGCTAATCCTGCTGGACACTGAAGGAATCTTGGATGCCCACGGGCTAATCCTGCCGGGAGCGGCAGGGATGTTGGAATTTGGATGCCCTTGCACTAATCCTGCCGGGATCTTGGATGTCCATGGACTAATCCTGCTGAGATCTGAAGGAATTTTGGATGGCCACGGGCTAATCCTTTTGGGAGCTGCAGGGGAACACCTGGATCTTCTTGGATGCCCAAGGATTCATCCTGCCAGGAGCTGCAGGGATGTCGGAACTTGGATGCCATTGGACTAATCCTGGTGGGAGCTGCAGGGGAACACCTGGGTCTTTTAGGATGCCCAAGGACTCATCCTGCCGGGATGTGAAGGCATCTTGGATGCCCAAGGGCTCATCCTGCTGGGAGCTGAAGGGATCTTGGATGTCCAAGGGCTAATGCAGCTGGGATCTTGGATGCCCAAGGACTCATCCTGCCGGGATGCCCGGCCTCCCTGGATGCCCAGGGGCCATCCCAGAGACACTCATCCCTATCCCGGCACAGGGCTCATGAGGACACTGCTGGCTGTCCCTGCCGTGTCCCCGTGGGCACATCGCGGGGCTGGCCCGCCGGGCTTGGCCGTGATTCCCACGCAGCCCTTCCAGCTCCGGGCACTGCCGAGGGCCGGTTGGGATTCGCAGTCCCGGCCAATTTACACTTGTTTGTTCCTCTGCCAGTTCGGCCTCCTCCTTTCCAGAGCTTATCCGTGCCTCTCCACAGCTCCTGGATGGCACCGGGAAGCCTCTTCCCACCCACGGCCCCCACGCTGCCTTATCCCCTCGCCCATTCCCAAGGGAATGCTGCCTTCCCACGGCTCAGGGCGGGCATCTCCCACCCCAGAAGCGCCGCTGCCATCGGAGCGCTTGACCCAGATTTGATTCGGATGGCGAAGGAAACGTGGCCGAGCACGTCCTGCTCCCCGGAGAGGAGGAGGAGGAGGAGGAGAGGAGGAAGGGAGGGAGCGCTGCCCCAATAATCCACAGTGGGAATTGCAGAGGGAGGGCTCGCGGTGCCAGGGACGTGCTGGCCGCCTTCCCACGGGGCTTTTCCAGGCGGGAGCGTGCCCAGCAGGACAGGGGCCAGCTCGTCCCGGCTCCTCACCAATATACATCCATATATTTGGAAACTTCCCTTTTGTGCTACGCCAAGAGTTGCGCCCAAACATTTCATTATCCCCGACGGAAGGAAGAGCCCAAAGGGAAGCTGCAGCTGGCAGCTCCGGGGATCCCTGGCAGCGGGAATTGCCCCCCAGCCCGGGAAGTGGGGAGGGAATCCCTGCCACTCACCATTTTCCGCTGGCACCACTGGCAGATCCCGCAGAGGACGATGGTGACACTAAGGCTGACGGTGATGATGGCTGAGACCAGGAGGACATCGCGGGAGGGGGTCCCTGGGGGGGACAAAACAGGGAAAGGGGTCAGATGTGCTTCCCGGGATATTCCCGGTGCGGGTGGGGCATCCTGGAGAGCTGCGTGAGGGCGAGGAGGGAAAACACAACTCCTTCCCTTTCCTGATTTCCAGCCCTTCCCCTCTTAATACCCATCCTCTCCTCATCCTTTCACCTTCTCCAGCCCCTTTTCCCTTCCTCTTCTCAATTGCCATCCCTTCTCCTTTCCTCCTTCCCCGTCTCTCTCCCTTCCTAACGCCTATCCCTTCCCCATTCCCATCCCTTCCCTTTTCCCCTCTTCCCGTTTTTCTTCCCCATCCTTTCACCTTCTCCATCCTCTTCCCCTTCTCCTTCCTCTTGCCCATCCCCTGCAGATAAGCCATCCCTGCTGGATCCACGCCCTGCATCCACCCCACTGTGGAGATTCCGTCTCCGGCTCAGCCAGTCCCACATGGATTCATCCCAAGCAGCATCATCGCCCCATTACGACCATGGGGACAACCTTGGGGACCCCGAAAACGATTGGAGACCCCTCCACCGCATCCAACACACCCACTGAGCTCATATCCATGCTCCCCACGTGTGGAATGGCTCCGGGGGGGATAAATAAGGATCTAGGGTGGCTTGGGGTGTGCGGGGGGGATCCAGTGGGACCAGCTCATCCCTAATTCCAGGCAGGAGCCCGGCCCGCCGTCCCTGTAGGGACACCTCCCATCCCGCTGTCCGCGGTGTCGGGAAGCAGCGCCTGGAGCTGTGCTGCAGTATAAATATTAAACAATAATTGTTAATAATTAATCCGCCCGCAGACCTTTGTTATTGTAAGGGATTTCGCCGGCGGCTCCGGGGCCGGGGTGAGTCACGGGGGACCGGGAGGATGGATCGGGATCCTGTGATCGCCTGGAAGAGCACCCGCAGCCCCCCCATCGGGATACAAAGGAGGGAAGGGGATGGTGACCACAAAGAGGAGTTGGATAAAATTCCACTAAGGGGGCGCTGAGGGCGGTGGGATGAGGGGGGGATGAGGGGGGGATCCGGTGGGATTTAGGGCACGGCGCTGGGGGTCCCAGCAGCTCTCCCTCCCTCCAAAGGCAGCTCCTCCATCGCTCCCGGATCACGAGGAGCCTGTGTACAAAACTCACATAGCAACTGTTGCCTAGGAGGGAATTTGGGACCAGCCCTTAATTTCAAACATTTATAAAGCCCGGCTGGATAAACTGCCGGGGGAATGGGAAGAGCAGGATCGGCGGGAAGGGCTTGGGACCCCTCCTGAGGACCCAGACCAGTTCAAAGGGCGTGTGGGTTTACTGGGAATGGGGGTGACATCCCGAATGCTGCTCCCTCATCCAGCTTGGAACGGCTTATCTCGGAGCTTCCATAGACCCTTCGCTCCTTGCGGGGTCAGTTCGTCCCCAAATTAATCTGGAGAGAGGAGATCAGAGGAGGAGAGGGAAAGGAAGGCCCGACGGCCCTGACAGTGTCAGGAGTGGGATATCAGGGAGTTCCAGGGGCCAAATTCCCCGGGCCAAGATGCCACCGCACCCCCAATGTCACGGTGATCCTGATGGATCCACCGGAGGGGATGTGCCCTGGGGGTGTTCCCTGGAGATTCCAGGGGTGTCCCTGTGTCCAGAGGGGTTCCAGCTCCTCCCTGAGCCGTGTCCCCAGGGCTGGGGGAGCGATTCCAGCCCCCCGGCTGCTGCCGCCCTCAGCAGGACTTCAATGGCTCATTTTCCAGGCAATTAGCACTTGGTTAATTAAAGAACCGGAGCTCCCGGCGTGTCCCCAGCCCTGGGGCGCGGTGTGGGGTCTCCGCGCCGGATGGAATGCTTGGAACGGGAATACCCTGGGGCGAGTGCATCCCGGAGGGGCACGGGGGGCCTCGTGGCACCAGGACACGTCCCCGGGAGGGGGTGACACGGTGACAACGCGGCGCTCCATAAATTTCCTTGGTTGCCAGCGCCCATCCAGCGCCCATCCAGCCGGGAGCAGCGAGGCGGCCGGGTGGTCCACATGCCCAAATCCCAAATCCCAAATCCCACATCCCACCTGCCCTTCGCTGGTGCCCAAAGGCACGGTGTATCCTCGAGGCGGAGATCCCACATCCCTCTCCAAAGGGATCGGGTCTCCCAAATCCCTTCCCACGTGCTGGAAGAGAACGGCGGGGGAGGCTGGGGAAGGGGGTGGAACATCCCTGCGGCTCTTTCATCAGGATTCAATGCCACTTGACGGGATATAATTCCACTTTTCCAGGCGGGTATTGATGAGGGGATTACCTGGCTCGTTAGCTCTCCAGCGTGGGATTTGTGCGGAGCTGCGGGAGCAGCAGCCGGCTGTGCCGGAGGAAAAGGGCTTTATTCCAGGGGGAGAGGGTTCTGGGTGCAGGGAGAGGGTCCTCGTGCCAGGGACAGGGGGCTATGGATGAGGAGAGAGCGTCCTTGTGCCAGGGACGAGGGTCCCAGTGCCAGGGAAGAGCGTCCTGGATGCAGGGATGAGTGTCCCAGTGCCAGGAATGAGGGTCCCAGTGCCAGGGAAGAGCATCCTGGATGCAGGGAGAGGGTCCCAGTGCTGGCGGGATGGATTCCCATGCCAGGAAAGAGGGTTCCTGTGCCAGGAATGAGGGTTCCCGTGCCAGGGAAGAGGGTCCTGGATGCAGGAAGAGGGTCCCTGTGGAAGAGGGTCCTGGATGAAGGGAGAGGGGCCCTGTGGAAGAGGGTCCTGGATGAAGGGAGAGGGGCCCTGTGGAAGAGGATCCTGGATGCAGGGAAAGGGTCTCCATGATGGATCCATTCCCACACACGCCTCCTGGCCCAACATTCCCACACTTTGCACCTGGGAAAGGGGCACGGGGGATATTTGGGAGGCAGGGATGGTGGCAATCTTCCTTTATCCATGCTCCTTTATCCGCCTCTCCCGCAGGCTCGGGATTAGCTGCCTCCGGAGCAGGAGCGAGCCCCGGCCTTTGTGGATGAGAGGAGACACTTCAAACCCGACCCCGGCACAAGGAGAGGTGCCGGGATCCGAGAGGGATTAATCCTCTGGAGCAGCGCCTAAGCCAGAGAGGAGGCGGGAGATGATGGATCGGGAATGTGCCGGGGCGGTGCGGGGTAGGGGGGGGCTGTGGAACAGCTGGATACAGCTGGACACACGGCCCACGGACACCCGTGGGCTCCCGGATCCTCCTCCCTGGATCAGCTAGGTGGCTTTGGGAATCTTGGGGGCCATGGGAATCTTGGGGGCTTTGGGAATCTCGGGGGCTTTGGGAATCTTGGTGGTCCTGTGTATCCAATGGGTTTGAGAATCTCGGTGGCTCTGTGTGCTCCAGTGGCTTTGTACATCTTGGTGGCCTTGGGCAACTTGGTGTCCCTGTGCATCCCGGTGTCCCTGTGCATCCCAATGTCCCTGTGCATCCCGATGTCCCTGTGCATCCTAGTGTCCCTGTGCATCCCTTTGTCCCTGTGCATCCCTTTGTCCCTGTGCATCCTAGTGTCCCTGTGCATCCCAGTGTCCCTGTGCATCCCAGTGTCCCTGTGCATCCCAATGTCCCTGTGCATCCCGGTGTCCCTGTGCATCCCAATGTCCCTGTGCATCCCGGTGTC
>JAWWMP010000165.1:8573892-8586820 GCA_035047865.1 Dendrocincla tyrannina
GGGAATGGAGGGAGGGACAGGGATTGGGGAATGGAGGGAGGGACAGGGATTGGGGAATGGAGGGAGGGACAGGGATTTGGGAACAGGGAGAGGGACAGGGATTAGGGAATGCTAAGTGGGACAGGGATGGAAGGGAAGGACAGGGATTAAGGAACAGGGATTAGGGAATGGAGGGAGGGAAAGGGATGAGGGGAGGGAGGGACAGGGATGAGGGAATGGAGGGGAAGGGCAGGGATGAGGGAGTAGGGAAAGGGCTGGATTAGGGAATGCCAAGAGGGACAGGGATTAGGGAATGGAGAGAGGGACAAGGGTTAGGAAACTGGGAGAGGGACAGGGATTAGAAAATGCCAAGAGGGACACCCAGGAAGCTCCAATGCCATGCCCAGACTACAGGGACCCCATCCCAGATTTGGCAAATCCCGGGAAAACTCCCTGTCCATGGGTCATGTGTGGGGCCAGAGCAGCAGGCGAGGGAGAAGGCGTGCTGTGGGAATGCCTCTGGAGCACTTCCAGGCGGGATGGGGTGGGATGGCTGTGCCGGAGGGGGCGGCTGCAGCGCCCGGGGCCGTCGCGTGACATCCCTGGTTCTATTTTTCCAAAGGGTTTGTGAGGCTCTAAAAATAGGAGCACAAACAAAACCCGGGCAGGGAACAGCAGCTCCTCCATCTTCCCCCACCTTTGGGATTGGAGCCCCAGGGAGGGATCCTGGGGGTGGCATTCCTGGCTGGAAGTGCCCTTGGGAACAACAGCGGCTCCACCTTCGCCCACCTTTGGGATTGGAGCCCCAGGGAGGGATCCTGGGGATGGCATTCCCGGCTGGAAGTGCCCTTGGGAATCAGGCAATAGTTGCCCAGATGTTCCCACCGGCTCCTACTGGATGTTTTGGCTTCCTGAGCCGAGTGAGGGGGGAATTGTTGGGCAACAAGGGCCTGGCAGCAGGTGTATCCATGGAAAAACATGGCAGGAGGCTTTTCCAGGCTGGGATCACCTGCCCAAAATCCCCCCTCCAGGGTTCCAGGTAACACCACTGACCGGAAGCCGGATGTATTCCCGACTTGCCATTCCCACTGGAAATCCCTTGGCTCTCCTTGAGCTGGAATCAAAAGCAGGATAACTCTGGGATGCATCCCTGCCTGAGGTTTTCCAGAAGGGGCTCAGCATCCCTCCCTGCCGTGTTTTCCAGGAGGTGAGCGCCGCGCCTGCTGAAATTCCCGGGACGCGCCAGCCATGCCAGGGATTGTCGTGTTCCGGCGCCGCTGGTCCGTGGGCAGCGATGACCTGGTTCTGCCAGCCGTGTTCCTCTTCCTCCTGCACACCACCTGGTGAGTGGCAATGGCACCGGGAAGCTGGGAATGCTCCCAGGAATTGGGGAGGCTGGGAAAGCGGCCGGTGGATCCGGGAGATTCCGAAGGATGTTCCAGCCCCTGGATTTTGGGCTGAGCTCTGGGCCGGGTGCTGTCCCAGTCCCTGTGCCTGGAATTTTGGGGCGTTTCTATCCATGGTGGAGTTGTGGGATCGGTTGGGTTGGGTTGGAAGGGGCTTTGAACTTCATGCAGTTGCAGCTCCAGCAGCTCCCAACTGGGAATGCTGCTCCAAACCCTGTCCACCTGGACTTGGACATTCCCAGGGATGGGTCTGTTGGGATTCGGGGCTGGGTTTCTGGAAAACTGTCATGGAATCCTGGAGTGGGTTGGGTTGGGAAGGATGCCACCCAATGCCACCCCTGCCATGGGCAGGGACACCTCCCACTGTCCCAGGTGGCTCCAACACATCCAGCCTGGCTTTGAACATTCCCAGGGATGGATCTATGGGAATGTGGGGCTTTGTTTCCATGGAGGGGTTCAGGAAAAGCAGTCATGGAATGCTGGAATGGATTGGGTTGGAAGGGACCAGTTCCAGCCATGGCATGGGCAGGGACACCTCCCACTAGTCCAGGTTCTTCCAAGCCCCGTCCAACTCGACCTGGAACACTTCCAGGGATAGGTCCGTTGGAATTTGGGGGAAAACAATCCTGGAATCCTGGAATGGTTTGGGTTGAAAAGGACCTTCAGGATCACCCAGTCCCACCCCTTGCCATGGGCAGGGACACCTCCCACTAGCCCAGGTGGCTCCAAGCCTTGTCCACCTTGGCTTAGAGCACTTCCAGGGATAGGTCCACTGGAATTTGGGGAAAACCAATCCTGGAATCCTGGAATGGTTTGGGTTGAAAAGGACCTTCAGGATCACCCAGTCCCACCCCTTGCCATGGGCAGGGACACCTCCCACTAGCCCAGGTGGCTCCAAGCCTTGTCCACCTTGGCTTAGAGCACTTCCAGGGATAGGTCCACTGGAATTTGGGGAAAACCAATCCTGGAATCCTGGAATGGTTTGGATTGAAAAGGACCTTCAGGATCAGGGACACCTCCCACTAGCCCAGGTGGCTCCAAGCCCCGTCCACCTTGGCTTAGAGCACTTCCAGGGATAGGTCCACTGGAATTTGGGGAAAACCAATCCTGGAATCCTGGAGTGATTTGGGTTGGAAGGGACCATCCCACCCCATTCCCTGCCCAGGGCAGGGCCACCTCCCACTCTCCCAGGTTCCTCCCAACCTTCTCCACCGTGTCCTTGCCCCCTTCCAGGCCGTGTCCCGCCCTCCCCACTCCCGCCCCTCTTCCCGCAGGTTCATCATCCTGTCGGTGGTGCTCTTCGGGCTGGCCTACAACCCGCACGAGCCGTGCTCGCTGAACCTCGTGGACCACGGCCGGGGCTACCTGGGCATCCTGCTGAGCTGCATCATCGCCGAGCTGGCCATCATGTGGCTCAGCATGCGCGGCAGCATCCTCTACACCGAGCCGCGCGACTCCATGCAGTACGTGCTCTACGTGCGCCTCGGTAAGCCCGGGCAGCCACAGGGGGCATGGCCCTCCCCAGGGCACTGGGGGGAGCTGGGGGCTCGTTCCCGTGGGATCTGTGCTTTCCATCCCAGTGGTCCTGTGGGGGAGCTGGGGGCTCATTCCCGTGAGATCCATGTGCTCCATCTCCATCCCAATGTCCTGTGGGGAAGCTGGGGGCTCATTCCACTGGGGATGTGGTGCCCATCCCGAGGGCACTGGGGGGAGCTGGGGGCTATTCCCGTGGGATCCATGCTTTCCATCCCAAGGGTCATGGGACGGACCTGGAGGCTCATTCCTGTGGGAATCCGTGGGCTCCATCTCCATCCCAATGTCCTGTGGGGGAGCTGGTGGCTCATTCCACTGGGGATGTGATGCCCGTCCCAAGGGTCCTGTGGGGGAGCTGGGGGCTCATTCCCGTGGGAATCCATGGGCTCCATCTCCATCCCAATGTCCTGTGGTGGAGCTGGTGGCTCATTCCACTGGGGTTGTGGTTTCCATCTCCATCCCGGTGTCCTGTGGGGGAGCTGGGGGCTCGTTCCAGCAGGAATGTGGTCTCCATCTCCATCCCAGTGCCCTATGGAGGGACAGGTGGCTCATTCCGCCAGGGATGTGATGCCCATCCCAAGGGGCCTGGGGTAGAGCTGGTGGCTCGTTCCACCAGGGATGTGGTTTCCATCCCAAGGGTCGTGGGGTGGACCTGGTGGCTCATTCCCATGGGATCCATGGGCTCCATCTCCATCCCGATGTCCTGTGGGGTTGCTGCTTGCTCATTCCACTGGGGATGTGGTTTCCATCTCCATCCTGGTGGTGGAGCTGTTGGTTCATTCCAGCAGGGATGTGGTTCTCTATCTCTATCCCAATGTCCTGGGGTGGAGCTGGTGGCTCATTCCACTGGGGATGTGGTCTCCATCTCCATCCCAGTGTCCTATGGGGGTGGCTCATTCCCATGGGATCCATGTACTCCATCTCCATCCCAATGTCCTGTGGGGGAGCTGGTTGCTCGTTCCCATGGGATCCGTGCTTTCCATCCCAATGTCCTGTGGGGGAGCTGGGGGCTCATTCCCATGGGATCCATGTGCTCCATCTCCATCCCAATGTCCTTGGGGGGGAAGCTGATTGCTCATTCCAGCAGGGATGTGATTTCCATCTCCATCCTGGTGGTGGAGCTGGTGGCTCATTCCAGCAGGGTTGTGGTCCTCCATCTCCATCCCAGTGTCCTGGGGTGGACCCATTGGCTTGTTCCCATGGGAATCCATGGGCTCCATCTCCATCCCAATGTCCTATGGGGGAGCTGGTGGCTCATTCCACCGGGGATGTGATGCCCATCCCAAAGGTCCTGGGGGGGGAGCTGGTTGTTCATTCCCACGGGATCTGTGCTCTCTTTCCCTTTTCCTTTCCTTTCCCCCCCTTTTCCTTTCCTTTCCACCCCCTTTCCCCCCCGGAAGGGGTGTTATCCATGCCGGGCTCTCTTCCCTGTGTTCCCAGCGATCCTGGTGATCGAGTTCGTCTATGCCATCGTGGGGATCGTGTGGCTCAGCCAGTCCTACACGGCCTGCAACGACCTCACGGCCAAGAGCGTCACTCTGGGTACGGAGCGGGAATGCCCAATTCCAGAGGGTCCCAAATCCCTCCAGCATTCCTTGTGTTTTCCATGGTTATTGCCAGAGCTCCCCGAGGCACGGATTGGCATTGCCATGGGAAAGGCGGGGCGGGGGGGCAGCCCGGGCATCCTGTTCAACTGTTTTCCTTGGAATTCTTATCCCGTCTCCTGACGGGAATATGTTAACATTGATCCCACATTCCCACAGTGGGAAAACTCCTCCAGGCTGCCCTTTGGAAGCTTTTCCAAGGATTTCCTTTCCTCTTGGGAAAACTCCTCCAGGCTGCCCTTTGGAAGCTTTTCCAAGGCTTTCCTTTCCCACAGTGGGAAAACTCCCCCTGGCTGCCCTTTGGAAGCTTTTCCAAGGCTTTCCTTCCCCCCGGGGGGTCTGATATGGGAAGTGGCGGATGCAATTCCCAGTTTTTTTTCCCAGGAATGGTGGTGTGCAACTGGGTGGTGATCCTGAGTGTTTGCATCACCGTGCTGTGTGTCTTTGATCCCACGGGAAGGACCTTTGTCAAGCTCCGGGCCACCAAGCGGCGCCAGCGGAACCTCCGCACCTACAACCTCAGGTATTCCCTGGAATGTCGGAATTCCGGTGGGATTCTCTGCCGTGGGGAGGGGGGGATCTCCCCGTGGGATTCCTAAGGAGGGAGGATGGTTAATATGGATCTGCTGGATGGGGGAATGATCCTACCCTGTCATATTCCTGGGGTGATTTTAAAGTGATCCCTTTAGGGGATCCTCTAAATTTGGGGGTTGAAGCTGATACGGGGAGGGATCCCGGAATTCCTGTGGGATCATGGGATGGTTTGGGATGGAAGGGGCATAAAGCCCATCCAGGGACACTTCCTGCTATCCCAGCTCGCTCCAAGGCCCATCCAAGAGCACTCCCAGGGATGGGGCAGCCACAGCTTCCCTGGGAAATCCCATTCCAGGGCCTTCCCACCTTCCCAGGGAGGAATTCCTTCCCAATATCCCGTCTATCCCACGCTCTGGCAGTGGGAAGCCATTCCCTGTGTTCTGACCCTCCATCTCTTTTCCAAAGTCCCTCTCCAGCTCTCCTGGAGCCACTTTAGGTCCTGCAAGGATCTCCGAGGTCTCCCTGGATCTTTCTCCAGGCTGACCCCATCCTTGTTTTTCCATCCTGGGATGTTCTCCTTGGAAATACCAAGGGTGGTGCCGACATTTCCTCCTTCCCAATCCCGTTTTCTCCCTCTGTTTTCCGCTCCCAAATCCGACCTTTTGTCCTGAGCTTTGCTGGCCAGGGAACAATCCCCTCTGTGTTGGCCCTTGGATCTTTTCCATAAGGATTGATTCCATCTCGGAGCTTCCCGGATGGGAAGAGAAAAGGGGGTTTGTTTTTCCCACCCAGCCAAGCGTTTTCCGAAGGGTTTTTTTCCAGCAGGGCCGACAAAGCCCGGCTTTGTTTCCTTTGGCATCTGTGCCTGGCCTGGAGGGATCCAAAGGATCCAAATCCCATGGCAAATTCCATGGTTTTGCCTTGGCTTTGTGTGTTTGGGATCGTTTGGAGGGAAAAACCCAGCTTTTTTAAGGATCAGGCATGGAGTTTCCTTGGGATGCTGGATATTCTTCCTGACTTTTCCAACACGTGGATTATTTGGAATGAGCGCCCTGTCAGCCCCGTGTGGGGATTCCTGCTTGGAATCAGGGCATTCCCAGGAAAACCGGGATGAGCAGCCGGGATCCAGTGTTGTATCCAAGCTTTTTTGGCTCCAGGCACAGGAAGGATGGGGAGAAACCCTGGAATGGGTTTCCCAGGAACAGAGTCGGGAATTCCATGCTGGGGGGGGGGGGTCCCATTCCCGTTGGGATTTGTGGGAATGAAGGAGCCCATCCAAAGGCTTCGTGTGCTTTTCCAAGGACACGGGGAAAGGTCAGCGTTAGGAAAGAAGGATTTGGGAATTTTGGAGGGGAAACAGCCCAGAGCACATTTCCTTGTTCCATCCCCCGTGGTGAGGTTATGGAATTCTTTGGGATCTTGGAGATGGGAGCTTTGCCAGCTCCCCTTCCTCCTTTGGGATTTTCCAGAGGTTCTGGGTATTCAGGCAGGAGCTCATGGATTCCTGCAGGCCAGTATTCCTGTCCCAGCATCCCTTTTTATTCCAGGTACAGCCTGATCCCAGTGGAATTCCCGATGGAAAACCCAGTGGGCTTTCATTTGGGAATGCTCTGACCTGGATTTAATCTGGGATTCCATAAAAAAACTGGGATAGTTTTGGAGGAGCCTTGGATTTCAGGGAGCATGGAACCAGCTGAAGGATATTGGGAAGAATTCCTTCCCTGGGGAGGCCCTGGAATGGGTTTCCCAGGAAAACTGGGGCTGCCCCATCCCTGGAAGTGTTCTTGGATGGGGCTTGGAGCGCCCTGGGAGAAGGGAATGTGTCCCTTCAACAGGATGATCCCTGAAATCCCTGCCAGGCTGGAACAGCTGCATTCCACTTTCCTGGAGGGAATGGAGCTGGAAAAGGCTCTGGAGCACCTGAGGGAGCTGGGGGGGCTTATTCTGGAAAAAAAGAAGGATCAGGGGGGATCTGGGTGGAATCAGGCTCCGCTCCCAGGGAAAACGGGACATGAGGAGAGGGGAGTGCTGGATATCCACTGGATATTCCCTCTGGAAAAGCTCAGAACAGGCTGCCCAGCATGGTCCCCAATCCCAGAGGGATTTCAGATCCCTCTGGATGTGGCCCTTGGGAGCTGGGATTCCGGGATCCCACCCTTCATTCCCTGATGATGGATGAGCTGGCGCTCTCCGGGCTTTTCCCGGCGCTCCCATTCCCGCTTTTCCTGTATTCCCAGGCACCGGCTGGAGGAGGGCCAGGCCAGCAGTTGGACACGGAGGCTCAAGGTGTTCCTTTGCTGCACCAGGACGAAGGACTCGCAGTCGGTGGGTGCTGCAATTCCCCCTGGGAGAGCCCAAAACTCGGGAGAATTCCATGGGTTTCCAGGATTTAGGAGGAGATTTGCCGGCGGTTCCTGGTTTTTCCTCCGTGGGGTTTTTCTTGGAGCAGCCTGACGGAGGGGAATTTGGATTAGGGAAAGAGAAACCTGGAGGAAGCAGGAAAATCACTGGGATTTGGGAAGAGTGAAATCCATGGATTTGCAGGAGGGTACTGGGAATTTTCACGGATGGCTGGTGGGATAAAGGGAAAGTGATCCCTAAAATGATCATTACATTCCTTTGGATTCGGGACCTGCTGGAAATCCTTGGGAAAAAATAGCTGGAATGCTGAGTCCTTGAGGCTTCCCAAAGCAGGGAATTCCAGGGAAAGCCAGAAAGGCCAGGATATCTGTGCATTCCTGAAGGAATAACGGCATTCCCTGAGCTCTGAAGGACTTAGAGCCTGGCAGGGGAAAACTGGGAGTTCTCCAGGACATTGCAAGAAAACCAGGAGTGGCTGGGAGGGGCTGGAAAAGGACAGGGAAAACACCCGGGAGTGGCATCTTCTTCCTAAAAATAACCTGGAATTCCTCAACAATTCCCACTTTATTTGGGATTCCCAGGGGCTTTTCCCTGTGGGAATCGAGCTCTGAGCTTGTTTATCCTGGAATGTGGAAGGAATGAATTCCTCCCAGTTTTCCTGGCAGGAATTCTGTGGATTGGCTGTGGAATTGGGGCAAAAAAACCTGGGAAGAATCCAAAGCTTTCAGGGTTTGTAGCAGAAAATTCCAGGTGTTTTCCTACCACAAATTTGGGAAAAAGATCCCAGGACAGGGTGAAATTTGGGAAAAGGATCCCAGGACGGGGTGGGTGAAATTTGGGAAAAGGATCCCAGGACGGGGTGGGTGAAATTTGGGAAAAGGATCCCAGGGGTGGGACAAATTTGGGAAAAGGATTGGGGTGAAATTTGGGAAAAGGATCCCAGGACGGAGTGGGATAAATTTGGGAAAAGGGTTGGGGTTAAATTTGGGAGAAGGATCCCAGGACAAACTTAGGAGGCTGTTAAATAGGCCCAAATCAATCCTGTTTTTTCCCTGGAATTGCCTTCCTGTGTTTTTTTCGGGATTGGGGATGACTCCCAGCTGACTCTGGATTGGCTTTTCCTTGCTTTTCATCCCGTTTTCCCTGTTTGATCCAACACCCATTTCCCCAAACATTCCCTGGGAAGTTCCGCTTCGGAGCGGGAATCCAGAGAACAAACCGCATCCCACAACCCCCCCTATGCAGCATTCCCAGCAGGAATTCCCCCGGCTCCATGGGAAGCTGAGCCATTCCCTGTGTCCCTGCTCTTTTCCAGGATGCCTATTCCGAGATCGCCTACCTTTTTGCGGAGTTCTTCCGGGATCTGGACATCGTCCCCTCCGACATCATCGCGGGGCTGGTGCTGCTGCGGCAGCGACAGCGCGCCAAGCGCAGCGCCGTGCTGGATGAGGTGAATCCCGGGAATGGCTGGGAATACCTGGGAACGCCCAGCTTGAGCCCATGGGAATTCCCACCCCAACAAGGCCGGGGCGATCCCAAAAACCCCTCGGAGCTTGGAAGTGAACGGGAAGGTTCTTCCCACTCCTATGAGCTGGAGAAGCAGAAATTCCTGAATTTCCAAGCTTTTATTCCCATATTCCAGTCGTCCACTGGGAGGCAGTTTGGGATTGGGAGGTGGAGGTTGGGAAGGGATTTTCCCTAAGGATCTCTCCGTGTGTTTGTGGCTGCCAGGCTAACAACGACATCCTGGCATTCCTGTCGGGAATGCCGGTGACCCGGAACACCAAATACCTGGATCTGAAGAACGCGGTGAGTCCTGGGGAATGTGGGAGCTGGAAATGTGGGAGCCTGGGGAATGGGGGAGCCCGGGGATGTGGGAGCTGGGAATGTGGGAGGCTGGGAATGTGGGAGTGTGGGAGCCTGGAATTTCTCCCATAGAACCTTGCTGGCTCCTCATATTCCCTTCTACCCCTCTTGGAAATAATGGGAGAAATTCCAGATCCCGGATATTCCCCTTGGATTTTTCCTGTTGGATTTTCCCCTTAGATTTTCCCCCATTGATTTTTTTCCCCTTGGTTTCCCACCCCTGATTTTCCCCCGTGGGATTTTTCCCCTAATTTTTTTTCCTTGGATTTTTTTTTTCTGGGATCGTTTTCTTTGATGTTTCTCTGATTTTGGCTTTTCCCCTGGTTTTCCCCTCATTTTTTTTCCTGTTTCTTTTTCTCCGATTTTCTTACCTCTGTTGCTTTTTCCCTGATTTTCCCCCCCCCCTTTCCCCCTCCCCTCCCCGCTCTATCCCCTCTCTTCCCGCTGGGAATTCCCTGGGCATTCCGGCTGATCCCGGTGTGTGCCTGTGTTGCAGCACGAGATGCAGCGCTACCGGGAGGTGTGTTACTACATGCTCTTCGCCCTGGCCGCCTATGGCTGGCCCATTTACCTCATGAGGAAACCCACCTGTGGGCTCTGCCGCCTCGCCCGCTCCTGCTCGTGAGTGCTTCCCGTCCCAGCATCCCGGAATTCCGGAGGAACCTTTGGAATCCCTGTTTAGTCAGGCCCGGAGTGCCTGTGCCGTGGCGTAGCTCTGGGTCGGCTTCCCTCTGCTTCCCGGTGTTTTCCCTGGATACCCCTCCCGTGGGATGGAATTCCTGCCTCTGGAATCACTGTAGTCCTTGGAGTATCTCTGTTGTCTTCCTGGTTTTTCTGTGTTAGTCCCAAAATTCCTGTCCCTGTGTTTTCCCTGGACACCCCTGCTGATCCCTGTCTTGGCATGGAATTCCTGCCTCTGGAATCACTGTAGTCCCTAGAGTATCCATGTTGTCTTCCTGTGTTATCCTCTGTCTGTCCCAAAATTCCTGTTCCATGTCAGAGCTCTGGACCAGCTTCCTTCTGCTTCCCTGTGTTTTCCCTGGACACCCCTGCTGATCCCTGTTGTGCCATGGAATTCCTGCCTCTGGAATCACTGTAGTCCTTGGAGTATCCATGTTGCCTTCCTGGTTTTTCTGTGTTAGTCACAAAATTCCTGCTTCCCTATGTTTTCCCTGGATACCACTGCTGATCCCTGTCTTGGCATGGAATTCCTGCCTCTGGAATCATTGTAGTCGTTGGACTATCAGCGTTGTCTTCCTGGTTTTTTGTGTTTGTCCCAAAATTCCTGTTCCATGTCATATCTCTGGACCAGCTTCCTCCTGCTTCCCGATGTTTCCCCTGGATACCCTTGCTGATCCCTCCTGTGGGATGGAATTCCTGCCTCTGGAATCACTGTAGTCCTTGGAGTATCAGTGTTGTCTTCCTGGTTTCCTGTGTTATCCTGTGTCTGTCCCAAAATTCCTCTCCCTGTGTTTTCCCCGGACACCCCTGCTGATCCCTCTTGTGCCACGGAATTCCTGCCTCTGGAATCACTGTAGTCCCTGAAGTATCCATGTTGTCTTCCTGGTTTCCTGTTTGTCCCAAAATTCCTGTCCCTGTGTTTTCCCCGGACACCCCTGCTGATCCCTGCCGTGCCATGGAATTCCTGCCTCTGGAATCACTGTAGTCCCTGAAGTATCCATGTTGTCTTCCTGGTTTCCTGTTTGTCCCAAATTCTTGTCACTGTGTTTTCCTTGGACACCCCTGCTGATCCCTCCTGTGGGAAGGAATTCCTGCCTCTGGAATCACTGTAGTCCTTGGAGTATCCATGTTGCCTTCCTGGTTTTTCTGTGTTAGTCACAAAATCCCTTCTTCCCTGTGTTTCCCTGGACACCCCTGCTGATCCCTCCCGTGGGAAGGAATTCCTGCCTCTGGAATCACTGTAGTCCTTGGAGTATCCATGTTGCCTTCCTGTTTTTTCTGTGTTTGTCCAAAATTCCTGCTCCATGTCATATCTCTGGACCAGCTTCCTCCTGCTTCCCAGTGTTTTCCCCGGATACCCTTGCTGATCCCTCCTGTGGGATGGAATTCCTGCCTCTGGAATCACTGTAGTCCCTGAAGTATCCATGTTGTCTTTCTGATTTCCTGTTTGTCCCAAATTCCTGTCCCTGTGTTTTCCCCGGACACCCCTGCTGATCCCTCCTGTGGGATGGAATTCCTGCCTCTGGAATCACTGTAGTCCCTGAAGTATCCATGTTGTCTTCCTGGTTTCCTGTTTTTCCCAAATTCTTGTACCTGTGTTTTCCTTGGACACCCCTGCTGATCCCTGCCGTGCCATGGAATTCCTGCCTCTGGAATCACTGTAGTCCTTGGAGTATTAGTTGTCTTCCTGATTTCCCGTGTTATCCTGTGTCTGTCCCAAAACTCCTGTTCCATGTCGGAGCTCTGGACCAGCTCATTCCCTGGAATATCCCCTCCCTCATTCCCTAGGATATGTTCTGCTGAGCCAGATTACCTGGGATTTCCCTGGATCCCATGACTTGTCCATCCTGGGATTCCCTCAGGGCTGTCACTCCCCTTCCCAAGTCACCTATTCCGAGCTGGTCGGAGTTTCCCCCATTCCGGATTTCATCTGGGTTTTCCCAGATTCCAGCCCTGGTTTGGATCCCCATTAAAACACTTCCAATATTTGGTCACTTTGGGATTCGCTCTCCCCACTGATGGGAGTTTCCAGCTTGGAATTCCTGTGACAATCCTGTCACCAGATTCAGTTTGGGGAAGAGCTCTTGGAAACTTCGGGGCTCTTGGGAGGAATCTCAGTCCTTGGGAATGCTTTGATTCACTGAGGGGAAAGGAGGAAAAGGAATCCGTGCTTTTCCTTTTGCTCTGTCATGATTCCCGACCTGCTTTTTGGCCGTGAATAATCCCGGAGCTCCGTAAATGATCCGTGTTTTCTGTACTATCCCTGAGGAGCCATCCCTTGGATTTTTTTGGGAACTGGTTGCACTGGAGCTCTCCTTCTGTTCCCATGTGTTATCCCTGAGGAGCCATCCCTTGGATTCCTTGGGAACTGGTTGCACTGGATCTGTCTCTGTTTCCATGTGCTATCCCCGAGGAGCCATCCCTTGGATTCCTTGGGAACTGGTTGCACTGGAGCTCTCCCTGCTGCTCAGAAGCGAAACCCCCCTGTGATCCCAACCCCTTCTGATCCCAGAGCAGGAGTTCCACGCCCTTTGCTCCGGGTCCGGATCCCTCCCAGTCCCTCCCCTCAGGAGCTGCCCTCCCTCCCTGCCCTTGGCTGAGCTGGGTGTCCCCGCAGGTGCTGCTGCCTGTGCCCGTCGCGGCCGCGCTACGCGCCGGGCGTCACCATCGAGGAGGACAACTGCTGCGGCTGCAACGCCATCGCCATCCGCCGCCACTTCCTGGACGAGAACATGACCTCGGTGGACATCGTCTACACCTCCTGCCACGACGCCGTAAGGAGGTTCCCCATCCCCGTCCCCATTCCCCATCCCAATCCCCTTCCCCATCCCCATCCCCATTCCCATCCCAATCCTGATCCCACTCTGATCCCCATCCCACTCTGATCCCCATTCCCCATTCCCATTCCCCATCCCACTCTGATCCCCATCCCACTCTGATCCCCATTCTGATCCCCATCCCACT
>JAWWMP010000165.1:8618514-8636195 GCA_035047865.1 Dendrocincla tyrannina
TTTCCTTCCCTTTCTTTTCTCCTTTTTCCTCTCGTTCCCCCTTTTCCCTCCTTTTCTTTTGAACTAAACCCATCTCATCCCTGTAAAATTCCAGGAGCAAGGAAATCTCCTCCTGGATGTTTCTTCCCCTCAGCCATTCCCTTTCCAACCCCCTCCAAGCTGAACATTCCATGGAATTTGGGCAGCTCCATCCCTTTTCCCGCTGTTATTCCAGAGCATCTGCTACAACCCAGAGTTCCAGGGGGACAAGGGAAGAAGGGAATGTTTTCCCACAAGGAATTCCTGCTCAGTTTTCCCCTCCTGTGGTTTGGTCCTGGTGCTCCCAGGAAAACCTGATCCCTTGTTTTTTTTGGGGATCAGTGCTGGAATGTCGCTGTCTTGGAGAATCCATGTTTTCTGGATGTGCAGAGCAACATTTCCCCCTCCCATTCCTAAGAAATTCCTTCCTGTAGATCGAGACCCCTGAAAGAATTTGGGAATCCGGGAATTTGGCTGGAATTGGGGACAGGGCCGGGATTATTTTGGGAAGCAGCTGTTCCCAAAATCCCAGGTCCGGTTGGTGTCTCGGCTCTTTTTCCTTATTTTCCTAAGGAAGGTGTTGGTGTTTGCTTGGGAAGGTTATCCTTGTTTTCCCTGTGTTATCCTTATTTTCCCTGTGTTATCCTTAATTTCCTGGGGTATCCTTGTTTTCATGGATATCCTTATTTCCCTGTGTGATCCCTGTTTCCCTGTGTGATCCCTGTTTCCCTGGATATCCTTGTTTCCCTGGATATCCCTATTTCCCTGGAATCTTTCCCTCTCTGAGGCCTCAGAGGGCAGAGAAGCAGCAAAACAAAGGGGAACATCCCGGCCTTTCCTCCTGTTTGGGAAGGGATTATGGAAAAGGCTCCGAGGGAAGGGATGGATCAGGAATAACTTCCTGTTTTCCTGGGATGAAGATCCTGGGAATGCAGTCCTGGCTGACCCTGCTGAGCCCTCAGGCTGTGCTTCTTCCATGCTGGGAAGGTCCTCGTTGTCCTGGTGGCTCCCAGGCCCAGGGACTCTTTGGGATTGTCCTGGGCCAGGAGCTGAGCCTGGATCCTTGTGTGTCTCTTCCCACTCTGGAATCCTTCCACATTCCATGGCTTGTGTGGGCCGTGTTTGGTGGCTCCCAGGACCTTCCTGAGGAGATCTTGGACATGGTCTTTTTGGGATTGTCCTGCTCAGGACAATGGATCCCTGTGTGTCTCTTCCCACTCTGGAATCCCTCCACATTCCATGGCTTGTTGTGACCCACCTTTGGTGGCTCCCAGGCCCATGGGCTTTTTGGGATTGTCCAGGGCTGGGAGTTGGACTTCCATGATCCTTGAGGATCATCTTTTCCCACTCTGGAATCCCTCCAAACTCCATGGCTTTGGTGGCTCCCAGGCCCTCGGGACGCGGCGGGCTCGGAATTCCGGGGGGATTTCTGGCCGAGGACTTTTCCCAAGTTTTGGGAACGTTTCCGGCACGTTCCCCTCGGCTCTGGGAGGGAGAGGAGGGAGCTGCAGAGCTCCTGACCCTTGGCTGCCGTCCCGCTGCCAACCTTGCCGAGCTGACGGCACGGCTCAGCTATTCGGGATCCCTCTCCCGGCTCTTGGGGAGATAAGGGCCGGGCCAGGAATGCGCGTCGGGAAAGCCGTGCCGAGCGGGGGGGTGGGAAGTGGGAATTAGGGAAAGGAGCGGAGCAGGGAGGGGGATTGGGGCTCCAGGTGGGGCTGCCCTGAGGGTTGTGCCGTGGGATGAAGCAACTCCGGGGGTTTTCATGGAGAGCTGGGAATGTTGGTTGTGTCCGGGCTGGGAGCGAGCGGGAATTCCCATGGGAATGTGGGGGGGTGTGATCGTGGAATCCTGGAATGCTTTGGGTTGGAAGGGAACTTGAGGATCATCCAGTTCCTTCTGCTATCCCACTGCTCCAGGTGCTGGCCTTGGACACTTCCAGGGATGGGGCAGCCACGGCTTTTCTGGGAAAACCATTCCAGCGCCTTCCCATCTTTCCAGGGAAGAATTCCTTCCCATTATCCCGTCTAAACCCGCCCTCTCATCCAAAATTTCCTTGGATAACCCCTTCCCCTGTTCCTGGCGCCGGTTCCCCTCTTGGGGATTTTTGTTACGGATTTGCATCCGTGAGTAGGGAATGTCACCCTGTGGGAAGAGCTCCGGATTGTATCCCTGTTTTCCTGGGATGAAGGAGCAGGGAATTGCGGAGCCGGGGGATTGAGGTGCTCCCAGGACCCCTGTGGGATGAGCAGGGAAGGAATTCACTGGCCTAAACCGACAGAGCCAGGAATTTCATGGAGAATCCGGGGACTGTCCTGGCACTTTGGGATGCAGGGAGATGGAAAACTGGGAGCAGAAAGCGCCGGAGCCCAGTGGGATCCCAGCGTGGAGCCAGCAGGTCTATGAGGGTATCCCTCCCTGGGCTTGACATGGAAATGAGGGCACAGCAGGAATTCCCCTGGAATTCCATCCTTAAAAACCGGCTGCCCATCCCTTCCCCCCCATCCCGGCTCCGATGCCGCAGCGATCCCGGCCGGGGCTGTGGGAGCAGCGGGTCGGGAGCGCAGGTGACAGTCACTGGGAAGGGTAAGAGGCTTTGCCGGGGATTCTTTGGGAGCCGGGAGTCAGCCCGTGCCGGAATGGGCCCGGGGAACCTGGTACAGCACAAACACATGACCCTCCCTCCGGGTAATCCCCAAATCCCAAGCCGGAGCCTCCTGGCCCTCCCACCCTTCCTGGAGGGAATAGAAAAACCGGCAGTGGCGGCGGCAGCACCGGAGGAGCCGAATCCAGGGAATGATGAGGGAGAGCTGGGATCCGGCAGGAGCGTGACCCGCTCCCAACATGCTCAGGATGCGCTGGATCCGAGCAGGTAATGGCACGGAATTCCCAGTTTTCCAAGCTTTCCCCTCTGCCTCTCTGTCTCTTCCACACGGAGTTGTTCCCGGGGTCTCCTCTCTTTTCCCACTATTCCAAGATTCCCTGACACGAGGATGAGGGTGATTCCAGCTCCATCCCGAGGCCTGTGGAAAACAGGGAAGAGCCTAAAACATTCCCTGGGGCTCCTCACCGGAGCCAGGCAGCATTCCAGGGCATTGTTGGGAAGCTGCCACATCCATCCCAGATTCCCACATCCATTGGCCTCGGGGCTCATCCTCGACCGCTCCGCACGGAGAGGCCGGAGGAGAACCAGGGATGGTCATGCTGGTGCTTCCCCTTCCCAGAATTCCTTCCTGCCGGGCTCCTTTATCCCAGGAAAAGGGCAGGAGGCACCCGGATGGAGCGAGGCCAGCGAGCCGTGGGTGCGAGGGTGGATCCCTGGAGATAAGGATGGGTTGGGATTCGGGAAGAGCAGCGTCAGCTCCTCCGGGAGCGGGTACTTTGCCCGTGTCCCGGGAGCGACACCTGGACACGGAGCGGGAGAAGGTTCGGGAAGAGGCGGATTGGAGGGAATCCCGCTGGAGGTGTGACCAGGCCGATGGAAAAGGGTGGGGACTCGGAGTTCCTGGGATGGGGCTGTGGAAGGGTTATGGAAAAGGGATGCTGGACAGGCCGGAATTCCCTCCGTTCCCTCCCTCGTACCAGCGAGGGCCTTTCCATGCTGGAGTCATCCCAGCAGCCAGAAACTGGGAATTAAAGAGCTCCTGGACACGGTTGTTTGGAAGGAGAGATGGGAGCCTGCTCTGCATTCCCTCCCCTCTGAAGGAAGGGAAGCTGATGGTTCCCTGAAGGAAAGGGACCTCATGGATACCTCCCGCTGGGAAAAGGCTGGAATGATCCAGAGGGGAAGGTGCTGGCACAGATTTCCCAGGGAAGCTGTGGCTGCTCCATCCCTGGAAGTGCCCAAGGCCAGCTTGGAGCAGCCTGGGATAGGGAAAGGTGTCCCTGCTGGAACTGGATGATCCTTGAAGACCCTTCCAACCCAAGCCGTTATGGAATTCCACGAGCTGGCAGCTGTTCCAGCCCATCCACGGCCCGACATCCCGGAGGATTTCCGTTGCTCCGGCACAGCTTTGCCGGATCACCCTCTTCCCTCTTCCCAGCCGTGCTGCCGACCGGACTTTGCTCTCTCCGATAAGAATCCCGGGATCCTGAATGTGCCTGAGGAATCATTAACCAGCCCCAGCCGTGCCAGAGGACAGGGAGCAGCTGGAGTCACAGCCAGGAACGGCCTCCTGCATTTTGGTTCCCATCCCGGGCTCTGGAATCGCTCCGGAGAACCCTCAGCGTGGGGTTTTCCGGGCGGATTCCGGGACTAGGGATGGACAGCAGAGCCCAAGGGAAAAGGGGAGCTCTGAGGGGTAAAGGGTGGATTGGTCCCTGGAATTGCTGATGGCCAGGTGGGATGGGGCTTGGAGCAACCTGGACTGCTGGAAGGAGCTGGAGGAGCTTTGAGGTCCTTTCCAACCCAAAACATTCCAGGACTCTGCAGCTGGACACCACACTCGCTTTTCCAGTGGCACCCCCTTGGGTTTTCATGGATACATTCCTGTAATTCCATGATATCCGTGCCCTTGTTTATCCTCCACCAAGGACAGGCCTGGGATCAGGGAATGGTTTGCCTTGGAAGGGACCTCAAAGCTCATCCAGTTCCAAGCCCTGCCATGGGCATCTCCTCCCTGATCCGGTGGCATTGGATGGTGTGTCCAGCCCCAGGATCCTGCACTTCCAGAGGCACCTGGAAGCGCATCCAAGGCTTTGTTCCCGAGGGAAAACGTGGCGTGACCCTCAGGGGTCTTGCCGGACTTTGGCTGCTCCCGTGGGAAGAGGGGCTGGAATTGTGGGAGTGGATTTTCCTGGGCTTTGGGGTGGAATTTGGGGTTTTAAACCTGCTCGGTGTGCTGGGATCCAGCCTGGATTTTAAATTCCCCTTTTTTTCCAGGAATTTTTGCTGGAGGTGGATTTATTTGCCGGGTTTGCCAGGTATTGCCTTGGAGTGGCAAACGTCTGGGATTGCCTTTTCCAAAGAGAAGGAAGCAGTTTGGTGGGAAGGAGACAGGGATAGGATTTGTGGAAGACACAGGCAGCGATTCCAAAAGAACTTGGGATCCAATTCCCAGAATCCCGGGATGGTTTGGGATGAAAGACACCTTCCAGTGTCCCAGGTTGCTCCAATTCCCACCCATCCCAGCCTGGAACACTTCCAGGGATGGGACATCCCTATCACTCCTGGCTTTCCATCCCACATTCCGGTTGTCTCTTGGAATCCACACTGACAGGAAAGGAAAGAGCTTATCAACCTTCCGGATCTTTCCTTATCTCCCGTGTTGTTCCAAGCGGTGCTTTTTGGACACCAATTCCTGGGAGCACTAAAAAGGGTGCCTGGAATTTATTGGGAATGAAGCACCTGCTGAAGGGAAGGAAAACTTGGAAAAGGGAGCATTAAACAGGATGTCAAACCACGTGCTGGGAAAGCAATGGACAGCAAAGGGCTTTTCCCAGGAGATCCCAGAGTTTGAGGAGTTCTGGGAAGGCCAGAGTGTCCCCTCGCTCCTGACTTGGTTTTTGGGAAGGACTGTTGGGATGGAGAGGTGGATGTGAAGTCCGGGTTGGAAGGGGTTTGGAGCAACCTGGATTCAT
Organism: Dendrocincla tyrannina; assembly: GCA_035047865.1. Lineage (NCBI taxonomy): Eukaryota > Metazoa > Chordata > Aves > Passeriformes > Dendrocolaptidae > Dendrocincla > Dendrocincla tyrannina. Next base: position 8,624,113 of record JAWWMP010000165.1, read on the forward strand.
ATCCATGCCAAGGAGGTGGAGTGGTCCCTTCCCACCCAAATCACCCCGGAATTGTCCGAAGGGAGAAGGGTGGGTAAGTGATGATATTCCCAAACTCATCCCGTGGCACCTTTCCTTGGGGGGCTCTCCTGGGAAAATCCCTACATTTTGAGCACGAGGGGCACTGGGAACAGAGGTGGGAATGGGAATGTCCAGGAAGAGGGATCCCTGAAGGGATCCAGACACCCGGAGCAGAGCTGGGAATGCAATTCCTGCTGCTGGCCTGGAGTGATGGCTCCATCTGGGAATTCTGTGTGTTGATCTCATGGCTCATCCCATTTGTGGGAATTCCTTCCCTTCCCGCTCTTCCCTTGTAGCTCAGCTCCTTGTGCTGGTTCTGGATGAATCCTGGAATGGTTTGGATCCCGTTCCACCCCTTCCATGGACACTTCCAGGGATGGGGCAGCCACAACTTCCCTGGAAAATCCGTTCCACGCTCACAGGGAGGAATTCCTTCCCAGTATTCCATGTAAGCCAGCACTTGGAATCCTGGAACGGTTTGGGTTGGAAGGGCCCTTACGGTTGGTTGAATTCCAACCCTGACGCCTCCCGTTATCCCAGGTTGCTCCAAGCTGGCCTTGGGCACTTCCAGGGATGGGACTTCCTTGGGAAATCCATTCCAGGCTCTCACCCCCTGCCAGGGAAGGATTTCTTGGAGACTAAGGCGAGGGATTAAAGGGTGGGAATGGGATTGTGTGAGGGGAGTGAGGATTTCACAGGTCCAAAGGATGTGTCTTATGGTGGAAAAACTCTGGAATTTCTCAGGGATTGGTGGGAATGCCCCGAGTGAAATTCCCTGGTCTGTGGGATCTGGGATAAAATGTTGGGATTGTCGTAAGGTGGATGAAATGAGGAATTGTGGACACTGAAATTCTTCAGCCCATCCCTCTCTCAGGAGGAAAGAATTCCCAGTGGGACACACCAGCTCATGGAGACTTGGACCACTGAGCCTGGGAAGGAAATCCTCGAATCCCGGAATGTTTTGGGCTGGGATTGTTTGTCCCAATGTCCCTGCTGTGGGATCAGAGGGTCAGGAATGACATCCCTGTATCCCTGGGCCACTCCTCTTGGTCCTGATGTCCTGCCCGCAGATCCCGGGAATTTGTGCCACGTGCCTGAGGAAGCGCTTGATGCCCTCTGGGTTTTCCTTGGGATGGGACACAATTCCAGAGCATTCCCAGGAATGCCTGGCTGCCTCTGGACCTGTATCCTGGTGCTGTTGGACTGTTCATCTCCCTAAGGATCGTTTTTTGCCGGGAGGGATTTTCCAGGATTCCAGCACCGCTCCGAATCCCGAGTAATCCCGAACATGCATGTCTTGGGAAGGGCTCGGAGTGGTCTCTGGAGCGGCTCCTGGAGCTTGGAATTCCCTGAGGGCCTTTCCAGAGCCTCAAGTCCAGCAGCAAGCTCTGTGTCCCTGGGCTTTTCCTTGGAAGCAGCATCTGCCATCGGCTCTCTCAACTCCCTCGTGCTTCCCTGAGTCTTTATCCCGTCTGTGCCGAGCATGGAAAAGCTCCGGGAGCCGGATCAAGCCTCTCCTTCCTGCTGGTACGTGGCTGATAATTAACATTATTAACTCTCCATCCGCTCCGGGAGCAATTCCAGCCGAGGGAAGTTTCTGGAGACACGGACATGGACCTTCACCACCACCACAGTGACCAGGAGCTGATCCCGTGGGAAAAGGCCATTCCCACCGCCGGGAATGTGCGCCCAGTGAGGTCGGTAAAGCCTTTCTCCATCCCATCCCTGATCCCAAGGGTGAGGAGCCGGCCTGCCGTTGTCCCCTTTCCAAGAGCCTCATCCCGGCGAGGGAGAGAAAGGCGTTGTCTCCAAACAAACGGGGCAATGTGCCCCCCTGGGCGGGCACCTTGGAGCCTCCCAAATGGAGCCGCTGTTCCGGCCATCCCAAGGGATGAATGGACAAGCGCGGCATTGACGGCCGCGGGGACAGGGACAAACGGGGCTCTGTGTCCCCCCTCACACCTTCCCCTCCTCCCCATTGCCCAGGGACAATGGCTCCAGCCATGCCAAGGTTCACAGCTGGCAAGGCAAGGGGGGAAAGGCCGGGACAAGGGTGGGGAGCCGGGAGGGGAAAGGGCAGGCGGGAGGGAGAGCCGGGCATGCGGCACACGGGGAAATTCCAGGAGGTGCCCAGGGAAGGAGGGTGGAGATGGCACCTCTTCCCGAAAAAAACGTTCCCATGGGATGGTGGGATAATGTCCTCTGGCTCCTCACACCTCCCCTGCCTCGGGAGGGCTCTCTGATGATATTTAGGAACGGGATCGAGATCCCACACGGTTTTCCCCACGCGCTTGGGAGATGGGAGTGGAGAGAGGGAATTATCTCCTTCTCCTGGTGTTTTTCCCGGGTTTTCCAAAGGCGCTTTAGCCGTGTGTAACCTGTGGTTGTAAGCTAAGGAATTGTGGGATCACAGGGATCCCACACATGGGATTGGGAGATGCTGGGGATGGGCCGCAGGCTGGTGATGCTGGAATGGTTCTGGTTGGAAAGGTTCATCCGGTTTGGGTGTTCCTCCTGCCAGGATAGTTTGTTATTCCCAGTATTTTGCCTCTGTTATTCCGGTTGTTGCTCCAGGGCCTTCCTGGATGCTCCATCATTTGGGAGTTTGGCTCCATCACACCTGCCCTGTATCCCTATCCCTGCACCCTGCCCTGCCTGGCACGGGATAATTTCTCTAGGATTGCAGGAATGTTGGCCAGGAGCTCCCCAAGATCCCAGAGCTCATCCTTGGCTGTGTTTTTGGTGTGGAATTCGGTGGAATTTGGACTTTGGGATTTCTGCTCTGGCAGGAACAGGGAGATGGATGAGCTGCCCTGGTGCTTTGGAGGGGCAGGGCTCTCCTTGGGAATGGGCTCCCAGGGAATGTCCCCGGGATGGGACACGGGGTGGCTGAACATAAGGAAGGGTGTCCTCATCCCACTGATGATATTTGGGAATGGGATCAACACCCCACACGGTTTTCCCTGCTCCAGCCCTTGCAGATCCCTGGAAAAAGGATGGCAAGAATGAGCTGAGGTTCAGGGAAAGGGCCTGGGAGCCTCTGGAAGTGCCTGGAACAGGCAGGACTTGGCTCTGGGGTGGTCTCGGGGGGAGCCGTGGGAGCCGGCGGCTCCGTGTCCCGCTCCGCTTATTTGGGGGCTGGATCTCATTCCAGTCAGGTAATAAAGAGCATTAACGGAGGAGGAATTCCAGGCCGGAATCCGGCGGGAAGTTCCACCACCTCCACACTGCGCAGGCTATAAGCCAACAGGGATTCCATCCCTGATGGAAGCATCCATGTCCCCTCCCGGCTGGGATGCTCTTCCCGCCTGGAATGATGCTCCCCGTGCTTCCCAGAGCCTGCCAGGCTGGGCAGGGAGCTGGGACACCGCGTGGCTCCGTGGGCTTAGGTGCTGTTTGCATAGGTGGCCGTGGGCTGGATTCCTCCTGCTCTCCCCCAGGCCCGCAGCCAATCCCCCCGGGCCCGGGGATAAACGTGGGAAGGAGCCGGAGGGGGCGCGGGGGCCCCGGGAATGTGCCGATGTGGCAGGCTCGGCTCCAGGTTGTGCAACCAGCGCCTCGTGGCCGGGCACAGGGAATTCCCACTCCTCCTCCTCCGTGGCACCAGCAGGGCCTGGAGTGTCCTCTTTTCCATCCTGCACCCTCTGGGGTGGGAGGGTTTGTTGCTTCCCGTGCCTCAGTTTCCCTGGAAATCCAAGGGGAAAAGGCAGCCTCTGGGATGTGGCTCCACTGCGGGCTTGGCACAGCCTCTCCTCCTCCTCTTCCTCCTCCTTCTCCTCCTTCCCGGTGTCCCCCCCATCCCTGATGTTCTCCAGCCCCTCTGGAGTGTTGACCTCGTCGTCATCTCCAGCTTCCCACATCTGGATTGCGTTAGTGGGATGAAGTTCTCCAGCTCCTTCCCTCCCTCCCTCCCTGCCTGCCTGCCTGCCTGCCACCCCCAGGTGACCCAGGCAGGATTAGGGATGATTTGAAGACAGGCAACCGGGGAGGGAGGGAAGGAAAGAGGGAGGGAGGGAGGGGAGCAGCTGTTATAAATAGAAATTCCATAAACTTCTCGGCCTATCACTCCAGGAAAATTCGGGGTTAAACCTCTCAGACCCAGAAACCCGAGGATTCCCGTTAACTCTTTCCAAGCCCTGCTCCCACCTCCAGGAGCACCTGGAAACGAGGACAAGGAGCTGGCTGTCCCCCGGGAGGGGCAGGGTAGTGTGGGAAGCACCTCGGTGGGGATGCGGAGCGTGTTTGGAGCTTTGGGGAAGGCAGAGCAAAGCAGTCCAAACATTGGGATTCCTGACATTCCCACACGGCCGGGGGGCCTCACCAGGAGGGTGCTGGGGCTTTAACTTCTTCAGGCCCTTTTTGGGGTCACCTCGGCTCTTTCCCAAGGCAAACCTTGGAAAGCGGAGCGGGGTGACCGTGCCAGGACGGGGTTTGGGCTGGGTGAGCTCGGAGCTTCCCTGGGCTCCTCCAGGCGGGATGAGATCCCTGTATGGAGCACCGAGCTTCCCTCCTCGGTGGCTTCCTCCTAATCCCACTGGGGAGGGGGAGGGAATGCCGTGGGGAGCTCGTGACTCCCCGGAGCAGCCTTTGGATTAACCACCTAAGCTGGCTTTTGGTAAGAGCCCGGCCGTGCCGACGCCCCGGGAGCCACCACATTCCTGGGGTGGCTTTGCCAGGGGCACCCCCTGCACATCCCGGGGTGTTTTTCTTGGGGCAAATCCCGGCGTGGCCAAGCGGAGGAAGGTCCTGGATTCTTGGTGGGAAGCCACGTCCCACCCCTGCCACACCCCTGACGTCACCCGGCTTATCTCGCCCTCCTCAGGGCTCCTCAAGGTGACTTTAGGGAAGCCAAGGAATCCAGGAAAGGTTTGGGTTGGAAGGGGCCTTAAAGCCACCATTCCATGGGCAGCAGCACCTTCCCATATCCCAGGTTGCTCCAGCCTGGTCTTGGACACTTCCAGGGGTGGGGAACCCATTCCAGGGCCTTCCCACCCCCTGGAAATTGGGAAGCGCAGCATCCCACTGTTTGTGGAGTGCTTCCCATCCTTTCTGGGCAAGTCCTGGGCTCCTCTCCCACTGTGAAGAAGCTCCCAGAGTTTGTAGGTGTGAGGGAAACCCCTTGGACAGGCTCAGTCACAAAAACTGGATCCCAATCCCAGAAAATGGGATGAAGACAGTTTTCCTGCTGGCTTTGTTTTTGGGATGGGTGTTCCCCAAGAGCATCCCATGGTTTATTGGCCCAGAGGGAGCGGAGAGAGAGGGGTTCCCACCCTCCTGAAATGCTCATCCCTGGCCAGAGGGTTTTGGGAATGTTATGGGATTGCAGTAGGGGCTCGAAGAGGTGGATCCATGCATGGGGAAGTGTCGGGAGCAGGGAATGGCAGAGATCCTCAGGGATCAGTGAGGGACACGGGAGCACAATGGGGTGGCAATTCCACATCCCAGGAACTCCAGGAGAGGATGTGGCTGTCCTGGTGGAGGGACACGCTTGGGCCCTGTGATTCCATAGTGGAGGTGCTGGCACAGCTGGGAATCCTGGAGGCTCTGCCTGCTCCGTCCTCACCTTAGTGCCCACCTGGAAGCAGCATCACATTCCCTGCTCCGGCTGGATCCCATTGTTCCCATGGAAAGGCTGCCCCAATCCCGGGGCTCTGCCACGGAGGTGTCCCCAAACCCACCAGTTATCCAGGTTTTTGCCCCGACCGCAGCCAAGGCTCCCAGGGCAGAGCTCCCTCTCCACACCCTGCCCGCTTGGCAGAATTCCTAGCTGGATTTATTCCTGCCGATTTGCTTGTCTTGGTATGAAAGGGATTTGCGGAGGGAGAGCCGTGGTTGGAGGGGGGTGGGATGGAGCTTTGGGATCAGCCCGTGACCTTTCCCCAGAGGCAGGGGGGGAGCTGAGGGGTCTTTTGGGATGGGGACAGGGGCCTTTCCTGGGGGGTCTTCCAGGATGCTCTTTCCCCCCTTCCTTATGGAGGCCGGGAGTGGCTGGACCGTCTTTCCCAGTTTTTTGGCGGCTCCGGCGGGCTCTGGACTCCCACTTGGGAGAGACAGATAAGGAAAGGACTTGCTGTCCACAGCACCCTGCCCATCTTCCCAGGAACAGGGAGGGCAGGAGGAGAGGGAAACCCACCCCTGGAGGAGGAGGAGGGGAGTGGGAGGAAGGTCAGGAGCTGCTCCAGAGCTGTGGCAGGGAAATTCCAGTGTGTTCCACGAGGCAGGATCCAGAGGGAACCCTAGGGTGCCCTGATCTGGGAGGGATCCACAAGGATCCATCACTTGTGTGTGCCACCCTCCTGGCTCATCCCACGTGTCCCATCTCCCGGAATGGGGCTTTGCCCTGGGATGCAGATGGATGTGGGAGGACAGTCCTCAAGGATCTCCTGATCCCGGTTATCCAGGGGCTGGGAACGAAACTTTAAGGTCCCTTCCAACCCCCTGCATTCCACAATTCCATGATTAACTCTGTGAAGGTCTGATGGTCTTTCCAAAGCTTTTCCATGTCCTTCTCACACTTCCATGTGCTCTTCCCTGGCAGGCCATGACATTAATGGAGCTCTGGAGCCATCCAACATCGACACCAGCATCCTGGAGGAATACATCAGCAAGGAGGACTCTCCGGAGATGTGAGTGTGGCAGGAATGCTGTTGGAGAGGGTGCAGAATCCTGGAATGGTCCGGGTGGGAAGGGACCTTGAAGCCCATCCGTGTCCATCACACTTCCCCCCAGGTCAGGTTGCTCCAGGGGTGGGACAGCCCCTGCTTCTCTGGGAAAGCTGTGGAGCAATTTCCAGCCCTGAAATTGAGGAATCCTGTAGGAATCACCACTCCGGGGTCCTCCTGGGTTGCTCTTTGCTCCGTTGTCATTCCCAGCTCTTCCTCTTGTCTCTTCCTGGCTCCTTACCTTGGAATCTCTCCTGGTCTCTCCTGCTCACTCCCTTCCTCCTCCTGAGGGCACCGTAAGGAATTGTCCTTAAAAACTGGAAAACAGGCCCTGGGAGCTCCAGTGGAATCCCAGCACCACCCGTGTGTGGACAAGGGAAGCGTCTCCCTGTGCATCCCAACTTTGGGAAAGAGGGGGAAGCACCTGGAATCTGGGAGCTGGGTGGGAGCAGGATCTTTGGCACGGCTTCCCTGGAATCTGGAGCACTGGCTCCACGTTCCTTGACGTTGGTATCCTGGGGATTTTAAAGCTTCCCGTCTGGATCTCGGCCTCTCCCACTGACCCTCTCCCTGGTGGCTCCGATATTCTGTTTCCCAAGGATCCCAGAGCTCCTGAGCCACTCTGATCCTGCATTTTGGGAGGGCAGGGATGAGCAGAAAGCCCCCCTTTGGCTGAGTTTTCCCTTTCTCTCCCTCAGCTGCTTCCCTGACATCCCCGCTCCATCCGGCTACGCGCATTCCCAGCCCTCCGGCTCCTCCGGCATCGCTCCCAACCCTTCTCCCAGCGCTCCCCTCCACCTTCCCCCTGCCGGGAGCCAGCTGCCCATCCGGCATGGGCCTCTCCTGGCCAATCCCTGCGGATCCGCCTACGGGGCTCACCTCAACTGCAACAACAACAACGGCCTGGTGGGGCCCAAGGTGTTCCTGGGAAGCCACTGCCTGAGCAACGCGGGGCCTCCCATCAAGTCGGAGCCCAAGGCTCCCTACGCTCCCGGGTGAGTGGGAATGGGATGCTGGGATATGGGATGGTGGCACCCGGAGGGTCCCTGTGTGGAGTCCTTGGGTCAGGGGTGGCTTTGGATTCGTGGAGGTCATGGAGCTTCCCGAAAGGGGTTTTTGGGAATATCCCCTTGTGCTGTTTTTGGGATACTGGGATACCTGGGTACTTGTGCTGAGCATCTCCAGGTGGGGGAATGTTATAGGATTCTTTTTAAGGAGGGAGAGACATGGAATGAGTCTGGGTGGGATGAAATTCAGTCTCCAGGATATTCCCATGGGATTGCTCACCACACTGGGCAGGGAGATGTTCTTCTGGTGGCCATTCCAAAAGTGGGAAAGATGGATCTGGTCTCTCAGCAAGCTCAGGATGCAGGTTTTAGGGTTGCTGAGGGATCCCACTGGATGGTTATTCCCAAGGGGAGAAAGGATGTGCTTCCTGCTCTCTGGGAGGCAAGGGAACAACCCTGGGAGGGCAGGATGTGTCTGGTCTCCTCCTGCTCCCACATCCCCGCTCCGTGCTGCTCCCACTGGGAATAGGGAATTGGAAGGCGATGGGAAGCCGGCCAGGGGAAAATCCAGGTGTGCAGCAGCTGGACATCCATGGACAGGAAGGGGATAGTCCCCCCCAGAGGAGCTCCAGCCTGGATCTTCAGCCAATCCCTGAGCCTTCTTCCCATGGAAATGATGGATGTGAGGGCCAGGAAGGCCGGGATGGCCCCAGGGCCGGCTCCTCTCCCTCTGCCTTGTGCCCTCTAGTGTCGCCAGCAAGCACGGCGTGGGCATTCCCAAATTTGGGATTGTCCAGCACTCTCAGCCAGGGGGTGACCTATGGAAGGGCCTTCCAGAAGGGTCAGAAACATCTGCCTTTATTCTATTCCCGGAGCAGGGAGTTTTCCCTTGGGATGCACGGAGTGTAGGGGGATCCAGAGCCTGGTGTGATGCCTTGTCTTTGTTTGGGATGCACCTGGAATTCTCCAGGATGTCACGAGTAAGGATCAGACCCTGCTGTCAGGGCTGGAAACCTCTGGGTGAGGAGGGCAGAATTCCTTCAGCATTCCAGAATGACTCTCCCCCTGTGGGCGAGGCTTTTTCCAGTGGAATATCCTGAGTTCCCGGTGGGAATTCTGCAGTCCACCTTTTCCAGCCTCTGGGATTCCCTGGATTTGTGCTGTTCCCTTTTGGTATTGGCTTGCAGAGGCACAAGTCCTCAGAAATCCATAGGGAATACAGCCTGAACTCCCAGCCAGCGGGGCAGAGAGCCTGGAAAAAGGCTGGCAATAAATCCTCGAGGCAGGCATGGGAAGGGAATGATGGGAAGGTGCTCCAAGGGAAGCTGGAGGACGAGGGAAGTGTGATGAGGGGTTTTTTGGGATGACCCTTCCTCATCCCTCTCCAGCTTTTACAGCTTCCCATGGAGAATCCAACTAATGGCTCTTGGTGCAGGAAGCAAACCCATCCCATGGGCTTCCCGGGGCCTCCCATTTCATGGAATCATGGAATTGTTGGAGTGGGAAGGGGCCTTAAACACCAACCAGGGGCAGGGAAACCTTCTGCTTGCCCAGCTTCCTCCAACCACTTCCAGGGATGGGAAGAACACTCCGTGCCCTCCAGCTGGTCGCTGACATTCCCGTGGGAATTCCCACCTTTCCCTGGGAAGCAGCTTGCCTTCTTTTCACCGGAATCCTCACGCTCAGCTCCACAAAGATCCAAGGGAATGCTGTGGGAACAGCAGCACTGAGGGCAATCCCAGAGCCCTTGGGGATTCCCAGTGGGATCCCAGAGGGAGCTTTGATCCCACTGGACCTGCTGGAAGTGCTGGGAATGACTTTCCCTTCTCTTTTCCCGTTGCTCCGCAGCACTTTGCCGGACTCTCCGCCGGATTCGGGGTCCGAAGCCTATTCCCCTCAGCAGGTGAACGGTGAGTGCTCAAAACCAGGGGGAGAAGTGAAGGAAAAATCCCATCCTCCAAATCCCAAACCCAACGTCCTTCCCCCCCCCCCTTCATCCCGCGAAAGTGGTTGGCTCTGGAATCTTTATCAGCTGGGAGAAAACAGGCGGCTGCTCTACGTGGGGAGATTATCAGTTAGCAAATATCCCTCGGCTTTCGCCCATTGTTCCGCTCCCGGCCTCGGGAAAAGTGGGAGAAGGGAGCGGGAGGCGAGGCCGGGTGGGAATCCACGGAGCCGGGGGGACCTTGGTGGATCCACGGGCAGGGTGGGATGCGGATCCCGCTCTCCCAATCCTCACCCTGCCCTTGGCCTCGGGAAGAAGGAGTGGAAATGCAGCCCTGACATGGAGCGGGGCTCCGGGAGGGACACATGGATCCGCCGTTCGCCTGTAAGTTCCTGCCCAGCCCTTCCCTCCCCTCCGGCTCATCCCGAGCCTCTCCTGCTGCACAGGGAGCCGGGATCCCCTCCGGAGTCATTCCCAGCTCCCTCTGGTGACCTTCACCGTTCTTCCGTGGAAAAATGTCCTTGGGAAGGAGGGAAGGAAGGAGGGAAGGTTTTCCCAGTCTCCCTTCCCCCTCGACAGCAGCCCCTCTTGCCTGGGCTCCAGCCTGCTCCCACCTTCTTTTTTTTTCATGGAAGAGGTCAAGAGTTCTGTTTATCTTGCTAAAAAAAATCCCTGGAATTCCTCCTGGCCCTTCCTTAAATATAACAAAGAGGCCGGGGTTGCTCCCCATGGGAGAACTGGCAGCTCCTCCCGGGGAATTGGGGAGGCTCTGGAGGGCACCCACAAAGCTGCTTCTGCTTCCCGAGGGGAGGATCACATTCCCAGAGGTGGCTTTTCCCTGGATTTGGAGGCGCATCCCTCGGCTGTCCCTGAGGCTGGAAGGAGGAATCCAGCTCCTTGTGTCTGGAAAAGGGCAGGGAGAGGTCTCAGTGGGAACCAGAAATCCTTGGAAGGATCCCCAGCGGGAGGACCCGGCGTAAACCCCTTTCACTTTTCCAAACTTCCCCATGGGAGGAGTTTCCCGATCCCTGGTCAATCCCTGCCTGGGTGTCCTGAGGCCAAAGTCCAGAGACTGGAGGCTCCTGCTTAGGGAAGCAGCCTGGAATGATCCAGCAGATCCTTCCCTGCATTCCCAGGGTCCATGCCTGGCTTAGTGGCTCCCTGGGTGTGTTTTCCATCACCTTATCCCTATTGGAGCGTGGCAAAGCTTTCACTTGACACCTGGAAAGTTGCTGTCCCTTCCCACTCCTCGCTTTCTTCGTGTCCTTGGAGCCAGTCCCACATTCCTGACAGGACCTTGGTCTCCTGTGGGGACACCAGAAGGTGGAGGTTGATGGATCCAGCAGGGAAAGGCTGGAAAAACTGATGGGCTTTGTCCTGGTGAAGGAAAAGGGGGATGGAGGCTGGAGAGGGAACTCTGGAATGCCAGGACACAGGGAATGGCTTTGCCTGCCCGAGGGCAGGGGGAGATGGAATATTGGGAGGAAATTCTTCCCTGTGACAGTGGGGAGGCCCTGGAATGGATTTCCCAGGGAAGCTGTGGCTGCCCCATGCCTGGGGAAGTGTTCTTGGATGGGGCTTGGAGCGAGCTGGGATCGTGGGAGGTGTCCCTGCCCCTGGCAGGAGTTGGAAGGGGAATGTTGAGGTGCTGAGGAGCCGGAGCAGGGCAGGAAGGGACATGGAATTGCGTGTCCCTCCACATCCACACACAGTCAAATCCACCCCAATCCTGGCAGGGCTGTAGGATCCAATTCCATACGGAGGGAGGAGAAACCTGGGATCCCATTTGAATGTCCCTCTTTATTTAAATTCAGGGATCAAAGTCCCCTTGTGGTTTCAACTCAGATGGGTCGAGTCCCTTCCCATAAATCCCTCTGGCTGTCCCCATGGAATCGAAGAATCCTGGAATGGTTTGGGTTGGGTGGGACCTTAAATTAGGGATACCTTTCCTTAATCCAGGTTATTCCTGGTCTCAGCTTTGCTAGGCAGAGTCCAGGGGCTTCCTCTCCGGCTCTGCATTCCCAGGAATGGGCTTTGGTGGGAATATTGTGCTCGATGGATCTTCTCTGGGAAGGGAAGCTGCCTGGGAATTCCTCAGGGAATTCAGGGCAGGGCATCCCTGGGAGATTCAGCACCTCTCGGCAATGTTTGTGTCTCCATCAGCCCGGAATGGGTTGGGTGGGAAGGGACCTCAGGGATCACCCAATCCCGCCCCCTGCCACAAGCAGGGACACCTTCCATGGGCCAGGCTGCTCCAAGGGCCATCCCGCCTGGAGATCCAAGAGGTCCGATGTGGCTCTTCCTCTCGTTCCAGATCCTCACCTCCTGCGGACCATGACTCCCGAAAACATGTGCCACATGACTCCCCCTTCCCGCCTGGAGCATCCTCCTCCTCCTCCCCCTCCCCCC
>JAWWMP010000165.1:8658846-8673981 GCA_035047865.1 Dendrocincla tyrannina
GGCCTGGCTTCGGAGGTCGTGTCTGTTCCCAGTGCCAGGAGCACCACTGGGGAAATCCTGAGCAGGAGTGCCGAGGTGGGAGCACACCCCAGGGACTGGGGAAGCAGGGGCTCTGGGGACGGGGGATATGGGGGGACTGAGGGATAATGGGGGATATGGAGGGATGAGGGGACTGAGGGGCAATGGGGGATATGAGGGGACTGAGGGGTAATGGTGGACATGGGGGGGAACTGAGGGGACTGAGGGGGTAATGGTGATTGCAGAATCTGAGGCTGGGGGAGTGAGGAGTGAAGAGGGGTTAGGGAGGTGGGATGGAGGGAGTTGGGAATCGGGAGGTGGTGGGGACTGAGTGGTTAAAGTGGTGGCCACAGAGGAATTTTAGGGAGCAGGGTTGGGCTGGGAGAGGCTGAGGTGGGAAGGGGAGTAGTGACAGGCTGAGGTGTGGGATCAGGGAGGGCTGAGGCTGGAACTGGGAGCCCACGAGGCGATGGGGGCACGGGAAGCAGCCACCCCTGCCAACACCCCCCTGTCCCCTTTCCCCAGGATGGGAATCCATGGCCTGGCCAAGCTCATCGCCGACGTGGCCCCCGCGGCCATCCGGGAGAACGACATCAAGTCCTACTTCGGCCGCAAGGTCGCCATCGACGCCTCCATGAGCATCTACCAGTTCCTGATCGCCGTGCGCCAGGGCGCCGAGGTGCTCCAGAACGAGGACGGCGAGACCACCAGCCACCTCATGGGCATGTTCTACCGCACCATCCGCATGGTGGAGAACGGCATCAAGCCCGTGTACGTGTTCGACGGGAAGCCCCCGCAGCTGAAATCGGGGGAGCTGGCGAAGCGCACGGAGCGGCGCGCCGAGGCCGAGAAGCACCTTCAGGAAGCGCAGGAGGCCGGCGAGGAGGAGAACATCGAGAAGTACAGCAAGAGGCTGGTCAAGGTGACCCCGCAGCACACGCAGGAGTGCAAGAAGCTGCTGGAGCTGATGGGGATTCCCTACGTGGAGGCGCCGGGAGAGGCGGAAGCCAGCTGTGCCGCGCTGGTGAAGGCGGGCAAGGTGTACGCGGCCGCCACGGAGGACATGGATTGCCTCACCTTCGGCAGCCCCGTGCTCATGCGGCACCTCACGGCCAGCGAGACCAAGAAGCTGCCCATCCAGGAGTTCCACCTGGACAGGATCCTGCAGGACCTGCAGCTGACCTGGGAGCAGTTCGTGGACCTGTGCATCCTGCTGGGCTGCGACTACTGCGCCAGCATCCGCGGCATCGGGCCCAAGCGCGCCGTGGAGCTCATCCGGGAGCACAAGTCCATCGAGAGGATCGTGCAGCAGCTCGACACCAAGAAGTACCCTCTGCCCGAGAACTGGCTGCACAGGGAGGCCCAGAAGCTCTTCCTGGAGCCCGAGGTGGTGGACGCCCAGGCCGTGGAGCTGAAGTGGAGCGAGCCGGACGAGGAGCGGCTGGTGCAGTTCATGTGCGGGGAGAAGCAGTTCAACGAGGAGCGCGTGCGCAGCGGCGTCAGGAGGCTCAGCAAGAGCCGCCAGGGCAGCACCCAGGGCCGGCTCGACGACTTCTTCAAGGTCACCGGCTCCATCACCTCGGCCAAGCGCAAGGAGCCCGAGCCCAAGGGCTCAGCCAAGAAGAAAGCCAAGGCCACCTCGAAGCCCAGTGCCACAAAGACTAAAAAAGGCAAATAATGGGGTTGGGCGCCCACAAAACGCTGGGGTTGGGGGGTTTGGGGGGCTCAGCGAGGGATTTTAGGCTAGTGGCAAATGGTGCTGGGAGAGAGGAGGGCTGGAGCAGCTTCTGGGCGCAGGCACTCCTAAATTTGAGAATTTCAGCTGCAGAGCAAGCCAGGCACAAATTAGATTGTGGCTTGATCCCATTCATCCCTAAAGAGGGAAGATGGGGGTGGAAGGCAAGCTGGAATTGGGAAGGAGGCTTCAAATAATGAGGTACAATTTTCTCTTTAATGGGAGTTTATTAAGGTTTTTCCTTATTTAAAATCCAGTTGTGATCCCAACTCCAGCAAAGTCCTGGCCCCCTCTTAGCACACGGTCCAAGGAAAGCTGAGCCCAGACTGCAGCTCTCCCAGCCTGAATCTTGCTTAAAAATGCTTAAAAGTACCCCTAAGCATAGAAGAGCAGCCTCATCACTCCCTGAATTCCAGAGACATCTCTCTGTATTGTACACACTGACAGATCCCAGGCTGGAAATGAAGAGTTAAAACCTCTCATTTCTTATTTAATTCTGTATTTTTTGTAGTTTTTTTGCTTGTTGGAGCCATGTGCTGAGTTTTGTTACTAGAATAAAATGTAAGAATAAAGACACTCTTTCTCCAGAGAGGTGGCTTAAAACATGTTTTTAAGTGAAGATGCCAGTTTTGGATGGAATTCCATGGCAGCAACAAATGAAGCACAGGCTGGAACATGGAAAATTTCAATGTTAAGCTTTTTAGGTGCTTTGTAGACATCACAATTCCATGGGTCTGCTCTCTGCCAATTTGGGAAGTAAACTGGGCTTGTTTTGCAGGGAAATGAATATTTATTTCGTATTTCTTACCATTAATAGGGCTAAAATTGGGATGTTGTTTCCTTGCTGGGGGTTCTCTTTAATGTTTCAGTCCGTAATGGGTCCTAATGGGAGGTTTTTAATGAAATAGTCCTTTTTTATCTCATGGGAAGCACATGGGAATGGTTTTGTGGTGGAGGACTGAAAGATGACTAATAATATTTGGAAATAACATCCCTAGATTGCTTGTTTTCCATATATCAGAGTTTTTAGGAATTCCCTTCCAGCTTTCCAAGCGTCACCACCTTGTTGGGATAAAACCTCGGAGAACTCCTTAGAAGCTGCTTTTCCACCACCCCCTCCCTGCCTTGTGCCTTGTGGTATTTCATTCCATTTCTCCCTCTTTTTTCCTGTTCCAAACAAAAATTCCCACTGTTTCTGATGCTGATACTGTTATTAATTCCAGTACCACTGTTTGTACCAGGAGCAAGTGGTGTGGGAAGCCAGGGATCCGAGAGGGCACAGGGGATTTAGGGTCAGGGTCAGCAGGTGTGGGTGGTCTTCCCATGGGAAAACTGGACTATTTTTCCACCCTTTCCTCTTTTCCACCTCCAGTTTTAACCAAATGGGAAGTTTTCCACTTCCTCCCCCCAGTTTTCCAGTCAGCAGGACCATGACCCTGTGTGTCATCCACAGTATTCCCATCCTGAATCCAAACCCAGCGCTGTGCCGGCTACTGGGAAGAAAGGAACCCTATCCCAGTAAAACCAGAGCAGTGGGAACACAGCCTTTGGGGCAAATCCCAGTTTATTTAGCACAGAGGAATCTCTGGAGTGTCTTTACTGCTGACACAAACTTCATCCTTATCCTGGACAGGCACTTCCAGAGAGCTCTCTGGAGAGAGGGATGCTCCGAGTCCCTTTCCCGCTGGAGGATCTTGTCCAGCACGGCCCGGAGGGTTCTCCCGTACGGCAGCGCCGCGGCGTCCCCAGAGCCATGGATTTGGCACTGCCCCCTCTGGGACTCTGCCACCCTCCCCTGGGAATGCTTTCCTGGAGTGGGCTGTGCTCCCAGTTTTATTCCCAGGCATTCCCCAGCTCTGTGCAGCGTCCTGTTGGTTCCTGTGGCTCCGAGGGACGAGGGAGACCTGCCCATGGGGGCTCCTCCATCCGGGGCCTGGTACCTCTCATGGAGGCTCTCAGAGGAGTGGAGGCTTTTCCCAGAAGTACTGGAGGTGTGCAGATATTCCTTACCCTGCTCCTTCACAGGCAGCGCCAGAGAGCTCCCCGGAGGTGGGAACACCTTCCTTTCCTGCTGGAGGGTCCTGTCCAGCACTGCCCGCAGGGTCTTCCCATATGGGGCCGCCTCAGCTTCCCGGGAGCCGTGGGTTGGGCACCGCTGGCTCTGGGACCCCTGGGGCTGTGCCACCTCCCAGGCTCCCAGTTGTGCTTCCAGCCTCTTCCTGGCCATGTGCATGCTCAGGGATGGGCACGCTGTGCTCGCTCCCGCAGCTCCGGGGCAGCACGGGCTGTCCGTGGGGGCCCCTTCTCCTGGAGTCCAGGGGGGATCCGTGAGGCTCTGGGAGGCCATGGAGGTTCTTGGAATGATGGAGGATCTCCAGCAGCGCCGGGTTCTGGCACGGGCAGCCCTCACAGAAGCTTTCTGACGGAAGGAGGTTCTCGACGAGCGCCGGCTCCTGGAGGGAACGGGGCTCCCGGAGGAACGGGGGCTCTCGGAGGAGCTGGACAGGCGGCAGCAGGACAGGTGGCATTGCTCCACCAGCTTCTCCACGTCCTCCCACAGCACCTGCCACACCCTGGGATCCAGCGGGAAGGACACCCCGGCCCACTGGGACATCACCACGGCCTGCAGCTCCTGGGACGCCGTGGCGCAGGGGGAGCAGCTGGGGCTGCATCCACACGGGATGTACAGGCTGCTCCCGGGAGCTTCTGGAGCCTGAGGAGGGCTCTTCTGAGCCGGGGGGGAACTGGGAGCCACTGGTGCCTCTTGGCTGTTCTGGGAGGGCCTGGCCTGGCTCCCAGGGCCCTTCCGTGTCCTCAGTGTCCCCAGCACCCGATGGCAAAGGTGGATGGCCAGCAGGACGGCCACAGTGGCCACCAGCAGGGCAAGCACAGAGAGCAGGACGCTGCCATCGCTCATGGCTCCCCACATTCCATCGGGGCCGCCAGGGGTTGGTGGCTCCCAGTGTTACCTGGTGACAGCGCACTGATGTCACCGCCCTGTGTGATGTCACCGCCCCGTTTGTCACGTCACAGCCCCAGGTCACCCCAGTGCTCCGGGGTGGGGACCAAGGGGCTCCCAGTGGGCACTGGAGGTCCCTGTGGAGCAGAGCAGGTGGAAGGCTCAGCCAAGGAGGACACAGTGATGATGAGGAGGATGAGGGTGTCACCTCCTGGCTGGCAGAGCAGGGGACATGGATTGTCCCATGGGACACTGCCGAGTCCTTGGGGAGGGAGCAACAACCCAGCCAACTGTGTGTGCTCCACAGCATTCCCGTCCCGAATCCAAACCCGGCGCTGGGCCAGGGGCTGGTAAGATAATGAACCCCAGGAATCCAGCTAAAGGTAACCAAGGACACCACGAGGGGAAAGAGTGGAAGTGTTTTCCCTGGAGGGTGTTGGTGATGGAGAACTGCACTGGCATGAGGTGTGTGAGGGGAAAAGAGGCAGGGTGGGCACCTGGGACACCCCATGGGGCACAGGGAGGAATGTTGTCCCCATGGGAGCACCTGCCCTGGCCACCTTATCCAGTGGGAATTCTTTCCAAGCACCCTCTCAGCTTTTAACTGTTCCCAGTGACCTCCAGCCACCTGCCCTCCCACAGCACCACCTTATCTGTGTGGTCACAACAGGAGCTGGAGGGTGTCACTGTCACATTGGGATGAGGAAGGGATGGTCCTGTCGGACTGGTTTGATGTCCCGGATAAGATCCCTCATCCCAGAGGTGATGGAAGGTGGTGGATGTTGTTTTTCAGAGTTCAGGAAGAGTCTGGATCCCATCCCAGCTCCCTGTGGAGACATGTCCGTGGAATCCTACAATGGCTGGGGCTGGAAGGGAGCTTGGAAAGGTCCGTGTGGGAGATGGGCAGGTCCAGGGTGAAGGAGGGGCTGGCCAGGGCCCAGTGGGAGTGGGGACTGGAGCTCCATGGGCCTGGAGAGCAGTTGGGACCAAACTGGGAGGTGCTGGTGAGTCCTGGCCAGGGATGGAGTCCCAGAAATCAGGGTTGGCATCATTCCCCTGCCCGCTGCAACCTCTGGTGAGCCGGGTGACACCTCCGGATTTCCGGGGGGAAATCCAACTGGTAACCTCAGACTGGTCCTAATTGGGATTGTACTAATCAAAGGGAGTTAATTGCATCTGATTAATGCAATGAGGGCTTGTGTGGAGATGGGGATTCAAGGAAGTGAAGCAGAGGAATGTGGGCAGAGGGAGAACCCAGTGGGTACTGGGGCAGAGTGGGAAAGGCTTTGCAGCCACACAGGGTGGGAATGACGGGGCAGAGTTTGGGTGAGGCTGGATTTGTGTGGGATGGTGGGGAAGAGGAGGAGGGAACTTGAACTAATGAAATGAGGAAGGAAGGAAGGAAGGCAAGAGGATCTGAGCTCTGTTGTTTCCCCCAGGGACACACACACAGGCACTGGGATGTGCTGGAATGGCTCTTTATTGTTCCCTGGTGGCATCCAGGGTGTCTTGGTGACTTCACCGGGTGCTGAACATGGCCTGGATGTGCTCCCAGTCTTTTGGCCTGTAGGAACCGACCCCTGTGGCAGAGGGATATATGAGGCTCAGACATGGAGACCCCCAGACCACCACCCATCCCAGCTGCTCACCTTCCTGGAGGGGACTCCAGCAGCTGAAGAACCGCCAGTATGTCCCTTCGGTCTCGTTGGCAGCCAGCCCATGGATGGAGACCACCATGGGACCCAATTTATCATAGTACTTCGTCTTGAAGCTGCAGGGAAGGGCAGTGGGCTCAGGGCAGGGTGGGGAGATGCAAAGCCCTGCCCTTCTCCCCCTCCCTGTCCCTCCAGCTCTCACCTAAATATCTTTGGTTTCTCATGCCTTGCCACCTCCAGCACCCGGAGCAGCCTGGAGCCAGGGGGGACACACACCGAGGTGGAGAAGTGGAAGTAATTCTTCAGCGTGTTGCTGATGGAATACTGCACTGTGAGGGGAGCTGTGGGGCAGGAGAGGGGCAGGGTGGGCACCTGGAACACGCCCATGGAGAAGAGGACGGGAGCATCATCCCCACAGGGTCTGGGGGGCTTCAGGCTGGAGTCCCGTGTGTCCCCAGCTCTGGGGACAGGGGCGGCTGTCGGCTCAGGGGCATTTGGGTGGGGGCAGCACAGCCTTACCTGCCCTGAGGTATGACAGGCGCACGAGGGCAGGCAGGAGCTGGGCAATGTCCGTGGGCTGCTGGTACTCGTTGACATGGCTCTGGACCGCCTGCAAGGCCTGGGTACGGTTCCACTGCCGGGGGGCGTAAAACAGGCTCGAGGTGTCCAGGGCCTGTGCAGGAGGAGGGAGGTGGCAGGAGCAGCCCGGGGGACAGAGCTGTGTGGCCGTGACCCCACCGTCCCCCACTCTTACCTGCATGGCCAGCCCCATGCTGGAGATATTCCCAATGATGCCTTTCCCCTTCTCCTGCTCATCCAGGAAGTGGTTGGTCACGTTGCCAACTGCCCACTTCATCAGATGCGCCGTGTCATTGTCGACAGGTTCCGTGTTGGACGTGCACACCAGCGCCAGCACCGCCATGGCACGAGTGTCTGTGGCATCCTGGGGTCACTGCCAGCGCCCCACAGAGGGGCCAGCACTGTGGGAGCCCAGGGGACATGGTGGGGCTGGAGGGGTCCCTTACCCACGTCGAGATGGCTGTCAGGCCTCAGCAACTCCTTGGCCACGGCCACGGCCACAGCTATCTTGTTGTCATACTGTTCCTTCAGCACACACAGGGTCAGGATGTCCAGGCTCTCATTGTACAGGCTGATTGCTGCAAGGCAAAGAGGGGTGAGCCAGGGGGTGACACTCCCAACGTCCCAGCCCTTCCCTGCCATGTCCCACCGTACCATTGTGGCTTATCTCATCACTCATTTTCTTCTTCAGGATGGAGATCAGGTCAATGGTGTGATCCTGGGCATGGACATGGTGGAGATCCTGGCAAGAGGAGAGGAGTGCGAGGACGTACTGAGCAACCTCTCCTGAGGTCATGTCTGTGGGGACAAGAAGACACCTGGGGCACAGTGGAATGGGACCTGCCACCCCGAGAGCCGGCGCTGCTGAGCCTGCGGAATCCTGCTCTGCCACAACCAGATGCCCCCCTCATTGCCTTCCCTTCCCTACCTGTCTCGGCTTTCCTCACCACCTCCTCGATCTTCTGGAGCAGCTGCTTGTACACGGTACTGTTGGGGTCCACCCCAAGCAGGTTCATGGCCAGCAGGACGCTGGGGTACGCCTGCTCCTGAGGCCACACTGACTTCTCCATGCGCTGCAGCAGCTCCTGGACCAGGTTGTCACAGGAGTCCCCATCCCAGCACCGCTCTGGGCTTGAGGGACCCCCGTGTCCCGTGCCCTGCTCCCCCTGCAGTGTCACAGGGATGTCCCCGGGGCCTCTGCAGGAGGAGGGACACCGAGCACAGCCCTGTGTGACGGTGCCACAGGCCAGGGCCAGCAGCACCCCGAGGGTGAAAGCCACGTGGGGCATCCTCTTCTCCTTGGCAAGGCTGATGCGCTCAGGGCAGCAGAGTCCCACGGGCACTTGTCTCCCCAGGTGTCCTCCTGCCTTTTATGTGCTCCTGGTGCCACACTTTGGTCACCTGCCCTCCCACACCTGCCCCGGCGCTGCCACACGGTGCCACCTTATCTGTGTGATCACAGCAGGAGCTGGAGGGTGTCACTGTCACATTGGGATGAGGAAGGGATGGTCCTGTCGGACTGGTTTGATGTCCCTGATAAGATCCCTCATCCCAGAGGTGATGGAAGGTGGTGGATGTTGTTTTCCAGAGTTCAGGAAGAGTCTGGGTCCCATCCCAGCTCCCTGTGGAGACATGTCCGTGGAATCCTACAATGGTTGGGGCTGGAAGGGAACTTGGAAAGGTCCATGTGGGAGATGAGCAGGTCCAGGGTGAAGGAGGGGCTGGCCAGGGCCCAGTGGGAGTGGGGACTGGAGCTCCATGGGCCTGGAGAGCAGTTGGGACCAAACTGGGAGGTGCTGGTGAGTCCTGGCCAGGGATGGAGTCCCAGAAATCAGGGTTGGCATCATTCCCCTGCCCGCTGCAACCTCTGGTGAGCCGGGTGACACCTCCGGATTTCCGGGGGGAAATCCAACTGGTAACCTCAGACTGGTCCTAATTGGGATTGTACTAATCAAAGGGAGTTAATTGCATCTGATTAATGCAATGAGGGCTTGTGTGGAGATGGGGATTCAAGGAAGTGAAGCAGAGGAATGTGGGCAGAGGGAGAACCCAGTGGGTACTGGGGCAGAGTGGGAAAGGCTTTGCAGCCACACAGGGTGGGAATGACGGGGCAGAGTTTGGGTGAGGCTGGATTTGTGTGGGATGGTGGGGAAGAGGAGGAGGGAACTTGAACTAATGAAATGAGGAAGGAAGGAAGGAAGGCAAAAGGGATCTGAGCTCTGTTGTTTCCCCCAGGGACACACACACAGACACTGGGATGTGCTGGAATGGCTCTTTATTGCTCCCTGGTGGCATCCAGGGTGTCTTGGTGACTTCACCAGGTGGTGAAGACGGCCTCGATGTGCTCCCCGTCTTTTGGCCTGTAGGAACCGACCCCTGTGGCAGAGGGATATGTGAGGCTGGGACATGGAGACCCCCAGCACAGCCCCCCACCTTTCCCCACTGCCCACCTTCATCCAAAGGTTTTCCAGAGCTCAGGAACTGCCAGTAGGTCCTGTCATTGTCATTGGCACCCAGGCCGTGGATGGAGACCACCATGGGACCCCAGGATGTCTGCTTTGTCTCGAAGCTGTGGGGAAGGGCAGTGGGCTCAGGGCAGGGTGGGGAGATGCCAAATCCCACCCCTCAGGCTCCTCTGGCTCTCACCTAAAGGTTTCGGGATACTTCTCCTCTGCCTTCTCCAGCACCTTGAGCAGCCTGGAGCCACTTGGGACCGTCACCCAGGTGGAGTTGTGGAAATGCTTTCCTTGGAGTGTGTTGGTGATGGAATAGTGCACACTGATGTTGGCTGTGCTGGGGAGAGAGGGACAGGTTGGATCACCCCATGGAGAAGGTGGGCTGGGAGGCTCCAGGTGGGCTCCTCCTACCTCTCGGGACCCTCTGGGTCTGTCCCCAGGTTCGGGCACTCATCTGTGGTGGCATTGCAGTCCAAGCTGGCCGCATCCAGGTAGGACCTGCCCACGAGGGCTGGGAGCACCTGGGCAATGGCCATGGCCAGCTCGTAGTCGTGTTTGTTCACCACGTCCATGGCTTGGGCACAATCCCAATTCCGAGGCGAGTAAAACTTCCTGGTGGCCCCCAGCGCCTGCGGGAGAGGTGGGAGGAGGTGTGACAAACCTGGGAATGGCACCAAGTGGCTGTGCCACCCCCTTCCCCCCGCCCATACCTGCATGGCCAGCCCCATGCTGTAGATGTTCCCGATCATGCCTTTCCTCTCCTCCTGCTCGTCCAGGAAGGCATTGGTCACTGTGTGAACGGCCTCCCACAGCAGATCCTTCTCGTCCTGCTCCTTCACGTGGTCGTGGGCACAGGCCATGGCCAGCACGGCCACGGCACGGGTGTCTGTGGGGCCCTGGGGTCACTGCCACGCCCGGGGGTGACCCCGGAGTGGCAAGGGGGGAGCAGAGGGCTCTCTTACCCACATCGATGCGGCTGCCAGAGCTCAGCACCTTCTTGGCCAAGGCCACCGCTGGCCCTTGGTACCCGCCCGCCCCGGCCAGGCACAGGGCCATGGAATCCAGGCTCATGCTGAACAGGGTGGTTTTGGGACGGCCTTGGATCTCTGGAAAACAGAGCCGTGAGACGGCGGGATTTGGGGAAGGGGACACCCCCCACCTCCCAGCGTACCCATCTCAGCCAGCTCCTCATCTGTTTTCTCCTGCAGGACACTGATCAGGTTGATGGTCTGTCCCAGAGCATCGACGTGCCAGGGGTCCCTGCAGGAGGAGAGGAGGGCGAGGACGTGCAGAGCCACCTGTCCCGAGGTCATGTCTGTGGGGACAAGAGGACACCCGGGACATCCCGAGAGCCGGCGGTGCCGAGCGTGTGGGATCCATTCTCCCAGGACTGGTGACCCCCCCTCATTCCCTTCCCTACCTTTCTGGGCTCTATTCACCACCTCCTCCTGGATCTCCTGGAGCAGCCACTTGTAGGTGGGGCTGTTGGTGTCCCCCCCAGCCAGGTTCATGGCCAGCAGGACGCTGGGGTTCGGCGCCTCATCGGGAGTGACGGATTTCTCCATGCGCTGGAGTAACTTGCACACCCGTTCCTTCGAGGCCACTGGAAGGACAGGGGATGTCACCGGGATCCCCTGTCCCATCCACAGGCTCTCCAGGGGTCTCCTTGGGTGGCTCGCACTCACCACAGCCCTCTGTGGCCCTGCAGCCCACCAGGGCCAGCAGGACCCCCACGGCCAAAGTCACGCTCAGCATCCTGTCGGAGCAAGCTGATCCTCTCGGGGTGGCAGAATCCGGTGGGAATTCTCCGGGCTGTCCTCTCTGCTTTTAACTGTTCCCAGTGACCTCCAGCCACCTGCCCTCCCACGGCACCGCCGGCTTATCTGTGTGTCCAAGGGGGTGGAGGAACTGGGATTTTCCACTGGGGATCACTGGGCACCACTCGGAGCAGTTGGATGTCCACGAGGCTGTGGGGCTGGATGGGATTCCCAGCAGGAACCCATGCAATCACCTACCCAAGATCCTGGAAACCCGAGGTGGCCCGTGCTGGTTGGATGCTCTCCAGCTGTGTCCCACTTTTCCCAGGTGTCCCTGTGTTCCCAGGTTTTCCAGGAACCTCCAGCCTTGTTAATCTAACCTTGGTGCAGGGAAAAATGGTGTGAAAGAAAGTACTGGACAATACTGGGAAGCAATCCAAGGCCAGTTCCAGTGCCAGGTGTTGGATAACAGAGGGAAAGTCCTGTCCAACTGGTTTCTTATCCTGCTGCCATAAGGTCAGCCGGGTCATGGGTGATGGGAAGGCAGTGCCTGTTACTTCCAGGATTTCCTGCCCCTCAGGGAATCCTTCTGGAGAAGGCATCCAGCTGTGGGATGGGCAGGCACGGGGTGTGCTGGGGGGAGAACTGGCTGCTGTAGTGCTTTTACTGGGATAGAGACCATTCAATTCCCAGGGGTGGGTTTGGACTCAGGATGGATCACACAGGGATGGTTTGGCATGGACTCCACAGTGTCCCATGGGATAATCCACATTTCCCACGCTCTGCCAGCAGGGAGGTGACTCCGTCCTCTTCCTCCTCATCATCATCACTGTCCTACTTGGCCAGGAATCTTCTGCCTGCTCTGCCCCAGAGGGGCCTCCAGTGCCCTCCAGGATTCCTTTTCTCCCTCCCCAAGGTACCTGGGGCTGTAATGTCACAAATGAGGCTGTGATGTCACAAAGGGGGCTGTGATGTCACAAATGAGGCTGTGATGTCACAAAGGGGGCTGTGATGTCACACAGGTGTCCCTGCCTGCGGGGCTGTGACCTCACGAGTGCCACCAGCCCCCGGCTCCCAGTGCAGGCCAGATGGGATGTGGGGAGCCCTGAGCCATGGTGGGGTCCCCCCAGAAAAGGGGGGACATTATGGCCCTAAAACACCTGGAAATTGGGGAAAGGAGAGAGGGAGGGAGGGAGGGAGGGAGGGATATAAAATACTGCCCACTGTGAAGTTCCTCATTTCCAAATATATTGGGAAATAAGACAATTTTGTTGAAAACCTGATTTGGAAATCCCCCCCCCCCGTGTCTGCTCTGTTACAGGCAGGATTGCAGCCCCATAAATCTGATTATGGACCAGATGTGGGATGCGGGATGTGGGATGAGGGATGCGGGATGGGGTTTAAGTCGGGGCTCATCAGCCCCCTGCGCCCCGCGGGAGCTGCCTCGGTGCTGCCGCCTGCTGGGAGCGCGCGGTACTGCAGGGACTGCCCCGCCGGCACCGGGAACGGGAATGGGAATGGGAATGGGAACGGGACAGGGAAACCTGTGCCAGGGCCTGCTCACCCTCCCAGGGAAGAATTCTCTCCTAATACCCAGTCTTTCCCGTTTTTCTGCAGGAAGTGCTGGCTGTGACAGGGGAATTGGCTCCAAGAAGGCCCAGGATCAGGGCAGGGTCTGTGGTGGGAAACAAGGACCTGCCCCCCCATCCAACTCCCAGAAGGCTGGGAAGGAATAACACCTGCCTGGAGCTCCTGTTGGCTCTGGGGTTCCTGTCCCACTCGTGGCCAGGGGATAATGCTGGAATCACTCAAACCTTGGGAATAATGGACTGAAGTGCCCCCTGGAGCCCGCTCAGGGCAGGCTGCTGCCCTGATGGCAGATGAGTGTGGAGGAGCTGGGGATGTGTAGGGAACGCTGGTTGTATTTCCCTAAATTGGGCAATCCTGATCACTAAAACAACGGGGAAACATTGAAGCAAGAGGTGCCAAAAAGAACTGGAGTTCCTGGACAATAAAACCTGCAAGTATCCCACTTGAAATCCCCCCTGGATCGTCACTGCTCTGACTTCCATGGACCGGTCACCTTGTCCAGGAGTGTCCAATCCTGCTGGAAATGACCCCCATGTAGTTCAAAGACCCTCTTGGGTGACCCCCAGTCACTGGAATGACCCCACTGGGCTCCCAGGGCACTAATTCCAGGTGTCCTGTTTAAGGGAAGAGCAGAGGAGCCTTTCCCTTGCCCAGAGGAGCTGCAGTGTTTCCCTCTCTGGAAACACAGAGAAAAGAGAAATGGAAATCGAGCTCACTGGGGGCTCGTGGTGCCCTGGATTAAATACTGGATTTATAACGTGTTGCTGCTGTCACTGCAGTTGTTACTGTCATTACTATTATGTTTTGTCATTAATGTTAAATCAGTCTATTTTTCCATTATTAAACTGTTCTGATCTCACCCCACGAGCTGTGTTTTTGTCTCTGATCTCTTCCCCATCCCCCTGCAGGGATGGCAGCTCACCCTGGGGCAGTTTGGGGGGGCTCAGAACCAGCCTCGCTTGGGCTGCCAAAGAGGGACCAAGAGCTGCATTTTGGGGGCTCAGAAACCCCCAAGTCCCCTGTTTGGGGTCCCTGAAACCTGGGTCCCTCTGCTGGTGTTTGGGCTCACAAAGAGAGACTCAGCCCTGCAGAGACCAAGCCCTGTGCAGCGTTTGGGCCTTGAAACCAGGCCCATGGGGCAGTGTTAAAGCTGGGAAATGGAGCCCAAGGCCTCGTGTGGCCACATGTGGGGCTGAGAAACAGTGACCAAGTCCTGCATTCTGGGGGCTTGAGGAGAGACCACGTCCTGTGTGTTTGGGGACAGAAATGGAGACCAAGAGCTGCTCCAAACGGGGCTCACTTGCCAAGTTCAGAAACAGACACCAAGTCATGTCTTTTGGGGGCTCAAAACCAGAGTCATTGACACGGCATTTGGGATCACAAGGAGACCAAGTCCTGTGTTTTGGGGTCTTGAGAGCAGGGTCAGCCAGCCGGTGTTTGGGCTTCACAGACACTCAGTGCTGCGTTTGGGGGGTTGGAATAAAGCCCAAATCGTGTGTCTTGGTGCTCAAACCAGGCTCATTGGGGCAGTGCGAGCCTGTTTCTCGGCTCTAAGCCCTGCCCAAACCCAGGCTCACCCAGCCCCGTTTCGAGCTCAGAACCGGTGACTCAGCGCCCCGTTTGGGGCTGGAGGCAGAGCCCGGTGCCGCGTTTGGGGGCTCACACCGCGCTCCCGGGGCGGGGTCAGGGCGCGGAGCGGAGCTGGAGGCAGAACCCAACCCTGTGGCCGGACGGGACCGTGCCCGGAGCCCCCTCGGCCCCTCGGCTGGGCTGACCCCGGCCCCGGCCCCGGTCCCGGTCCCGATCACGGTCATGGTCATCCTGCCCCGCGCCCCGACCGACGGTCCCGCAACCCCCGGGGGAGTCACCGCACCGGGCGGGGCCCTGGAGGGAGGGGCGGGCTCAGGTGACAGGGGCAGGGTCTGGTGACAGGGGCGGGCTCCGGTGATTGGGGCGGGCTCAGGTGACAGGGGCGGGCTCGGGTGAGAGGGACAGGGTCAGGTGAGAGGGGCAGCGTCAAGTGATAGGGGCGGGCTCAGGTGAGAGGGGCAGGGTCAGGTGAGAGGGGCGGGCTCCGGTGACAGGGGCGGGCTCCGGTGACAGGGGCGGGCTCAGGTGACAGGGGCGGGCTCCGGTGATTGGGGCGGGCTCAGGTAGGAGGGGCGGGCTCAGGTGACAGGGGCGGGCTCAGGTGAGAGGGGCAGGGTCAGGTGACAGGGGCGGGCTCAGGTGAGAGGGGCAGGGTCAGGTGACAGGGGCGGGCTCCGGTGACAGGGGCGGGCTCCGGTGACAGGGGCGGGCTCAGGTGACAGGGGCGGGCTCCGGTGACAGGGGCGGGCTCCGGTGACAGGGGCGGGCTCCGGTGACAGGGGCGGGCTCCGGTGAC
>JAWWMP010000165.1:8687207-8701390 GCA_035047865.1 Dendrocincla tyrannina
CCCCCCCCCCCCCCCCCCCCCCCCCCCCCCCCCCCCCCCCCCCCCCCCCCCCCCCCCCCCCCCCCCCCCCCCCCAAGAGAAAAAAGGGAACAAAAGAGGAAAAAGAGAGAAAAAAAGGGAGAAAAAGAGGGAAAAGAGGAAAAAAAGGGAACAAAAGAGGGAAAAAAGGAAAAAAAAAAGGAAGAAAAAGAGGGAAAAGAGGGAAAAGAGGAAAAGAAAGACTCCTAATAAATACATAAAACACGTGCCCCTGAAACCTTCAAGCAGCTGCCTTGAAATGTTTCAAATGGAGAAGCAAGCCAGGCTTTTAATAAAATATTCTGAGAGAAATGAAAATGCCAGCATGCATCCCCACAAGCGTCCCCAGGGATGAGCTCAGGCAGGTGTGGCACCCTGGAAGCAGAGCCCAGGTGTGTTTAGTGCTGAGAAATTCATCTCTGTGCAGCTTTGAAAGGGAACCCAAACCCCTTAAAACCCCAATTCTGAACCCTTTGGGGTCACGATTCCCACACCCTCAACACCCCAGCCTTTTCTCTGGTTCTGGAAGGGAGACCCCCCCAATTCTGCCTTTCCCCAGCTTTCCTTGCCCAGGTTCCAAGGGATGGAGAAGCACTGGGAGAGGGCTGAGGTCAAGCCGGACACAGAGAGAGCCCTTTCCCCTCCTGTGACCTGGGCACTGGTCCCTTCTCCCCTCACCCGTAGGAAGTTCTGCAGCGCGTCCTGCACCGTGGCTGTCGGGGGGGTCTCAAACAGAGCTGACACTGTCTTCTTCTCCAGCCACCCCAGGTGGGCAACCTGCAGAGACACGAGGGCAACCTGGGCCACCCACTGGAGAGCCCAGGAGGACGTGCCCAGCCTCTGGGAGCTGCTCCTGGGAGGATGCCATTCCAGGCAGGTGCTCACAGCTGGGGGTTTGCATTCAAACATGGAACACAATCCCAAGGAGGGATAAGCCAGCAATAAGCAATTAGTTTACTAGTAATAAACTAAGTTACCTGGTAACACCACTTGCCCAGGAGATAGTAGAGCTGGGGGTCCTCTGGCTTCAGCTCAATGGCCTTGTCAATGTGTTCCTGTGAGGGAGCAGCACCAAGACACGTCAAATCCTTGAGGAAAGCAAATAAAAGCTCCAGGAGAGCAGGTGAGGAAAGAGGGAAGGAAGGAATCCACTGTTTAGGTGGTGTGATCAGTCCAGTTACAGGCCCAGATTCCCCATTTTCAGGGAGCACAGCAAAGCAGCACTTCTCCAGCCTCAGGGGCAGGAATTACTGCAGAGCCAGGAAAATCCCTGCCCTTCGGTTCATTCCACCTCCAGAGCTTTGCCAAAACCACCTTAACTGGTCATGCCAAGAGCTCATGGCACAAGAATTACCCATGGCCTGGTCCAGGTCCATCCTCTTCCCCTGCAACACCCCCAAGGCAAATAAAGGGATCTGAGACAAATGAAATCCCCTTGGAGCACTTGCTGTGCCTTTCTGGGAGGGTGCAGGTTGCTCACAGGCAGAGAGAGACAAACTGCTGCTGCACCTTGTCACCAGAGGATAATGTCACATTCCAAGCTCTCAGTGTCATCATTTACATAAATTTTACTGCTAAGACTTCTTTTTTTTGGGAGATCAAGGTGTGTAAAACTGCAGAGCCAGCCCAGTCACTCCCAAAAGCCATCGCTGGAATCACCTTCCTCAGCCCAAACCACCCACTCATGGCATCTCTGAGGCCTCCTACTTCCCTAAACAAGACCTGGAGCCAATTTTCCCAACTTCCTGCTACAGAAATAAGTGTTTGGTGCTCCCCCAAAACCCAGCACATCCTTTCCACTCACCTTAAACACACAGCCAGCCTGGATTCGCTTGGGGATGCTCTCGTGTTCCGACTGCTGCCCACAAAGGATGGCAAACCTGCACAGGGAGACACCTGCATGAGCCAGGGGGATTAAATTCACACTTAATCCACATTGACCTGCTGCCCATGCCTTCAAGAAGGAGGATTACACATGTTCCAAGCTAGGTGGGACAGGGCTTGGAGCAACCTGGGCTAGTGGGAGGTGTCCCTGCCCCATGGAAGGGGGTGGATCTGGATGAGCTTTAAGCTCCAACCCAAACCATTTCAGGATTGTAGGAAGTGCATTAAAGCTTCACACCTTGCTGGGGAAAACAAGGAATGCTGCCCATCTTCTATAGGGAAGGGACAGATGCAGTAGAAATTCAGTGCCTAAGAGGGTTTTGGCTTGAAAGCAAGAGGGGTTTGACAAACAAACTGGTTGCACTGATGGCTAAAAACCAGGAGCAGCACAATTCCAGCCCTGGGCCTTCTTCCCTGGGCAAGGAAACTGTGACAAGACAGAGGAGGGAAGAGCAAAGCTGCTGCAGCAAGAGCCAGACTGGGAGCAGCTCTAATTAACTACAGGGAGCAGCAACCTCTGCCCACAGCAGCACACAGGGCTCTACTTCCAGGGAAGGAGTGGGAAAACCTACCTATATCCTGCAGCTGGGAAACAAAACGACATGGTTTTAGTGCTGGAAGTGCAAAGCCATCTAGTTTTGTCCACTAAGAGGTTGTGAGTTGTGAGCCCAATAAACAGGGGACCATCAGAGTCAGTTCCTGCATGAGCTGTGAAATTCCAGGCAGGTTCATTCCCTGGGGATTTGCACCCTCCCATCTCACCTCCCCACATCAGTGATTCAAACCCTCCCTCCCTGAATCCCTTCCCATCTCAGAGCTCCCCAGGGCACTGCTGTGGGACAGAACATCCAGATTGAAGTTTAACCTCTGTCATCCCACTCAGGAGAGAGCTCTGACACTTCCATCCCTTCTCCCAGACTGGCTCGAAAAATAGGAGGTGGAATGGATGGACAAATGAACAATAACACGTCTAATTCCTTCAAAAATTGAAGCTGAAAAGGAGAAGGCAGCAAACAAAGCACCCTCAGTTCTAAAACTCTTTTTTTTTGATTCCCATGGTAATCAGATCAGTGTGTTATTACTGGATAAAAATCCTGGTTGGGAAAGCTCGTGGCTGCACTGCCCCACTCTGATGGAATCAGTGTTTTTAGGATCTTGTTCCCCAACAAACATGAGCCTGGATTAAGGATCCCCAACCACAGCATGACTGGGGCTGGGAAATACAAGCCAATAAAAGGCTTATTTTCTACAATCATGACATCAAATACCCCTAGACAATAAATCACAGAGTTGCCTCGTATCAAGAGATATAAATCACAGGGGGATTTTAACAGCCTGGTGAAATGTTGATGGAAAAGCCATAAAAGCAGCAATAAATGGGAAATGTCAGTTGTGACATAAACTAAAAAAAAAAATATCCACGGGACAAGATGCCTGAACTGGTTTTTCACTGGATTCCCAGCAAAGCTGGCTCCTCCCAGCCCAGGGCCACCAGAGCACTGGGGGTTTCCACACCCACAGCTCTGCATTGCTGGGATTTCAGGCTCTGATCTCTGCTGTTCTCTCCCCTGCTCGTTTAGCTTGGCACAGTGGGGTGATTTATTCCAGCTCATTCCATGGAATGCCTCGGGATGAGAGTCACCAGAGACACTATGGAGGTGCAGCAGGACCAGGAGAGAGTAAAAATAATGATTCAGAGGGATTTCATCCCCTGGGACCTCTCCAGCACCTCCCCTCCACAGCCAGGATGTCCTGCCAACCCAAACCTCTCTTTTTGAACCATTTCAAAGACAGTTTTCCCCATATTTTATGAGCATTCCCTGTTTTTCACCTTCCTGTGCACCAAAGTGGATGCATCCCTTCACTTGAGAAAGACATGGAATTAGCAGGCAGGTATTTAAGACTGCCACAACCCAAAAATTCAAACCATCATTCAATTTGGGAATTAGGACAAGCAAGCTTTGGTTTTTCCAAGGGGAGACAAGAGGGAAGGAAAAGGTGAGGAAGGCAAACATGCTCCTTTCCTTCCAGCCTTCCATGGGCCAGCTCCTGTTTTCTGGATGCTCAAATTGCTTCCTCAATTATCATTCCAGGCCACACAGGTCAGGGGGCTTTTATCAGACAGCTCTAATTGCCTGTTATTTCCCTTCCTCTGCATTCTGGGGTATCTCCTAACCCCTATTCCCACAGCTGCTCCTGCCCCATATTGTCAGGAAGTTCCCTGTTTAACCTGCCCACGGAGCAGGAAACACTGACCCCATAAATGCAGAATCCACCTCAAAAGTGGCCAGATCTGGACAGTGACCCACCAGGAGTTAAACCCTGAGGCACTGCCAGGATTTGAATTAAAGCTGCCTCCCAGGCTCAAGGGGAATGCCATGACTTATCAGAAATACTGAGAAGGGCTGGTGGGCAAGCTGTTCCCCCAAACTGACAGAAGAAAAGGCACATTCTGGAGGCTCATCCAACCCAATCCCACCTCTACACAACACACAGAGTATCTCCAGGAGGGCCAGAGCTTGGTATTCCTTCTGCAATAGTCAGCAAATTCACTTCCAGTGTAAAATATTCCACTCCAACTCAAACTACCACAGCACCTGCAAGATTTCCCCCAGATTTCTCTGAAACCCCTCTGGTTGTACTTCCAGTATTTCTTTTAGCAGCAGGAATGGAAGGCAAGGCAAACCCACAGCTCCCTCTCCTTTCCTGATGCTTAAATCCACTTCTATACCCAAAGGGAATGGACTGGGA
The DNA here is from genome assembly GCA_035047865.1 of Dendrocincla tyrannina. Taxonomy (NCBI): domain Eukaryota; kingdom Metazoa; phylum Chordata; class Aves; order Passeriformes; family Dendrocolaptidae; genus Dendrocincla; species Dendrocincla tyrannina. The sequence goes on from JAWWMP010000165.1 coordinate 8,691,861, forward strand.
ATTCTAAAAGGCCACAGTTGTTTCTCACTTTATTTGGGAGATGTCCCATATTTGTGTCTAAGAGTGAAGCTCAGAGGTTTGTAAAGTCATATTTCTTCACATTTCTGCCAGATTTCTTCCTATTTCTATCCCATCCATCCATCCATCCATCTGATGTCTAAATCCAAAGTGAGGATCAGGTCATTGCAAATCAGGAGCACAGAGACTTTAAAAGCCCTTGTTCCAATATCCATCTGTGCTAGACAAATAAATCTGCCCCAAAGGTACCAAATACATTTAATTTCCATGTTTCCACTCCTAAATGGTGCCCACAGGGGAAGCAGAGCCAGGGATCAGCCCCTCTGTGCAAGGCTGGCCTGTCTGCGCAGAGAATTCCTGATGGAATTCCCAGCCCATTCCAGGGACGGCTCCCTCTGGACCACCCAACTTCCAATAGCAGGGACAGGTTTGTACCACATCTCATGTACAGAAGAGATCCCTGAGAGGACTCCCTGGGTCTGGGCAGATCCCAGAGCCAGTCCACACACAGTTCCAGACTCTGGCATTCCTGAGAAACCACTGGCTCTCCTGCTGTCAAATCCTCCCAACCACCCAGCCCCAAAAGGAGCTCCCTCATCACCGATTCCTTCCCTTTCCCAGAGTTAATTCCTTTGCTTGTTGCTTTGAAATGCCAGTAATTACTGCAGCAACTATGAGGCACCGAGGGAAAAAGCTTTCCTTGCAATGATCACTGTGTGCAAAGCACCTTCTGCCTTCCTCAGCCAGTAAAACTGGGAATGATTTGGGCAGCAGAAGGAAAGAACAAGCACAGAAGACAAAAGAAGCACCAAAACCCAGCATGGTTTCATCTGAAGGAATCCTGACAAAACAGAGGCAACTGATAAAATGGAAAATCAACACGAAATAATGCACAGAGAGAGAGAAAAGATGCAGCCCAGACCTGCATAATGAAGCTTCACACAGCCTGTGTGAAAAGAACTAGGAATGTTGCTGTTAAAATGGCAACTTAGGATGCAGTGGGAAAGAGAAGGATGATGTTGAGTGCTGGACATGGAAGTGAGAACACAAAGGACCATCCCATCAGCATCACCCAAACCCATCCTGCTCCCCCAGCCTGTGTCCTGCACCGAATTCCTCCACTTCTGTCTGGAAAAAACACGTGGAAGAGGGAGAAAAATATGGGAAAGACAGCCCGGGTGGTGAGAGGTAATAAATTATTCCCTATGACAAGAGATAATAAAGGAGTAGGGTTTTCACAAAAGGAACTAGGCACTAGAGAGAGGAATATGACAGAATAAAACTGGAGTTTGAAGGAAGTGTGAATAATATTCGCCATAAAATGAGAGCTGGGGCAGCAAATCCACCCCCAAAACGCTTTAAAGCCTCTCCTGTTTTCCACTCCTCAGGATAAATTCAATTAGCATGACAAAAGGCTGCAATTAAACCAGGCCGTGACCATTTCAGAGCTGGGAAAGGAGTAATTTCCTGTTCTATTCGTGGCAGTAAATACTCATTGCTGTGCTGATAGAGGGAATTGCACATTCATCCCCAAGAAATCCCACGGGCTGCTCTGCTGTTTCCTTTCTCCAGCTGCTCGGGAGGATTAAAAGCAAGATGGGAGCTGTGCAGGAGCCTTATCCCTGCCTGGGAAAAGGCTCTGAGAGGGCCAGAATTGTCCCAAACTCTGAACTGCAAGGCAAAACTATCACTATTAGATGCTGGAGTAGAACCTTGCTCTGTAAAACACCAACTTTTAAGATTTACTCTGGCAACTAAACCCCATTTCTTTAAAGCTGTTAAGCCAGCAGAGCCCAACACCATAATCTGCTGGAGGTTTTCCTGCCTTAAAATTCCTCCTTCCCATCAAAGCTTTAATTGAGAACAGCAATTCATTACTACCAATTCAAATACAGATTTATTCAGATGCCAGATCCAAACCAACCTTCCCAATAAATGTTCTCATTAGAAGAGCACAGATCTTGTTTGATAAAGATACTCAGCATCCAGTTTCCCCAATAATTACCATGTTAAAAAAACCCTTCCTTTTAATTCTAATTAAAGAGTGGTCAGTCCTTCCCAGTAACTGCTGACAAACCCTGTTCATGGAGGAATTCACCAGAAAAAATATCTAAAATATCTTTGTTTAAATAATAAAAATAAAAATAAAGGAGCTCCATGCTGCTGTCTCCCTTCATTTCCAAGCCAGAGGCTTTGCAGCATCTCTGAGATGAACCAGCAGTGCCAGGGAACACTTCCAGGAGACTCTAAAAGCCTGCCTGATAAAAAGGATGGGAAATGATGGTTTCTCCTTCCTCCAGAATGAAGATAAATAGAAGACATTTGGCACAGCACCAAACCCACACTCCCAGGCCCAGGAAGTCTAAACTCAGCACCAAATGGAGCTCATTGTGCTTGAACTCCATCCCAAACTGATTTTATCAACAGTTTGTTCCCCCAGGTCTCAGCTGGGAGCTCAGGGGAGAGGATTTGTTCCTGTATCCACAAATGTCCTTTATTCCACTGGGGAGATTTCCCCCCAAGAACCCTTTCAGAGAGAAAGTCACAGTTACATTGGTGTAAGCTCAGTTTATTCCTATAATCACAACCAAACCCACTCTCTGCCAGGTCATTCCTTACACCAAGTACCCAAAGCTCCCAAAAATGGCTTTTTTTATGGCAAATACCATCAGTGTGGGACACTGCAAGTAACAGAGGGGGCTTTGTTGGGTTGGGAGTTTTTATTATTATTTGTTTTGCTGCAGCTCAGCTCTCAACAAGCTCCAAATCCTTTGCCCACACTTTTTAAAAGCAAGAAGTCACATACCACTGGTGGCACTCAGCACTTTGGTCCCATTTCTCTGAGGCAAGTTCCATCTCTCTCTTCCCTGCAAAAAAAGGTAGGCAGAGGTAAGAAATTCAGCTGCTTTCTCTCCTAACTTCTTTCTCTGAGGCTCTTAAGAGTACAATAATCTATGTATATACAGGTATAAAAGTAATATTTGTTAATTTTATAACTGTGTGTGGCTTGAAAATGGCCCATAAGTAATTTCATCCTCTTGCAGGCTCAAAAAGCTGCAAACTAAGCACCTAAAGCCATATAAAACTTAAAATTCCATGTTTAAATTAATACACTGATTTCCAGTGTATTAGCTATAGTATTAATTATATTATTAGCTATAGAATTAACTCACTCTATTCAGTTACGTGCATAATAAACAGGGCAGAAATTATTTAGATTAATACCTTTTATTGCACATCTCAAGTGTACTAAAGATGCTTTTTGTTCTATTCTGACTCACCCAAAACCTTTGTGAACACATTTGAGGTGGGAGTGAAATGAAAGGGACTCTTCCAAGCCAACATCCATTAAAAAATATGATTTTTTATATCTGCACATCTTGGCAACCCAAAAAGCCAAATGTCTTATTTATTTTAATATCATATAGGATATGGACATCAGGTTTGAGAAACAAACTTTTTATGGCTTTAAGTAACCTTAAGCCTTCTTTTTCAGCAAGTACAAATTTTAAATTTATAAATATTTATATGTACAGACTTCTATAAAAGCTCATGCTTAAATTTTAAGCATCGAACACCCCAGCACTGCTGTCCACTCACCTAAAAAACCAAATTACAAGGGAACCCAGTGAAATGGTGGCAGGTGGAGGGTTTACAAAGCCCAAGGTGCCACAATTGCTCACCCTCAGATGCGTAGGATTGCTTCTCCTCCTCGTCCTCTGTCAGCTCCCACATGTCACTGTGAGCCCGGGCCAGGCGCCACAGGAATTCCCTCTGCCCTGCATACTGCAGGAAAACCAGGAATGTTAGGGATGCAGGCCCCTCTGCCACGGGCAAAGGGAACGAGAAACTAATCCTGAGCGGGGACACGCCTTAGAAATCACGCAGGGATGTTTGAAAGGTCTTTTTTTAAACCTTGAAATGCCCCAACTCTGCAAGAACCACAGCAGGGAGAACTGGTGGGGGAGGTTTGTACCAGTGTGGGCATTGTCCCCCTGAGCTGGGCACTGCTGGGGCACCTCAAACCCTCAGGACAAGGAGGATATTGAGGGGCTGGAATGTGTCCAGGGAAGGGAGAGGAGCTGGGGAAGGGTCTGGAGCAGCAGGAGCAGCTGGGGGGGCTCAGCCTGGAGAAAAGGAGGCTCAGGGGGGACCTTCTGCTTTCTGCAACTCCCTGATAGGAGGGGGGGGTCAGGGGAGGGATTGTCTCTTCTCCCAGGGAACAAGGGACAGCCTCAAGTTGCACCAGGGGAGGATCAGGTTGGACATCAGGAGGAATTCTTTCACAGAAAGGGCTCTCAGGCCTTGGAAGGGGCTGCCCAGTTAGGTCCCTGGAGGCGTCCAAGGAACATCTGGACATGGCACTCAGCACTCTGACCCAGTGACCAGATGGTGATGGGTCACAAGCTGGACTCTCAGCAAAGAAATTCCCCCCTTGATGTCCAAGCCCAACCTCCCCTGGCCCAGGGAATCCCTGCTGGCAAACACAACGAGGCACCTTTACCGCCAGCCTGTTGTTGAGGAGCAGCTGGAACCCCTCTCTCCTGTCCTGCTCGTCGCCGTCGTGCAGGCGGTCAGCCTCCTGCAGGAGCTGCCCCAGGGCTTCCCCCTCCTCCAGGGAGGAGGGATCCACGCTCAGAGGGGCTTCCTCCTCCGGGCCCAGATCCAGGGAATCCCGCCGTACTGTCCTCACTGTGTCACAGCTCACTTCATCCTCCCCTTCCTCGCTCTCCCGCTCCGACTCCCGGTCGTAGTCGGACTCGGCGTTGGCCGTGGTGTAACTTTGGGGGGAAGAGCACAAGATCAGTTTTAGAGGAGCATCTTGGTTTATCCTGCACAACCCAATCTTGGATTTCTTGGGACAATCTTTATTTCTCATGGGATGTATCAAAAAATCAAGCTGAAGGACAAAGGGCTCTCCAAAGTTGAGCCACAAGCTGGTTTTGAGCAGCCTGGTCTGGTGGAAGGGGTGGAATTGGATGAGCTTTAAGGTCCCCTTCCCCCCTAAACCACTCCAGGATCTCCTCGTCTGCACACTCTTAGCCCTTCTAAGTTCAGTGTCACAGAATTGGACACCTGAAAACAGAGCCAGGACTGTTCAGTTCAATACATGGGTTATAAAAGAGCACTTCAACAATCCATGTGGCAAACATAACCTGAGGGGGGGTGGTCTGCCTGTTCCAGGGAATTCCAGGCACTGGAATAGCTCACCTGGCAATCCTGGTCACTAAATGTGACACAGCTCCTTCCAACACAGCAGGAAAACCACCAAAGCTCTTTTCTGTCAGCAAGAAATCCAGGAAGGAGCCAGAGGACGAGCCACAAAAAGACACCACCCGTGCAAAAACCCAGGGAATGATTTGCAGCTGAATTAGTCATAAGGGCACAGTTTAGGGGGGGTGATGGTTGGACTCCATGGCCTTGAAAGTATCTTCCAGCCCCCACGATTTTGCAAAGCTCAGATCCAAGCTTCTGACAATGGCTAAAATTAAACTCCCCCAGCACCCAAGGTGGGAATTTAAAATTGAAACCGGCATTGTACAGTGGTATCACTGCAGGGGGGAGTCTACTCATGGAGCCAGTTTCTTTTAAAATAAGATTATTTGTCCCCCTCACACTGACCTGCAAGCTCTCAGATGCAGAATAGGCACAAACCAGGCAGTAATTTCAAAATGTGCACTTTAATAGGTGGATTTTGTCGACTTTAAGTGCATAACAAGACAACCTCACCAGTTCTGCTGTGCAGTCTGGGTACATCCAGCACTGAGTCCCGGCTGGATTCCTCCTCCAAGGAACAGCCCTGTGATCCTGCCTTTGTCTGGGGACACAGATATGTCCCACAGCCTGTATCTGAAGGAGCCAGGGGTGGTGCTTCACCCACACACTGATAACAAGACACGTCTGGCTATCAAAGCTTCACTTTTCTGAGAACCATCCCTAATTCTCAAGCATTTCCCCACCAACACCCTCTCCCAGCACAGCCTGCAACCCTCAGCCAGGAATTTAAACCCCACCACTTTCATACTGAAGCATTTCAAGGCCAGGAATAGAGTCAGGAAAGCAAGGATGTCATGCTGGAGATGCCACTGAATCCATGGAAAATACAGCAGCACAGGGGTAGGTGATGCTGGCAGAGCTCTGTCTCACATTAAAAGCTTCATTTCTTAAGATTAATTATTAAAATAGTAATATGAAGGTATTGTTAGCTCTCTAGACTACCTCATTTTCAGCAGTTAAACTCTGAAAATTCCCCAGTTTTCCCATGCTATGCCACAATGTTTTCCTGGCAGCTGGCAGGATTTCAGTCCTTCAGCTCAAAAACCCCCTGTGGTTTCTCCCATTTGCTGCAGTCCAAAAAGACAAGGAAGAGGACAAACTCAAAGCTTTCAGGGAGATTAAGGGATTTACATAGTACCAGCCTGTTCTCCTGAGTTTATAATGATGGAAAGTTCTGGAATGCCTTAGGATGGCCTCTAGCTAAAACATATCCTGGTGGAAAACAGACTCTGGAACTAAGAAGCCCATGGAGAGAGGAGGCAAAGAAGCCCAAAAGCCACCCAGATGAAAATAAACACCCCAAATCCTCTGAAAACTCACAGGGATTTTTGGGAATTGTGTATGGAATGGGAGAAGCTGCTCACGTCCATGTGGTTCACAAAATAAAGATGAACTGGGAGTTCTTTGTTCTGAATGTCACTAAAATAATTCAACTGCCAGCAAGGAACATCCAGCTGGAATTTCTCTGCTGGGAACACTCCCATTCTTCCTCCCAGGGGCTGCTCCAAAGCTTCAACGGTTTTTCCCAAACTTACATTTCCTACCGTGATTTTAATGCTGAAAATGTTACTTTTCAAGGACATTTACATCTCTACCAGACCACACAGCACACTAAAGGCAGCTGGTCCTGAACACACTGGCATTCTACCTGTTTGTGGAGGGCCAGAGGGAGAAATGACATTATTCCAGTTGTCTTTAAATCAGATGAGAGCCCTAATGAGAGATTTTAATTAAAATGCAAGAACTCCTCCAACCACCACCGGATTCCCAAGAAAGCAATGAGGTTTTCCAGCAAAACACACCCCTGTCCCCTCAGGAGGTGCCTCCCCTGAACCTTTGGATTCTTGGCCTCTGCCAAAACTATGAGCAGGGGACACCCCACGCTGGGATCTGTGGGCAAATCCCAACTTTTCCACCAATTTGACCAAAACCACTGTCACCCTGAGGACTCAGTGCATCTGCTGTCACCTCCTGCAGATCCATGGGGGGGTGGTTTTTGTCCTGGGAAGACAAACCCCTGCTGCCAAGTGCTGGAAGCAGCTCACAGGTCATGTGGCTGCTCCCCATTGGGCCCAAATCCTCCCCAAATGCTCCTATTGTTATAAGATCTCTCTTTAAATTACATTTCAACTGTCCTTGGAAATATGAATACACCTAAAGCTACGTTGTCATATTTAATGGAGTTCTCAAACTACTCAGTACTTTCCTGTCCTGTGCAGGGCCAGGAATTGGACTTTGAGGATCCTACTGGGTCCCTTCCACCTCAAGATATTCCATGATTCTGTGATTTTATAATTTTCCCCCGATTTTAAACTCTTAAGAACTTAAACCAACTGATCTCACACTGAGAAATACCCTCGTTGAAGACATTCAGTTAATTAGAGACATTCAGTTAACACACTCTGAACTTCCTCAAGTTTTCCAGACACTCTAAAATATATTATTGTCTGGAAACTTAATGTGTAAACTCTCTCACTCCAGTCCCAAGCTGGACTTCTTTCTGCGAGGTTCCTTAAAAAAATTATTCCTTTACAAACTCTTCTCCGTATAAATATGTATTTTTAGTTTCTCTAAAAGCAAGCATTGTTGCAGATCAAGCAAATTAATTAAAACAGACTGACAGACACACAGAGGGGGGAAAATCTCCTTCTTTTCTGTTACAGACTGCTCAGATGTGGCACCAAAGCCCCCCCAAGCTGCCTCTGGGCTGGGGCTTTGCTTACCCCCCTTCACTCTCTCCATCATCTGTGTTGGCATTCCCTGAGCTGGCTGTGAAATAAATGGAGCTGGAGCCTGTGGAGTCACTTCTCTCCCTGGGGAAGGGGAACCTCCTCCGGCGACTCACTCGCTGCGTTTCTTCCAGGTGGGACCTGGGAGGGAAAAGGAGAAGAAGAAAAATGAATATTTGGTGTGAAATATCTGCTATTTCCCTTCCCTTCTCCTCTCCAGCACACTCTGTCCAACTCCCTTTATAGCCAAAGAATTCACAAGGTGATTTACTTTGGCTTATACAAATATCCCACTCCCAGGTAAAAGCAAGTCTTGCTCCATATACAATCCATATATAATCCATATATACAATATTCCTCAGGAATTGGAGGGATAGGACAAGGAGCAATGGCTTCACATTAAAAGAGGGAATTTTAGGTTGGATGTTGGAAGGAATTCCTCCCTGTGAGGGTTGGCAGGCCCTGGCACAAGTTGTCCAGAGCTGTGGCTGCCCCATCCCTGAAGTGCCCAAGGCCAGGTTGGAGCTGTGGGATAGCAGAAGGTGTCCAGGGTAGGACTGGATGGCCTTTAAGGTCCCTTTCCACCCTACACCATGAAGCGGGTGTCACTCTTGCTATTCCATAAGGAAAACTGCAGCCCTGCCTGAACACAAACTGTTTTCACATTGATCTTACTGGAGGACAAGGCCAGTAGAAAACTGGAGAGACACTTTTTCCATTTCTGGATATAAAATTTAATGTGGGATCCCTGGAACAAGGCCAGGCTGGATGAAGCTTGGAGCAACCTGTGATAGCAGGAGGTGTCCAGGGCTGGTGGTGGGACTGGATGGGCTGTAAAGCCCCTCCCAACCCGACCCTTCCCACATTCTGGGATTCCAGGGATGCTTGGCCGTGCCATGGCCAGAAGGGGCAGGGCTGGTACCTGACTTCCCCCACGATCTCCACAGCCAGGTGCTGCAGGCTGTTCCGCAGCTCCTCCACTTCCCTCCTCAGCTCCACGATGTTCCTCACCACGAAGTCCAGCCGCTCCAGCAGCTCCCGCTGCCCGTCCTGCCCCAGCAGAAGGGTGTGCCCGGCTCCGTCCCCGCCCTCCGCAGGGACCGGCACTCGGGGCACGGCTTGGGCTGGCCCAGGGGAGGACAAGGCATGGGGAAGGTTTCCACGTGGGAAATCGGACTGCAGCTCTGTTGGCAGGGGAGAAGGGGACGTGAGGCTCCGTCCTGATAGGGCCACCAAGAGGATCAGGGGGATGGGGCAGCTCTCCCATGAGGAAAGCCTGGAGAAGAGGAGGATCTGGGGACACCTTGGAGCCCCTTCCAGTGCCTTAGGGGCTCCAAGAGAGCTGGAGAGGGGCTTTGGACAAGGGCGTGGAGTGACAGGACAAGGGGGAATGGCTTCCCACTGCCAGAGGGCAGGGTTAGATGGGATGTTGGGAAGGAATTCCTCCCTGGGAGGGTGGGCAGGCCCTGGCACAGGTTGGGCAGAGAAGCTGTGGCTGCCCCATCT
>JAWWMP010000165.1:8705347-8720843 GCA_035047865.1 Dendrocincla tyrannina
GGTGCCCAAATCCCGGCTCTGCTCCCCCAAATTCCCCTCTCCCAAACAGGGACTCACTCGGGAAACTTCTGGCAGGGTCCCACGAACGCCAAAGGAACGGCTCTGCCCGTGTGTCCTCGCTGTCCCTTGTCCCCAAACAGCCGTCCCAGGGTGGAAAACGCAGCCAGGGGAGTGGACACGGCTGGCAGCGGGGTCTGGCAGGAGCCAGGCAGTGGTTGGCATCGCTGGGGGGCACAACCTGTTGCTCTCGGATAAAACCACAAAGGAAATGTTAGTCCCCGGTGCCGGCAGCACACACATCCCACAGCACATCCTGTGGGACTGCAGCAACCCACAAGCCCTGTGTTTATCAGGGTTTTTCCCTTTTCCTGCCAGTCAGCCCTCCAAAAGCCCAAATATACTGATGTGGTTTGGGGCAGGAAGGGGGGGACAGTGAAAAAAGGGCAAATGAGCAAAGGGAGGGAGCTGGGTGATGGATGCTGCTGCTGGAAATGTCCCCTTACATGTCCCAAAGCAAGCAGCAGTGGATTGGGAATGGGGACGTTTGGGGATGCTGTGGCACCAAAGTGTCTGCTGGCAGTGACATTCTGGATGACACGAGCTGATCATGAAGGAGATACAGGAAGGGGCACATTAAAGGACTGTAGGGACAGCACACTGGCTGCCTGGATCAGCAGAGCTCAGTCTCTCTCGCCTCTGGAGACTTTGGAAACTGCTCTTTGCCAGGACAAAGCAAACATTTTCAGCACCAAACCTGCTGGGAACAGCCCCCCCTGGCCTTGCAGGGGTGGGGTGACTGTGTTTTCCCAGCAGCAGCCAAGGCACGGGTCACTGAGGTCCCCTCCCGGTGCAGGCAGGTGGCTCATGGCAATTCCCTTCCCAGTAAAGCTCTCACTGGAGCTGTGCTGGGAGCAGGGGCTGTACCATCACACATCACTCACCTCTCCACCGCCTCTCACAGGAGGCTGGTCCCACCATGGTGGGCGACGAGGACTCGGATCCCAACCTGATGGAGTTCCTGGGGGCCAGGAAGAGGAGCATGCCGGGGAACAATTTGTAAGTCCTCCTCTGCTTATTTTCCCGAGAAAACGTGGAATGTTTTCACTACTGTCATTTCTCACAGCATCTTCCAGCTGTACAGTTAATCGTGTCCTGTCCTGCCTGTTAATGCTCAACAGAGGAAATGCTGCCTGATACTTGACTTAGTTCTTTACTTTTTCCTTGCTCTGACCCTGTTTTAGCACCTGACCCACCTTTCCCTCTCTTCTTACCTCGTACATGCTGGGATGCTCCTGGCTGTTACCTGACACAAGCTCAAGTTGGAATAAAACATGCACAGCTGCTTCTGCCAGCAGCCCACCCCTCATCCTGAACTCCAACGTCCTTGGTCTGATCATCTCCAGCCCCGAGGCATGCAGTCTGTCTGTCCATCCCATCCTTCTCATTCTCAGGGTCCGTCCCATCCTGCTCACTCACAGTCTGTCAATCCTGTCCCACTCTTCCACAGGTTTCCTCCCATCCCATCCTACTCACAGTCCCTGTCCTGCTCCCCTGGTCTGTCCATGGCATCCTAACCCTAACCCACCCACAGCCTGTCTGTCCCATCCCACTCACCTGCAGTCTGTCTGTCCTGTCCCATCCCACTCTCCAGTGCAGCTAGAGGTCTCTCCCGAGCCAGCCCCTCTCAACAGCACCCAAACCTTTCCCGTGGGCTGCTGAGCCCTGGGGTCAGAGCTGCTTCCCATGGTGTGCCCCCCCTCCAACCCCTTGACCTGTGTATTCCCAAACTGTGGATATTTGACACTTCTCCATGTCCCCATCTCTGCCCATGCCAAGTTTGACTCCAGCCTCTGGCAAAGCACCACTTGCAAACATCACCAGCACCTTCCTCATGGCTTGGCCTATTTTGCTTCCCTTTTCTCCCCACTTGATATTCCACTTCTTGGTTTTCTCTGAGGGGGCTGGAAAAAAATCCACCAAACCCAAAAACAACCACAAAGCAAACCCCCAAATACAAATTAACTCAACAGAGAGGAACAGCTCAATTCCTGCTCATGGCCCACAGCCCAGAGGACAAGGATCAAGCTTTCAACAGAAGGGATGTCTTGTCCCAGCATATTCCTAAACTCCCACCCCTGGAGCTGGGAAAACCCACCTACTCAGCATCAGCCTGGCAAACACCAAGGGCTGGATCCTCAGCTGCTGCAGCGCTAAAATCTGAGTGTGTAGGGGGGAGATTTTAGAGAATAAGGAGACAAAATACAAACACTGAGGGCCCCCCCCATCCCAGCTGAATTCCTGGGGGGTTTTGCCATGCTGATCCATCTCTGTGCTGCTATTCCCAAGCCCGTGGGTGGGCAGAGATTGGCAGCAGCCCTGGCTTCGTGCTGCCACCCGCCGAGCCCCGAGTTACACAACGAGATGGGAGACGTGACGGGGGAGAAAGAGAACTGGCTCCAAGAAGGAAGAAGTGCTGCTGGATCCTGAGAGATTTGGGCAAGCATCCCTGGGATTTGGGTGGGAGAGAAAAGCAAGGACAATAAATGCCTCTCTGTCACCTGCACCAGCAGCTGGATGAGGTGCAGCACCACATTCTGCGTGTTTGGGAGAAGGGATCCAAACTTCCTACGGGATCTGCCTGGTGGATTTACCACCTCTTTCCCTCAGTGTGGCCTGGAGGGTTTTGAGCTCCTCTTGCCCCACCTGTGCCTTGGCACGGCACGATGCCATAGCTGGTAACTCCTCTGTGTCCCCCTGGCACATCCCTGTGACACATCCCTGTGGCACCACATGTCATCCCCGTGTGCTCTTGAGCAACAGGGAGTGGGAAAAAGTCCCCCTGGCTGGAATGTGGCTGCTGGCACCCCGAGAGCACAACCTCGTGCCAGCCCAGCCACAATCCCAAGCAGGGCTGAGAGTTCCTGGATCTGCACCACAGCCAAATGGGGTTTTCCATCCTCAACACCTTCATGAGCAGAGCCCAGCTATGGATGCTGCAAACCTCGCCCTGCCTATAGAGCTGTGGGCCCCAAAACCTTAACTGTGACCTCGGAGGGAGCCTGAAGGAAAGGCCTGAGCAGCATGAACCCGCTGGCAAACTGGGATGGAGAGGTGAAGAGCTTTAGTCCCTGTAATCAGGGAGCACAGGGATCCTGTTCCACAGCTCTGCACAGCCAAATGGCCCCTCATTAAAGTCCCACGAGGTGTGGGGAGCAGGCACGCGGTCCCTGCCCCCCGGGCCCAGGGCAGAGCCCTGGAGGCAGCCAGGGCTGGAAGGGGACAGCCAGGTGTGGCACAGGGCCAGATGTGGCACAGGGAAGAGCCCAGATGTGGCACAGGGACAGCCAGATGTGGCACAGGGAAGAGCCCAGATGTGACACAGGGACAGCCAGGTGTGGCACAGGGACAGCCAGGTGTGGCACAGGGACAGCCAGATGTGGCACAGGAAAGAGCCCAGATGTGGCACAGGAAAGAGCCCAGATGTGGCACAGGGACAGCCAGGTGTGGCACAGGGAAGAGCCCAGATGTGGCACAAGAGCCCAGGTGTGGCACAGGGACAGCCAGGTGTGGCACAGGGACAGCCAGGTGTGGCACAGGGAAGAGCCCAGGTGTGGCACAGGGAAGAGCCCAGGTGTGGCACGGGGAAGAGCCCAGATGTGGCACGGGGAAGAGCCCAGGTGTGGCACAGGAAAGAACCCAGGTGTGGCACAGGAAAGAACCCAGGTGTGGCACAGGGACAGCCAGATGTGGCACAGGGAAGAACCCAGATGTGGCACAGGGACAGCCAGGTGTGGCACAGGGAAGAGCCCAGATGTGGCACAGGGACAGCCAGGTGTGGCACAGGGACAGCCAGGTGTGGCACAGGGAAGAGCCCAGATGTGGCACAGTGACAGCCAGATGTGGCACAGGAAAGAACCCAGGTGTGGCACAGGAACAGCTGGGCCAAGGGGCAAACCCCTGACCCTCAGGTGCCCTGGCAAAGGGGATTCTGGGTGTGCCCAGGTGGATGTAGGTCCATGGTCGGGCACAACCCCAGCCTCTCCAGTAATTACACACCCTCAGCACCCTTTGGTCTTCACTGCAATCCCTGTTGGATTTGGGAGCTGAGGGCTGAGGCACCTGCTGACATTCGACATAGTTGTTCCTCCAGGCACAGCCAAACCCTGTCCTCAGGGAGCCAAAGGAGAGCTGGGCAGAGATCCCCAGGAGATTGGCTGCTCCATCCCTAAAAATCACCGTGCGTGGAGGATGCTCCTGCCCCATCCCCCTGTGGGTTCTCCAGGTTTGGCACACCCAGCTGGCATTTTCCTAGAAGAAAAGGCATTGCAGGTGTTCCAGCCACTCCATCCTGACTGGATGCACATGGAGGTGGCAGCGTATCCAATATCCACACCTTGTTTCCCTCAACACAGAGCTGTGACAAAGCCCTAGGAACTTTTTCCTCCTGCTTTTAGTTCAGCCACTCCGTTTTTCGGGTTCCTACAAATCCCTGCCTCTGCTCCTTCCTCTGAATAATGGGAATAATATTTACCACCTCCCACTGGGAATCTGAAGGATATGTGGCAACCCTCCTGGAGAAAGCACGGACTTCAAAGGCACTTATAATAACACACATTATCTTTACACCACATCTATAATTACAGCCAAGTACAGTCTGTCTTGAGAAACTGGAAAATCTCTCACATCTTGGGGTTGTTTCATGCTTTAAAGCGCTCCCTGCTCCAGCACAGCTCCTCAATCCGAGCAGGAGCAGCTCTGGAAAGGCTTTTGGATCTTTTTTGATCATTATTTGTAGGAAAATCAGGAGAGTCTTTGTTAAGGTGCCCAAACTGGATCCCCAGTGATCCCACAGCCCATCATTATCTGGCACTGGGAGTCATCTAAGGGCTGAGCTGCTCCAGAGCTTATCCCAGCTGCTCCAATAAATGCTGCATTCCAAAAGCTGTGGCAGAGGAAAGGCTGGCAGATCCAGTGCCAAAGGTCCCAGTGGCCAGCTCAGCTCTGCTGTCCCCACCCAATTCAGCCCAGTTGGTGCCTGGTGCCTTTACTGGGGAGCAGTGTCACAGCCCTCAAGCCTCCCACAGAGGAGCAGGCTCTGGGATCGAGGGGAAGGAAGGAGCAGCTTCTGCTCCAAACACAGAGCCAGCACAAATCAGTGAGGAATGAGGGATGGACAGGGATCCTGGTGTCAGTTCCCAGACTCCCAGGCCCTGCTGGAGCAGAGAAGCCTGCACTCCACCTTGCCTGGCACCTCCATGCAGGATGGACAACTTCTGGCTTTCCAGAGGTTTCCCACCTGGCTGAAGGCAGCACCTTGTTCCAATCCCCACATTTCATTGTGGGCTCTCAAACCCACCCAGCTCACAGATGTGCTGTGGCATCGACAGAGCACTGGGATTTCATTCCTTAGAAAAGCCTGAATCATTCCTCCCTGCTTGGCCCACATTCAGCTCCTTCTCAGGAATTCCCAGGTGTGCTAAAACTGTCTTCCCCTGTGTTTTCCTGTGAGCACTGCTGCAGTTTCAGCCCAGTTTCTGAGCAGCACGTGGCTCTGGACATCCAATCCCTGTGCCACATTCCCATTAAACCTGATCCATCCCTCCTGGACAGCATTCCCTTTGGTTTGGCACTGTGGGCTGTGTCCTTCCCCTGGAGTTAACCAAGGCATTGCGCCACACTCCGCTGTGCCAGGGGCGGTCACTGGTCTTACCTGGGTTAGGAGTGAGGCAGACTCACTTCCATGAGGAAAATTCCCATCTCTTCCTCCCCCAGCTCACTTTATCCCTCCTCTTTCCCGGGAGCAGCTGTGAGTACTATGTGAACGAGGCACCACGTGTGGTCCTGGACAAGCTGGAGAAGCTCGGCTACCGCGTGGTCAGCATGACCGGCGTGGGCCAGACCCTGGTCTGGTGCCTCCACAGGGAATAGCCAGGAAGAATCCTGCCTTCCACCCGGACAAGATCCTGCTGGAGATCATCTTACAGGACTGTAAATTTTCCCCCCTAAATTCCATCCTGTGGCAGACTCGAGGCACTCGGGTGGTGCAGAGGCAGAGCTGGACCCGGTGGGATTTTGCCATCCTCGTCACTTCCCAAGAGCAGGGGGAAGAAAGTGTGCCCAAAATCAGGCACAGGGAACAGA
Source organism: Dendrocincla tyrannina (assembly GCA_035047865.1). NCBI lineage: Eukaryota > Metazoa > Chordata > Aves > Passeriformes > Dendrocolaptidae > Dendrocincla > Dendrocincla tyrannina. Next base: position 8,711,489 of record JAWWMP010000165.1, read on the forward strand.
TGGCTCCAGCTCTTCCTTCAGTGGGATGGCAGTCTGGCAAATTCCAGCTTTTTACATTTTAATCATCTATTTAGCATGCCTCGGAGGAAGCTCAATAACAGACCTGTCTGCCTCCTCCCTGGGCTGCCCTGGGGGTCCGTGCCTTCTGCCAGGCCAGGGAGGTTACAGGGGGACACCAATCATGGACAGCATCCCATTTCACCCCTGAAATCTAAGGGGGAACCACTAAACCCATCCAGTGGGGTCTGAAAATCCCTTCTCTCAGCAGCAAGGCTCGTTTCCATCGCACACAGGATTGTGGTCAGCAGCATCTTCAGACTTCCAGATCCCAGAGTGCCATCCAAGCCTGACACAGGGTTCCCAAAACAGCACAGGAAAGGTGTTGTGAGCATTCCAGGTGCAGGTCCCAATCCCAACAGCAGCACTGCTGGAACGTCTGGGGCTGTGTGTGGATCCTGTTGTGGGGGTAACACCAATAAACCTTTGCTCTAAAGAGACCAGTGTCCTTCTGTGGGTTGTTTAAAGCTGTTGCCAAATCCTCCTGGATGCAGGACTCCCACAAAAGCTTTCAGGGACTAAAAGCTCCAAGGTTTGGTGTTCTGGTGGCACCACAGGATGGGGCAGCTGCTCTGGACACACACACTGACAGGGTATTACCTGCCCACTGAAGCTCAGGCATTTCCTTCCCCAAACCTGGAAAGGGATAAGGGCTCCAAGTTCCTGGGAGTCTGTATTCCCCCAACAGCTTTAGAAAAGGAGGTTTATTGACTTAAATTAAGAAAGGCCTCTGTGGGGGAGGTGGAGGGGTGGGGAGGATCCATACTGTCATGCTAAGTGTGAGACTCTTCCTCCTCTTCCCGCCGAAGCTGCTCGATGAGCTGCTGCCTCTCGGCTGCCTGGCGCATCCTCATCATCACCAGGCTCTCGTAGTCCCGCTCTGACACCACGGATGCCTGGCAGGGAGCAGGAAACACACACAGCCCATCAGGCACAGAGTAGAGCCCTCCCCAAACCCCCCTCACAACACAGGATTTCGGGGCAGGGAGCAGTTTGATCCCACAGAGATCAGGTGAGGTGTGAAAGCTGCTTCCTAAATGTGGCTGAGGGGGAACACAGGACACACACAGAGCCTGCATTCCTGGATTCCTCTCTTGCTTCCAGGGATGCTCCCTGCTCCCCACAAGGCTGGATGGGGCATTATTTTGGATGCCAAGCTCACCCTGCACCTGCAATGCAAGGGCCCAAAGTGCAGTGTACACTTCACCATTGTAAAGGCTAATGCCATAAAAAATATCCAACCTCTGTGGATTAGTCATGGAAGTGACTAACCCCCAGCGGGCTGAGGGTGGTGGGGCTCTGGCACAGAGAAGATGTGGCTGCCCCATCCCTGGAAGTGTCCAAGGCCAGGTTGGATGGAGCTTGGAGCAACCTGGGCTAGTGGAAGGTGTCCCAAACCTGACACAGGAATGGAATAGTTTTCCAGAGCTCTTGGAGCCTTCCTGCTGTCACGTGAACTCAGTTGATTGCAGACTCTGCCTAATGAATGTGGGCAGCAGATGAGAGCTGCTCCAGTGCTTTGGAACTCTGCTCCCAAAGCCATTCCACACTGGTAGGTGGCCGTGCTATTTTGGATGTATGAAAGCACTACAAGGCTTGGAAATATCCATCTCGTTCCTTGACAGCTCAGGTAGAAATAAAAACATCTTGAGAGAAGGTGAATGGAAAAAAAACCCTTCACATTCATCCTTCTAGGAACTGGGTTTAGTGGTGATTTCAGAGCATCACAGAATCACAGAATGGTCTGGGTTGGAAGGGATCTTAAAGATCATCCGGTTGTAACCTTGTGCCACGGGCAGGGACACCTTCCACTAGCCCAGGTTGCTCCAAGCCCTGTCCAACCTGGCCTTGGACACTTCCAGGGATCCAGGGGCAGCCACAGCTCCTCCAGGTATTTAAGGACATCTCAGGAAGCAGCAGGGACACAAAGGCAATAGAAAGGCTAAACAGGACTCTGCATGAAAATGGGGCGAGTGCAGTTTGTTATCAAGTGCCAGCAAAGTGGTTCCTCTGGCTGCGAGGACAAAATAGAAGCCCCACAACGGATGAGGAACGTCGAGTGGGAAATTAAGAGTCTAATTGGTGTCTTAGGAGCCACAGGAGTGAAATGACCTTTGGGTACTGGCAGCACCAGTGTCTGAGAAAGCACCGATGCTATCAGCCCTCAGCAGCAGAACCAGGAGCCTCCCCAGTTCCATCCACCAAGCCCAGGGATTTGCTGGGCTGGATGGCAGAGGCTGCGTGAGACTCATGCAGATGAATCACCCACACAAACCTGAATCCCCACCTCGCACACGGATTGAAATTTAAAACAGACACGAGATTACTCCCAGCCCTGGTTTGGGAGCCCTGCTGACACACGGAGCCCTCGGAGTGGCAGCAGGGAGGAGAAGAGCCCGATCCAGGTGGGCTCCAAGCTGGCAGCTCCCAGCAGCCCGGGTGCCTCCGAGGAGCTCTCCTGCTCCTCAGGCAGCGTGGGCTGAGGCTTTGCCACTCCACACACCTACTTCCTGCAATCCTGGCAATTACCAATCGTGTAAAACCCAGTTCCTGACGTGGCTGACTCAGCAAGGGCTTGGCTCAAAACAAACACATCCGAGCAGGAGCGCAGCGCCGGGCGGCACATGAAGAGACGGCGGCAGCAGCAGTGAGGATTTTAAACATTCTGGGTCCAACCTGGCAGAATTCCTGAACTCCTGGCTGAGTTGTCCCTGCTGCTTTATCCCGGTGAGCGTGGCAGGTTCTCCAAGTGCTCCAGCAGCTTCTCCCCTCCGCCCTTGGAATCAGGGCTGCTCCGACACAGCGTAAGTCTCCTTTGCATTCAATCTTCCCAACGTTTGCCTTTCATGCTGTCCCTTTTTGCATCCCCCTTTGCCTGTATTTCTCTGGTTCCCTCGGTGGGACTGAGTCACCGTCTCCTTCCCAACCACCCACTGGATTTTCCGCCGGTGCCCCTCCACAGAAGGTGCCCGGTTACCATGGCATCCCAGTGCCCTTCTGTTCTAGATGCCAGATTAGACCTGTTCTCATGGTGACTGTGCCTTGCTGTTCCTCACCAGCACACGTTTAACGAGCTCAGACACCGCGTTCCTTCTCCACTCAAGGAGGAGACTCCTTAAGATCCAAGCCAAGCCAGCTGCTCCTTACCACAGTGTGGAGTTTGCATTTCCTGCACTACCAGCCTCTCTGTTTCCCTTCCAGCTACGGGGACGGGGCAGGCAGAGGTTGTTCCTGTTGTGTGGCTTGCTGCTCATCCCACAGCTAAAGTCCAGCACCTGCCTGTGAGGAGCCAGCAGGTCCCTTTCCCTTGCTGCTGCCTTCCCTCAGCATGGATACCTGGCGCAGAGGGTCCATCAAGTCCACCACGTTCTTCAGACGTTTCTCCCTCAGGAGGCACAAAAAGCTGGGCAACCAAGTCATCATCCTGAACCAGAACAGCCACACTCTGGACACGGATGGCCAGAAGAGGGAAGGCTTGAGGGATCTGAAGGACAAGTCTGATTACCTGTCATGCCAGAGTGAGCAGAACCTGGCCAAGGCACAAGCCCCTCCCAAGCCTCCCCGGCTGTACCTGGACAGTTCCAGCTGCCCCAACATCATCGACCACACCGATTCCCACTCCGACATCTCCTTTTCCGACACTGCTCAGTACCACAAAGCCACCCAAACGCAGTCCCACAAGGACCAGGCTACAGACCACGGGACCTCAGAGGCAGGGTCGCAGAATGGCACCACTCTTCCCGACCTGGCTGATCCCTTCCTGTCCTTCAAAGTGGATTTGGGGCTATCGCTGCTCGAGGATGTCCTGCAGACCCTCAGGAAACAGAACCCAAGAGATTACGCCATCTGAAGGTATTTATAATTCACCACATCCCATTTAGCCACTGCTGCTGTGGGATCCTCTGATCCCGGCGGGAGGAAGGATGCTGGAGCATGCCTGTTGTGTGTGGCCTGTTTTGTTGTCCTCGCCTCACCCACCACACACCATCCCTGTCCTTGCCAAGGAATCCTTTGGAGCAGAACTCACAGGCTCCATGCTCAGGTGAGAGCTCTGTTTCCGCTCTTCACCCCGGGATCTTCCCCGCTCTGGACTGTGCATCTCCTCCTCAGGGAAGAACGGCACTGTTTGGGAAAGACTTGTTGTTTTGGGGATGTGGCTGTGACACTGTGGGACACACAGGGCTTTGGCACAGATCCCCTGTGGAACAGCAGGTGGCCTGCAAGGAGACAGCAGCACTGCACCTCAAAGCCATAGCTGTGGCAAGGGCCGAGAGACAAGAAGTGGGGGCTCTTCTCCCACCAGGTTTGGATGTGAAAAATCAAAGCTGTTCCTCCGTTTCTTTTTTCCCTCCTCGTGGGTTTCTTTTCCCCCAACTCCAGTGCAGTTGGCACTCCCAGCCTGGGAACAGGGAAGCACCCACTCATGCTCGTGAGAGAGCACCAGCAGTGGATTTCTCCTCCTGGCACGAGAGGAGATGTCTCCAGACACTGCTGCCTCACGCATGCACTGAGCTCCCAGCTGTACAGACATGGAAGAATAAATGTATTTGTCACTGGAAGTGTCTGGCTGCCTCATTTTGTTGGTCACAAGCCACAAAAACCCCAGGCACTGGGGGCACAGGGTATCTGGAGTGGCCCAGATCCATCTCTCGTGGCACTGCAGGTTTTTATGAGGGAGGGGAAGCAGTGTGGCTCTGTTTTTCTGGGCTGGGGGAAGGAAAAAGCTGCTGGGACTTTATTTTCCCCCAAGGGGAGCTCACACAGCTCAGGGTATGACCCAGCTCCCCACCCCTGGGCTGGATAATGGGACGGGCTCTGCCAGGCTGAGAACATTTTGGGCAGCATCAGAGAAAACTGTTAGAGGGACAATGCAGAAACTACTGGGTCACCAGTTCTTACCTTTCTGATAGATTAGATATTAGGGCTCTTTGGAAAAACAACAAGAATAGAACCTCTATGCCCCCAGATAACCAGGAGCTTTGGAAGTGGCTACAGCAAAGTGCAGGGACATTCCAGAGCAGGCACAGCTGGCTCTTACCCTGTTAGATTTACCTCTCAAAGTCAGCTCATGGGAAACAAACTCCCTGAAACCTTCAAGGAGCTTAGAGAAAGTGCAAGAGTGCCAGGCAGGAGGCTTTTCTCAGGGTTGAGGAGCACTGGCAGGGAGATCCTACTGCAGGAGCAGGGAAAACCTTCCTAAACTTGAGTGCTCCACGCTGTTGTAGTGGCAAAACAAGCTCTTCCCTGCACTGCAGAGCCACTGTGTGCTCTGAACATCACACAGTCATTGCTCTCAACAGCCTGGAGTAACACAGCTTTTGTAATCCAAAGGGAACCGGCCTGCTTGGCTCCAGCAGCTCTCCAGGAACTGCTGGACAATGTGCACCCATTGCTGGAGAAGAATGAGTAGCCTGCAACTTATTGGCTCCTCACAGCACAACAGCCAGCCTTGCTTCCACATGGGAAGCCCTTCCAAACCCCCTGGTTAAGGTCTGGCTGTCCTTTATCTGCAGATTTTGGCACTCGGCTCCTGGCTGACCACCCCAGGCAGGGAGTATCTGGATGACTATCCCAGAGGATGAGTAGCAAGCGTGTTGCCAGGAGAATGCTGCAGGTCTTGGGCTGTTTCCTGAAGCAGAGCAGGGAAAGAGCTGCCTTTGCACAGAGCTGGAATAAAATGGGGGTGGATTCAGACAAAAACAAGGGGGGGATGCAAATAGGAAGTGAGGGCAGCTTAAATCAGAATGAGACTCATGAAGCTTGGAAGCAAGAACGTGGAGACTGATGGCTGGGAAGGCAGGCTGGGTGTGGAAGGAAGAGGCAGGAGCAACAGGGATCTGGAAGCTCATCCTGCCCAGTCTAGAGCTGGAGAGGGCAAACCAAGTCAGCTGGAAGCAAAGCAGCCAAGAGGAGCTATCAGCCCATTGCAGATCCTGGCAGCATCCTAGGGGATGCAGCAGCAGGATTTTGGGAGGGTCTGGAGCAGGAACTAGGACAAGTGGGAAGCAGAGCAGCTTGGAGATCCAAGGCTGCAACATAATCCCAGAAACTGCAGCTTCTTACAGATAAAAGCAGCAGAAAGGACAGCCAAGCACAGGCAGTGCAGTTCCTGGGAAGGATGCAGGGCCCTGGCAGCAACTCCTCCCCAGTGCAGGATTGAGGAGCTGTGCTGGACAGAGGTGAGTCACCAGACACCCCATGTGCTGCTTTCCTGCTCTCCCTGCTGCCCCACCACACTAATCCCTCACCACAGGCAGACGCTGCCTTTCCACAGCAAGGAGCTCTGGGCATGGAAACAGGCCAGGATAAACTTAGGGATCTGAACCCACACAGGCTGGAATCCACCACCAAGCTCCACCTGCACCAGCAACACCCTTCAGTATAAATGAGCCAGTTCTCACTCTCCACTAGTGAGAAATTCTCAAATCAAGTGGTTTGGATTCTGCTTTTTGCCCCAGATTTCTTTCCAACACTCTGCTCCCCTCTCTGAATCTCCTGTGGCTGCAGGACATTCCCTGGTTCTACATGGATAGGAAAACAAGGCACTCTGATGGATAAATGCAAATACTATAAATAAAAGTATTTGCAATTAAAAAGTCAGGAGTGAATGTACTGAACAATCTTACAAGCCTGAAATATTTAGGGAGGGAACACACAAAAAGCTGATGGAGACACCTGGACAGCACGAGGCAGGAGCCCTCTCAGCAATGAGATTTCTGGATCTTTACACCACAGGCAAGGAGGAGAGGGGGGTAAGTGTCATGTGAAGTTTGAACCAGGTCCCTCCCCACCTTCCTAGCCAAGGATTTACTAAGTAGGCCAGAAGACATGCAGCTTGCACTCAGAGCAAGCACACTGGTGTAGAGGACCAAACCCAGACAGTGAGCTCTTTAGAAGGGTAGTTAGTTTGATACTGCTTTCTCCTCCCTCCTGCAGACCCTAAAACCAGAGGTTTGCTTCCAGCACTGAAATTTCCTCTCCTGTGCATGTGGTGAGTAACCAAGACTGCCTAAAACCCCCTTCATTTCAGCAGAAATCAGCCAGAGAATTCCCACAGTCAACAAGTATTAAACATCCCAGCAGAATGGCATTGGAGCCCTTGGGCTGAGCAAGGAACATCCCTGTTCTTCACTTGGAAGAGAGTGAGTGTGTGAAGATCCACTCATCCAAACAACTCCAGTTCTCAGAGTGCTGCTGGTGCTTTAAAAAGCCACCGGTCCAGCACAGAAAGGCTGGGAAAGCCAGGCCTGGCATCAAGAGCTTCTCCTCAGCTCCTGTCTGCCCATAACTACACAGCACACCGAAATTTAGGTTGCTCTAGCAACCAATTTAAATACCACAGCCCATGTCTCCTTACCTGGGAGGTCCTGGGCTGGCTGGTGCTGTCAGAGAGGACAGTGCTGGGGTGGCTCAGGGGCTGCCCCTCCAGCCAGGAAACCTTCAGAGGATTATTTATCAGGCCAACTTCATTCTTCACAGCCATCTCCTAGCAAGGAAAGTGTTATCACCACCTGAATTCCAGACCCCACTCCCTCACAGGTCCCTAAGAATCATTTTCCCATCTCAGACTGGCCTCAAGGCCAAGGAGGGCATAAACAATGAAGATTCAGCCCTGGAAGTGTTCAAGACCAGGCTGGATGGAGTTCTGAGCAACCTGGGCTAGTGGGGGGTGTCCCTGTCCATGGTAGGGGATTGGAACTGGATGATCTATAAGATCCCTTCTGACCCACACCATTCTATGATTCCATTCTATAAGATTTGTTGGAATTAGATCGTCCTTAAGGCACCTTTGTCTGTACTGAGCACAGACAGAACACAGTCCTGCCAGTACTTCTGATAAACAGGTCACACACAACTCTGGGTTGGCTTTTCTTTTATCATTTGGATGTGAGGGAAAGAACAGGTGACAAGGAATAAAGATTCTTGCACAGTCCAAGTTGATGAAACCACTAAAATTAAGGGTAGCTGATGATTTCTGTTCCCACAGCCACGTGAATGTTTATAACTCCCAGTGAGCCCAGACATTCTGATTTGTTTCTCACTGCAAATGCCTGGTATCACCTCTAAAACACAAAAGCCCATCTTCAAGGTAATCCACCTTCAGTGGGAGCTGCTTAAATGCTCAGTGTCTGATTTTTAAGGCAGTGTCTCTTCCCTCTGCCTGTTCCACGCACAACCTGTGTATGCACCTGACCTGCTCCGGGTTGGTGCCTCCAGTTCTGCCACTCCCTTTGTTCCTCTGTGCCTTTAGACTCTCATTAGCCCTCTCCACTGCCTTAATGACCAGGCAGCCACCCTGTGGCCCCTCCTCTCCTGTGACACCCCCTGCACACACAGCTGGGGTCTCTGCACACTCACCGCCGCCTTAACCGTAGCAAACTCCACCACTGCACTCCCAGCCTTCCTGCTGGAGATCACCAAATTGAGCACATCTCCATACTGTGTTAAAGACAGAGAGAGGGAGAAGTTAATTACAGACCCAGGAGAGATGTGGAGTTCATTTATTAAAGGAGCACAAAGAGAAAACATGTGTTTTCACAGATGAGAAGTTGAGCCGTCACCATTTCTGTCCCGGGTGATGCTCCCCCCAATCCCAACCTGCCATTATTTCTGTGCCTCCAGGAAATAATCCTAGGGAGGCACAGAGCTACACACTTGGCTTCCAGCAAGCCCCAGTGCAAGAGGGATGCTCAGCTCAGAGCCAGAGCTGCAGGAGGTACTTGCAGGGAAGGAAAATAAAGCTGCCACACTGGGATTAATCAGATCAAAGGCTTGTCTGTTCCTGTCTCTGCACTTCCCACAGCAGGGACGGGGAGTGCTTTAAGTGAGGGAAAAGTGCACTATAACCACAGAGCCAGATTAACTGGGCAGGGAGCACCCAGTGGGAAGAGTCTGCAGCTGCTCTGTTTCAGCAGGAGTTCCTGCTGGGAGCAGGACAGAGGTGTTAGCTGGGAAGCAGCTCCCAGCTCATGGATCAAAGGATCAGGCTTGGTTCAAAGGTTGGACCTGATGATCTTGGAAGTCCTTTCCAACCTAATGATTCTGTGAACACGCTGGTGAACTCTGAAAATTGCATGAGAAAGCTGAACAGAGATGATAATGAGTTTATATCTTACTCCAGTTTATATCTTACAGGGGCCTAGAGCGACAGGACACGAGGGAATGGCTTCCCACTGACAGGGAATGGGGTTAGATTGGATTTTAGAAAAAATCCTTCCCTTTGAGGGTGGGCAGGCCCTGGCACAGGTTGGGCAGAGAAGCTGTGGCTGCCCCTGGATCCCTGGGAGTGTCCAAGGCC
>JAWWMP010000165.1:8726273-8775564 GCA_035047865.1 Dendrocincla tyrannina
TGTCCCAAGTCCCTCTCCAGCTCTCCTGGAGCCCCTTTAGGCACTGCAAGGGGCTCTCAGGTGTCCCTGGAGCCTTCCCTTCTCCAGGTGAACCCCCGCCAGCTCTGCCATCCTGTCCCCAGAGCAGAGGGGCTCCAGCCCTTGGAGCATCTCCGTGGGTATCTCTGGACTCACTCCAGCAGCTCCATGTCTTTCTTACCCTGGGAAGCCCCAGAGCTGGACACAGGACTCCAGGAGGGGTCTCAGGGGAGCAGAGCAGGTCCTGCTCATTTAAAAATGGGTTACCACCTGGGTCTTGGCTGCTTAAATATTCTTTGAGTCTTATTTATTCACAGCCAAAACTTTTAGAACCCTCAAGTTCTAAACAGACCTACAGATGTTCGTGCCTGTCTTTACATTTCCAGAATTAACTTTCCTTTTCTCATCACCTCAAACGTTCCTCCTCCATGTAATTCCCAATTACAATTACAGAACTCCCTGAGCTTATGAATAATGGCAATTCATTACTTACTACTTTCTGCTGCATATTCTTTTTGTAGAGACTTGTTCCTCTTAAAGATTTCAGTGGGTTCCTCTCACGCTTCTGAAATGATTTGACACCCCATGCTGAGCCCCACAGCAGTAAATCTGCACACCAGACACTGCTGAGCCATCCACACAACATGTGCTGCCATAAAGACATTAACGTGAAGATTTTAACATGCAGAAGGTTCATTTTAAGAAAAATCTACCTCAGTGTTCTTATTTAAGAGAATTCGCAACCCCCTTAATTGTGATCACAGCTAAAATAGATTCAGCATTGACTGGAATTAAAAGGACTACAGGATTACAATTAGAAGGGGTAAAGGGAGGATTGAGGGGGGAATGTTGGTGAAACAGCTGAAGGATGAGCAAGTAACTTGCAGAGAGCCCAGTGTCGACTGATGCAACATCTGCTTTTGAAAAACACAGCAAGTGTTATGCAACATTTGTTGTTTATAGCGAATCCAGCACCACTCTCTGCAACTGTTCTTATCGTTTGGCATTTCTACAGGATTCAGAGCCCATCTCTCCCAGTCATTCATCCTTCCTCTCCAGTAATTCATGCAAAATTGGATTAGCCATGGACAGAAAATAAAGCTATTGCTGTTCTACTCTGGGGGTTAGTAACAAACCTTAAATCACCTCGTGGATTTTGTGTGTTACAGTTCCACGACCTTTTCCTGCTCAGCTTCTGGCCTGAACTTGCCCAGTTAATAAAATCCACTGCAGTGGATTCAGCCGTGGAAAATTATTGTAATTAGCAAAGTGAACCATTAGGTAGATATTTCTGAATCTTTTAAGATTAGGCCTGTCCTAGAGCATGAAAGAGAGTTCACTGTGCTGCAGAAACAGTGACAGCTTCAGGGACAACCAACTGGATAATTCCTAATATTATACAAAGTGCTCCAGGAATTTTCTCCCAGCTGGCTAATACTGTGAAAAATACCATCTGCTTAGCAAAATTTAGAGTCCTTGTTTAAATTTGCAAGTTGTATGTTTTTGTTATGTGGTCTCCCACATAATCTTTGTGTTATTTAACTTCTGGTTGATGTTATTAGAATAATAAACCTCATCATGAAGCTTAACTCTATTCAGAACAATCAATCCTCAAAAGTCTGGAAGAAAAAGGTGCCATCCAACAAGCACAAGTGAGTGGATATTAAATCTGCTCTCTAAAAAATTATAAAGAAAATAAAATGGAAATTTTATTTACTCTTCTTACTCTCAAAAGCATGGGAAACTCTACCCAGTATCCCAATAAATAAGTCTATGAGCAGAAAACCCTTTGTACAGAATTAAGGACATATGATACTGATGTCTTTTCAGGATGCTTCAGGATGCTGAATTCAGCAGAACTCCAACTTCCCAACCCAGGGGATTAAAAAAAAAAGAAAGAAGTTAATGTTTCTAATCCAGGAGATTCCCAGAACAAGTATATTTGTGCTACTTTAGGTCTGGAACTAATCAATGGGAACTCAGAGCCACGCTCTCCACGTGAGGGGTTGTTGTGCACGGAGCAGGATCCAATCCCAGCAGCCTGGCAGGAGACTGGACATGACCCAAGATCTCCAAAAGCCTGGGTTACCTTTCTGTGTGCTCTTCTCTCCCAGAACTTCCCTGGAAAACCATCCAGGAGCAGTGCTTGGCTCTGTGTGAGTGTCTCCCTCGCTGCTGGGCTCCCTAAGCTGCCTGCCAGAGGGGCACATGAGATTATTTGCCATGGAGATTTTCCAGAAGGATCTGGGAAATTCCAGCAGGTAAGTGAAAGAGCTGGATGAGATCACCTAGGGAGGCAGTAGAGGACACAAAGGGGGTTGTAGAAACTCAGTGCTGTAGGAGAGGCTCCAGCGAAGCCAAGCATCCAAGGGTCCTGCAGCATCATTCCTTAAGGGTTGTATTGTTATTATTATTATTATTTGCTGCTTTCTTTTAAACACAAGAGAAGCATTTTCATGCTGTTTGTGACTGTACATATTATAGTACCCTGTATGTGGAATCCTCCAGCACGAGGCACAGCCAGGAATCACAGCCATGAGCAGCTACGTCACCCAGTCTCCTTTTCAAAGAGGGCCTCCCCACCCCCTTCCAGAGCATCCAGGGAAAACAGATCCAGACATTTTATTCAGGTCTGTTTTCCTAGTCTAGCCTGGCATTTTCACCCATTTGGCTGATATTAGTGCATCTGTCATCTGATCACTTGAGTGCTTCTGTGAAGAGACACACAATTCCTTGCCACTGCTCATGACCCTCTGGATTTCTTGCCTCTCCCTCCAAAAAAGCAAGGTCTTGGATCTCCTCCTCTTCCCAAAAATGTGAGCAGCAACATAAAGCAAGAGACTGATTCAAACCCTTCAGGATTTGCTACTCCTGGCCAGTCAGCTCAGGGTAAAACATGCACTGCATGTGGGCAGGAGCAGAAGGGACACTTTTGGAAGCCTCCTTAATATCCCACTGGATGCTGTGGGTTTTATAAGTCCCTTTTTACAACTTCTGGATCAATCCTAATAAAAGGATTAGATAGATCAGTTTCTCATCCGCACTGAGAATTTTGTGTTCCTCCTGAAAATGTAAAAAAAATTCAAGATAATGAGGAGTGTTGGTTGCAGCCCAGCCCTTTTCCATAATATCCAGTGTTTCAGCACAAATACCACCACTCCATACCCAGATTGTTGCTTTCCTTAATTAAATCCCTGGATGTGGGGGAATGTAGCATGGAAATACCACTCTCCAGAATTCCTTGGACACCTCCAGGGATGTCCCCAGGACCTCAAGTCAGGTCAGTCTCATGTTTATTTTGTAAAAACCCTTTCAACAACCCACAAACTATTATCTTGTAGTAGTTTTGTCACTAAAGCCAAGGCATTGTTGATCTGTCCCTGAGGAGATTGCAGAGGAAGACTTCACTGACTGTCTCAACACCTCATTTCAAACTTCCAGACTCGGCCCCAGCAGGTTCTGAATCACCAAATTCCGACAGGATGACACTGAAACCGTTCAACTTGAACTCTGCTCCACTCCACAACCAACAAAAACATCCCTTGGCTTGTTTCATGACACATTAACTCCTGCCCAAACGAGTCCTTTCCAAGAGATATCTAATCTGCATCAAAATATTGATGGGCCAGAGTCCAAGTGGGAGAAAACAGGAGCTGCTCTGGTGGGGGAAGTCTGTAGGTACAGAAACTGCTGCTGGGGAGGGAAAGAGCATCAAATATATTCTTAAAAGTGCATCAGTCAAAAGGTATCAGAGGCAAATTTAACTCTACTTACAAGGCATGAGCTTGTCTACAGAGATACTGGAGGAGAAAGTGCTCCCATTTGAGAACATCAAGAAGAATATTCCCTTAAAAGTGAGGGGGGAAAAAAGGTAAAGAAATAAGTGTTTCTTTTTGAAAAATCATTGTATTTTACTACTGGTAGAAAAAGTAAAGTATAGAAAAGGATGAAGCAATCCCCTCTGGTTCAGCTGTCATATAAGGATGACCCTTGGTTACTATATGAATAGGGAGGAGCTGTGACATCTCAGAACTCTCCAGACACAGCAGGGTAATTTATTGAGATATTAACCTGTTTTCACACAGGACAGTGGTTATGGATTGAGAAAACACTGTGTGAACAGGCATAATTAGGACATTTAAGTGATCCCAAATCCCTTATGCAAATACTAAGCTGCTGCTTGCTAAGAAATACTTAAATTGAATATTTAGATTAAAAAAAGAGAAATATTGAAATGTAAAAATATTGAAGTCATAGAGCATTTACCTCTCCCTTCCAAAGGAAGGGGGAAATGTTGTTGGAATCTTTGCTCATTCTTCCCACATCGGGTATCTCCAAATATTCCAGGAATACTGACCCAGCCAGGAAACCAAAGGACTGCTACACTTATGAAACTTAGCAATGATCACAGCAGGACAAAAATCAGGGGAAATCATTGAAAAGAAGCCACACATTCACTGGAGACTCCAAATGGAGAGTCATTTTCCGATTACGGAATTCCTTAAGCCAAGAGTCCTGCAGGAACTCATCCTGCTTGGCTGACACAAACGCAGGAGACAGGACTAATTACCATCACAGCTCTCATTTAGAAAAACAAAGGAGGCAAAACCCAGCAGAGGACACAAAGGGGCCTCCATTCTCCCCCCCTCCTGGGCCTGAAGCCCCAGGAACCACTGGCTGGGAGTCCCAGGGCATTTGCTGCTCCCTCCAGTCCCACTTTTAGTTCTCTTAAGAGTTTGTGGTTCTTTAAAAGTCAACGCCAAGTTGATCATCTCCCTCCTTTTTTAGGTGGAGAAAAAGGAAATCAGAACTCAAGTTTAAGGTATGTTGGACTCATTCAGACCCAGTTCAGCCCCATAACAGGATCCATCATCCAACTTTCTGCTGGAATCTCTTAAAGAAGTGGATGAGAAGTCTCCATGATGTCTGCTGGAAAGGGAAGCTGCAGCTATAGGAAAAAACCTGTAACCAAACACAACAGTTTTACTAGTCAGCAAGGAAGCCTGGCTGGCTGTTGCCTTTAGAGGAAGACTCTGGAAACTAAAGCTTCATGAACATAATGAAAAATTCCTGTTAGCAGAGGAAAAGCTCTTAGGACTGTCATTTCTCCAGTGTAAGAAATAAGGGCTCTTCCAACGCAGAGAATATTTAAGATCAAAACCAAACACATTTGCAACACGAGCTGCAGTGACAAGTCAATCCTGCTTTAATTTAAAGGCAAGGCTGGAGCCTATGAACTGCAATATTCCACAGGAAATAATTACACAGCTTTTTTACAAATCAAGGCCATGAGCTGACTTTTGGCAGCACACAGGAAGCAGTAACACGCCGGGATTGTATCGCTCACCCCAATCGAAGGAGCGGTTTTCATGTCCCTGCTATTTCCTCACTTTGGCTGATTTGACTTGCCAACAAAGTGACCTTCTTGTGTTTCTCCAAAACAGAGAGATATTAAAAAAAAAAAGCCTGTATATCTCAGCTTTTGAGATTTTAATTGAATTCATGCATTTTTTGAGTAATCCTGAATGACACTGTCAGCACTTCAGCCAACCACAAAAGCCAATCAACCTAAAGAAGGGTTGCGCAACTTCGCTGGATTCAAAAGCTTAACTAAACCCAAATGCTGCCTGTGCTGAAGGCTGGGGAGAACTCCCATCTGGACAGGAAAATGTAAAACCCTGAAGAATCATCAGCTGCTTTCAAAAAAAAAATCGAGATGCAGCTTCAAACACTGTTTTGAAGGGTTTTCTTCCCAAATCTTTGAGGCCAAGAGCACTTCGCATCCCCGCTCCCGCCTGCCATCACCTCTGAGCACAACAACAGCCTTACAAGTCGCCTTTTTTAATTTTCTAAGGCCAGAAAAAGCATTTACAGAATAAATTATCCACAAAGGGCTGCTGGATTGGACATATTTGTGTAGCAGCTCCACTGCCTTCCTAAATCTGAGCACCAACACATGTCACCGAGCAGGTGCTGGGCCTTGAAACATCCACCTCCCAAGGATGTGCTGCTGAAATACATGATAATGGGTGGAAATCTTTCTGAGTGGAAAGAGTTATGACACAGAGCCAAGGAAGGCTGTGAGAGTTTGACATCAGAGACAACTCAGCAACATACTCCCTAATTCAAACAGCACTAATCAAAGATGTATCTCTTCACATCAGGCAGAACACAGGCAAAAGGGAATCCTGGAGGATGTTTTTTAACACCACGGAAACACTTTGGCACTTTCAAGCACGATTTTAGGTAAACACATGAAACACTGAGGGTTTAAAGGTAGCCTCCAACAAATTCAGAGCCATCAGTGGCACTGAGATTAAACACATGCTCAGATTTAGCAGCTCAGGGGCTGCATTTTTAAAGGACTCTGAAATTTAATTTGTTCAAGACATTTACTGCCTAATTCCCCAGGCTGGCTAATTCCACATGGAGCTGCAGCTAATGAACTATCTGCACACAACTGAGAAGAGCATGTGTAAGTTTTGAATGCAGCTGTGGACTTCATTTGCTCAGAGATCCAGCCCAGTGACTCATCTCCCTTCTCCCAGTAGCTGGAGCAGATGGCTGGTTTGGAGAAATATTCCTGCAAAAGTGACCAAAACCCCAAACATTCAGGGTGAAGGGCAGCTTCAGTAACCACTACCACACATGCTTGTAGTGGCAATTAAAAGCAGGCTGGCTGTATGCAATTTTTCCAGTAAAAATATCTCTGCAATCAAGAGAGATGGTCAGCTTTGTATATAAATACTTTACTTGCTGGGTAAGATGCAGTTGTATATTTAGTCTAGTTTTAGCTGATAAAGTGCTTATTTTATTTACTATTCTTAGAGCACTTTTAAAGAAAATATTGGCTTTGTTTCACATTCTTAAGAGAAGGTTTGCTCATCCTAGACAAAGCTCCTGCTTCCTTGGAAAGGATTTTCTCTGGCATGTAATTCCCCGAGGCCCTGCAAACTCAAGGTGAGCCAGAGGATTAGCTCTAATCTGAATGATGCCTTCACCTGCAAAACTACACATGCAAAAGTCCATTTTCTGTGGGAAACTTTCCCTAATTACATTTTTTGTGCTAAAGTGCACCAAAGTCCAGTATCCCAGGCTTCATTAAATCCCAAACATCACCAGAGGAACAAACCCCATCCAGCTGGAGCCTTTGAAGTTTTAGGTCTGCCCGGAACAGCCGCTTTCCCTGAGTTCAGAAAGAGGATTCAAACCTCTGAAAGGGGAACCAGAACAGGGAAAATGGGACACGTTCAGGTGGTCACCACAGCTGGGAATCTGAGCTGGCATTTGCCTTGAAGTTTGGAGCAATGTCCTAAATCCTGATGGACAAATCAAGTCTCCAAGCACCACCCCAGACCCAGCAGTGCAATAATGCCCCAAACCAGCCCTGGGTGCAGTCTGAACTCACCACAAACCACCTTTTTTGGAGGTGAGCTAAGGCTGCTCCTACCCACTAGCTGTCCTTCATTTTAGTCATTTAATGAATGAATAAAGCTAATTTAAGACCACTTAGATAATCATAACCCACTGTTACTCTATTAAAAAGCCCAAGTCCCCACTGCATAAAAGCAATTACAGTCATAATCAATTCCAACTGCATCCGATGAGGATTTGCCCAGCACAGATTAAGTTGAAAAGTCACCAAGTCGGGACCTGAGAGTCACATATGTAAGTTTCCATAAACATACGGGGTGTTTTTTATCCTACAGCCCAGGCAAACACGGACTGTGGGTGCAGCATGTAACCATATATCGGCACGGAGGGGGCCTGGAGGGACGTGACGGGGCAGCAGCTGCTCAGCCAACGTGCCCTGGCTTGAAGGACAACCTGGGGCTCAAACACCAGAGCCCTGAGATCAGATGGCCAGCAGCTCCAAGCCTGGCTGGAGGATTCCTGCCCCTACCCAAAGGAGTTCAGAGATCCCGAGTCCAAAGCAGCAGGAATGTGCATTTCAAGCTCCAGGCAGCTTGTCTGGTTTGGGAGGGCTGCTCCAGGCCAGCAGTTTCATGCTCGTGTCAATAAGCATGTGCTGTTTGCTGCATTTTTAAGACAATATCAGCATGGTGAAAGTCAGGACTGAGGCTGCAATAACAGGCAGGAGCAGCGAGGGCAAAGGCATTTTATAGCAGCTACAGTTTTCATTTTGTGAGGTATTGCAGCCTTGCTAACAACAAAAATATATTCTGTTAGCGTGCTCTGTGAAAACACCAGACTAAGGGACTCATCTGGAATAGAAAAATCCTTGAGTACAGACAGTCTTGCCAAGAGCTACAAATGCATTCAAGTGCTCAGTTCAGGGAGAGACAAATATCCCCTGCACAGCCACTTCTGTGAGGTTCCTCTTTTGTGGCAAGAAAGTCCTTGTACATTTTCGGGTCTCTGCTCTCAGGCTTTAATATTCTACTTTTGTATAAATCATTGTTCCTCCATTCTGGATCCCAGACAAGATTTGAGCAGTAATTCAAAGGGACAGAAAAAAAAGTTCCAATTCAGCAGTTAAGCTGATTTTGAGACACTGCACAACTATTAGACAAGAGTTGCTGTAACACATGTACGAAGCAAATACAAGAGGGAAAAGACCAAAGCAATTTTATTAATATTTGCCAGGGCAGTGAGAATGCCCAGAAACTGAGGTAAAAAGAACAGAAACAAAACCAAACCCCATCCACTAAAAACCTCCAAGTCCTGAAGCTCTGAATCCCTACAGCTTCTCCAGCAGTGATTACGGAATGAAACCAGACACACTTTTAACAAGAATTAGAATTTGAAGCTCTTGTTCCCCACCTTCTTTTGCAATATTTGGATATCCCGCAAATCCCGGAGCTATTTAGGAACAGGGACAGGAAGGAACAAAAACTTTGAGCTCCCCAAGCCACTAGTATCTATTTCATACCTGCTGTTTTCACAGACAAATTCGCTCATTACACTTTTCCTTGGGCCTGTTTACAAGTAAACAAAAGTCTGATTGTAAATTTGGTGGGTTATCTGTATCTCTGCCTGAGTGACAGACCTGGAATAATTCATCCACAGAAGTGGAAAACACAAGAAGGAGAAACTTCGAAGGCCCTGCTGTGTTTTATGCCATTTCCTTTCAGCTGTGTGTATTAATGATGTAATTTTAGCAGGGCTGCCCCTCGGAGTTGCTGTTAAAAATAGCACCCACACCCTCCACTGATGAAATGCATCCACTCCAAGAAGGGGAGTTGTGCAGCACAGCAAGTCCCCTTTTTTACCAGGGAGATAAAAGAACAAGTCAGAAAGCAAATCAAACATTAACCTTTTAGCTTAGCATTTCTGTGCACCTGAAAGGAAAACTGACTTTAATCAAAACCATTGTTTTGCATCGTTACAGCCTGTCACTTTCCAGCATAAAAGCACAAGAGAAAATGAAATTAGAAATGAAAACTCAAAGCACCTCAACAACGCCAAAGTGGACTTTGCTTCCTCTACTCGTGTGGCACAAAGTAACTGACCTACCACATGGATCAGAGGGACAACTCCATCAAATGCTGAAGGGAAGCACCAGAGATCCTGCTCACACAGGTTTGGGGCAGTGCCACCCCTCAAACCTCTCCCAGTTCCCACTATCTGCAATCCCCAAATGAGATTTCACTCTCAATTTGCTCCTTCGAATCAATGCATGAAGGACTCCAGATGTTTTCCTTCCACTCACAGCTGTCCAGTCTCTTCCTCCAGGTCTCGGGATCAGGCTCTGCTCTGGCATTTTTCAACAGATGCAGTTTATAAAAGCTACATTAAGCCAGCATTAAACAGAAGAATCCAACTTTCTTTAAAAAGAACTGAATTAATGGACAGAATTCCACTGCTTTGACTGTTCTCAGCTTTACTTTTTGATTGAACAGAATCACAGAATCATGGAACAGTTTGGGTTGGAAGGGCCCTTAAAGCTCATCCAGTCCCACCCCCTGCCATGGGCAGGGACACCTTCCACTAGACCAGGTTGCTCCAAGCTCCATCCAACCTGGCCTTGAACACTTCCAGGGATGGGGCAGCTATGACATGAAATTTAAGATGCAACATCTAACTATTTAAATAAAACTAAGGGGAAGGACCTGCTTCCATCAACAAAGAGCATCCAAGGAACTTTTCTGACCAGAAATGAGGAAGAATTCCAAACATTTTGGCAGGAGGTCGGTATGAGATGGTCATTAAGGTCCCTTCCAACCCGAACCATGCTGAGATTTTGACATAAACCTGAATTTTTCTCAAAGCTATACAACCATGGCCCTGATCTGAACCACGAGCTACCCCAGTCTGATGGACAGGTGAACAGGACTTGGTTAATCCCATGCAAAGCCACATCCAGAAAACAAGAACCAGGAGTTCTTGCTCAGTGAAGGACAACAGGCATTGACTCCTTGAGCTGGAATCTGCACTCTTAAATCCAGTAATAAAAATCTCCTGGTCTGGGCATCAAGGTGGCATCAGGAGGCAGCCCCAGCACAGGAGAACAAGGTTTCAAAAGCACCAATTCCCTCCCCACTAATCCCACACGTCCTGCAGGCAGAGCCATCAGTTCCCCTTGGCAAAAGGGTCTCTCTGTCACCAACACAAGTGTTGTGACATTGGTGTCTCTTCTCCTCCTCCCCATCTGTTCCCTTGTGCCAGAGACTGACTGGGAGGAGCCATGAGCACTCCCATGGAAGGGAGGAGTTGTCATTTACTCAATAAGGTCACTTCCAGATTAAAAGGAAGGGAAGCAGAGTAAAGAGATGTTTGTTGTTGTGGTAAAAGGAGATGCAAAGGAAACTGCTGGCAAATAAACAACTTTTTTCTGTGTCATGTTTTCATCCTTCCTCTCCACCCACCCCCTCCATTTCATGCACAATGTATCATGTCATACTGAGGGTAACACACCTCCTCCTGCCCTACCACGAACCTGAATTATTTGTTTTTCCCAAGATCACTCCTTTCTCTGATGTTGCCTCCAGTCCTACAATGTTTGGGATCTTTTCCCTGCTGCAGTCTCATTCTTTCCAAAATTCCAGCCTCTTGTGTCTGCACAGAAAAGCTCCAATGTGCAAACCCTAATGCTGGCATCAAAAGTGAAGCAAGAAACCCAAGATTTACTTTAAATATTCATGTGTTTTCAGGTCTGGGCCCAAAAAATTGTGAGGAATGACACCATTTTGAACATGTATATGCAGCTACCTGTAAAAACTCCAGCTACCTATTGATAAAATTACTGTACTTTAAGCCTATTACCCTCAGCTTCTGGAGGCAAGAATTCATCTAAATGGAAAGGTATATGGAAATGAAAAATGTGCTTTGCAAAATGGGGGATTTAGGAATGAAATAAGGGGAAGATCGTTTACCAGCTAACAACTAACCCGCTATAAAAGCTTCTTAAGCACAACATGCACCAGAAAATTGCCATTTAGTCATTAGTACACTGGTGACAGTCTGTGAAATGGGCAAGGACATGCTGGTTCTCTAGGAATACCTGTGAATCACTCCTATTTTCTTCTTTAAAGTGGCAATTTTTGCCCAATTTACTTTAAGGCATATGTGGGCCTAGCTAGGATAAGCAAGCCATTTATTTCCAACTCTTTTTTAAGTTCTTGCATCCCTCTGTTTAATGTGGCAGCAAAAAGGGCTATTTCAGAACAGACATTCCCAGATGTTCCAGGGTGTTAAGTTTTAAAGGCACAAGAACAGCTGAGCATTTCTGAGCCTTTCCCACACCCCTTATTCAATGTATGTGCAGGCAGCAGGAATGTCCAGCCCTACTGAGCCATTTGCCAGCAGGCTGCAGCAGGAATCTGCTGCCAGGAGACAAGAATCAGCAGTTAACATTCACCTGATTTTTTGGAGCCCTGCATGACATGTTTTCTATCCCTCAGTAAGTTTAAATTCAAATTACCTCTCACAGGCCCTGCCTTTAATGAAGGATTTTCAGTAAAAATGCAGGTTCAAGTGTTAGTTGCACCACAATGTAAGAAAGGCCAGGTAAAGATCTCACAACTCATTTCATCCTGTCTGAAAAAACCCTTTTTTTTACCATTTAATGCAATTTTAATTAAAAGCTTCAGTTGCTAAAGTTGTTCCCACTACCAGCAGAAGGTCCTGCTATTGCTTCCAGAGGCGTTGAGGGAATGGCCATTAATTTCATCTCCATTAACAACTCCTGGGCCACAACAGGCCCTTCTAGGACTACTCAGACATGGACTGGGAAAGGGGAGAGTCCTTCCAGGAACACACGTGCAATGTGTTGCCTCCTGTGCTTCCGAAGAGCCATGGAAAAAGGCAAATAGTATTAAACAGGAGTTCATAACTCACATTAGATACTGGTGTCCACACTGGCATTATCCAAGAGCAGGGATGTGCCTGTGGATTACACCACAGTGAGGTAAAACTCCTTGGCATGGCTGAATTTATCAGCGTCCTATTCTTAGAATGTGTATTTTTCAGAGGAGCTTGGTTCTATTTAATTATAAACAGAACCATCATCCAACTCCCACTGAAGCCAATTCCTACAGACTTCACAGTACTCAAAATTAAGTGTTCATTGTTAAACCCTAGATTAGCACAAAACTGGTCATTTCCCAGTGTTTAATAAGAAAATTACATTGCCCAGTACACAAACCTTTATATAACATGAGAATAAATAAAAGCAAGATGAATGATGGGGCTCTGAGCAACCTGGTCTAGTGGAAGGTGCCCATGGCAGGGGCATGGAGTGAGACGAGTTTTAAGGTCACCTCCAACCCAAACCATTCCATGATTCTATGGATTACAAAGGAGCAAAACCAGGCCTTATTTCCATGGATCTATGCTGTAAGTTAACTGTTCTTACCCCTCCTCTGAAGGAAGCATGAACAAGACTTTTCTATTCAGACACCACTGTAAATACAATCATAAATATCTCTGTCAAATTGGGATGAATTTAACCCACAGGCTCAGCAGTTAATAATGCCAGGACTGACAGAGCTGCCCAAGCAGAGTGATTCCATCATCCTTATTGAGGAAAACCAAGCAGGAAGTCCAAACAAGACTAAAGCTAAAGAATCATTCAGTGGCTTCAAGATAAGGCCCTCAGCTTGATACCCATTATTTTAGGTGAATATCAAGGACACAATTAAAACTGCTTACAGGAAATTAAAGAGTCTTCTGTTCTATGAACTCAAACAAGAGCCACTCAAACACACACAGAGACTTTCCACTAAAGCCAAGTCCCTGCAGCTCTTGGCCAAGGGCTCACCAAGGGCTGCCCAGGGCAAGGAATGGAGGCCATGGATTACAAAGCCCTGCAGGGACCATCATTCACATCTGCACCAAAGGTTTGTGAGAGTTATTGCATGAGCAGCCAGAACTGCTCCTCCAGTCAGAAGGGTCTCCCTGCTGCTCCTGCCCCCTCTCCCTTGCTATCTTGTCACAGCAATCCCACATCTCTCCTGACAAGGCTTATTAAGGGGAAAAGGAGGTAATGAGGATGACAAGGAAATACCGAAATCAACATCTAGCGAGTATAAACACTGACTTATTAACAGTTAACAACACGGATTTGCCAGAGCCCAGATGCAGCCCCAGGAGTGTGGAATTCCAGCTCTATTTGGGGATTTACAGTGGGCTTCCATACAACTGCACCACCAGCAAAAACTTGAGGTGAAATGCAATGTTTCTGCAGTTTTTTTAAAGTCTAAACTCAAGTATTGCCTTTATTGCAAAACTAAACCTCCAACCCTAACTGAACTCCAACTCCAGACGACACACGACGTGATTTATGCAACACACAGGCTTCAAGAAATTCCTTAATATACAATAATGTTCTAGCATGGGGGAAAATATGCAACATCAAAACATGGTTTTTTTTGAAGCACACTAATCCTCGGATTTGACTTCTAGTTTTAACTCTAAATACTTGGTCCTCCTAAAACAGCTCATGTATGGGAGGCAGCAGGTCAGGAACGCAATGCCTTGTGTGTGATCTCAACCTACACTGCTCAAGTTTAGAAGCAGAATTCCCCTTTGGAGATAAAATCAACAAGGACATACACAAACAGCTGAAAAATTATATACAGTTGGTAGAGGGAGATTTTTCCTGCAGGATTATCATAGCCTAAATATTTCTTTAAGCCCTACCCTAATGGTAGTTGACCCAATATCGTTGGAGATGATGTAGTTACTTAAAAATAGAATAATCCAGCTACACAACTGATGCAGAACAAGGCACTATGAAGTCTGGACCCTGAACCAAAAGGATTTCAGAGCTTTTTTTTCTCCCCCTCTATTTTCTCCCTGCCTTCAGCAGCCTCAACCACTGGTGTCAAACATTTCAGGAGGAAAAGACCGCTGATCGCCATGAACTAGGAGAGCTCCTGCAGTTCAGTTTCTTATGGAAAAAGAATGAGTCAAGGAACTGGGAGACAAAAAAAGGTGCAAGACCAAACAAACACATTTTGCCAAGGAAAAGAGAGTAGCAAAAATAGTGGTGAGAAGTTCTGGAAGGCTTACATCACACATTTCTGCTAACTATTGTAATGAAATAATTAAGACACCAAAGTTTGCTGCACATAACCAGCTTCCCCCACCCCAGCTCACCCTACCTGAGGCCAAGGGCAACACTGCAAACAAGGATCTATTTTACAGCCTAATATCGATGCAAAATTCAATCAATACATCACTGACATGCATTTAAAGTTTGGGTTTATTCATGTCCACAGACTGCAGCTCTTTCTGTCCAGTCAGTCATGTGCTAGCCCATGTATTTATTCCAGCCTGGGACACATCGAGGCTTTGCAGGACCCTGTGTGTGGACTCAGAGTGTTCCCTCAATTAAGGAATTGGTTTTACTGTGCTCAGCAGGAGAACTAAAGGAGAGGAGACTCTAGAATAAAGCCTCCTGCACCCATTTGCCATCTAAAAGTTTTACTCCTCACTCTCCAGCAGCACTTTGTGTCTATCCTTAGATTCATGTGGTGCAAGAATTGTGATTCAGCTTCACTCTCTGAGGATCATATTTCAACAGTTGCCTCATTTGAAATCAGGCTGGCACTGAGACAATTTTGAGGTTTTTGTGTGGCAACAGCGGAAAGGCAAGATAAATACACAGGAAAGACAAGAATAGCAGAATTTCTGTCACTTTGCAGAAAATGAGTCTCGTTCAGTTGAAGAAATCATGGTCCAGGCTGCTCTGGGGAGGGACACGGGGTAAATGTCACCTGCAAACCTCAGAGCAGCCCTGAGCCTTTTCTAACCACCACCACAGAAAACTGAGCCCAGGGGCTGTGACAAATCCCAATTTTCCTCAGCATCAGGAGAGTTTACAGGATGAAACTGCACAGGCTCTGTACTGGGGTGTTTGCAACTTCCACTGCCCTTATTATAAAGATTCTTTTGTTCTGCACTTCAGCATCTGGTCTAATGTACTTCATTCTGCTGTGCTTTTGGAAAATATGCTGTGGTCACTGAGCATGCTTCATACATTGCTAAAATATGTCACATGCAGAGAGCAGGACTTGCCTCCAGTGCCATCCCACCTAATGGCCAAACCCTTGGAACCTTGCAGGAAGAGTCATTAGTAACATCTCTGGAACACGGAAAATTCCGACTGCTTTTGTGAAAAAACACAAAATAAACTCATTTTTTCATTCAGCTGCGATAACCAGAACTACTCTCTTTTGGGAATTAGCACAAAGGTCAGAACAACTCTACATCCAGAGGCTTGTTAAAAATTAGCTCTGTGCATGGGGCTTCCCATAGGTCAGATGGCTCCTTCTGGACTTTGGAATAATAACGGAATTGCCTGAATTTCCCTGAGCTACAAGCAGAGGATTGCCTGCAAAACAAGAATTATAAAGCAGTGAATTGCTTTTTTTAACCACCTTTTTAACCTGTGAACAAGCCTGTCGGCAGCTT
The DNA here is from genome assembly GCA_035047865.1 of Dendrocincla tyrannina. NCBI lineage: Eukaryota > Metazoa > Chordata > Aves > Passeriformes > Dendrocolaptidae > Dendrocincla > Dendrocincla tyrannina. Next base: position 8,742,171 of record JAWWMP010000165.1, read on the forward strand.
TCAGCACAACAGCAGCCAGGTGCTGAGAACAGGGAAAAGTCTCCACTTCCCAGAGTTACCTCCAGTTAAAGTAACTTTAAAACAGCTCTGAACAGTCCTAAAGCACTGATCAAAACAGGAGTCAAAAGCACAATTTACACTGCAAGTTACAGCCACTGGATTCCACAAGGGCTCCACATCCTTCTGTCAAAACCCACCCGTACTTTTTTCTCAACCTGCACAGGCCAGATTTTTAAACTTTATTTTACAAAAGAAAAGCCCAGCTAGAGCACAGACACCCAAAATGCTTATGCCAGCAGGTACAGGAGCTTCCTGAAGCCACAGCTTTCACTTTGCAGCAAAGTCCACCTGGTTTATCCCATTCTGGCATTGGTATGTGCACAGGGAGAAGGGGCTTTAGCCAAGACTGAAGACCCAGAGTAGGACAAATGATGAATTTTGCTAAATATGTGCAAATCATGATTGCTCCCAGCTTGGCACCCCTCCCAACCTGGGCACTGCAGTGTGGATCCAGCACCTGGTCTAGTGGAAGGTATCCCTGCCATGGCAGGGGGTGGAACTAGATGAACTTTAAGGTCCCTTCAACCCAAACCATGCCATGATTGTGCTTTTCAATGCCTGACAGTGCTCCCCCGGATATCTGGGCCTCTGAGGTGAACGAAAGGGTTTGTGCACTTCTCAGGCTGACACTTATAAATTCATTTCCTGAGGCAGCACTATTCTGTGCAGACAGGCTGGTGAAATTATTCCCAAGTATTTGACAAGTCTCAGCCTGAAGCACCTACAAACGTTCCCAGCTACCACTTGCTGCAAACACAAGACTGCCACCACTGCTTGTTAGAGCATCCAGCAAAATACTCCACTCTGTCTCTTTCCCATGTAGAAGCCTAAATATTTCATGCTAAAAGTGGTGAATTAAGGAAAATACAGTCACTGAGAGCCTTCAGGTCCAAGCCTACGACAAGCCCATTCACTGTTCAACTACAGAAACTTAAATTACTGACATTTCTCCAAATCAGGATTAAAACCATTCACTGAAGTAATACAAATTATCTCTAATCCAACTAAGCACAACAAATACTGCACTTTTCAGGAGATTTCTCATTTTTCTTCTCTTTCAGCTCCAGCCTTTTTAACTGAGGCTCTTCCAACTCTAGGACTTTGCCAGGAGAGGAATGATGACCTTGGGCAGCTCTCTGAGGAGAAATCCTGTCCTGTCAGGCTGTCTAAAGCAACTCTCCCTGAAAAATAACAATACAAAACCCAAGCAACATGTTCATCCCATGCTTTCATGACAATTTGATGTGCTCTAGGCTAAAAAGTTAGCAAGTCCTGCTAAATTAAGAGGTGTGTTTGCTGTGAGAACAGGGAACCTGTAAGTGAACAACAGGGGCCCAGGGCTGGCAAATAACTCCCAGTTGCACTCCAGACTGAGGAGACAAAACTCCCAGAGACATCACCAAACATCAAGGAGGATTCAGCACAATCTTTGCTGCTGGTGAACCAGAAAGCAGAATATCAGTATTTGTCCCGCACCCCCTTTTCCCAACTCTCACTGAGGCAGCCTGTAAATCAAACTGAAAACGAAGCAGGGATTCTATAAGAGAAAAACAGATCAGAGGAAAACCTAATTAATTTTCACAGCGTACCATGACTAATCTTAGCATATATGGTACTGGAATAGCAATCACCGAGTACAAATGAAAACAGTGTTGAACCCTGTCCTATTTTTAATCAGATGAAAGCCACAAACCCAGCCATGCTTCTGCTTAGTGCTGCGTTTTCTTCTGCCCTGATGGTTTTTACAGCTGGAGAAATGGCTACTTCCAGCAATACCCTGCTGTAAAAAATGACTGCTCCTTACACTGCTGGGATTACAGTTTAGCATGTCACAGAAAAGGAGCTCTGGTGGGGGCAAGTTCACATTTTCTTTGGACATTTAACCCTTTCTAATCTAAAAGATCCCCTGAGTGAAAACGTACCTTGAAATTCTTTGTCAGCATTTATGTGAAACTATATTTGCAAAGTGGCAGAGAAGACAACAGAACTCTGAAGACAAATTTCTAATTTAGATGGTCCATGACAATATTTTTACTGATATTTGAAGGCAACACAAGGTAGTATTTCCCTTGCATTAGTTGTGCCCTCCAGAGCTACTTTTTCAATACCACAGAGCTCACAAAACCTGTTCTGCACAAAGAGCAGCTCCCAGTTCAAACACCTTCCTCACCTAACAGTGCTTTTTTATGCATTAAACAAAAATACTGTTGGTCCCATTTTAACCCGGGCATTTTCATATTTGAAATCAGTGCCTTGAGTGTGGAAATGGAATCACTAACTCTGATTTGCTAAGCCCAGCGTTTAGCCAGGTCAGCTTACAACACAACACTACAAAAATCAGATTTATTTGTAAAAACACTCGGGGTGCTGAGAGAGGTGCAAGCTCCCCCTCCCATCTTCCATTCCTCTTTCCTCAATTTCTCACTTACATCCTTGAGAATCAAGAGAAAGGTAGAATTCTAACTATTTAAATGCCTTTTTCCCAGTAAAGCAACATTCACTCTGTGTTTCACCCAGAAATAACCTGCTAATATAAGGATGAGTGGTGGAATGTCTGAGATTCTCACTCTTGGAGAAGACTGCACAGGAGTTAAGCTGGTATTTCAACTCATAGGGAATTTTTTTGCTTATTTCCCCATGGAAAAATAAGGATACTCATCTCTTGCTCACCATTTCTCACTGACACACTCCCACTTACTACAGACCCTTCTGTGACTTCCTTTGCTCAACCCTTTCCAGATGTAAAGCAGTGAAATTCCAGTCTCCAATCCCAATTAAAACAAAGCTAATCACCGCCAAGAGATCCGAGCTGGTTCCCCCACTGGAAGCACACACAGAGAAAAGGACACACCTTTGGAGTGTTTCCCCGAAGGCCTCTTGGGTAGTGACTCCTCCATGGAATGTGTTGAGGTGTGGAGTACGTTTTCCAAACTGTTACTGACACTGTTGATGGGGGTCTCAGACCTTGGAGTGACCTGGAAAGAAAAAAACCCCACAAAACTCCATTAAAATAAACTGAGGGAATACACAAACATCACACCTTCCTCAGGAGTGAGAGAACCACTTGGAAGGCACTTGGGAGAAGTTTCCTTCTTTTAAAACCGAGGGTGTTACTACTGATATTCCCCAAGTAACAGTTCAGGGAAGTTGTTTTAGTCAGCAGCTATTCACAAATCGAGATTATCTTGGCTAATCTATAAAGCTACTTACAGCATAATTCTTTTTGAAACAATAGTCACACCGCAGTCAATTGGAGAGAGATTGCAAGACCTTTAACCTCCCCACACCACAGTTTTTAACTTCTCAACAACAAAACCAGGGGAAAAGGGCTCTTGGCCAATGTCAGTTTTCTGTGATGTCACTGTGCTGGTTTTGGCTGGGAGAGAGTTAATTTTCTTCCTAGTAGCTGGTGTGGGGCTGCTTGGGATTTGTGCTGGAAACTGATGATAATTCCAGGATGTTTCAGTTACTGCTGAGCCCGGCTCACTCACAGCTGAGACTGTTTTGAGTCCTCATCCCACCCCACCAGTGAGGAGGCTGGGGGGCACAAGCATTTGGGATGGGACACAGCTGCCACAGCTGATCCAAGGGATACTCCAGACCACATGGGATCATGCTCAGTGTGGAAAGCTGGAAGTGGGGATGATCAGTGATGCTGTTTGTCTTCCCAAGTCCCTGTGCCCCACGATGGAGCCCTGCCTGCCCATGGGAAGGGGGGAGTCAATTCCTTGGTTTGCTTTACCCATAAACTGACCCTATTTTAGCCCATGAATTTTCTCACTTTTCCTTCCCTCTTCCCCCATCCCAGCCAGGGGGAGTGAGGCTGGGTTGCTGGCTGGGGTCAAACCACAACAATCACCTCCACACAGCTGCAGACTCGAGGCATTTCCAAATACCCCCACACAGATTACAACGAAAAATTCCAATTTAGCAGAAACCCTATTTTCTTGTCTTTGCCATTCAAAAGCCTGTTATCATGATCATATTTCAATGAAAGACTGTACACTACAAAAGCCCAGGCAGAAGGTTGCAGCATCAAAACAGACTTCATGGCCTAATATGTACCTTCTAAACTGTATTTAGAGTGAGAAAACGTATCTTCACCATACTTAAATCTACAGACACAAACAAAAGTCATTAGAAAAGGCAGAACTGGACACTGCCCACCCCAGCTGCTGGCCACAGAGCATTGCCAGTTATGCAGCAACACAACATCTATTACTTGTAATGCAACATTCACCTGTCTCTCAGCAAGGCAGTTCCTCTCTTGTTTTCTACATAATAAAACAGAAGTGGATGAACACTTCCATTTGCAGTACTGAACACAAGGGTTTAAGTACCTTGAAGAGGAAAGGGTGCTGTAAAGAGGGAGTTCAGACTAACAGAAGCACTCCCAGTAACTCCTCATAGTAACTACGTTACCTGAAATTCAATTGTCGTGTTCTGAACCAGCCTGAAATCCCGATATGGAAAGCTGTAATTAGAATTTAATGTGGATTTCAGCCTGGCACAAATCACAGGAGACAATGTGCATCTCGACACAACAAAATTAGTTATCCCTCACTCATGGTAACTAAATAACTTCAGGTCCCTGTGAGGGGAAAAGGCGCCCTCAGACCCTGTGGACTTGACACAGTGCCACGAGCTGGGACAATTTATGCTGAAAACAATACTTTGCACACCCTACCATTACATGCTGCCATCAGTCAGCACACACAATGCAAGTCAGAAATAGCACATCCCCACTCTATACAATTACCTATTGTAAGTTCCATTTTAAGACTGACATTTATAGATTTATATGCAGTTTAAGGCAGGAGTACCAGGGAAAGTCTCTGTATACCTGACATCTATAAAAAGCTTCTACGTGTAAGGAAATCACACCAGAAAGGCAGATGAGTGTCAGAAGACAGGAGGGTCACAGGCACCAGAAATCAGGGTTACAGCTACCTGCTTTCCTTTTCAGCACTTATGATAGAAAATTGAAGTTTATTTTATATATAAATATGTAAATATGTTTATGTAATTATATAATTATATGCTATTTCTTCAGCACAGCTTCCCACCAGTAACAAAACTGAGCATTCAAGCTTTCACTTAGACCAGCCATTAAACTTCAAGCTCGTGGAGAGGGTGGGGAAGAGTTTAAATTTCCTTGCCAAAGTCAGTCTTTACCAAAGCTTATCTCACACAGTCTCTCTCTTGGAGCTCATTAAACTCTCACTGCAGCCCATTGCTGCCGAGAGGAAGTTCCAGAGGGCTGAGCACCATCCTCCTGGCAAAGGGAGAGCGCAGAGGAGCGAGCTGGGAAATGAGAGTCAGGCAGGACCATGTTATCCTGAACAACCAGGCTTCAAATATTCAGAACAATCAGAAAAATAAACACTCCCAGCACTTGAAACTGAGTAAGAACAGCCACAGAGCTTCAGAAAAATCTCTGAACAAGCAGTTTGTTACAATTTATTGCCTCTTATCTCCTATTCCCTCCTCTCCACTCTCCTTACAACAAGCATCGCATGCAGTTTATAATTTGCATTTTGTTTACACATAACCTCCATTTTTTTCCCCATAAAGATTTAATTTTTACATACTTGGTAAAGATTAATTTAGCCCATATGTCTTGTCTGACTGAGCTCATACTATCTGATTCCGTCGCACATCAAAGCGGTTCCAAATTGGCCTAGAAAAATCACAAAGCTCTGATTAGTTCCAAATGGAGCACTTTGTTAGGGAGCTGAATGGTGTTATAACCACTCAATCCGACTGCTTCAAGCTCCCAGTCCAAATTTGAAATCATTTTTTCCACTGACTTAAACATACCAATACTGCAAAGGTTTGGATTTGTTTAGGGAAAGTAAAATAATGAAAAACGGTTTGCAAATCAAAGATTTAGTTCTAAAATAGTAACAGCATTTTTTTTCCTTTTTTTTTTTTTTTAATTTGAGGCCAAGCCAAACAGAGGAACAATAACCCATCAGCTTGGAACTGCAGGAGACATTGTCCTGGGAGAAAACACTGGGAAAAGCTTCACAGGAGATGTCCAGGAAGAACCTGTCCAAATTCAGCTGTAGAAACTCAGTGTCAGGTAAACTTTGGGAGGAATATTCCCTATATATATATATATAAAACAATCCTGTATTCCCTGCTTTGGGCTCAGCACAAACTACAAGGAGTCACTGGATTCCGAATCAAGAACAAGGCAATGCAGGGAGATAAAGATTTGAAGTATTAAGCAAATTGCTCTGGACCTTTTAGGATCTGCTGCATCTCTGAGAAAGCCATTAAGGAATAAACATCTGCTGCTCAAGCACTGTTAAAGGCTTGTTTGCTGAAGCAGTAACAGTCCACAGCAAGGGTGGATAAGCTGGCATCACAGGAACAAGGAATGTTCAGGCCATATATCATAACAAACCACAGGAGTGACATTTTACAAATGCAGAGAAGAATCATGAATCATTCAAGGTCTAAGAGGAAACAGCATCAGACATTTAAATAGAAGATTTTGGATTTTTCAACAGAAATTATTTGAGATCAGCAGAAACAGTCCATGGAAACCAAGCAAATACAGCAGCAAGCCTAGAGTTAAATGTTCTTCACTGAGCCTAATCTTACCCTCAGTACAGCCTTTTTTTCAGAGGGCCAGGGAGAAGGAAAGCCCTCTGATACACCTACCCCCAGTTTCCTTGCATTATTCATAAGTTATTTCAACATCAGAGTGGCTTGCAGGCTTGTTCAGTGACTCTAAAAGCTGCAACACTCAACCTGGTGCAGAAAGGATTCTTAGAACTGGTTTTCATAACTCTAATGTTGCATCTCTGCTTGGAACAACCTGGTCTAGTGGAAGGTGTCCCTGCCCATCCATGGCAGGGGGTTGGAACAAGATGAGTCTTTTCCAACCTGGATGATTCTGTGATTCTTTGATCTGCTCCCTCCATAGTAAAGCATCTGGCTCACAGATGGACTTCTGATTTTCCAGATCCAAACCCTGCCCGCCAAGAGGCCGTAACTGAGAGTAACAAAGAAAATGGATCACAGCCTGAATCACCCTGTGCCTCATTCTCCACAGTAAATGACGGATCAGCCATTGAAAAGTGGATCCTTCCCAACATGGATTAGACAGAAGGATCACAGAATGCACCCTCACACCCTCCACCCCCAGAAGTCACCCAGGAGAGCAGCAATTGCTTCAGCTCCAGAGTTGAAGACAAGTGAACAGAAGTCATTGCTAGAATTTTGCCATTATCACATTTTTCCCATTTTCACCTGCCATCCAACAACCACCTCTTTTCCCCACACAGCAGTTGGGAATTTTCTTCCCAACATCACAGAGGTCCTACACACTCAGATCTCCTTGGGACAGCAAAAGCAGCTCTAGAAAGCTCTCCCAAACCCTTGATCCATCAGAAAGCACACAGGGGAAAAAAACCCAGTTACTTCCCAGGTGGTGCTCCCCTTTCAGCCACTGCTGTGAGAAGTGGCTCTGCCACTATCCAAGAGAGTGGAAGACACTATGGAAAATGGTAAATATGGAAAGCTGGATTCACTAACAATTAGCTCTGCTCCCCAGGGACAGTGCCTAACATTTAACACAGCAAAGTCTTTCATAAGAACAACAGGACTGATAGGGGTCAAACTTAATGTGGTAAGAGTTTTACCAAAACAGCAATTATCTGTTCCCTTAAAAAATAACAGAACACAGAAAATACATGGTTTAATAGCAAAGTATTTGCTGACTTAGTTTGAAGTGGAGCCAATACTTAAAAAATCAACATAGCCACTACCCATGGACACATGGAACAATAATATGGGACCCAAGGGAACAAAATACGAATTTATACACCTGGCTAGGTATGAAATTTAGGTCATGCATGACACAGGAAAAGTGAACAAAACACAAGAGCAGCGAGACAGTTAAGTGAGATCCTGGGGCTGCAGCTCCAAGTGACACAAACATTCTCCCACTGATCACACAGGCAAACTCTTCCACATGACAATCAGTTTTCAACAGTGGCCAATGATGTTCTGGGCAAGTCCCACTGCTAAATGTTTCTGTCCATACTGGCTTTGGAATCTTCCATAAAAAAGGGTTTTCATAGCCATAAACTGACCTTCAGGCTTGAGGACAGAGCAGGGAACACATACAAGTGCACTCAGGAATTGGGCACTAAAACTGTGGAGGGGAAAAAAACCCACTCAACTCCTCTCCTGCCAGATTCCTATCAGTGAGTGTTAAAAGCAGCTTATTTTGAGGTTAACACCAAGGTCTTTAACACCAAGCAATCCTGATGGCAAAAATGCTCCAGCAGAAGCCTGATGGGAAGGGTACAGCCCTTGCAGGCTCAGGCTGATAAGCTGCTGTTTCCCACCACAGGGACAGAACCCAGAAATAATTGGGAAAAATTGCATTGCTAACCCTCAGCTGTCAGTCTATTGATGCATGACAAGGCTAAATCCGAGCCAGAGACAAGAGCAATCAATACAAGGACCCAGAACTCAAAATCCACTGAGACAACACCAGGAGGAGCAGGACTGAGCAAACACCTTCCTCTTAGTAGTAACAAACCATTAGTTTGCCCAGCTGCTTCAGAAACCACAGCCTCAGGCACCAGTTCTGCATTTATTACATATACAAATACCTGACTGTTCTCCCACTATGAGAAGAAAATTACAACCTACTGCTGTGGAAGATTCAGGCTCCTCCACAAGGATGTTTAAGAAGTGCTCACAAACATACCTAACTCCTCACATACCCAGTAAAGGCTTCAACACGTAATTTACACACATTTAGTTGCTTTGTTGGACTGGGACACGGATTAAACTCAAAGTGTTTGGTCTGTGCTAGAAATTCATGCAGCTCCAACAATCAGGGTCTACCAAAAAGATGCAAACACCAGGTGCATCCATGTTTCAACAGCTACAAAATACCCCTCAGGAAGCTGGTAAGAAGGGATCCCTCCTGGAACACGAAGGGTGAAGAGGCCATTTCCAGGGAAATGGGATAATGGGTAACAGATCAGATGATTTTGTCCTGTGAGACTCTGAAAGAAAGAAGGCATGTGGTACCTGAACACTGTGGGACAATCACACACCTGCTCCAAGGGTCCTTAGAAATTCTGTAGAACAGATGGTCCAAAATAAGCCTGAGTTGTGTTTCACAGACTAAATTCCACTAAAAATCTTTTGCTCAAAGAATTGTGAACACTGTTAATACAAGGAACATAAATCTACCATGGAGTTACTGGACCCATCAAATCCGAGTTTTACAAACCAATCATTAAAACCACCTCAAAACCAAAACAGAGACCTGCATATAACCAGACCCTGGAACACACACTGCTGCTCCACATCCCAGCATGGATGTACAAGTGTGTCCCTGCTCCTTCCCCTGACAGCACCAAAAGATAAAAGCACAGGCAGAAGAGAAGATCCCCTTATGCTTCCCAAGAGAATTCCAAGTGTAGCACAGCCTTTAGCCCTTACTGACACCTGCCTTTACAATATTAATCTCATGTTGACTTCAGAGCTACCATATTTATGTTGCCACCACTGGGGTGGGAAACTGTCCCCATGGGGCTGGAATATTGGGAGGTAAATGGACAGTCAAAGAAGCCATTTGAAAACCTGCTGAAGGATAAGCCAAGCAATGATCCCAGAAGCCTTCCCCTGGTTAAAGGGTTCATTGCCACTCTGGTCTCTTCTAAAACAAATCATAAAGAAATTATCTGATGAGTCACAAATCCACTGAATTCTATTTCTCCCTCCTTCTCCTCCTCAATATCCACTTAAGTAATGGTTTGAGTGTAATAAACTACTTTGAATCATAAAATCACAGAGTCATTAAGGTTGGAAACGACCTCTAGAGTCATCAATTCCAATCAGCAGCACCACCATGTTCACCACTAAACCACGTCCCCAAGTGCCACATCCACACGGTTTTTGAACACTTCCAGGGATGGTGATTCCAGCACTTTGCTGAGCAGCCCCTTCCAATGAAGACATTTTTCCCAATATCCAAACTGCACCTCTCCTGGCATAGCTTGAGGCCATTCCCTCTTGTCCTGTCTCTGTTCCCTGGGAGCAGAGCCCAATCCCTCCTTGGCTTCCCCATCCTGTCAGGGAGTTGCAGAGCCAGAAGGTCCCCCCTGAGCCTCCTTTTCTCCAGCTCCCTCAGCTGCTCCAGACCTTTCCCAGCTCCGTGCCCTTCTCTGGATACACTTCAGCCCCTCAATAGCCTCCTTTCTTCCACTTATGGTGGAAAAAAAAGAAGACACTGGAAAATAATTCACAATACACATGAAAAGTATTCACTTTCACCGTTTATCACTGTGACTTGGCAGCTCTTTAATTAAAATGAAGATCTTACTCTTATCACTTGAGCTATTTTCAAACACCCTGAAACCTCATATTGGCCTGAACACCTGTTAAAGGTTTAAGCCTCCCAATTATTGGATAATCACACCAATGAGAGCGAGGGAAAAAAAAATTCTGGTTTAGCATGAGGCAAGAGCAAGGAATGTGGATGTTTGCTCATTACAAAACCCATGCAAAGCAATACAGAGCTGGACCTTATCAACATCTCTTTGCTCGATTTAATACCCATTTCAAATCTCAATGGAGAACAACTTCAATTCAACTTGCTCCAATTCCTTTGCCAAAGACTAAAGTCAAATTCTAGTTTAAGCATGACAATGGTTCTCATTTTGACAGACAAATTAGATCCAGCATTTCTATAAGATTCTGTGAATTGGGATAAATCTTATCTATATTCTTGGGATTAACACTCATATTGGCTTTTTTGAGGGATAAAAGGCACTCCAGAGCTAGTAGTAAAATGGACACAGGAGTACTTGAGTATCTAAGATGCCAGAAGAATCTGAGCTCTGCCCTGCCAGAAAGGGGCAGTGCTGTATCTCCCATCCAGCCTGAAGTTGATGGGATCTCACTTTTAGCAACACAAACATCTAAAAAAACCCACTAAACCAAATGGTTAAACACTTCCAAACAAGGCTGCTGTTGAGCACCTTTGAAGTCAGACACTGGAATGCCTGTGAGGTGTGGTGAACTCCTGCTGGCTCTGCTTCTCCAGCAGGATCTCCTACAGTCCTGCAGGGATTCAATGAGAAAAGCTCAGAGCCTGGAACAGTTCAAAACACCCAGCACCTTAAAACAGGCATCTGGATTCCAGAAGAGACGAGGCCCTCAGTGTTGCCCCACTGACAACAGTTATAAGGTAATTAGTAGAGAAAAGAGTAAATTAAAAAGCGAAGTAGAATGTGCTCTTAAAACAAAAACTTCATTCAGCCAAAATGGGAAAACAGTCCATGGAAAAAACATCATCATTATTAGCTCAACACTATTTTTTTGGCTGCTCTGTCCCTGATGGTTGGATGTACAGTGCATTTCCCAAGCAAGCTCATTTAGGTTCCAAAACTCAAGTTCATCACATAGCATATGATTAGGCAAAGTGAATGTGGTGGTAATTAATACTATTACTACACAAGACCGTTGTCTTCCAAATACTCCTTTATATGTTAAAGCTCATTTCTGAAAATATTGCAGGTTTGAGACCGAACCATTTTATCACAGTGACTAAAAACATCTTAAACAAGAACTTCAGTAAGAAAAGAGCCAGAACTGGAAGCCTCACATTTCTCCATTTGAATATCAAGAAACCTGTGCAATTCATGTTGCCTCAAGTGCTCAGAATTCTAAAAGGACATGCAAAGGCCATGCAAGGGCTGGCACATGTCACCAGCTGGAAGCTACAAGACCTGCCCCTGCAGCTCCTGAGGTTGGTTTCATGTGGTTTTGAAAGTGAGATCACTCCAAGATAGCAACTACTGATATCAGTGAGTAAACACCCCTAATCCCTGCTAGCAACAGCTATGATGATCTACTAAAGCCAGGAAATACCCTCAATGGGTTAAGAGGCTAAAAATTAGGTTTGTCATGATTTATCCTATGCCTACAAAGCTCACGTACGAGGCAGCTGAGACAGATCATTTAATATGGAAATTGCTTCCTCTGTGAGGGCTTAAGAACTGAGTTTCAACCCAACAAGTGATAGTTCTTTTTATAACTCATTACTCCACAGGTGAAATAAAAATCCTTGAATATTTCTGACTGCAGTTATGCCCATTCAATCCCCTGAGGCAAACAGTGCAGACAGATGAAGGTATTTCAGGACCCCTCAGAAGATCACCACTCCACAGCTCCCAGTATACAGTCTTTAGTTATTTGGAAGTTTTACAAGAGCCTATGGAATTAGCATGAGGGGAAAAATAGGACCTTATGCTATAAACTGGAAATAGCCATTGGTGCAGTATTTGGAAGCTGACTAGGCAAGAACCCTTTTTCCCATTCACAAGATACCAACTCGAAACAGGCACATAACTACAGAGTCACTGACTCCTGTTTCCTCCCAGCAGCAAACAAGCTGCAGGCAGAGCAACTATTTCTGACCCCAGCTCTGCAGCTGAAGCACCAACCAGCTCACAGAATCCTGCAATGGCCTGGGCTGCAAGGGACCTTAAAGCTCCCCTTGGTTCCACCCCCCTGCCATGGGTAGGGACATCTTCCACTAGACCAGGTTGCTCCAAGCCCTGTCCAACCTGGCTTTGAACATCTCCAGGGATGGGGACTTCATCACCCCCTTCCAGTGCTTAACAACCCTTTCAAGGAAGAAATTCCTCCTGATGCCCAGCCTGACCCTGCCCTGGCACAGCGTGGGGCTGTTCCCTCTCCTCCTGTCCCTTGTTCCCTGTGAGGGAGTTGCAGAGAGCAAGAAGGTCCTCCCTGAGGCTCCGTTTTTCCAGGATAAACACCCTCAGGAATCATTAAGGTTGGAAAAGACCTTTAAGGCAATCCAGTGCAACCATCAACCAAGGGCGAATAAAACCAGTGAGTTTTCACCTCTTGCCAAAAGAGACATTTCATCATCACAAAGTCATCCACAACACAAGTTGGAACGGGAAGTTCAAGGCCTTTGGAGAGACAGCTTCGAGTCATTTGTCCCTTCTCTGTGGGTCACAAGCCCAGAAATGGCAATTCACCTGCAGAGCAGGAGATATTTGGCTACTGGTTTTCCTGTGCCCTGATGCTTTCAGGTCCCCTCCTTTGGCAGAGCAGCAGTTTGCACTCCAAGCACTATAGACACAACCTGCAGGTGCAGACTCCAAGTGGTGCCCAGAAAACCACCCCATCTCCTTTGTGGCAGAGGGAGAAAGCACAGCTGAGTGGGCATCTCAGGGTGCAACACCAGCCCAGATGCTCAGCTGCAATCATTTCCAGTTAAAAATAAGCTCATTACTGTTCCCACCAGGAACAAAACTTTTTAAGACATGATTCTTCAGATATATATGCCTGGGCTTCATTCAAAGACAACTGGCATTGCTTCAACTTTTAAAAACCATCCCACCACTTTAGATTTTGTGCCTGCAAGGAAAGAGTTTGAGGGTTCTGCAAGTGTTGGCACCATTCAAAATCAGGAGAAAGTACAGGATGAGGGGCAGGAATGGGAACACCCTTCCTCCCAAGGAGCAGGGGGTGGCTGGAGCTGCGTCAGGGCAGGTTTAGGCTGGACATCAGGAAAAGGTTGGGTGGTCAGGCACTGACCAGGCTCCCCAGGGCAGTGGTCATGGCCCCAAGGCTGCCAGATCTCCAGGAGCTTTTGGGCAACACCCTCAGGGACAGGGTGGGATTGTTGGGGTGTCTGTGCAGGGCCAGAGTTGGTCTCAATGATCCCTTTCAGCTCAGGATACTCTGCAATTCCATCCTCACAGAGACTAAACTAATGTAGAGAGGGGAGCATTTTCCCTGCTTAGGGCAAGGAAACTTAATGTTCATTTTATACTACCAGGTAGAAACCATGAATCTAATAATTACTGACCTACTTAAGGCCAGCCACAGCCACCTTTTCCTGCAAAGGTAAGATTCACATAAGCCAAGAAGCATCTCAAAAAGCACAAATTAAAGCAAAAAAACCCCAAAACATGGGCTGCTGTTTTGAGCCTTCACATAGTCAGCAACTGCAGACAGCAAAAGAAAACAGGAACAAGCAGTGGTTTGCATCACTGACCAGCTTCAGATGTGTTCACCTACCCCAAAGCAACTTGAAGAATCATGAAATATTTACACTGCTTTTGTATCAACAGTTCAGTCTCTTCACTATTGAATGCAATTTATTTTTGAGAAATTTCAATGTAAAATGGGAAAGAGAAAGGAGATGGAAAAAGGATAGCAAGCTCCAATCGTCTGGAAAAAATTATAGCTAATATCAAGTTGGGTCCTATTTTAATAAGCCTGGCTAAGCAGCAGCAGCAGCAGCACATTGCCATTTGTTTCTGCAAAGAGAACAAAGAGCACTGGTCGAGTGTTTTGTTGCATCGCCCGGAATAAACAAGTTAAACATAAATCAGCAATTGTAACAGTAAAAAAGGTAGTCACACAGGTTACTCCCTCCTCCCACACTCACCAGGAGATGGAAAGGAGGATACATGAAGGATAACTCGCCCTGTCCACAAAGAGCTCCCTATTTGCACTCCATCACATATCCACACCACCCCAGCTTCCCAAAGTTTCTCAGGACCTCAAATGGTGACCATTTCTCCCTCTCCTTAAGGATGAGCTCAGGGAGGTTTGTGTTGAGGACTGAGGAGCAGCATCGACCCCGTTTAACACACAGCCTCACGTCCCAGCTCAGCGTGGCTCAAGCTGGAGTAAAGCAACAGGAGCCATGAGAAAGTGCTGGCACCAGGGAGGAAATTCTCCTTCAATTCCAAGGAGGAAAAGGAGTGCAGGACTCTTGGCAGGCAGCAGCTCAGGGCACTCACTTTCTCTCCACATCCACACTGTTTTTTGCTAGGTGATGTTACAACACAAGTATTGTCACAGCATAACTTGGTAACATCACAAGATCTAAAGCCTCCCCGTTGGAATTTATTTGTGCATATTTAAACAGGGTTGAGTGGAGAAAGACATTGTTTTTTCCATTTGCTTCATCCAACTCCTGCTCTAAGCCAACTGTTTACTCTCAAAGTAGCAAAATTACCCTGCTAACAACAAAAAAATTTAACAATCTGAAGGAAATCTGCATCAGTTCGAACAAAACGCACATTCAGAGGCTGTGAAGGCAAAGTCACCTTTGTGTTCCTCTCACCCACTCTGCACCTATCCAACCAGCATTCTTCAACACCAATTTGTATAAAAATGTATTTCTTAAAGAGACAATCCTTCCATGAGCTCAGAAGAAAAGAAAAATCCAATGACCATGCTGGAAGCCTTACTGCTGGCAGGAAAAATGGCAGGATGGATTCTCCGTCCATCTTAGATTGACAGAAATAGTGCCAGAGTTTTGCAGCTCCATAAACCCTGCAGCTCTGGAAACACACTGTAAAACCCATTCCTGCCTGCCTGATTTTATCTTTTTTTGTTCATCTTCTTTTGGAAAAACTTGTATACAATTTGCAGTGCTTTCTTTCAAACCCAGGGTCGGTACAGCTTTTGAATAAGGGAAGCTGCAAGTAGTTAAGTATCTGAAAAGAAGCTCTTTCTGGTTTTAATTACAACCTTCTACATCCTGCTTGAAATATTCCTTCCAGATATGTTTTATTCACACAGAGGTTTAAACTGAACCAAGAGGCTTTGCCATACCTCATTCTTCCCCCTTAATTCAAAAGGTTAGGAACAAGCACAAGACACAGGAAGGGATGAGGAAGGAAAACATGAAGTTTAACACTACTCACCCCAATTTTACAACACAGAGGTGCTTACAGAAACACAAAATGGGAAGGACATTTGTATTCAGGGGAAGACTGCACAGATTTCTCTCTCAGCCTGAAACTCAACCTTCAATTTAATGGACTCTCTACTGAGCCCTCAGCAGCAGCTTTATTTGGGATTACCCCAATCCAGGGGTTTTCACATTTGAGGTATTCCCCATCTTTCCCAAGAGAGGGGTATCACATCAATCACTGAGCCCCGACATCCCCAGCAGCTGCAGCCTCTTAACTGCTCACAGGCACCCACTTAGCTGGTGCTTAGTTTGAACTTTCAAGCGGGTTAAAAATCGGGCAGAAAGACAGTTTGCCTCCCTCGTTTGTAGGAGGCTGAGAGCAATTAAGCAGTCACACATCTAATTACTACCAGCACATCTTAAAATGTTTCTGTGCAGCTTAACTGCTGCAGCTGAATGAAAGAACAGCAAGTTAATGACGGTGAGCCCCGACACCTGGATCAATACCCCAGGGATGACAAAAAAAAGACAGTAATTCTTTTAGTTTAGCATGAGAAACTCCAATGTTTGTCACCACATCCACCTAAGCAAAACCCAGACTCACCAAGACGCCTCTGCCACTGGACAGCTACTCCCAAAGCTGATCCTCCTCTCCAACTTCTTCCAGGGAAACTTTTAAGCAGATGCTTGCTCCTGAACCTAGAGACACGTTTGCTTCCCTTCCTAAATCACTGCTTTTCCACGCAGCTGGCAGGACAGTCCCCTCAGCAGATGCACTGAGGAGCAATCAGGGAAGGTTTATATTGCTGCTCTTAATCTGCTAGTGAAATTTAAATGTCACAAGCACCCAAAAACTCCACGTATTCTCTCTTTCTGCCCTCAGCCGACCATCCCCATCGTCAACCAAGCAACCCTGCCAGCCTCTCCAGCTGCCATTCAGCGCTCAAGCGCCCGCGCTACAGCAAGTGCCCTGCTGCGTGGAAAAGCAGGATACCCACCTTATGGCAGCCAGGATAGGTTGCCATGGTGTTGAGGGTAGAGGTGCTGGGATTCTTGCTGGTGCTGGCCATGATGTTCTGGATCTGGGTGAGCTCCTGCCTCAGCACCTGCTTCTGGTGGAAGCTGAACGCCGGGTGGTTGGATGCCATGGTGAAGAGCAGCAGGAACTCATCGCCCGTGCGGCCCTCGTTGAGCTGCAGCCCGTAGTTGTTGATGACCGAGTCGATGTGTGTGAGGGTGCGGAACAGGACCCCGGCGGCCTCGCGGTGGGCAGAGCCGAGCAGCGCCAGCGACACGAGCAGCTTGCTGCGCACCACCTCGTCCGTCAGGTTGGTGAGGCTGCCCAGGTCCGCGGGGTTGTTGGCCTTGATCTCGGAGTCGCGCAGGGAGTGGTAATCCTTGCGGGCCAGGTCCTCCAGGCAGGCGCCCAGGAAGCGCAGCTCCAGCGGGATGCACAGGTCCAGGAGGCCGCACAGGAACTCCACGCGCTGCGGGGAGGGCAGCTCGGAGAACCAGCGGTACACGCCGTCCCGCTGCAGCCGCGGGCACCGCTTCTCCACCATGGTGCCCCGCGCCCCGCCGGGGGCCGCGGCCAGCCGCGGGCCACGACGGGAGTTGTGGTCCTGTGGGCGGGGCGCTGCGAGGGGGCGGGCAGGGGGCAGGACTACAAGTCCCGTCGGGCCGTGGCGGGCCGTGTCCCCAAGTGTCCCCAAAGGCGCAGGGACATCCACGTGTGTCATCCCAATGGGGATGGGGATGGGGATGGGGATGGGGACTCTGCTGCTTCCCAGGAGGGGAACTGTGCCAGGCCCCACAATACACCCTTCCCAAACAAGCCACAGCTCCTTGGGAAATTCATCATATTTTTATTATTTTATTATTATTATTGTTATTATTATTATTATTATTGTTATTGTTATTGTTATTGTTATTATTATTATTTTCCCCCCTGCAGCTCTGAGCAGGGAGCACTATATCCAGTTATTCCATTACACAGGAGATGGAGTTTTTTCAGTCTTTGTTGCATTTGTGCAATAAAGAGCCTTCAGGCCATTTATTTTCGCCAACAATAGTGACAGGTGTGAGATCATGAAAAAAACTGGGTAAATGAGAAAGGAGGATGTTTGAGAGGTGTTTTCTAACCCAGCAGTGCAATAAAACCCAAGGATTCCTCGCCTGTCTCAGTGGTCATGGAATCACAAAGTGGTTTGTGTTCAAAGGGACCTCAAAGCCCACCCAGTCCCATGGGCAGGGACACCTTCCACTATCCCAGGTTGCTCCAAGCCCTGTCCAACCTGGCCTTGGACACTTCCAGGGATGGATCAGCCAGGGTTTGTCTTAGAAATCCATCCCAGGGCCTGCCCACCCTCACAGGGAAGAATTTCTTCCAAATATCCCATCTAACCCTCCCCTCTCTCGGTGGGAAGCCGTTCCCCCTGGTCCTGTTACCACAGCTCCTGGTGAGTCGTAGCCCTGGGTGTGCTGAGGCCACCTGTGCCCATCGTGGTGCCACCTCAGGGACCTCGTGTCCAGACCGCCCCCCTGCAGCACCATCTCGCCCTGGGACACACAAAGTTTATCTGCTGATCCCCAAACCCAACCCACACCCCTTCCTTTTGTGACATCCCTTTTGTGACACCACAACGACCACGGGGACACTGGACACGCCACCACGCGCCACCTCAGAGCAGGAGCGGGCAGCACGGAGCAGCAATGCGTCCCACGGTGACACCGGTGGGATGGGGACAGCCACCATTCCAGCCCCGCCACGGCCCCGCGTGACAACACCGCTGCTGAGGTGCGGGACGGCTCCGAGGGGACACTATGGGGGTTTTTTTTTTGGGAGGTGGGGGTGACAAATGTCTGCAGAGAACCTTTGTGCCTCTTGCAGGGCGAGATGTCAGCGAGGGATGACTCCCCCCAGCCGGGCACCTCTGCTGCCATCCCCGGTGGGGGGCTACGGGATGGCCCCCGGGACAATCCCCCGTGCCCGGCGTGCTGGGATGTGGACACCGAGTGCTCCAGCTCGTGCCGCCACTGCTTCTGCCACTACTGCGTGTGGGACTGGACCCTCGGGGACCCCGTGTGCCCCCAGTGCCAGCGGCCCGCCCGCCATGGCTTCCCCCAGCACGTGGCCCTGTACCACGAGGTGCAGGACCAGGTGTACGAGAACAAGAGGAGGGGGCGGCGGAGCTTCGCGAGGAGGGCACGGAGCTGCTCGGGGCACGGTGGCCAGGGTGGCACCCCCGGGAGGCACCGTGGTGGCCGCTGGTGGTCTCGAGGAAGGAACCCCTCGAGGAGGAGGAGGAGGGAGTGGGACGACACGTGGGATGAGGGGCGAGCGCCGAGGTGCGAGCGGGATGCGCCAGGTTCCCCGCGGGGAAGGCGATCCCGGCGCAGGTCCCGCAGGCCGTGGAGCTGGGAGCAGCAGGAGCGGCCGTGGGGACACCACAGCGGGCAGAGGTGGAGGAGCAGGCACGGGGAGCATCGCCGTGGCTGGGACAGGCGGTGGAGGAGGTCCCACAGGACGTGGTCCCACGGCACGGAGCCCCACGACGGCTCCGCAAGGCAGAGGCGCTGGAGGAGCACGAATCCTGCTCCAAGGCACCAGCAGGACGTCCCAGGCTCCTCAGGGAGGAGATGGCACCGGCGCAGGACCTGGAGCCCTGCAGGGCACAGGACCCCATAGCCCACCCTGCCAAGAAGGGAAACACCACGCTCAGGATGTCCAGCCAGGCTTCGGTGACCTCCCAGCGTGGAATCTCCTCTGGGTGTCCTGTTCCAGGCTTTGAACCCCTCTGAATAAACCAATGTCACTTTAACCGGCACTTCCTTTATGTCCCTTGGTGCTTTTTGCTGCCTCAGGAGCCTCCACAGGTGTTTTGGAGCACCCCAGGGGTGCCTCAGGTTGCCCTCAGGAGCCCCATCCTTCCCTCTCAGTGCTCCCTCCAGCCCCATCGTGTGCCCCTGTGGATCAGGGAATGAGCAGAGGGGCTCCCCACATCCCCTCTCCCTGGTTTCCCAGGCTCCCATGGCTGAGTCTGATTTATTTGGAGTTTTTCGTTTGCTTTCCCTCCGATTTTATCCAGGGAAGCTTTGCCAGGAGAAGCTGGTACCCCTTTAGCATTTTTTCAGCAGAGCCACAACTTGGTACAGGATCATTTTCCATGAAAAAACAAGGTGTGCCCAATGCCATTCAGTGCTGGAGGTGCCCAAACCCAGGCCCAGGGCCAAAAGTTGCAACCTTCTCCCAGCCCCTGTCCCCAAAGGCCAGCCTTTGGAATCACCCCAGTAATCTGCAGTGTCCCATTAATCCCTAAATCAGGATATCAGCATAGTTGATAATCTCCCTAAATGCATATTCAGCACGTGGGACATAATTTTTCTGGATATACTCTCTGTTGGATGGAAGGACAGGATCACATGGGATCCTTTTTGCACTGCAAGAAATAATTTGGGATAAAAAAACCCCATCAAATTCAACTGATGGTGAAAAGCAGGAGCTGGGGAGTTCAGTGCTGAGCTCTGGACCTGCATCCCAAGGTGGCCAAGAATTCTGCATATCCACACCATGCTCTGGTAGAGCCACTCCTTTCCTTGAGCGTGTTTATTTGTCTTCCACAGAAACCTGCTTCCAACAGGTCTGGAATTCACCCATTTCCTCAGGTTACCCTCAAAGGTGGGCTCTTGCTACCTGAGACTCCTGGAGAACACCCACAGTGTCCCGTGGGAGAAGTGGGGAGTGCTGGGCACAGGAGGGGGCCATGCCCAGGAGCAGAACTATCCTGTTAATTTTTCCCTGGATTTACTACTTTTTTGTCAATAAATCCCAGACTTCCCATCAAGTTTAAGCTGAACAGAGCTATTCTGTTAAGTTTCCCCTGGATTTACTTTCCCCATTCAATACAAAACTTCCCATTGGGTATAAGCTGATGCTTGTGGATTTTGAGAATCCACTCCCTGGCCAAGGCTGCCTCTCTGAGCATCTCACCAGGGATCTGGAAATGCTGGATGCATCCACCTAAACACACTCACACCAAAATTTCACGGGGTAAAACCCTGAGAAGACACAGGTGAGCTTTCAGGGTGGATGAATGTCAATGGCAGAGCCAAATTTGCTGCGATTTTGGATAAGAGCCAGTAAGAAAACTCGACTTCTCCTGAAATTAAAAACCAAACAAATAAACCCACAACAAAATAAACGTTCTTGGGAAAGTGCAAACAGGCTGGAGGTGTCAGGGAAGAGCCACAGCCAGCGCTGCTCTCCGAGGTCACTGTCCAGGAGCTGCCCAGCCTGGATTCAGGAGGTCTTTATGAACACGGGCACCTCGGCCAGGCTGGCAGAGTAATTCCTGAGGATGGTGCCTCCATCAAAAACACGGCCAGAGCTGGTGTCCAGCCAGAGATGCCCTTCTCCAGGGAGGTAGATATCCCTCCATGTTTGTCCTTTCTCTGTGATTGGAGCAACCAGGACCTGCAGTGGAAAATAAAAGAGAAAGAAAAGAAGTTTAGCAGGTTTTATGGATTATCTGGGATGTGGAGATGGGATGGTCATCAGGGAATCATGGGATGGGTTGGGTTGGAAGGGACCTTAGAGGCCATCTCATTCCACCCCCTGCCATGGGTAGGGACACCTTCTGCTATCCCAGGTTGCTCCAAGCCTTGTCTAACCTGGCCTTAAACTATTTTTCATAGGAAAAGTGGCTTCCTGAATTCTGACATTATTCATTCCTGCTAAATCATTTCCCTTCCAAAGCTAAAAGAGGTTTTAAGAGTCTTGTGAGGAAAGCCAAGCTTCTCCAAAAAAAAAAAAGAAAAACCCTAAATCCCCCCAAACCAGCTGCTTTGGCTTGGATTTCAACCTGCTTGAATACAAAGCCCTGGTTTGTGTTTGGTGCAGAATTCCCACCTCGTCCCCGATGAGAAACTCATCCTCTGTGGTGAAAGCAGTGGGATCCGTGGGGCTGAGCCACCAGGCTGGACGGAAGATGGGGTGTCCCAACCTCTGCCACTCCTCGCTGTATTTCAGCAGCAGGGGCACCACGAAGTCCCGGTGCCTCTGGATGCACTGGCGGGTCAGATTCACAACCTGCAGGGTCAGGGGGAAATCCGTGAGGAGTTTGGTATAGAGGAAACAGCCAAGGAGACAGGGGGAAATGGAAATAAATCAATAAAATAAAGAGGGATTATATATGAATTTGGTATACAGGAAACAGCCAAGGAGACAGGGGGAAATGGAAATAAATCAATAAAATAAAGAGGAATTATATATATATGTTCCCTTGGGAAGAGAGGGAATTCCCTCCCCTGGAATTCCATTGGGAATTCCAATGTCCTGATAAGGTTATGGCAGCTCACAAGGGCTGATATTGGATATTGATTGATTTGGATATAAACCCCTTGATAACAGATTTAACTCAATTGATAACGGATACGAATCCATTGGATTTTTATGGTTTGAATCCATTGGATTTATATAGTTTAAATCCACTGATAATGGATGTGAACCCATTCGATTTAAAACCATTACCAATGGATATAGATCTATTGGATTTAAATGGATTTAGATCCCTTGATAATGGATATAAACCCATTGGATTTAAATGGATTTAAATCTATTTATACAGGATAAGAACCCATCTGTTTTAAACAGGTTTAGATCTACTGATAATGGATATAAATCCACAGTATTTCAATGGATTTAAATCCATTATAGTGGATATTAATTAACTGGATTTTAATGGATTTATATCCATTGCTAATGAATATAAATGGATATAATCCACTGGATTTAAATGGATTTGGATCCATTGATAATTGATATAAATAGATTTAAATGGATATAAATTAATGGATGATGGACATAAACCCATTGGGTTTAAATGGATTGAAATCTATTGTTAATTGCTATAAAACCATTTGATTTAAATTTATTGATCGTGGATATGAATCCACTGCATATAAATGGATAAAACCTATTGATAATGGATCTGAATCCATTGGATTTAAACAGATTTAAATATATTGATAATGGATATGAATCTGTTGGATTGAAACAGATTTAAATACATTGATAATGGATATGAATCTGTTGGATTTAAATGGATTTAAATACATTAATAATGGATCTGAATCCATTGGATTTAAATAGATTTAAATACATTGATAATGGATATGAATCTGTTGGATTTAAATGGATTTACATCCGCCGATAATTGGATATAAATATGTTGATTTAAATCGATGTAAGTGGATTTAAACCCATTGATAATGGATCTAATACACCCAATTTATATGCATTTAAGTCCACTGATAAAGGACATAGATCATTTTGCTTTAAATCCCTTGGATTTAAATTGATTTAAACCCCATTGATAATTGCATATAACCCCCATTGATTACAGATTCATCCCCATTTTGTCACAAATCTGGGGACAGCAGCCAGCGGGTGACACAGCCAGTGGCTTTTGGGGACACTTTGCATGTGAGGGACACCCACCCAGGAGTCACAGCAGAGCCAGGGGGGTGACCCAAAGGCCATCACGGGCAGGAACGTCACGACCTGCAGCCACCGCACGAACAGCTCGGGGTCCCCCGTGGAGTCCCCAGCCAGGCTCCCTCCTGTGGGAACACGGGGACAAAGAAGCATCTTGGGAACCCTTAGAGCCCCTTCCAGTGCCTAAATCCCCCCGTGGGAGCCGGAGCATCCCTGAGAGCCATCATTCCCAGAACCTGCCACAGCATCCCTAGAAATGGCCCCAAACCCCCAGCCCCGAGGGCTTGCCCAACATCCACAAGTTCCTATTTCCTCCAGAGGCTTTTCCCAATTCCTGTTTCCTCCAGAGGCTTTTCCCAATTCCCGTTTCCTCCAGAGGCTTTTCCCAATTCCCGTTTCCTCCAGAGGCTTTTCCCCACTCCTGCAGCTCCCAGGAGGGTGGGACATAACCCAAGGGGCCAGAACCCTGGTGGCAAACACCCCAACCCTGTCTGCAAAGGGGTCCTGATCTCCCATCCTGCTCCCTTGAAACAAGCCAAAGGATTTGCACTCTTTGGGGTGGGGACTGCCCTGCTGGGCTTTGCCTGAGCCTTCTTTTCTAAGGAAAACAAGCTAAAAATAGAGGCCAAATTGAAAAATTGCTCCCAACCCTTATTTCAGGCTGTTACTCAGCTCTGTTCTCCAGGTCTGAAACCCCATCGGCTCCAAGAAAAAGGGGCCTGACTCGAGGTCGCTTCTTGCCTTTTATAACGTGTTTATTTAAGGATTCCTCCAGCCATTGTGCTTTGGGGGCAGAAATGCACACTTGGAGCAGAGCTGCTGGAGCTTTTTGGAACATCCATCCCCCAGCCAGGAGCCTGGGGATGTGGATCCTGGCTAAGGGCTCTCTCCTGGCTGTGCCGGGGTGGGATTGGGATGGAGCCCTGCAAGGGCATCCCCAGAGACCCAGCTGTTGTTGGGACTGGTGATATTTAGAGCCTGTTCTTTTGTTTTCAGTTCCTTGCTTGATTCCCTGGCAACGTTCATCCCAATCAAGCCAGCAGGACAGAAAAGTGGGGAGCAAAACACCCCAAGCCTTCTCATAGCACACCTAAAGTGCAAATGTACCTCCTACCTGGACAAAAACGCTGCAAAAATCACTGCCAGAAAAGCCAGAAATAGGGGGACAAAAAAAAATCCAACCAAATCCTTACCTACTGAGTCAGGGATGAAGAAGTTGTAGCCCAAGAGGCTGTAGTGCAGCACGGAAGGGATGAGCCCCTTCAGCCCTGCGTGGCTCCAGTCGGAGCGCAGGGGGCTCATCTGGATGAACAGTGGGAGGTGGCTGGATCTGGGGAAATAAAACAAACCCTTTGAGAGGCTCAGAGGGCTCGCAGGAGCCAAAATTCCACGGTGCCCAGCTGGTTTGGAAGTCACTGGGATCAGGTGTGGAGTTCTGGAATGGTTTGGGTTGGAAGGGACCTTAAAGCCCGTCCAGCTCCATGGGCAGGGGCACCTTCCACTATCCCAGGTTGCTCTAAGACCTGACCTTGGATACTCCCAGGAATGGATCAGCCACAGCTTCTCTGGGCAACCTGTGCCAGGGCCTCAGCACCCTCAGATCCCACACGGGACATTTGCCCTAGCCCACCTCCTGCCACCTCCCTAGGTGCTGAGCATCTCTGGCATCCCCAGGACATCCTCCCAACCATCCCCTCATTGGACTTCCACATTTGCCCTAGACCACCTCCTGCCACCTCTCAAGGTGCTGGCATCCCCAGGACATCCTCCCAACCATCCCCCAGGAACTCACACCCCCAGCAAAGCGTGTCCCTGGTCCCCACCTGGCCCCGGCGCTGACGATGGTGCCATTGCCCAGCGTCGCCAGCGCCGCCGCCAACACCCTGGTGTACTCGTCACCTGCCAGCCCGGTGGGAGGTGGGACATCCTGCTCCAGGAAGGAATTACCCTCCACTCCCTCAAAGATCATATAAGTGGCCCCCAGTGCCTGCTGCAGGCGCCGGGCACGTGCCAGGTACCACGTCAGTGCTGCCTCGCTGGTGACGTTGAGGCGGGCACAGAGCTGCCCCTTCCAGCTGGTCAGCAGTGGGATCTGTGGGTGAAGAATCCTGTTAGATCCATAAAATATCCCGCTAATTCTGGGGCATGAGGCTGAGGGACACCTCTCTGCCCCTGTCCCACATTGTGGTGTGGTGCATGAAGGTGGAAACCCCTTCTTAACCCCCCAAAAATCCCTGAGTTGGTGGCAAAGACACAAAAACTGAACCCTGGCAACTTTTTAAAACATCTTTAGGAAGTGGGAATTTCAAAGCTGCTCCCATAGGAGCCAGGAGAGAAGCTGCTCCCTGCAGCACAGGGGGCTTGGGCTGTTCCCCCCCCCATGAATAATAAAGCAGAGGGGGTTTATGGAGGGTTAATTTGGGGTTTGGGGATGAGGGGGGTCACATACCGAGCTGCCCCCGGCTCGGGGCTGGCGGCTCAGCCAGTATCCCGTGGCCTGGCCGTGCTGCAGGGACTGCAGGAACAGTGGGGAGGTGATGCTGGCATAGGGGGACAGAGTGATGGAGAGCTGCAGGGGCTCCACCAGGGCCAGCTCCTGCCTCTCCCTGCGCTCCGAGGGCACCCGGTCCTGCGGGAGGGAAAGGCAGGGAAAGGGGAGTTTGTTGGATTGGCAATGCCAAGCTCCCCGTGAGCCCAAAGGATGGCAGGATGACCGTACCTCGGCGGCGAGGATGGTGGTGCCACGCTCCCCAAGGGCCACCACCCCCTCCTGAAGGCGATGCCGCTTCAGCCTCCTCACCAGCGACCTCAGACCTCGCCTGATTTTGGCAGGGGAACCCTCCGGGCCCTGGTACCGCCACATCGGAGACCTGCAGGGTGGGCAAAGCCAGGGGGGGCTCATGGTTTGTGCCAGCACAGGATGCCCAGGACAGCAGCCAGGATGCCAGGGAGGATGCCCAACTCCCTGGGATGAAGGAGTTCTTACCCCAGGAGCGCCGTGTCCGGCGGTCCCCGTGCCAGCCCTGCCGGGGGGTTGCCCAGGTGCCTCTGGGCAGCTGCCACGTTGGCACTGACACAGAGCAGGTACCGCAGGGGCTCCCCTCGGCCCGCCGGGGTCTCCAGGCAGAAGTGCTGGTGGCTCTCCAGTGACAGCAGAAGGGGCACGTCGGGAGCCACGGTCACCGTCACCCCTTTGGGGACAAAAGCAGGGTCCTGGCTGCCCACAGTCTGGTGGCAAGACCTCCCTGAGTTGGCCCCACCACAGATCCAGCTGTGCCAACCACCCCAGATCCAGCTGTGCCAACCACCCCCATTCTGTTCCTGCTACTCCCTTGCAGGCTCCAAAACGCCTTCGAAGGGCTGGATTTCCCCCTTTCCTGCCCTTTCCCTTGGCATTCAGTGGCTGCAGGGAAGCTGTGGGGTCATTGGATAAGTTTGGGGGAACGCCTGGAGTTTGGTGTTGTGCAGAATAATCCCGATATCCACCCCAAAATAACAGCAGCTGGACTCCTGGCTGAATCCAGCATCCCACAGGAGGACCAGGGAGCCACGAAGCTGCTGGGGTGGGGCTGAAGGAGGCAGCAAGGGGCACAGGCTTTAGAGAAAGAGAGCATGGGATGTCCCTGGGGTGACTGCAGCCTCAGGTGGCTCAGGTTCAACATCACAGCCTTTCCCACAGGGATGAGGCGCTGTGGGATCCACTCCCAGTGTCCTGTGACCAGCTGTCCCTACAGTTTTGGGGTATCTCCCTCTGGGAGGCACCAGTGCTGCTCTTAAATCAGCTGCTGGAGAGGCAGGGAGCAGGATGGGGAAGCACAGGGACTGAAGGCATAGGACAGCACCCAGGGAAGGAGGGGATTACCTGTTGAGCCCAAGAAGTACCTGTCCAGGACAGGCCCAAAGCCACCAGGGTTTGTGCCGAGGTCTCCAGTGACAAAGGGCTGCGAGGGGCTCTCAGCACCGTTGAGGGGCCAGCGCTGGGCACGGATGCTCGGCCCACCATACCAGGAGACATTGGCCATGGAGAAGCAGTCCTGCAACCAGGAGAGCATCGTCATGGGGAGGAAGAGTGCTCAGGGTGAAGGGAAAGGCCAGGTGGAACGGAGCTTGGAGGAAACTCTGCTAGTAGAAGTTGTCCCTGCTTGTGGCGGAGGGATGGAATGGGATGAGATTTAAATCCACTTTCAAAAACCCAGCTGGAATATCTTGGAATATGTTCGGGTTTGTTGGGGTTTTTTTGGGGAGTTTTTCCTTTGTTTGGTCTTTTTTTTTCTGTGTTTTACTTAAAAAAGACCTTAACCTCAGCTTCCCAAGGGCTGATATTCCCTAAACGAGACTCACTTTGGAGATTTGGGACACTTCTCACAGGGCTGACAGGACCCTGGGCCCGGGGACATCCCTATCCTTGACCCACCTCCTGCCAGAAACCATCAATTTTCACTTCAAAGCCCCTAAAACTTTCCCTTTTCTGCCAAACCAAGGGATCAGCAGGACTTAAGAGTCCTCGTGACATCCCAGGCAGGAGGGGTTTCCCTGATATCCCGAGGATTTGGGGCCATGGAGGGAGGCTTGGGCAGGCAGAGGGGACCAGGAGAACCCCAACTCAACCCATCTCATGTTTATTCCCAATCCCGAGGCTCCTGGAGCCCTGAGCTCGGGGCACAGAGAGGTTAAGTCTCTCCAAGGGGTGGGGAGAGGAGATGTAAATTATTAAAGTGGAAACCCTGGAGGCTCGGAATAGCTGTACCAGGTGTCAGCTGAACTCGTCGCACCAGCAGGAAAAGAGGGGAAAACAGACTGCCCTTAACTCAGATTTCGCTGGATCGTATTTTCCAAGGGTTTGGGGTTTTTAAAGAACTGAGGAAAAGCCTCTTCTGCCTCGCTCATCCTTCTCAAACACCCCATACCAATGTCAGCGAAGGAGAGCCAGCCCCACACACAGGGTTTGTGCTCAGGCAACACCTCCCACCCACCCAAAATGGGGCCATAGCAGGTGATTTCTGGCTAAAGGGGAACAATCCCCATCCCACAGGACCCCATCCTGCTTCTCTCCCTGTCCCCAAGGGCTCCCCATAACCGGACACTCCGCTCTGCCAAGGCTTTTCCTTCCCCTCCTAAGGCTCTTTTTCGGAGCCTGCTTTTATTTAACTGAGGGAGAACACAGGGAGTGATACCAAAAATAAAGCCCCCATAAATGTTTGCAGCGGCAGACATGGATTATTCCCATCCCGTGGGAGCTGCCCATTGTGTCAGTGTTGGAATAGACCTTCCTGAGGTTCTCGCCAGCATTGTCTCCAGTGCTTATTTACTCTGTCTCCATATAAACACAGTTATCCCACCCCAGGGTCACCAACACAGCACCACCAGGGTCCCTTGGGGCTTTGGGGGATCAGCACCAGGTCATGATGCTTCCCAAAGCCTTTTCCAAAGTGGCACCAGTCAGGGCCCCATGGGATTTTGGGGGATCAGCACTAGATCATGATGCTTCCAAAACCCTTTTCCAATGCCTCACCGGTCATGGCCCCTTGGGATTTTGGGTTATGATGCTTCTCAAAGGTTTTCCAAAGTGCCACCAGCACCAGTCACAGACCCTTGGGGTTTTGGGGGATCAGCACCAGGTCATGATGCTTCCCAAAGCCTTTTCTAAAGTGGCACCAATCAGGGACCCTTGGGATTTTGGGTTATGATGCTTCCCAAACCCTTTTCCAATGCAGCACCGGTCATAACCCCTTGGGATTCAGGGTTATGATACTTCCCAAAGGCTTTTCCAAAGTGTCACCACTCATGACCCCTTGGGATTTTGGGTTATGATGCTTCCCAAAGGCTTTTCCAAAGTGTCACCAATCAGGGACCCTTGGGATTTTGGGGGATCAGCACCTGATCATGGTGTTTCCAAACCCCTTTTCCAATGCCTCACCTGTCATAACCCCTTGGGATTCAGGGTTATAATGCTTCCCAAAGGCTTTTCCAAAGTGTCACCACTCATGACCCCTTGGGATTTAGGGTTATGATGCCTCCCAAAGGCTTTTCCCACCCATCTGCTGGAGGCTGTGGAAGGTGGGGGAGCTCCATGGGAGCTGGGGAGTTGCTCCAAGCTGGCTGGTGGTTTTTGTGTCCCAAACCACCAGGAGCTGGGCTGGGGGGTCCCCGTTACCTTCAATGCCACGTCGGGGCGCAGGGGGGTCCAGCAGACTCCGTAGCACTCGGTGCCAGGGGCAGCGTGGGGCTCCAGGGAGAGCTTCAGCTCGGCGTCCTCCTCCCAGGAGTAGCAGAACTGGGCCCCATCGTGCCAGCAGTGGTCCCGTGGTGGCGGGGGCTCGGTGGCCGGCACGCTGCCCACGGTGATCGCCACCACGGGGCGCCCCGCCGGCAGCGCCCGCAGCACCAGAGCCCCACGGCGGCGCTCCCACAGCATCCCACCTGCACGGCCACGCAGCACCCACTCCTCCGGGGACTGCTCCAGAGCCTGCCAGGAGATGATGCCGATGGTCATGGCGAAGAAGACGGCCACGCCGAGGCAGCCGACGGCGCCTTTCCAGGGCTCCGTCATCTCCCTGATGCTCAAGGTCCAGGTGGACTCGGGGATTTGGCCGGTGTGGCGGGAGACCGGCATGGTGGGACCGCGGGGATGCTCCACTTCTCACCCCTCCTGCAGCAGAACAAGGGAGAAAACCTCTGGGGTTCCTCCAAAAGATCCTCTGGGGTTGCTCCCAAAGATCCTCTGGGGTTGCACCCAAAGATCCTCTGGGGTTGCTCCCAAAGATCCTCTGGGGTTGCACCCAAAGATCCTCTGGGTTTGCACCCAAAGATCCTCTGGGGTTGCTCCAAAAGCATATGCAAAAAATTAAGTGGACAAAAAGTGGTTTAAAAGATGGTTTTAAAGCTCTCTCCTCCCTGCACTGATCCGAAGGGAAAAGGAGTCCCTTCCACAGCCCCCTCCGAAGCAAATCCCGGCAAAGCTGAGCTCGGTGACGGTGGCTGAGATCCCAAAGCCTGTCCTGGAGCCAGCTCAGCCCCTTGGCACAGCTGAGAGCGCAGGGACACTGTGTGAGGAGGAGGAGGAGGAGGAGGAGGACATGCATGGCCCAGAGCCTGGGAGGGAGATGGGGCTGTGCTCCAGGCTCTGCTGATCCCTGGGGTTTGGCATCCCTTCTCCTTCTGGAAGCAGCAAATAGCTGGGGGTGCAGGGGAATGGCACAGAAAGGAGGGAAGGGGATGCAACATCCTCCTTCTGTCCCCTCTCTCTCTTCCCTGGAAAAGTGTTTGGATAAGGCACAGAGCAAAAACCACCGTGGGGCAGGTCCAGGTGCTGGGCGAGCCCAAGGGGCTCCTGGTGCTCTGCCAGGTAAGGGGTCACCTCTGGTGACAACCTCATGGGGTGGCACTGGTTGTTCCTGCATCCCTGGGTGTCCCTCCATCCCGCTGGCAGGTTGGGCATGGTGCCACCTCCCCTGGCACAGCACAGCCACCCCTCCCCACATTTCCTTACCTAAAGGCAGGTTCAAAGATGCTGTCACAGCCCCTGAGGTCTCCTCGATGTTTGTCCCCACTGGCAGCAGGTTTTCCTCCGCTTTCCCAGGGCAGGTTTTCCCTCCTGGCTCCATCCGAGAGCGCTCGAGCCGAGGCAACTTGATCCAGCCTAAGCCCAGAGTGTTACTTAAGCCCAGCTCCCTCCCTCCCACCCTGCAGCCACAGGTGCCCGCATCAGAAACAGGGGCAGGAAATTAAAAAGGATAAGATTTAAAGGTTTTTCTTTATGGGGGAAATCATTTTAAAGGGTTTTTTTTTTGCCAAGTTATTGGGGTGGCTCTGATAGAGCCTTTACCACGCACCCCCCCCGTGAATTCAGCACTGAGGCTCCTTGTTCTGCTGCTTTGGATTTTTGGGGGTGTTATTATTATATTTTGGGGGATTTTATCCCTCTTTCTACCTCAAGCCACTGCCCTCACCCTCAGATCAGAGGGAGGTGACTTCCCAGGACACTTGCAGTCCCCACCAGAGCAAAAACCTCTGGAAATCTGGGGTTTCCACGCATTTCCCATGTCCCAGTCCTACAGGTGATCCTACAGGCGAAGCCCTGGATTTCCCAAGCAATATTACAAGCCATTGGCTGCCAAGATAATGAGAGAAATGGGATTTAAAAGTGTTTCCCCATCCTGCCTCTGGGCCAAACCCCCAAACTGCTCACCTCTGATGTTGCTCTTCGGGAGAATCCACCAAATCCATCAGGAAAATTCTCATCCGTGGGTCAAATAATCCCCTGGAGGGGCCTTTCCCCTCCAGGATTAATTTTTCCTTCCAGCTGGGGCAATATTAATGTGGGATGGAGGGGAAATGGGTGGATTGTACCCCAAAAAAGCATCTCCCAGGGGCTTCAGAGTGGGAGAATAGGCTGGATCTGGGATAAGGAGGAAGGACGAGGCAGGCTGCCCCAAAATCTTGGATATGAGCTGGGAGACAGCCAAGTCCATCCCAAAGGGGTTGGGAATCCCCATGGAACACGGGTTAGGAGGTTCTAGGAAAGCTGTAGGAGATGGAGCAGGGCTGGGTGGGAAGAGCTAAAGGAGGAGATCACAGATCCCGTGGGATCCCCAAAACTAATTCAAATAAAGGGGAAAAGTTGAAAAGATAGGGAAGAAAGGGGGTTCCTTCCACCAGGGAAGTCAGGGGGGGTCTCAACACACCCCCATGACGTGGAAAAGGGGAACGAGTGAATAAACCCTGTGATGATGGAATTATTGGTGTGGGATTTGGCACTATTTTATGAGGCTTTCTAGATCCATGTGCCCCAGGGAGAGCTCGGTTTGGCTCAAAACCTACAGAAACAGGTCAGAGGAGACAAAAAAATCATCTTTGGGATGATCTGGTGCACTGGGAAGGATTAATCCTGTGTCCAGGGGAGGGAAGGGGATGGGGCAGCAGCCCCCAAAATCTGCTCATGGAGCTGAAAATTCCAGTTTCCCACCCCAGAACGGGCTGGGGGGGGGGGGAGTGACCGGTGGGGTTGTTTGGCTGCAGGAGCTCAAGGCAAAGCTCTGTCACATGGCACCCGATTAAATCCCATCCCTGGGATGGCAGAGGGGCCCCCAGGGTGGGATTAGAGAAACCCCGGGATGGTGTTACAGTGGGGTAAGGGGAGGGTGGAGGGGCTGGGATAAAGGGAAATAGGGATTTTTTAGCAAATTTTCTTAAAAAGCAGCTCAAATCCTGGGGGGAAAATCCTCCTGGAGGTTTCAACACAGTATTTGGCCAAATTATGGGCCCCTCCCCAGCTTTGCACACTGGCTGCTGTGCAGGGGGTTGGGGCTGAGCCCTCTCCCACCCTCCCAGAACTCCTGTTTTTTTGGGAGGAGGAACAGTTTTAGGAGTTTTCCTGCCCAAGGAAACCTCCCTTCATCCTCCTCACATCGGCCAAGAAAAACCACTTTGCCTTGACCTGGGAAAAAAAACCATTTTGGGGTGGCTCCCTGGATTCCAGGAGGGTGTCCTGCCCCTGTGCTTCCACAGAAGGGTTTTTTAATACATTTTTTAAGTCTCCTCCCCTGCAAATTGGAGCAACTTTTCCCCCTTCCTGACTCTGCAGAGCTGCAAAGACCTTGAGATTGCCTTTTTATATCCAACAGGGCTTTCCAAGCTCTAAGGATGCTGAGGGGCTCTGAACAAGCTGGGTCGTGGTAGGTGTTTGGAACTGGATTTGCTTTAAGGTCCATTCCAAGCCAAACCATCCCAGGATTCTGGGATTTGCCAGCCCTCGAGGTTCCCTGGGCTGTTGGTCCCCCAGGGAAGGGATGGAGTGAGAGACTTGGAAACACATTTAACCCCCCAGCATCGTGGGAATCCAAGTTTTTGGGTGAAACACCCTTAAAACAGGGACTAAGGGTTATTCCCACTGGGATTTAGGACAGGGACTAAGGGCTATTCCCGCTGGGATTTAGGACAGGGACTAAGGGCTATTCCCACTGGGATTTAGGACAGGGACTAAGGGTTATTCCCGCTGGGATTTAGGACAGGGACTAAGGGCTATTCCCACTGGGATTTAGGACAGGGACTAAGGGCTATTCCCACTGGGATTTAGGACAGGGACTAAGGGTTATTCCCGCTGGGAT
>JAWWMP010000165.1:8775664-8792446 GCA_035047865.1 Dendrocincla tyrannina
TTAGGACAGGGACTAAGGGCTATTCCCGCTGGGATTTAGGACAGGGACTAAGGGCTATTCCCGCTGGGATTTAGGACAGGGACTAAGGGTTATTCCCGCTGGGATTTAGGACAGGGACTAAGGGTTATTCCCACTGGGGTTTAGGACAGGGACTAAGGGTTATTCCCATTGGGATTTAGGACAGGGACTAAGGGCTATTCCCACTGGGATTTAGGATTTAGCCCCTAAGAGAGGCTTCCTTCACCATATACCCTGCAGATCACACCCCACATCCTTTAAGAGCCTTCTTATCACCTTTCAGCCTGCCTGGAAAAGAGCCTGGAGAGCCACAGGGATTTTCCACGTGTGTGGGGTTGCACTTGGGAAGGACCAGCCCTTTCCATCAATATTTTCCTACAGCCTTGAAGCAGCAGCAGTCACAGCCACGGTTTCCCTGCTGGGGATTCTGGTTTGGGGTTTCTTAAATATTAATATTTTTCCAAAAAATAAAGGGAAGTTGTGTGGGTTGGCCAAGAGCAAAGGGAAACTGGTGGGAGCAGCAAAGCCCTCCAGGACTTGGTGTCTCTCCTCGGTTTCCTCCAGTGGGGAGCAGCCTCATCCCAAACTCTTCCTGTGGGGATGGATCCCTTAAAAACCTACACCAAACCCCTCTTTTTTATCCATTTATCCATGCTGGGTGGTGAGAAAGGGGGGATTCCCTGAAGCTGGAAGCGTGGATGCACATGGATATACCATCCTCCTGCTCTCCTGTGGTTTATCTAACGGGACAAGATGCCTTCAGAACCCATCCCATATAAATAAGGGGATGGGTGTCCTTCCCGTTGCAGTTCCCAGCTTTTCCTTTCAGGGACAGTAAAAGCCTTTGGCTGTGCTGGAATTCTCCGTGCCTTAGGGAGTCTTGTGCTCCTTATTCCAGCAGAGTTCAAAATTTCTCAGTTTAAAATTAAAAAAAAAAAAAAAAAGAAGCAAAAAGGGTGATACAGCTTCCAAACCCCCAAATCCTCCTGGAAAGCAATCCCAGACTTCCATGAACTCCACAGCAATCCGGAAAGCGGGACTAGGATTGACAACGTGGCTTTAAAAAGAGAAACAGCCCTTGGAAATGACTGTGGGACAATTGTCCCATCCCTATCCTGTCTCCCAAGCCAGGAGCACCTGGATCCAGGGGGCTCTTTGTGTCCATCCACAGACTATCCAGGCTTTTTGGGAGGGTGTCTCACAAGGAGCAGCAGTTTTTGGGGAAAGGGTGGGCAGGGGAACAGCCTGGAGCACCCAAAATGATCCATGGGTGGTTCATTTTCTAGCTGGAAAGCCACAAGCTCCAGTTGCCACCTCTGGTTGGTGATGATGGGATGGAAACACCCCCTCCCCTGCATCCCTTGTAGCCTCTCTCCCTCCAGGGTGGTGAGAGGGTGGCAGGGACCAAACCCATGGCCAGAATGCACAGTATTCACTAAAATTATTGATTTGAGGAGAGGGGAGCCTGCTGTGCCAAGAAAAACCCCTCTGTGGGGCACTTGGCCCCCCTACACCCCAAGACAGAGCCCAGACACCTTAAATCCAGGGATTATTGCAGCATTCAGACACCCTCAGTGCTCCTGGTCCGAGCTCAGATCCCTCAGAGGACGATGGGGGTGCTGATTTGGGGTGTCCAGAACCAGCACCTGCTTGAAAGGGGCTGTTTGCAGCTCCATTCTCCCCAGAGCCCCAGGAATGGGGCTGGG
The DNA here is from genome assembly GCA_035047865.1 of Dendrocincla tyrannina. NCBI lineage: Eukaryota > Metazoa > Chordata > Aves > Passeriformes > Dendrocolaptidae > Dendrocincla > Dendrocincla tyrannina. Next base: position 8,777,389 of record JAWWMP010000165.1, read on the forward strand.
GCCAGGCCAGATCCATGTGCTGCTCCTCCAGGAAGAGCCTTCAATAAACCCAAACCGTGTCATTTTTATTTTTATTTTTTTTAAAAGCAAGGCACGACTGATGATAAAAGCTGTCAAGAGAGAGCAGCTGCACCCCATAACCTCAGCCCATGATTCTGCTTTTCCAAAATCCCTTGGTTTCCCAGCAAGAGGGGATAAAAGGGGGGATAATCAGGGGGCTCAGCGTTCCAGGGAGATGCTGGGGGTGACCACAGGCGAGGGGGCTTTTGGAAAGGACCTTTCTGCTCCATCTGCCTCTTCCAAAGCTTCCCAGAAATCTGCTGAGCAGATTTGCAGCCCAAATTCAATCCTGGAGACGCCGTTTGGATGATGAGACCAAAATCCCTGAGCCATCACAGGCTGGAAAGGTGCAGGACAACCTTATGGACACCCGTGTGTGTCCCCATAGAGGTGACACTTCCCAGCCACACCCAGGAACATCCTCCCAGGAGATCACCATGGGGTACCCCAGCTCCATCCATCCCTTTTCTTCCTCTGTTTCATGTTCTTCCACCTCTTCTCCTTGTCCCTCTCCTTCGTCCTCCCTTGCCCAACCCCTTCAAACCTCCCACCCCACGGATTTAGGATTTATGGGGTCACCCCAGTGCTGCCCCACAACCCAACCCAGCCTTTCCCCGATGCTGCATCCTCACCTGGGAGGTGAAACTCCCCCCAGAGGCTTCCAGTAATGAATTCCCAGCCCTGAGGAGCTCCCCTGGTTTCTCCCAAAACAGAGCACGAGGCTAATGAGGTTTTGTGCTAATTATAGCAGGCAGGCAGGGCCAGGAGCCCTGCTGAGGGGCTGTGGCAGTGACCACACAGAGCTTTTGGCCGGAGCCCTTTCTGGATTCCTCGGGTTATAAACCACACACCGGGGTTAATCCAGGACAGCAAACCCAAATCCAGCTCCTCTCCAGCTGCCAGATCCAGCTCCCACCCTTCAGCCAAAAAACCCCCTGAAATTAAACAAAACGAAACAGAACCCAACCAAAGAAAACAAACCCTCGTCCAGCTCTCCCCATACAAAGAGCCCCGAGCGAGTTTTAATTCCCCGGGTTAAACTGAAATCAAAGAAATTGGGGTTTTAATGAAGGTGCTGGGAAGGAACAGCCCCAAATTGCTCTCCCAGCCTGGCCCCTTGATGGGGCTCATTTCCCACCCTGGGAGGGTGTGGGTGGACATACAAAGGTGGGATTTAATGAACCCCTTGGAGGGAAACCCCTCAGATAGACACAGGCAGCGCCAGGAAGTGTTTCTGGGACTTGCAGGAGAGGAAAGGATGCCCAGGTACATTCCATAGCAGGTTTGGGATATGGGATTTGTGGTTTCCCTGGCTGTGATGCTTTGAGGGAGCTCTCCCAGGCACAGATCCAGCCTTTCCCATCCCTAGGCATGAAGTGAGCCAGGAGGACACGTGGGCAGAGGGTAAGGGGGATGCCCTGCCCTAATTTAAGGGTGATCCCACACTGTGCATCCTGAGAGGGATCCAGCACCCTAAAATAACATTGCAGGCACTTGGGAACTCAGCTTTTATTGTCACGGGATGCAGCAGCAGATGGTGGGGTCAGTCACGACAGGGGGGGGACAGGAGGGTCACACCACAGGGCCCCAGCACTGGGAATGAGGGAGGGGAACACAAACTCCCAGCCTGGCTCCTTCCTATGCCTTTCCTGCCCCACCCCTGTGCAAAAATTCTCAGCCCACAGGGATTTTCCCTTTGGGAACAGGGTAATTCATGAGCAGAAGGGTCCCTGCAAGCAGCAGCATCTGCACCTCTGGAATCAGCTCCGTTGTGTCCGTGCTCCTGAGTGGAAGGGCAAAGGCATCAAGGGGAAAAGCTGCCCTGGGAATCCTCTGGGATGGAGAAATGGGATCTGAGTCTAAGGGTTCAAAGAGCATCTGAAATCTGGGCAGTTCCATTCGCCTCCCGTCGGGATGGGCTGTCCCGGTGAGGTGGAAATGTCAGAGCCGGGGGGGGACTTGGAACCTTGGAAAGAAGGGAGCAGGTGGTGGATCCAGCAGGGATGGAACATCTGCCACCCTTCTCCCAGGGTTTATTTACAGTGTCACTAGAGGAGAGCGAGCCAAGGGGGTCTGAAATGTTAAAATATGAGTTTTTGGGAAAGCCAGAGATTAACAGGCTTCTTCCCCCACTTTAAACAGACTCCAGTTTGCTGTCATGTGCCCTTGGGTCCAGCTGTGTGCAGCCAGTTGGGAGAGGGGCTCCAGCAGCACCCCCAGAGCCCCTTCAGTTCCCAAACCCAGGGGAAAACTGGGATGGAGACGCAGCCCTGGGCTCTGACAGGAGCAAACCAGCCAGCCTGGTTCTTTGTGGGGACAGAGAGGGACACGGTCCCTGTCACCCACTGAGGGCACTTCGGGGTGGGCACGGGCAGGGATCACCCCCAGAGCAGCCGGATGGGCTGGAAGGGTTGGAGAATCCAGGGGGTTTTATTCTCCAGCCACGCTGGGCAGCAGAGTCCATCCCCAGGGCAGGGATGGCTGGGACATTCCAGGAGCCAGCATCGTGGGGGCTGGAGTTGGGGCACAGGTGGCTTAGGGAAGGGGGAAAGCACCCCCAGATGTGTCTGTGCAGGGTCAGAGCCTCCAAAGGTTGGCCCAACACCACCCAAGTCACCAGGGGCCACGTTGGCTGCTTGACTGCAGCGGAGGAAGAGGCAGCAAAGGGGTCAGAGGGACGAAGAACATCTTCCCTGCTGGCACAAAGCCCGTTTGGAATAACTCACGGGCTCTCTTATCCCAACCCCACCCTCCCCACTCTCCACCTTCCCCTCCGGGGAGCCACCACCCACCCTCCATCCCGGGGCTGGAGCAGCAGGATGAGCCATCCCTCCCTCCTGGCTGGGCAGGAGCCAGGATGCTCACTCGGGGATGTAGTCCCTGAAGGAGTTAAAGCTGAGGCTCCGGCCCGCAGAGTTCAGGGTGGAGCTGGCCTGCATCTTGGGGATCTTCTCCATCAGCTTCGACACTGTCCTCCTCTTGAAGGAGCCCGGGGAGAAGTGCCCCTGCCTCAGCAGCTCCTGGTAGAGGCTGCTGAACACGGCCACGGGCTCCTCGTAGCTGTCCCGCGTGGAGATCTCGTAGAAAGGAAGCTTCAGCGCCTTGGAGAGGTTCTCCCCATCCTCCGTGGACACCATCCTGTCGAACTGCAGGTCCTTCTTGTTGGCCACGATGACGACGGGGGGCTGCTCGGCGCCGGCGCCGCGCTTGGGGCTGGAGTGGAGGTGGTTGATGAGGAAGCAGAGCCGCATCACCTCGTCGAAGCTGCAGCGGTCGGTCACCGAGTACACCACGGCGAAGCCATCGCCCCACTTGATCTTCTCCTCGATCTGCAGGGAGTCCTCCTCCTGCCAGGGGCACACAGGCTCCCATCAGCGCCTCTGGGATTCCCACACAACCCAGAAAACCTCCGCAAAAAGCCCCATCAGCATCTCCGGGAAGGGTCTGCAGAGAGCAGTGACCTGGGGCAGGGACGGGGTGGCTTGGGTAGTGTGGCACATGGGGACAGCCACCAGCCCTGTCCTGGCATGGGTAAGGTGGGAACCACTGCTCCCTGGAGCCACCAGGATGCTCCACTGGCAGAGCTGCATCACACACCAGTAATGGGAACATGGAAACAATTACCTGAGGGCACACTGTGACATTAGAGAGACACAGATTCCCCCAAAACACCCTTTTTCTGAGACAAACACCACGATGGATACTCCACACACCACGGATTAAGGGCGGTGGGAGAGCAGGGGTTGCCTTCAGTGGCACCTTGCTCTGCTCCCACGGTGTTTCCCCGGGCTCTGGATGGCCTGAGCTCACCTGTCCTGCCGTGTCGAGGATCTCAAAGTGCACCATCTCCCCATCAATGATGGCCACGTGCCTGTAGATCATTTCTGGAGGGGGGACAGGCAGGAAAGGAGTGTGAGAGAAGCCACAGCCCGGGTGGCTTCGGTGAAGCCGTGCTGGAGAAGTGGATTTTCCACCATTCCACAGCCCAATGCCAAGGCCACATCTTGAACCAGCCCATCTCCCCATGCCCTTGTGGCATCAAGCCCAGCATCTCCCACGGTACCAGAGGTCCCAGCACATCTGGATGGCTGAGAGGGCAGCAGTGACCAAAATGTGGGAGCAACGTGGGGTCATGGAGCAAAAGAGGGAAAACAGATCATAACAATAAAAACAGAAAGGGAAAAGGGGATTCAGGAGCCAGGGAGATGCCAGGATGGCTGAGGGGCAAGGAGGAAGAGGAGGGAATGCAGTGAGTGTGGGACAGTCAGCTCTGCTGGAGCACCAAGGAGAAGGAGTTTCCCTACCTAGAGTTGGATCATAGTCTCCAATGAATCGCCTGGTGATGAATCGGACGGTCAACGCTGGAAAAAAACCCACAACAAACCCTGTTATGGTGGTCAGAACAAAGTGCAGGGTCACAACAGCTTCCTGAGGCAGGAGGGATGGAACCTGGATGTGTGGGAAGGCTGGAGCAGGATGGGCAGGAGGCACAGGGCAGGAACCTGGCACCAAATTTCATGGAATTCATCAAAAGGCCAAAGTGGGAGGAACACAAGACAAACCAGGATCTCCTCCTGGAGAAACCAGCCCTGGAAGTGACACCAGGAGCTGGGAGAGGAGCTGAGCCAGCGTCCTGAGGATCAGCCCATTCCAGGCCCTCACATCCCTGGGAATTCACATCCCTGGGATGCTGGGCACAACTGGGAGCCAGTTTCATCCTTGCAAGGCATCCAGCACCTCAGTCCAGCACCAACACAGGGATCCAATCCCTTGGAATGATTTTTCCTCCTTGCAAGGGCAAGGAGCAGCAGGAGCAGCCACAGCTCGGGTAATGAAACCCCCTCATCCAATTACAGGTTTCCCTGGGCCAGAGCCAGGCCAGGACAATTCCCAAATTGCTGGCAGGGTGAGGGCTGCTGGTGCTGGAGCCTTGCCCAGCCACTCCATCAACACAGCCAGGGCTCTCTCCTCGCTGAGTCTCATCAATCCCAGCCAGCCAGACCGAGGCACCCAGACCTTGGCTCCAGAGCAGGGCTGGGAGGTGGGTGAGCTCACTGGGCACTGCAAAGAAACCCCAGAGACCCTTCAGATTTTCCTGTGAGGGGTAGGAAAAGCTTTGCCACGGTGCAAAGTCTCCAGGTGGGAATTTCCAGCAATGGGGAGAGAGGGCAGGGCTGACTCTCAGCTGGAAATGAGGGAAAAGCAAAGTTTTTCTAGGTAATGAAGGAATTTGGAGATGCTGAAAATCCTGTTGGTGCTAGTGGCACCTTGGCTTGGGCCAAACCCTGCAGCTCCAGCTGCCAGGAATAATTTGGGAGCAGCTCTGGAACAGCAGCAGCACCACGGGGACCTGGCTTTGGGTCATGGAGCTGAAAACCCACTGGGGCAAAGGCAATGGGAGGGTGAAATGATACAGCCAATGCCAAAGGAGGCAGCTCAGGGTCTGGTCCTGACCTAGGGAAGCTCCTGGTGCTCTAGGAGCTTTTTGGAGTCTGGAAAAGTGACCACCACAGGTGACCAGGTGCATCCATGAGATCCTGGGATCATCCAGGGCTGGGGATGCTGCGGTTCAGAGGGAAACCCTCCCCAGGGATTTTGGCTGGAGCATCTTTCCCAGGCAGCTGCTTTGGAAACGTGGCTGGAGGGGGGAATTTTGGTTGGGAAGCTGAAGAGAGTCCAGAAGCACCGGTGGAAGTGCTGCTCGAGCCCTTCAAGGTGCTAATGATGGTAATGGAGGTGGGAGTGAAAAGCAGTGGAGAGGCTGAGAGCTGGCTTGGAGAGGAGACAGGAATGGAGAGTGAAATTAGAGGAAAATGAGTGGGAACAGGGGGGAAAAAGCCCAGCAAGAGCGAGCCAGGAGGGAGAAGCTGCACACCAGGTGCCACCGCAGCGGGAGGAAGGGAAGAGAGCAGGAGTGTGACCAGAGGATAAACCTCGGCACAGCCAGGATGGGATGAAAACCCCTCCAGAAACACAAGGAGGGAGGGAAAATCCGACACCGAGCCAGAGTGGCGCTCTGAGCTCACCTTCCCTGGCCAACCTGGGGTCAGTTCAGCCCACGTGCCCATCAGAAGGTGTCCCCAGTGTCCTGTCCTCACAGACCCACACCAGACCAGGCAGGGTCTGTGTGTTTATCCCAGGACTGTGGCATCCCACCCAAGCCAACAGCCCCAACAGCATCTCCTGCCTCCCACACCTGCCCGGCTCCTATTTGGGGGGTTCACCAACCCCTCACCCCATCTGTGGGTTTAAACCTGCCCAGCAGGGGAAGGGATTTGATGGAGAAACCAGGTAATTAAGCCAAACTGCTCTGAGAAGATAACCAGGGATCCCTGCAGGAGGCACCTCTCAGCACCTTCAAAGAGGCGACGGAATTATCGGGGTGGGGGAGAGGGACGAGCCAGGCTCGGTCTTTAGAAGGCACCTGATTGTGTGTCATATGTCAGGCAGCCACCCAAAGCCGAAGCACATGGCGTGGGATGAGAAGAGGAGCCAATTAGATTGATTAAAAATTGGCTGGAGTGCAGGAACACGAGTGGAGCTGCCAAGGGGGGAAGTGGCCACAGGCGGAGCAGCCGCGGCCACCCAGCCTTATAAGGAGGTTTCTTTCCCCATCCTGGACATCAGGAACCTCTCTGAGGAGAGCCCCGGAGCTGAAAGGGTTAACTGTGCATTAAATTTGGGCTCCAGGGGGTGGCTGTGGGTTCCAGGGGTGATTTACCTGGCGTGGAGAGGGCCGGGCACCTTGTGATCCCACGTGCCCCACGTGCTGCCCTGTTTGTGCTGCTGTGGAACTGCATCCAGCACTGATCCATCTTCTTTCTGTCCACGTGCTGCAGGCAGAGCTCTGCTCTGGATTATGGCAAAGTTTACACTGGGCTGCAAGCAGCAGGGGATAACACAAGCCCTGGCCAGGCTGGATTTCCAGCTCCTGAGAGTGATTTGCACAGCCCAAGATCTTTAAACCACAGGGCTGCGTCCAAAACCCATCCCTGTTTGGAGGGTCTGGGACCTCAGATCACCACATCCTAAAAACCCCACTCTTGCTGAGAATTAAGGAGGTTTTTTTTCCCCCTTTTGCAGCTGCCCAGATGTGAACTAACCTTTGGTTGTGCCCACCCCTTGGCTCTCCCAACCTGGCTCTCTGTCCCACAGGGTGGATGCAGCAGCTTGTCCTGATGATGCTCTGGGGTGGGGCCCACTCACATCCTGCCAGGACAGGAGCTTGGCAGCTCAGAGATGGATCCAGATGAAATCCTTCTCCTGCTTCCAAACAGAGGATTTCCCTGTTCCCCCCTCCTATTGCATCTCCATCTCCTGGCCAGGAGAGACTCCTTCCCACCTGTGGGACCATCTGCCTCCCCCGTGTCCTCCTCAGCCCCACAGAAGCTCCAGTGATGATGATGCTCTTGGCTTCTTCCTCACCTTTCCCACTCTCAGGTCCGTCCCCTGGGGTGTCACCTGCCCTGCCAGGCAGGGATAGCACAGAACAGTGTCCTTGTCCCCAGCACTGCAGGCAGCAGGACCAGGGAAGGTGACACAATGTCCCTTCACGGGGGAGGACGTGCAGAACAGCACCCAAGGGACACAGATGGAGAGAGATGTGTCCCAGGGGCTGCGCCCTGTTCCTGGCACTCTCCTCAGCACGAGCCACGTATCAATTACCTCCCTGTGCCCTGACTCCATGGCCTCTGTCACTGTCACACTGGTGAAAACCCCACTGCTGGAGGACGGGAGGGTTGATGGCCCAGCGGGTGCCACGGCTGAACCCAACTGGAGGAACTTTTAAAGACCCTCAGCACAATCCCACCCGACAGAGGAGGCACAACAGCCCCTCATCTGCCTGCAGGAGGGGCCTGAAACTCCCAGGGATCTGCTCTGTGCCATGTGGGAGCCACATGTGCTCAGTCTGGGGTGGGGGAGAACCAAATATGTGCTGTACAACCATCCCCCTCAGCTCCGTCTGCTCCTTCAAGGCCAAATACTGCCCTGGTGCTGGGGGTGCCCCAGAGCTGAGCCCCATCCCGTGCTCCCGTGTTGCTGCTGGAGAGCTGGGAGCTGCCTCTTTTCATTTCAACATTTATTTAATTACGAATTTTCACTAATGCCAGTTGGTGTCCACGGAAAAGGAAATCCAACAGGAGCGGCGCCTTCGCAGGTGATGCTTTTTCCAGAGGGGCAGGACCCTCCCTGTCCCCAAGGCCATGGCAGCTTGGCCGTGTCCCTGCCTGGATCGTGGATCACTGGAATAAATCCCTGCTGATCCACAGGGATTCACACCTTCCCTCGCCTCCGACCCGCCCCTGGCACGCCGGGTGCTGCAGGGCACACCTTTGCCCTCCCCAAAGTGCTCCCAGCCCGGGATGGAGCAGCGGGAAGGGATGGAGTGAAGGAGGGAGCAGAGGAGCATCCCGATCCCCCCACCGTGCAGAAGGCGCAGGGAAAAGGATGTTTTCCCGAAGGAAAACCCCGCAGGAGGCTCCGCAAACCTCCCTGCGGGCGCTGGGAATGAGCGGCGAGCTCCCAACACCTGGGAAAAACCCAAACCCGAGCCCGGCTTTTGGGAAAACTCCCCCCGGGTCACCCACGTCCCACCCCGGACTCACGGCCCCGCGCCCCCGGGACCTCTTGGACACGGGGAAAAACCCCCCGTGGGACGAGCCCCGACGGCAAAGTGTCCACGCAGGAAACCCGGCGGGAGGGAAACTCGGTGCTGTGGGACACCGGGGGAGATTTTTCCCAGCCCGGCTTTCTAAAGGACACGGGAGGGTCGCTCCCTCCGCCCGGGAAGGGGACAGAGGGGACATACCGGGGGGATGCCAGAGGGGTGTCGGGGGACACCGGGGAGATGCCAGGGGGGTGTCGGGGGGCACCGGGGGGATGCCAGAGGGGTGTCGGGGAGTACCGGAGGGGCAACGGGGGATACCGGAGGGGCACCGGGGGATACCGGAGGGATGCGGGGGATGCCGGAGGGGTGTCGGTGGGTACCAGGGGGATGCCAGAGGGGTGCTGGGGCATACCGGAGGGATGCCGGGGGGGTGAAGCGGAGCCCCCCGTCCTACCTGTCTTGCCCACGGCGCTCTGCCCCAGCACGACGAGGCGGAGGGTGCGGGCCGGGCTGAGGCTGACGGAGCGGCGCAGGGGCCGCGGGAAGCTCATCCCGCCGTCGGGCCGGGGCTGCCCCGGGCTCCGCCGCCGCTCCGACGGGCAATGCTCCAGCGGCTCCGCCCCGGGGGCCGGGCTGGGCTCAGCCCCGGGCGGCACCGGCTGATATCGCCCTCCTCCTCCTCCTCTTTCTCTTCCTACCCTCTGTCATCCCGTGTTCCCGAACCGCGCCTCAGTTTTCCCCCGCACCTTTCGCTGGCGGTCGGGATGGATGCTCAGCCCAAAAAGGGCAAAGCCAAGGCTGGACGGGGCTTGGAGTGAGCTGGTCTAGTGGAAAGTGTCCCTGCCCGTGGTAGGGGGTGGGAACTGGACGGGCTTCGAGGTTCCTTCCAACCCAAATGCTCGTGTGACTCCGTCAGTCTAAGAAAGAGAGGGAAGAAGGGAGAAGTGGTGCAAACAACTCCCCAGCCAGGGGAACACGGGCAGGGTGGTGCCTGCCCCCAAATCTCTACCTGAAATCGTGATTTTCTCCACGTCTGTGCAAAAGACAAGTTAATAAAGACAAGAGGAGGTGGCTCAGTCTTTCCCCTCATCCCCTCTTTCCCTTGACCACGATCAGGGCAAGGAGGAAATCCTGGCTCCAACACAAGCCAGTGACAAAATCCCCCATGGTTACCAAAGAACAAGGACTTCACAGCAAGCCTAGGACCAAAGTTTGTGTGGTTTTGGTGCAGCAGTACCACCAGGCTGTTAAACGCCAGTGAAGGGTGTACCCAGGACCAAGGTGTGCAGGCAATTTGGAAACAGCTCAGAGCAGTACCTGGAGCGGGCACAGATGAGTGTTGGATGTCCTGGGAAGAAAGGAAAAGCCTGGCAAGACCTTGGGCAACACCTCAACCATGCCCAGCAGCCCCCAGGATGCCGCTGGCCCGTGGGGTGCAGATCCCAGGTGACACCAGTGCCTGCAGAAGGGACCTGGCTGAGGGCGTGGGGCCCTCAAATGCTCACCCCAGGAACTCAGTCCCTTCCCCAAAGGCTGCAGCCGTTTCTCTGGCACAGGGATCTCTGCCTCACCACCTCGGGGGACTTGGCACAGCCCATCTGGTGCTCGAGGGAACATGAATCCATCTGATATTTATAACCCCTATCAGGTGTCCAGAGGGAACATCACCGGTGCCTATGGAGATGTCAGCACTCACCCAGCCCAGGAGGGTTATCAGGAGCACAGGATTAGAGCTGGAAAGGGGTCCTGGATAACACAGAGAGCCCTGGAGAGAGGGCAGACCTCAGCCAAAAACCCATCTTGCCATCACACGTGTCTCCCTGTGCAACTGGGAGCCACTGGGAAGAGCCCTGCTGCGGCCTCTCCAAAGGCAGGAGACACACTCATGGCAACATCTGGGGCCCAGAGAACAAGAGCGAGGCAATAAAACTTGGATTTTGGGACAAAAAGCTGATTCCCAGCTGGGGAATGGGGAGATGTCAAGAAAAAGAAGTCTCCGTTGTGTTCCTTCCCTATTTTTAGCTCCATTTCCTACGGAAATGAGATGTCTGCAATCAAGTCCTCTTCTTGCCTGGTCCTTTGTGACACCAGTTTTAACACATTGCCTGATTTCAGTCGAATGAGGGGGAAGCCACAGAGAGAATAATTTTCCTGCGAGTTGTGTGACAAAAAAAAAATGGCCAAATTTGATGGCAAAGCAAGCCTTGGAATTCTCAAAAGTCCAGAACTGGCCGGCAGGTTCCTGATTGAGGGAATCCAGAGTAACAATTCCCTGCTGCTCCAAGGGATGCTCAGGTTCCTGCTGCCCTCATGCTGGGAGTCACACCTGCACACTTCTACCTGCCTTAATTTCTCCCTTCTCACCACCCCCAGGACCAGGCTGGATTGCATCACCATGACCCTCCAACCCAATACCAGCTGCTCCAGAAAAATATCTCCCTGGATTCTTTAGGGAAAGGTCAGCGTGGGCCCTGGAGCTGGAGGGGTTTGGTGTCCCTGACAGCACATCTGGGGACTACCCAGAGAAACTCCTACTCCTCCTTGGCACGGTGGGAGCCCCATGTGTGTTCCCACAGGAACACTCAGTGCCACGTCCCACGTTTGCCAGGGAATATTTGGCTGGGTGACAGTGGAAACAAGAGTTTCTCATCACTGAGGAAGCCACCTGTGGCAGAGCCAGGTGGGAGAGGTGCAGATATTGCTTTCTGCTGAAATGTTTGTGGTCAGCCCATCCCAGACTTGCCAGTTTTTAAAGACTCTGGGAAAGAGGCCAAGGGGCTGCCATGAATCATGGCCCTGCAAACCAAAATCAGCTGAAATCAAAAGCTGGCCTAAAGCAAGGAGCCAAATCTCCTCGGGCTGCAGTCTCAGATCAGGGGGATCCTATTCCATGATCCAAACCACTTCCCCACTGGATCATCAGCTACGTGACAGCTGCCAAAAAAAAAAAGGAACTTTGCTGCTCCTGCAAGAGAGCAGTGGTGTGGCTTTTATTTAGGAAAGGAAAATCAAATAACAGCAGCCCCTTTTCTCTCCATTAGATGATCTAAAGGTGTAGAATGCCAGCAGGTCCATGCAGGATCCAATTCCAGTTCAAGAATGAACTGGTGTCTCAAAGAGTACCACGAGGTTTAGCTCCACTCCAGAGCCTCCCCTTGAGGGACTCAAACCTGTTTCCAGCTAATCTGTCACATCTAATTGTCACTCACTAATGACTTCAGTGTGCATCTCCCCTGCAGGAGAGTTAATGCCACATGGATCCACCAGGGAATGCTCTCCAAGCATATAACCAAAGCCATTGCCCTGTCAATAAACATATTTTGGGTTGCTACAGCAAACCCAGCACCCCCAAGGGTCCTCCCAGCCTTCAGTCCCTCATCTTCCTCATCCTCTTCGTGGATGAGCTCCCTTCCTTCCAACACCGACCCCTGACCCTCCTCCAGCCCTGAAACCACGTCCACACTGAGGAGCAGGGACACAGCTCCCACTTGCTTTGCCATGTGCTATAAATAGGGAGAAGAGCAAACAGAACAAAGGCCCCAAACCCCAGCACTGCTCAGGCATTCTGGACTTCTCCATGTGGGATTTGCATCAGCCTGGACCTGCTGGGGAAGCATTCCCTTTGTTTTCTGTGCTGAGGGAAGGGTTGGAAGCATTGGAATCCTCTCAGATTCCCAGTAGATGCCCCGTGCTCTGGCTCTCCAGCCTCCTTCCAGGGGGCACAGACATCACAGCCCAGGTCTGGCTCTTGTCCTGACATCAATTTCCACCACGGATCAGGACAAACCTGCTTTGGGGAGAAGATCCTGTTCTTAAACTCTTTAAGTGCTATTTAACACAGGGGAAAAGGGGCACAAGGATCATTCCCCAACACATCAAGCCACATGGAGACCTGGGAGTTCTCCATGGAAAAATGTGGGTTCTTGCTTTCACTTGGAATGGCAAAAAGCTTTTCTTTAAAAAAATAAAGGTTAAAAGAATCCACTTTTCCCCCAGCCTGAATAATCCCACTGAAACCTGAATATTCCCACTAAAACCTGAATCTTTTGCTCTAATTTTGTATTACAAGCTTTTCAAACAACAAAACCTCCTGCTAGCCATTGATTTTCCCTTCCTGCACTTTTCTCCCCCAAAATGCTGTGAAGCCACCCCAATTCTGTACAGCATCTCACCTGGATCACAAGGACATCCCCAAGGGCTTTTGGGGGGGGATCACTTTTACAGAACTTAAACCATTTGCTTTTCTTTTGACTCCACACACGCCTCTTCCCTCCCTGAATCTCTTGTCATTTCCAAGTGTTTCTTCCTATCTGGGAAGGACAGAACATTCCTGCTCCATCCCCTTAAAGCCAAGACATGCTGTTTCTTAACCTAAACACAGAGGGACTGGCTGTGGGTTTCCAGTCCAATTCCTTCAGCTGGCAGTGCTGCTTCCACCGTGCCCTGGGAACAGCCTGTCCCCAGAGGAGCACACCCCGTGCCAGCCCACAACACCCTCTGCCTGCTGTTGGGATCTGTGGACCCAGCACGGAGCTGGAATCCCCCGTGGGAGAAAGGGAAGAGGTGGGAGATGATTTTTGGAGGGGTCCCCTCCCCACCCCCTTCCATTTGTAAGAGCTTGGGAACAAACCAAGCCGCCCATCAGGTGTTTAAAACTGGGTGTCCAACCTCAGCAGCAGGGAAGGGACAGCCTTCCCAAGGGTTATCTGTGCCCCAGGATCCAAAATGGGAAGGGATTAGTCGACCTCTGCAGAGCCAACTTAACCCCAGTCCCCCCTGGATCCTTCTCCAGCTCAAGTCAGACAGGTGAGATGCAGCCAGAGCCACCAAACCTGGCACCTCGAGTGATGTCCCAAAGGGATTGGGAGATTGGACAGCCAGAACAAGGCCCAGATGGAGCAAAACTTCCATTTCCTTCAGCACAGCATTGTGGCAACCTCAGTCCCAGGAGGAGCCACAGTGTGGGAGGGGCACCCTAAGATGGATTTCCTCCCAGTTTGAAGCAAGATATTCCCTAGGGAAGCAACAAGGTGAGCAGGGCTCATTATTCCTTCCCATGGGGGCTGTAGGGAATCCCACAGACACCCCCAGAGCCTGCTGAGAGCTCCAGAAACTTCTCCTGGTTGATATTCAGCCCAGAAATACCTACAGACCTTGGCTGGACACACTTGATTTCCCAGGTGCTGCTCAGGAAAGGGCAGTGCTCACCATGTAGGCAAGGAAAATACTGGGATCTAGACATGGAATACACTCAGTAGGTCAAATCCCAACTCTGGAATAGCCACAAAGCCCCTCCTGAGCCACCAGGGTCTTATTCTGAGTGTTGAATGTAGTGCTGCTCACCTTTCAGAGAGCAACTTCCCAGCTCCATTTCCCACTGCTAATCCTCCAGAAGGGTTTTCACCCCTTGGCACCATCTGGGAGTGGATCTGGGACCCTGCAGTCACCTTGTTTCAATCAGTCCCACGGGCTGTGGGTCACACTGTACCCCAGGATATTCCCTGCCACGAATGACACGACCAGAGCTGAATTCCTGAAGCTCTCAGAAGGCAAAAGGATCCATCAGGGATGAAAAGCCAGCCATGGATCCCAGGTGTTTAAAAACTCCTGGCAAATAAACCACCAGCAAGGCCGAAATGAGAGTTTAAATAAAGTATTTCATTATTTTAAAAAGAAAGCACGTATAGGTTCCCATTTCCCACTCCAGCAAGGAGTCCAGAACTTTCCAATGATGAGGCAGTTTGATTTCCATGATGCTTCCCAGGCAAACACACCCCACCCATCAGGCCAGACACGGGTAGATTTCGATGGTGTTGATCCTGAGGACGGTCTGGGGATTTGTAATGACTGAAAAAAGAAGGAAAAGAGGCAAAATATAAAGATCAGGTGACAGCACAAACCTGGTGCCAGGGCTAGGCTGGCACACAGCTGCATTCCCTGGGGTTGGCATGGCCAGGAGGTCCCAGACTGGACTGGAGCAGCCTGGTCAGGGCTTTACCATCCATTCCATACAAACCCAGCCCCAATTTTTCCCTCTCTGAGAGAAGGGAGAGTCCTTTGGCAACCAAACCCTGCCCCAGGACCTTGTTGAGGCTCCTTGGTACCTGTGCCCACACATCCCAAATCCTTCCAGCTTTGGGAAGGGAACAGGATTGCTTTGCTGCCACCAAGGTCGGGGAACACAGAAAGGGAATATGAAATCCTGGTGCTCTGGGACACACAGGACACCTTCTTCAGACCCTCCCACCCCCAGCAGGGAAGGAAAGGTGGCCTCCCCCTCTCACTTTTCTTCCTCTGGTAGTTGCGCTTCTTCCTGAAGCGCATGGTGATTTTGGGCCACGACTCTGTCTTCTCAATCACTGTGGCCTCCACACGGACCAGGTCCTTCCT
>JAWWMP010000165.1:8792706-8832573 GCA_035047865.1 Dendrocincla tyrannina
CTGTGGCCTCCACACGGACCAGGTCCTTCCTTTAGGAAAAAAAAGGTGTTAAAAGCATCATTCTTTTGTTATGTTCTCCTGCCAGGGAGCAGGTTTCATCCATCATTCCATCTGAGCAGGCAGGAGGGAGAGGAACCTGCAGGAACTTGTGGGATTGCAGCAAGATAAATTCCCCTGGCACCTTCAGGTGATCTCCTGTGTCCTGTTTTGCTTTTGGGACAGGTTCAAGCCATCCATGGCCCTTTCTCCTGAACAATAATGTCCTTGCTCCTCTCCTGATGACCACAGAAACCCTTCCTCCCTCTTTAAAGCATCACAGGCAGCTGGAAGAACATCTCCCCTTGCTCACCTGAGGAAATCCTGGCCAAGGCTCAGCGCCTCAGAGGGATTCATCCCACTTGTTCTGGCAGGCAGCACAGCCAGTGGCTGCTGGAGCAATTCCCTTCTCCTCCCACACACCTCTTGTGCCTCCCACTCCTGCTCTGTCCTCTTTGTTTCCCCCAGTTTGGAAGGGCAGATGGGGACTCATTGAGGATTTCGGGTACTGCTCAGGGGGAGCTCAGGTGAGACCCCCTCAAAGGCCCAAATCATTGCTGGGTCTCATCTGTACACACAGCAAATCCCCAAATCCTAGCCAGGGCAGATCCCTCCTCCCTGAGGATGAAGGGAATACAGCTTTTAGGTGAGGAAAACCAGAATAACTCACCCACACCCCCCACCACCTCCTGCCCACCCAGGGCTTTGCAGAGCTCAGAGAGAGGAAATCCCACCCCCAAAAAAACCCCAACCACCACCAAAAAACCCACTTTGGGTTCTCCAGTTGCTCCCTGAAAAACTCCAGAGCTGGAAAACAAGGTGGTGGAGGCAGGACCAGCTCCCTGTGTGCACTGGGAAGGTGAGAACCTCCAAAAAAACCAGCCAGAGTGGAGCTCTGGCCAGGGGGTTTTGAGTCAGAGCCACAGGGGAGGAGGAGCAGCCACTCTTCCATGCACAGCACTGCAGAATCCCATTAAAAGCTCGTTAACTTTGCCACAGGAAGACATTTAAAGCTCATTTTGCTGACAAACTGCTCTGCCTGCACTTGAAGGAGGGCAGAAGGGGAAGCCCATGCAGCCTAAATTGTTCCAGCAAGGTCACTGGGAGGCCAAAGGCTTCAGACAGTCACCATCTCTCTTCAAAATCCACCCTGGGGGCGGTGATTAAATCAGAGACTGAATCCTGGAGGGAGGAGGGAACTGATGTATCTGAAGTCAGGGCCTCACTCAAGAAAACAGACATAAAAATCTGAATTTTAAGAGGCCACTGTGTGACCCTGCCATGCCAGCTCCAGGATGTGACCCAGATCCAGCACCACCGAACCACACACGAGCCCTGCAATGCTGAGGGAGAAGGCAGAGGGCAAATTGCATCCCAGCACTGAAATTTGGGAGCTGAACCTCCTGGATTCCTGAGTTCTTCTTGGACAAAGCACCAGGAACTGCTGGTGAGAGGCTGAAGCACAACAGAAACCAGCTTGGGGGTGAAGAGCACGTGGACAGAAAAAGCTCTCAGCAAAACAGAGCCCAAGGAAGAAGAAAAAAATAAAAATAAAAATAAAAATCTCTATCAAACGTTTTAGGTATGAGTGGAATGTCCATAAAAACAAGAAGGGGGTCACACATTTCCCAGAGCCTGACACAGCAGCCAAACGTTCCATGGCAAAGCACAGGGGAGGGGATTTTTGCAGGGGGTGACAAAAACCCCACGCTGAAACCTCAGAGATCTGAGTTGGGTGTCGTCATGAAGCAGAGAAAAAGATCCAGGAGAGCTCCAACCCCCCCCAGGAGGATCATAACTCTTGGAGGTCATCATTCCAGCTCGTGCCCATGTGCCAGGCAGGGCATCCAGTGACCCCAGGGATTCCAGAGCAGGAGCCAGCCAGGAGCTCCCAGAATAGCCTCCACCACACAGATATGGGCTGGGGCACTGCTGCTTTTCCAGGGTTTAAAGGAGTGTCATCATCCCAGGAGGGACCAGAGAAACAGGACACGTTTGGGAGCTGATGGGGGGAAGCCTCTCAGGCACGGGGATGTTTATTTATAAAACAAAATTAAAACAAAACTGCCTTTAATCTCACCCAGCCCTTCCTCTCCTCTCCAGAGTGTCTGTGGTTTAGGGAACAGTGTGGGAAAACTGGAGGGTGTGCTGCTGGTGACATCCTTTCCTTCCTTCTTTCCCTTTTCCCTTCTTCTTTACCCTTCTCCCTCCTCTTCCTCCCTCCCCTTTCCCTTCTCCCTCATCCTTCTCCATCCCTTCTCCTTCCCCCTTCCCTCAGCCCACAGCAGAGCTGGCATTCAGGTGGTTTCCCTGCAGCTCAGAGGGTGATGGCATCTTCTCCCCAGCCTTCCCTCTGCCTGACCAGCCTCCTCCTCCTCCTCCTCCTCCTCTCTGGGGTCTCCACATGGCAAATCCAGCACGCAGAGAGATGCAAAGAACCACCCCAGGGCCCTCTGGAGCAGAGCTGGGAGGTGGATGGTGCTCCTGAACTGCCTGATGTGGCACCCTCCCTGTCTGCAGAGCTTGGCATCTCACAGGAAATCAAATAAAAGTCCATTTCTAGGCCTAAAAATGAGATGGCCCTTCTCTGCATCATTATCTGACAGCACCTCACAGAATCCCAATGATCTGCTATCCCAGAACCACTTCCAGCACTGTTAAAAGGACTGGCACCCCCCCAAAATTCTGTCCTACACAGGGACCCGAGGCAGGAACCACAAATAACTCCTAAATACCACCAGCCCCTGGTGCCACAGAGAGACTCAGCAGTGAAACCACCCCAAACCAGGTGCTTTTTCTATCCTGAACCTCAAAAGCCACCAAGAAATACTTTTCAGGTGTTCAAGCTCCCCCTTACCTGGCCATTCTTTGCCAGAGAAAGCCAAAGTTTCCCCCCAGCCAGGGCTTCCAGGTACTCTGAACACCTGAAACACACCTTAACCTGGGTGTTTTCCCACTCAAAACCTCTTGTCCCAGGGAGAATAACAGGTCCTCAGCTTTGGCTGAGTAATAACACCACAACCCTCTTCCAGGGGTTCTGTCCAGCAAGTCCTACAGCCCTGGGAAGGAGACAGTGCCAAGGGATAAACTTCTCCCAAGCTCTCTGATTGCTGGGTTACTTGACTAAGAGGAAGGGGAGAATTAGGGATGCTAAAATCAAGATTAAAACCTGCTGGGGGGGGGTAAGGCAAAGGCAAAAGGGTTAAAAACCCAACTCAAATTAAGGCATTAAGGGATGGGAAAGGATTTCTGGGTTATTTGGAGATGACTATCACCAAAATTAGGGTAAGGGAGTGAAGACCTTGAAGAGGAAGATCTCCTGCTAGTTTGTGCAAGGAGAAAAAGATCCAGCTGAGGTGAATATCCTGGGCAAGAGAGGCTGATGAGCTCCTTTATTGGTGATCCTTTCAAATGGGCTGGGAAAAGAGCTGCTAAATCCCAATTGCAGAGCCCTGAAGCTACAATTCAACATAAAAATGTAAAGATAATTCCTTTATGAAGCATCTTACCCCAGCAATGGCCTTCCAATGAGCGTGAAGTCATCAGCACCAACCAGCAAAACCTGGAGGAAAATAAATCAGCCATAATTCCCTGCCACATTGTCCCAGCAGAAAGGCAGGCAGGACCTTCCAAATTCTACAGCCAGAAAGGAGTCAAACTGCATTTCAAACCTGACAGGGACTAGGAGGGTGGTGGGGAAAGCTGTTAACAGGCAAGACACAGAGCCATTAGTCTTCTGGAGAGCTCCTTCCACTAAAACACACTGCAAAGTATCTCTGTCTGTGATCAGAACACACTGAACCTCTCTGTCCTGGCTCCGCAGCAGCTGTAAAAATGATGGCAAGCAATCAGGGAAGAAGCAATGTGGGATCTGGACAAATGGCAGCTCCTAAACCACGGGATTTTTAGAGCAGTTGCTGCAGATCCCAGCAGGGAAATAATTCCCTCCTTCTCCTCCATGAGGCCTCAAGATGGGAAATAAAGGAATTAAACATCTGGGGGCTTCACCATGCCAGGGACTTGCTGTTTTGGGGCCACTCAGCCACCATCTAAAATAAGAGGGGGTACAGTGGGAAGAGGCATCCAGAGCCATTTCTCCCAGGCTGCCTCCTTTCCCCCCAAAATGCTCTGGCAGCAGGTAAAAGCCACACAGAAATGGCCATGAGAAGTTCTGACTTCTTGCTTTAGACAAGTTTTCACCTTCCCTCCCATCCAGACCTCTCCCTGTACACAGGGATGTTGGGACACAGCGGGGACAGCCCTAAAAAGGTGCCCCAAAACTGGGCTGCAAAGCCAGGGATGAGCACCAAACCCTCCCAGCCCTCCTTTATTACTGTCTCAGCTCCAACAACCAACATGAAGATGAAGCCAAAAGAATCCCACTCTACAATATTTCCTTCCAGTTTGGATTAATGAGCCTCTGCAAGATCCAGGGCTGAGGATGAAGGTATGAATTGGATTTTGGCAATTGGCCCAGCCCTCTGTCTCCACCCAGCTCAGCAAGGATCGTGCAGAGCCCTGAGGAGTGACAATCCCTCCAGGAGCCCTGCAGGGATTTTGAGGTTGGACTTGATGATCTTACAGATGGTTTCCAACCCAAATGATTCTGTGATTTGGGCCGTTGGAGCCTCAAGGCAAAGAGAGGCTTTCGCTGCCCTCCCTGGAAACAACAACTGTCATTTTTCTTTTTTTGGAAGAGGTTTGGACAACGCAAATCTGCCTCCCCTGTGGAGTCTGGCACGACTCACTCCAAGCCTGCTGAAGGGAAATCACAACAACATTATCACTCCCTGAAACTGGAACCAAACCAAAGGGGCTGGAGCAAAGCAAAGAGCTGTGGTGAGGAGGGCAGGAGATCCCATAGGGGACGTGGGTTGGAAACAGGCGACGGGTTTTGCCTCAAGGGATGTTTAAGGGGAATCTGTGCTGGGGCATCACCTTTTCCAGCCGGATTCGGTCCCCACACTCAGCCTCCAGCACGTTGTCCATCATGATCAGGTCCTCACTGGTGACCTTCCACTGCTTGCTGGCGAAGTGGACGACGGCGAAGAGCCGCCCGTACTGCCCCGCCGAGATCAGCCCGTTCACCTTCTGCACCACCTCTGCTGGCAAACACCACGGGGGCATCAGCAAAAGGCTGGCAAAACCAACCCAGCCACCCTGCCCTCACCCCCAGAACTCATTTCCTGGGAATCCTTCAGCAAGGATCCATTCCCACATGGGTGAGCCTCCCTTTTCTCCAAGGTGATGCCCTGTTTGTATTTTAGATGCTGGCAAAGCCACACCTAAGGAGGCATCTTGTACACACACTCTGCCCTGCTGACCCTCTGCCTGTTCCTCAGGCATCCCAGAATGTACTGTACAAGGATATAAAGCTTCCCAGGGAAGAGCTCTGGTCCGTGCATTCGGAGTTCCTCCAAATCCTCTGCGTTTCCAAGCAATGTGCAGACAGCCCAGGACTCTGAACAGTGCCTGAGACATGCAGGAACATCGGGAAGGGCTTGGCAAAGTACCAGGAAAAAGGGTTCCAGCATATAACAAAGCCTGGCCTGAGAACTTGTACCTGCAGCAAGAACAAGAGGGATCCATCCCTCCCTCTTTCCCAGAAAAAGCCCTTCCCACGTGGACACTGAGTGGGGCCAGCAGCAGGACAGAGACCCCATTCTCTGGGATCAGCTTCCCAGGCAGGGAATCCAAACCCAATTTTATGGGAACACCAAAAGGTGTTGCTCAGTGACACCATCCTGCTGCCAAAGAGCAGCTCCCCACCCTCCTGGGCTGCTCAGAGGAACAGGCTTTCCTCATTGTCCTAAAAAGTGGCTGAATCTTTACTTTTTTTCCCTTGGAATGTCAACAGAACATCCCTTTGGGACAGACAGGAATCCAGGAGCCAGGCAAACCCAACCCAATCCTTACAGGAAAGGCTCCAAGTTTCAAGGCAGAGGATGCAAACTGTCACAGGTAGAGGTAAGAACACAAATCCCTTTTGCAGGGTGGTAGTTCCCACCAGCATAAAGAGTTGTTGATAACTCTTCCAACACCTCCAGTGCCAGGAAACATCAAGTGGTGGCTGGCTGGGATCTCAGCAGCACACAGAGCCACCCTTCCTAAAATATCCATTGCTCTTTCCACAGCCAGCAGGAAATAAAAGGCAGAACTGCAATGCTGTTCCCTTTGGATAAGCCCAGGCAGGAGATAAGGATGGAAGGCTCATCACCAGCAGGAGGGAGCCCCTGGGGACCCAGCAGGGATGGGGCCACCCATGAGGATGGGACTCTGCTCCCCACAGGGCTCCAGGAATTCAAGCTGAGCAGTTTATGGGTCACGTCAGGGTTGCATCACACCCAGGGGCAGACCCCCATCTGTCACTTGAGCGATCCCAGGAGCACAAAGGAGACAAAAAGCAGGATCAAAACAGCTCGGGAGGAGATGTGGAGCTCCTTTCCTCACATCCCACCTCTGCAGGTCTGTCCTGTGCCCACCATCCAACTGCTCCTGCTGGCTGGATGTTCTGTTTTATGCAACAAAATACAGCAGCTCTCCGTGTGCCCACCATCCAACTGCTCCTGCTGGCTCTGATTTAGCCAGTACACGGAAATTTAACTGGTTTCCCCTCTCCAAAAGGCTTGTTCCATGCTTTACTTTTTTTTTAATACTGTTTCATGTTTCCTGTCACGCATCACATCAGGTAGGATTTTTCCAGGAATGTTACAAGCTGTCATAAACTAAGGGCAGGCCCATATTGTACCCAAATCTCCAAAACCAGCATGGAGAACAGCTCTAGTCACACCAGAAAATGTGAAAAAATCAGACAAAAAAGTGAGTAACACAAACTAGATCCAGCTGAAGACTTTTATGCTCAAGCAGGCACCGAGGCAATGCTGAAGGAATAGACTTTGAGACTTTTACCTGCATGATATTTGGCTTCTTCCACTGGATCTGGAAGTTTTGGCACTTCAGGCCATGGGGGTGAAGTCAGGGAAGTTTTGGCAACGAGGCTGTGAATGACAAGGTAAAATTCACTGCAGCAAACAGAGAGGAAAGGAGGCAAAGGAGATGGGGTAGAAATGCATTTTACTCATAAACACCTCATTATGGTGAACAATTAAGAATCTGTGATACCACAAAACCAATCAGGTATAAAGAGGAGGGAGATTTACCTTGAAAAACTCTCTGAGGTGACCACAAAGGTCTTGGTTTGTGAAACCTGAACATTTAGTAAATACCAAAGTATTTACTAAATTTATTAGGTTTCTTAAATACCAGCCCAAAATAAAAAGGAAATACCATCCCCACCAGAAGTGCCAAGAGCCACACTTTATGAACAACACAGGATGCACAAAATGAATAAATATCCAGGAATAAACCAGAGATGTAATGAAAGAAGGCAAAACTGACTCCAAATCAGTTGCATTCCGTTGGTTTACTCCAATGTCCAGCAGAACATCCCAAAGGGCTTTAACTCAACAGTACCTGGGGGCACAGGACCACAAGCACTGAGGCTTCCCAGGGTTTAGGGAGGATTTAGGATTTAGGCAGAGACCCAAGGACCTCTGACCCTTGGGGTCAGTGGGCAGATGTCACCTCCTGCAGAAGGAACAGTACACCCTGCTCTTCCCTGCCACGGGAATTCTGTGCTCCTGCAGTGTCCCCTCCTGGTCACAGCCAGCAGCAGCTCAGTCCTGTGGGACATCCCAGTGCAGGGAATGGAATGAAGGCACAACAAGCAGCTGGAAAAAGCAAAGCCTGAAGGTTCCAGGTGTCCTGCACTGCTTGGGCCCTTCATCCCATCTGGCTGCGCTGCAAGTTTGGAATTCAGCAGGTATCACCCCCAGGATGGTTTGGGAAGGAAGGGACCTTAAAGCTCATCCAGTCCCACCCCTCTGCCATGGGCAGGGACACCTCCCACTAGATCAGGTTGCTCCACACCCCATCCAACCTGGCCTTGGACACTTCCAGGGATGGAGCAAAAAATAAATTAATAAATAAAGAAGGGAAAAATCCACTGGGAAGTGCCAGAATGCCCGAGGGGCAGAGGAGCCTCCTTCCCAGAGGAAAACCAGCTGCCCTCCCCACCCCAGTGAGGCAGGTCAGCATTCCAGGAGGGGGAAGGCACAGGGAAAGGTGTGTCCTCACCCTTCCTGCAGGGATGTGCTCTGGGAACTCCGGTGCCGAACTGCAGCCGAAAGCAAGAAGGCTGAAGGGGAGAGAGAGGGAAAAGGATTAAAAGACCTCCCAGACCACCAAGCTGTGCCCAATCCCCACCTTGCCACCCAGCCCAGATCACTGAGTGCCACATCCAGTCATTCCTTGGACACTTCCAGGGATGGGGACTCCAAACCTCCCTGGGCAGCCCTTTCCAGTCCCTGACAACCTTCCCAGCCCAGCCTGAGGTGTCTCTGCTCCCCCTCCACCTCCTGGATTTTGTTGAAGGGTTTATACCAGGCTGGGAAAAACTGTCAAGCTGCTTCTTCTTTTCCACAGCATTCCCCTGGCCATTGGACAGTGCTCCAATGATGCTGGGGAAGGCCTGAGTGTCTCCTTCCATTTCTGGAGCAGGGAGAGCTCCAGGGCTCACCCACCACGTGCATGGCAGGGATACACTGGGGCCAGGAGCCAGCAGTGGAGACCCTCACCAGCCTCGTTCCCTCCTCCATTCCTTCCATCCCAGCAGCAGGAAGAACTCCTTCTTTCCCTCCTAGCAACAGGCAGAGCACCTTCCTTTCGTTCCCTCATTCCTTCCATCCCAGCAGCAAGCAAAGTGCATTCCTTCCTCCTCTCCATCCCAGCAGCAGGCAGAGCATCTTCCTTCATTCTTTCCTTCCTTTCCTTCCTTCCTTCCCAGCAGCAGAGCACCTTCCTTCCTTCCCAGCAGCAGAGCACCTTCCTTCCCTCCCTCCATCCCTGCAGTCAGAGCCTTTTCCTTCATTCTTCTTGCCCAGCAGCAGGCAGAGCATCTTCCTTCATTCCTTCCCTCCATCCCAGCAGCAGAGCCCACCCCTCCCTCCCTCCCTCCCTCCCTCCCTCCCTTTCCTCCTTCTCTCCCAGCAGTCAGAGCCTTTTCCTTCATTCTCTCCTTCCTTCCTTCCCAGCATCAGGCAGATCATCTTCCTTCCCTCCCTCCCTCCATCCCAGCAGAATTTCTTCCTCCCCTCCATCCCTCCTTCCCTGCAGTCAGAGCCTTTTCCTTCATTCTTCTTTCCCAGCAGCAGGCAGAGCTCCTTCCTTCCCTCCCTCCCTCCATCCCAGCAGCAGAGTTTCTCCATTCTTTCCCTCCCAGCAGCACGCAGAGCATCCTTCTTCATTCCTTCCTTCCTTCCCTCCATCCTTCCATCCCAGCAGAATTTCTTCCTCCCCTCCATACCTCCTTCCCTGCAGTCAGAGCCTCTCCCTTCATTCTCCCCTCCCAGCAGCAGGCAGAGCCCCTTCCTCCCACGGCACCAGCAGGCACAGCAGAGCCCTCCCCTCCCTCCCAGCAGCAGGCAGACCTCCCTCCTTCCCCCCCGGTGCCGCCTCACCCCCGGCCCGCCGCGCTCCCGCCGCCGCCATCGCCGTGACCCCGCGCCGGACACGGAACCACGTGGGAAACGGGGGGCGTGGCCACGGCGGGAAAGGGGAGTGGCCACGGCGGGATCAACGAGTGAGGTGATGGAGGGGGCTTGGCCACGGAGGGTGCTGGGCGTGGCCACGGCGATACAATAGAATGGGGCAACGGAGGGGGCGTGGCCACAGAGGGTGGTGGGCGTGGCCACAGTGAGGTAATGGAGTGGTACTGAGAAGGGGCGTGGCCTCTGGTGGTGGGCGGGGCCACAGCGAGGTAATAGAATGAGGCAATGAAGGGGCGTGGCTTCTGATGGGAGGTGGGTGGTGCCACGGTGAGGTAATGGAATGGGCCTATGAAGGGGGCGGGACCCTGATGGGAGGTGGGCGTGGCCTCTGATGGGAGGTGGGTGGTGCCACGGTGAGGTAATGGAATGGGCCTATGAAGGGGGCGTGGCCTCTGAGGGGAGGTGGGCGTGGCCTCTGAGGGGAGGTGGGCGTGGTCTCTGAGGGGAGGTGGGCGTGGCGTCATGGCGGCCATGGCGGCGGAGGCGGCGGAGCGGCACCTGGAGCTGCTCCGGGAGGAGCGGGAGGCGGAGCTGGCCCAGAGCAGGTACGGGCCGGGACGGGACCGCCGTGGGGGCCTCCAGCCCCGTGGAGGGGGGAATACACGCAGGGCCTCGCTGGCCCCCGTGGGAACCTGAGGGGCCCTGCTCTGGGGCCCGCTGTCACCTATGGGAACCCGGGGGGGGACATCCCATGGGACCGGCTGTCACCCGTGGGAAACCAGAGGGACCCTCACCTGAGAACCCCTGTCACCCATGGAAAACCAGAGGGACCCTCACCTCGGGTCCTTTGTCATCTGTGGAAAGTTTGAGGGCCCCTCACCTGGGGACCTTCTGTCACCTATGGAAAGTTTGAGAGGCCCTCACCTGGGACCTTCTGTCACCAAATGGAAAACCAGAGGGACCCTCACCTGGGACCTTCTGTCACCAATGGAAAGTTTGGGGGACCCTCACCTGGGGCCCTCTCTCACCTGTGGAAACTTTGGGGGACCCTCACCTGGGGACTCCTGTCACCTATGGAAAATTTGGGGGACCCTCGCCTGGGACCTTCTGTCACCAATGGAAAGTTTGGGGGACCCTCACCTGGGACCTTCTGTCACCAATGGAAAGTTTGGGGGGCCCTCACCTGGGGACCCCTGTCATCAAATGGAAAACCAGAGGGACCCTCACCTGGGGACTTCTGTCACCTGTGAAAAGTTTGGGGGACCCTCATCCAAGACCCCTGTCACCAATGGAAAGTTTGGGGGACCCTCACCTGGGACCTTCTGTCACCTGTGGGAACCAGAGGGACCCTCTGTCACCTCTAGGAAACCCTAGGGGACCCTCCCCTTGGATCCAGTGTCACCTGGGGGAAACCCTCCAGTCACCTATGAGAACACAGCTACAATCCCACCCTTCTAACCAGCCCATCCCAATAGGAAACCACCCCACAGGGCTCTGCTCCATGGGAAACCCTGCTGGATTCACCTGTAGCCATCCCTCTTAGAACCCCCTTCTACCCAGCCACGAGGATGGAGGTGCCAGGAGCCCAGGACAAGGTCACTCCACTGTGTCACCTGGAGCTTTGACTCTTGGCCTCATCCTGATGGCATTCCCCTCTGTGTGTGTGTCCCAGGGCATGGCAGGAGAGCGTCTCCCTGAAGGAATTGCAGCGGAGAGGTGTCTGCTTGCTCAAGCTCCAGGTGACCAGCCAGAGAACCGGCCTCTATGGGCGCCTCCTCGTGACATTCCAGCCCAGGAAATGGGATTCGGACACTGAGCTGCCCTCCAACAGCTTCGGGCCTGGTAAGGGACATTCCTGTCTTTCCAAAAGAAGAAAAGAGGTCACACAATCGTGGGATGGTTTGGGTTGGAAGGGACATGAAAACCCATCCAGTCCCACGCCCTGCCATGGGCAGGGACACTTCCACTAGCCCAGGGTTAGCTTCAAGCCCTGCCCAGCCTGGCCTGGAACCCTTCCAGGGATGGAGCAGCCACACATTTTCCCCCCCTTCACGCTCTCCAAACTTGCCTTTGCAGGGGACATCGTGGGGCTCTACGAGTCAGCTGGGCAGGGTGACCCGCTGGCCACCGGTGTCGTGACACGTGTCACCTCCAGGGCAGTGACAGTGGCCCTGGAGGAGCCCCGGGAAGGGGAGCTGGGCCTGGACCACGAGCGCTCCTTCCGCCTGCTCAAGTTGGCCAACGACGTCACCTACAACAGGCTCAAAAGGTCAGGGCCCACCTGGGCTTCCCTCTGCCAGGGTGTCTGAGAGCCACGTCAGAATTGCCAGGTTTAGTCCCAGACACTTCCCAGTTTACTCCCTAGGCTTGGTTTCTCTCCTTGCCCATCTCATTCCTCTTATTCCTGCAGCAACCCCACCGAGGGGAGGCAGCCACCTTCCTTTTTGTGCTGCCTACTGAGGGAATCCAGACTGGGATCATTCAGTTGGATCTGGCACGCTGCAACTCACACCAGCCTAAATTTACCCTCCTGCTGGCTGCTCCTGCTCTTCCCTTTCCCTCTCCCAGCTGCCTATTTTGGTCCAGTTGCCTCACTTCTGGGACTCCTCCAGGTCTGTGCAGGGCCTTTTCCATCCTGGCAGGAGGAATGGAGAGCTCTGGGCTGAGTTGACACATTGGAAAGGCACATTTGGCTGTCCCAAGCTGGAGTAGTGGGAAGTGGAAGCCTGACCAACACAGGCACACGTGTGGGAACGTTGTGGGATACAGGATTAGTCTTGTGGGGTAGCACTGTTCAGCTTTGGAATAGTTCCATCTGTACCCACAGCCTATTTCTGGGTGCTTGGGAGTCTCCCAAGGAATTCCTGCTGTGCCTGTAACGTGGATATTCCCTCCTTTGGCAGAGCTTTAACTGCACTCAAGCAGTACCGTGGTGGCCCAGCCTCCGACCTGATCGACGTCCTCTTCTTTGCCTCTGCTCCGAGGGCATCCAGTGAAACCAGTAAGGATCCTTTTCTTTTAGCAGGTTTTGTGCTCCCTTTTTTCCCAGAGCATGCCAAGGAAAGCTGAGTTCTGGCATCAAACAGGCAGGATTTGGGATGGGGGAATTGGTTTGCACACATTCACGAGTCTGAAATGCAATCCAGTTGAAGAGGAATTTCTCATTTGGTTCCTGCCCCAGCCCCATCCATAAACTCCAAAGATCAGAAACTGCCAGTGCTGCTTCTCTAGTGAAAATCCAATGACTCTGCCTCCATGGGAATTAAGTGGCTGTTTGGAACAGCATGGGAACACTTGGATTTTTATCTTTGCAGCCTTCTGGTTGTGTTCAGTCAAGTTGGAGCTCTGGTTTCATCAAAAACTCAACACTTGGTTTCACCAACTGCTGTCTGAAAAATTGGAGATAAGTAGAATCCCCTTTGTTAGGAGTCTTTGGAAAAAAACCTGGAGATGAAATCTGAGAAGCCATCACCTGAGATCAGCAAAATATTCTGGCAGGGTGAAAAGGCCTTCCAGTTACCTTTAGAGCTGCTTTCTCCCTGACTGGAAAGATGGGGTTTTAATTTAGATTAATTCTAAATTAAAAACCAATGAGGTGAATTCTATTAATTCATTAAAATTAAATATTAGATAAAAATTATAATACAATAACAGTTTGATGTGATAAATAATAATGTAAATATAAAAATAATATATAACTTGTAATTATAGGCTTTATTTTACATTATATATAGTATATTACGGAGTAATATAATAATAAATGACAATATAACATGCTAATATTATAATGATATATACATCTCTATAAAATATAAATTTGTAAATATAAATAGGTATTTTATCACGAATATGCAGTAAACAAAATACCAAAAGTGTAAACAAAGTACCAAAAGTGAGAAGCCTCATTTTTCAAGCAGGACTTTTTGGTGGGTTCTGCCCCACCTAGGACAAATCCCTTCCAAACACTTAAAAATGCAACAATAAACATCCTTGTCCTAACACAGTCACATCAGACAGGCTGTGGGAGGAGTAACCTATGGAATAGTCAAAAAGAAACCCCCAGGAAGGTGTCACCTGTGGGTGGTTGGGATCTGCAGCTGGCACAGAGCACCTCCACAGCTCACAGAAAGGTCCAAGGGGCACAATAAGCTTTCCAAAAAGGCAGACTCTGCACTGGGCAGGGCTTTTGCCCTTCTCAGACTCCCTGGGAAACAGAATCCAGGCACTCCTCCTCCAGGAATGCTCTGCTTGTGTCTCTTCCACTTGAACCTGCACTTGTGGCCCTGCTGGAGCTTCCACACCCAGAATCTTCTCCAGGCATTCCTTCCCTGCTCTCAACACCCTTGTGGGGCCTCTATTTGGGGAATGGGGGGGATGTGGAGAGGCTTTGCTTGCCAGCAGAGGCCAGCATTGCTCTACTTGCTGTGTCCCTTTTCCTTTTGGAACCCTGGTTATGCCTTACCTGTGCAGGTCACCAATGGGCTGCCAGCTCTTTCCTGTGATCCTGGCCTGGAGAAGGTGAGGGATGGTCATTTCTGTTCCCACAAACTGGCTCTGAAAGGCCTGGCTTGTATTTAACTCTCCCCTGTGGCTGTAAAAACACTTTGAAAAGAGAAAAAAAAGGAAGAAAAAAGCCTGGTTAAAAGGCAGGAATGTTGCCAGTAAAAGCCAACCTGGCACTGGGGAAGCACCAGGGATTTCCAGCAGGACTTCCTTGGGCATCTTGGCACAAGCCACTTGCAAAAAATCCTAAATGCTCCTTGTCCCTCTGCCATGTGACACCTCCAAGTGATCACAGGGGCCATGGGGAGGCCCCTGGGATTTTTGAGGAAGACTAAGCAGTCCAAACTATTTCCTGGGGAGAAAAGGGCAAGTTTCTGATGGACTACCTGCCTGGATTCTGTCCAGCAGTGTTGGCTGCAGGGAGGTTGTGCTGTAGAAGAGCTGATGGTGAGGAAGACACTTTGGAAAGCACACTTTTCCCATCTCTTTTTGGTGCAAAGACCCCTTTCCTGGCCTTGAATAGCACCCCCCCCAACCCAGAGCAGCTGGAATTGCACACAAAAATCATCTCAGTCCCTGGCAATGGGCCAAGGTGATTTGTTTTTTCAACACTACACTCCTAAATCAAGTCATGCTTCAGGGCAGGATTACCTGGCCACCAGTGAGACGTGTCCCTGCCAGACCTGAGGGTGCAGATTTCCATTCCTCTGGATGGGAGTGGGTGGGATCTGGGATGGACAACCCCGGGCAGAGCAGGAGGCAGCTGTGCAGAGCTGATGGCCCAGGGCTAGACCTGAACCATCAGGTGCTTTCTGGGAGCACCAGTGCAAATCCAAAACCAATTCCTTATGGAGTGCTCTGGGCCAGCCCTGCTGCACTGGAGAACCTGCATTTCTGGGTGTGGAGCTACTTGGACCCCAGCTGGTGGATGGAGAAGAGTTTGGAGGAGCCCAGCATCCCTCAAGAGGCTCTTCCCTCCTCCTCCAGGAGATGCACATTCCCAGCCTGCCCACACAGCAGCTCCTGGAAGCCTGTGGTTCAAGGGATGAGGGTGGGCACACGCCTGGAGAGGTTCCTGAGCTCATCCCTGAGCAAGGAAGCATCAATGACTCCCACACCCCGGCTGTTCCTCACTGGGGGAAATGCCTTGGAGTTTTTTAAGCTATTCTTGCTGTTTCCCCAGCCCATGGGATGTTTCCTGGGCTTCTCTTAGTCATTAGCATGCTCACCCAAAAATGATAGATAAACCAAGAGGCAAATTAACAGCAAGAAGTACCTTTAGCCCCAGTTCTCTCTCCCTCACCACCTTTTGAAGTGGTGGGTTTGGTTTAACCCAGACACCTCGTTCAGTTGTGCTGCTCCAAAAGCCAGAGGTCCCACACAAGTTCACCTGCCTAAAACCAGGAGAAACTTCCCTGTTTTGAATCCAGCCCCTGATGGAAAGAGAGGGAGAAACCACATGATGCCCAGCAGGGAACGATGCCCAGGGATGTGTCTTATATAAGCTTTTGTGGGAATGTTATTTTCAGGAAACCTCAGTGTAATGAGTCATCAGCTCTGCTGTAATTAACTCCCATAATGAACGAGGAGATTAGCAGCAGGATTAAGGGGGATGAGAATAATTTTGGGCCTAAATGAGATAAATCTGGGAGGTAAAAAGCAGTTTGTGAGAATGGGGTCTCTGCAGTGAAACCAATTCTCTTCTAATGCAATTTGCATATTCTTTTCTCTTTTTTCCTTTCTTGTTGAAGCTGAAACTAATTTGAGTTTTACCATTTAAATTGCTGTTCTTATCTTTCCCTGCCTTCCCTCCCTGTCCTTGCTGCCCAGTTCAGGGCACAGACTGTAGGTTTTCCAGCTGCTTTTTCACTAGGGCTGTGTTGGGCTTAACTGGAATGGCAGTGATTTGTGTGCAAGATCAGCTGCTTCCTTCCCAATTTCCACTGAAGATTCCCTAAATGCGCTGGCTCACCTGTAAAACAAGCCCAGAGCTCCCTCCACAGCCAGGAAAACCCTCCTGTTTGATGTTAGAGCAGCTAAATGCCTCTTCAAATGCTGGGAATTCCAACACACACTGGCAGTGTTCACAGCTGAATGCAAAATATCAGGGCTGGGGAGGGAATGGGGAAGGCATGGATGCAGGATGGACAACTGCTTTGTTTTGGAAGCATAAAAGTAAGACAAGTCTTGTTTTTACATTCTGGGGTCTTTTAGCCCCCTCAGTGCCTTCCTCATTATCCAATGGATTTGGGCTGGCTGTAGAGTGCTTTTTGTATTCCTGGATTTGTGCTTCTCAGCCAGGGCTGAGGTCCCAGTGACCCTCCTGCTGTCTCCCCAGAGCCTCTGAAGTTTTTCAGTCCCTCACTGGATGAATCCCAGAGGGAAGCTGTCTCCTTCTCCCTGGCTCAGAGGGAGCTTGCCATCATCCATGGACCACCTGGCACAGGGAAAACCACGACCCTGGTGGAGATCATCCTGCAGGCTGTGCACCAAGGCCTCAAGGTAAGGGGCAGTGGCAGGGCTGTGGTGACAGTGACCACCTCTCCTTGTGTGGAGACCTCACAGCACCTCCCAGTGTGAGAAAGGGCCTGCAAGGAAGCTGGAGAAGAACAATTCATCAGGAGCTGGAGTGGAAGGACAAGGGGGAGTGGGTTCAAACTGAAAGAGGAGAAATTTAGGTTGAATACTGGGGAGAAATTCTTCCTTGTGTGGGTGTTGAAACCCTGGCACAGGTTGGGCAGAGAAGCTGTGGATGCCCCATCCCTGGAAGTGTCCAAGGCCAGGTTGGACAAGGCTTGGGGCAACCTGGACTAGTGGAAGGTGTCCCTGCCCATGGAACTGGGTGGTGTTTGAGGTCCCTTCCAAGCCCAGCCATCCTGGGATTCTGTTCTTACTGTGCACACTCCTGGGCTTTGTGGCAGCTGGAGCAGCTCCTGCAGGAACTCAGCTAATCCAGAGCCTGGCTTGGCTTGCAAGGGTCAGGCACTTCCCCCACCAGCTCAGATAAGGTGCTGATAGAAGCTTCAAAGCTCAGGTTTGCTGTTTCGTGGGGACCCTGCCCTAGTGCTGCAAAGCAAGGTGAGAATTACCTTTGGAGCCTGGAGCTGTCGGTGGTTTATTCCCAATAAATGCACGTTGGTCTCCCTCTCTCTGCTTCCTCTTGCTTGGATACTGCTGCTCCAGGCTTCTGGTGTCCTTGGAGGTTCCAAGCCCACGGTTTCCCCTCCCAGGTGCTGTGCTGTGCCCCTTCCAACGTGGCTGTGGATAACCTGGTGGAAAGGCTGGCCAGCTGCAAGGCCCGGATCCTGCGGCTGGGCCACCCCGCTCGCCTGCTGGAGCCCATCCAGCAGCATTCCCTGGATGCAGTGCTGGCCCGAGGGGACAATGCCCAGATAGTGGCAGATATCAGGAAGGACATTGACCATGCCTGGGTAAGTATCCCTGCAGCACAGCCCATGTGGATTGCCTGGTGCAGCTCTAGGTTACAGTACCTGACTCCTCCCTAAAATAAGGGACAATTCTGCCACTTCCTTAGAAGCCAACCTGCACCATGGTTGAACCAGGTATTTGGGGGTTCAGGACCCCCCTGAGTCCCCAGGGATACTCATTTTGGATCTTCCTGTATGCAGGCAGGGGGTTTATCAAGAGGCCTGTCTTTGTGGCCAGTCAACAGGAGAAAGGACACTTCAGGGCAGGGAAAAGTAAGAGGTGGGAAAGGATCCAGAGTGGCCTGCATTAATCCCATTTACTCTGACTGGAGGTTAGAAAATTGGACATTAGGGAGAAATTCATCCCTGTGAGGGTGGGCAGGCCCTGGCACAGGTTGCCCAGAGAAACTGTGGCTGCCCCATCCCTGGAATTGTCCAAGGACAGGCTGGATGAGGCTCGGAGCAACCTGGCATGGTGGAAGTGGGCTGGAACTGGGTGGTGTTTAAGGTCCTTTCCCACCCAATCCATTCTGGAATTCTGTGATCTTCATCTGCTTCTCCTCCTGGCTGAATCCCTCATGGAAGTGGGAAAGTCTCAGTCCCTGCTGCTGTGCCCTGCCCCTCACATCGTGTGTCTGGCATGGATCCTGCCATCCTCTTCACCAGAGAAACACTCCCATCATTAATTCACTTCCTAACGAGCTGTCTGCCTGTCCTGACACTCCCTCCCACTCTCAGCCACCTCAAGTAGAAAGCAGAGCATATTTAAAAATGCATCTTTACTTTCTTCTTTCTCAACCTAATTTTCCTAAACTTGACTTACAAAGCAGCTCCACTCCTTGGGATGAGGTTTTGGTACTAACTAGGTTATTTTCCCTCCTGTTCTGGTGACAGCATTGTCCAGAAGTCATTCTTTACTGCTTGATTTATTTTCCATCGTTCTCGCTAGTTATTAATTTTGCTTTTCCTCTCCTTGGGCGAGGAAAAAGCTGAGAGGAAAAAGCTTTGAAAGCTGAGAGTTTTTTCCCTTCTGATTTTCCATAGTAGAAGGGAAATCAGGGAGAAAGCAGAGCCTTCAGCACTCAGGTCTCCATCTGCGTCCTCCCTTGGAAGAGGATCGTGGTAATGTAAGGGAGAAAGTGGCCACCAAGGCTTGTTTGACCCCAAAATACCAACCAAGAACCTAAGAGCTTGATTTGAGCTGCCCACAATCAGGTCTGTCACAGAACATGACCCTGCCTCATTCCATATCTCTCTTTGGGCTGCAGAAACTCCACCTCTGAAGTCCTGGCTCATATTTCCCTCCTCCAGCCTCATTCCCTACTTGTGCCAGTAATAATTCCTTCCTTTCCAGCTCCACATTTTGACTCTTCTCACTCCTTCCCTTCACCAGAACCCCAAACCACAGAAGGGCCACTAACAGAAATAAAATCCTGTGCTCTCTTTGGGCATCTTTTACCCTTTTGTACCTCCTTCCCTCACCTGGCTTCAAGCTTTCCAGGGCCTCAGCTTCTGGATACTCTGCGCCAGCAAAGTTGCAGCCCCACAGTACCCAAGCAAGAAAGGCACAAATCCAGGCCCAGGTGCCTAGAGGAACAAGAGGTAATCCAGGAAAGAAACCAGGCTTAGCCTGGCCTGGCATTAAATCCAGCTCCCAGACCAATGAGTGGGGGCCTGGATGAGGCAGCTGGGGACAGTTAGAGCCTCGTGGCACCCATGGAGCCCTAGGTAGGAAGGGGTGAGATCCAGGCTGTGCTCTGTTCCCTCTGGACTGTGCTCCCTGCTCCCTAAGCTGCTTCCAGAGCCCACAGTCAGGCACATGTTTGGATCTGAGTGGCACCAGCCATCAGCAGAGAACAGTTGCTGATTTATTAACAAGATTTTTTTAGTAGAACAGGCAGTCTCCTTGGCCCTGCTGGCATCATCACTTTGCCCCTCTGGTATTCCTGGTTCCAGCAGGGAGGAACTTGATAGTCGTTTGATTTGTTGCTGCAGCTCAGTCAGGGCTGGTTCCCACCTGTCCCTTAGATCCAACTAAGGAAGAGCTCCCCTGGAATTTCTGAGCCCATTTTGACCCCACTTGACAGACACATGGAGGTTTCAGAGTTTTAAATACCTACGAGTTCAACCCAAACAGGTGTCTGAGCAGAAGCTGCAACATGAGCTGTTCTGTGTCAGACCCTGGAAAATCCATCCATCCAGAGGATGGCTGCAGGAACAACCAGGTCTCACTGGTTTGGCTGCATATAAAAGCTTCTCCCTGCCACCTTTTCACCTTTCTCAAGTCACCAGCCTTACCTCCAAGGGAATGATCCCAATTTCCCTCTGGGATTGTTTTCAGGGTGCCTGCAGTGAGCCACAGCTGGGCTGTGGGCTCGTGGCTGCT
This sequence comes from Dendrocincla tyrannina, assembly GCA_035047865.1. NCBI lineage: Eukaryota > Metazoa > Chordata > Aves > Passeriformes > Dendrocolaptidae > Dendrocincla > Dendrocincla tyrannina. The sequence goes on from JAWWMP010000165.1 coordinate 8,812,608, forward strand.
GGTCTGGAAGTGCTGCTGCCCAGTCTGGTGGTTTGATGTGTTGGGTCACATCAAATGCTGCTCTGAGTCATTGACTGCAGCTCAGAGGTGCTGGTTTGGAGTGGCAGAGCTGCTGCTGTGGCTTGGGGAGCCTTCCTTCTCCCAGGAGCCAGAGGGGCCCTGCTCCCTGAGCAGTGGAGTAGAATGACATAAGAAATCCCAGTTCCTCGCCCAGCACAGGGACAAGACCCCTCTTCCCAAACATTACTCCCTGCTCCGTGCCCAGACTTGGCTGCTCATACCCTAAGCCATCAGATGGGCTGAGCTGACTAGAAACAGTCAGTTCTATCCTGATTTTTCTGCATTCTAGGCAAAAACCAAAAAGGCCCAGGACAAGGGAGAGCGGAGCCATTTTCTGAGCGAGATAAAGACCCTGAGGAAGGAGCTGAAGGAGCGAGAAGAAGCTGCCATGGCCTCAGCCCTCACCCATGCCAGCGTTGTCCTGGCCACCAATACAGGTGTGGGATCCCCTTGTGCAGGATTTGACCTCCCTTTGCCAGGGCTCAGGCAAACCACGTGCCCTGCAAGGAGAGCTGGGACACTGGGAGCTCCTTGGAGCGTCCCAAACCCCTCCAGAGTGGGATTTGCACTCTGGCACAGGGGGTTGTTGAGCACAGAATGTGGGTCTGGAAGGGCCTTTGTTAGTTCTGAGATGGAGCTGAGAGTTCAGGGAGTAAACAAGAGCTGCTGGAGGTGGGCAATCTGCTATTGATTGTGTAAGTCACATGGAATTGGTTCCCTGCTTGGATCATTTCCAGGGCTGATGGAATCCAGCACGTGCATCCATAGCCTGCATGTGGTTAGTTCTGTAATCACCCAAGTGATTGTTCCTCAAGTGGGGAGACAAGATAAACTGTCCTCCCTCTTGGCCTCAAAACAGGCTGCTGTCTTAGATATCTGTCTTTAAAAACATAAATCAGGTATACTCATATTCAATATTTAATTTTATATTTTGTATGATATATAACAATGTGTTTTATACTAATACACTGCACTGTTATAATTATATATTGGGATATATTATATATTATATCTTTGTGTATTGTATATATTATATTTAATTTTGTATATTTATTTTATATACATTTCATATATTTATTTTACATTTATTTAATGATTTCTTTAAAACAAAAAAAGTGTCATGTGACACAGGATTTAGGGCCCAGATCCAGGTACCCATCAGGCATCTGCATCTACAGGGAGGAAGGTAATGCCCCTGCAATTGAGGGGATTGTGAGTGGTTAAAGTTTAGTAACGAGTGTTAAAGGGCTTTTCTAGCTCAGATGTTTAATGCTGCTCTTATAATCTTCAGATTTGGTTGCTCAGGGATCATTTCCTGAAGGGAAACATCGATAATTTTAGGTCATAAAAAGGACCTCGTGAGGTGAAGGTTAAAGGGAAGATAAATCCCCCCTTTATTTCCCTGGGAATTGGCCTTTCAAGTCTTTTAACTTTGCCTGGAAAACAGGGGGAGGTTTCCTTTTTTCAATAAAACTGGTAGTTTTGGTGATCAGCTGTGATTTCCTCCTGGGGCTGGGGCTTCCCAGCTGGGGGGTCTGTGGAATTCTGCTCCAGAGAGAGGTGGTGGGCAAACAGAGGGGTTGGTTTCTCTTAAGCAATGCTGGGATGACTCTGAATCCCGTGGATTTGAAGGGAATGACTATTCTGCATCCCAAATGCCCCATTGGTGGCTTCAGCACAGAGAAAATCTAATCATGGCAACACTCAGGGCCATCAGTGACCTTTGGTTAATGGCAGTTCAATAAACCCAGGGCTGGGAGGGAAGAAAACCAAGCCATGCTGGTTTAGACAGAAGGAACCTTCCTATTTCTATATCTCCTCCTTCTACCCTCAGCATGGCAAAAGGCAAAAGTCAGGGTCTAACTGTGCCCCTCTGACCAGAGGGGGCTCATACAGGCTGGGAAACAATTTTTGAAGGAAAACTCGTTGTCTTAGGTGACAAACTGTGACATCTGAAGTGCTGCAGAGCTGTAGAGGCAGCAGCAAAGCCAAATCTCAGAGCTGCTTTCAAAGCAGGAGCAATAGCACAGGAGCTCTGGAAAAAACATTTATGTGAATAAAAACCTTTTTTCTTATGAAGAGAGGGAGATTTTGGTGCCCCTGAAATTCAGATTTCTGATCCACATGTGGATCAGTATCAGCAGGTCTGGGTTAGGGCAGGATGCATGTCAGGGTTTCTTGTTTGATGTTACAACTGGACTTCTGGTGTTAAAAATTAGCCCTTGCTGTGGTGTTCTGGTTGCTTGTCCTGTGCTTTCCCTTCTCCCAGTGCCATGAGGAGGGACAGAGTGGCACAGCCAGGGGCAGCAGGGCAGAGGAGTTGGGGACTCAGCCCATGTCCCCCTCTCGGGATGTCCCTCAGTTCTCAGACTGCTGGATCTCCATTCCCCCACCCTGTCAGTGTTGGGGGTGAGGAGTTTTGTGTGCACTGGGGAGCAGCAGGAAGGTGGGTGTGCATTGCTCTGCTCTGGGTGAGGCACTCAAGGATATTGCTCTCTTTGGCACCTGGGTTTCCCTGCTGTTTTCAAAGAGACTTGGAAGCTTCTGGGCCCAGATGCCAGGAGAAAAAAAGGCACAAACAGGAACTGGCAAAAACAATCCTGACACACAGAGATATCAATGTGTATGTGTCTGGCACGGGCTGCACAGCTGAATTTCTGAATCCCTGCAAAGAAACATTATTGGACCTTCCCCTCCCATCAGGTGCTTCCTCTGATGGCCCACTGAAGCTGCTGCCTGAAAACCACTTTGACCTGGTGGTGATTGATGAGTGTGCCCAGGCTCTGGAAGCCAGTTGCTGGATCCCTCTGCTGAAAGCTCCCAAGTGCATCCTGGCTGGGGACCACAAGCAGCTGCCCCCCACCATCATCTCCCACAGGTAATGTCCTGGCTCCTCCCGTTGCTCATGCAGCCCACTGCTTCCCAATCCTCACCTGTGGAGACCTTTCATGGTGGGATTATTTGTTGGGTCCCACCAGGAGCTGGTCATGCTGCTGCCACTCCATCAGAGCTGTGTTACAGACAGCCAGTACTGGAAGTTTCATGTGGCTCCTCCACCTGAGGGAGTTTCTCCTGGCAGGTGGTGCCTTTCCCTGCAGCTCCTCCAGCCACGGAACAGGGAGAGGTCCTGTGTCTGCTGGGCAGCTGCCCCGGGGCTTGCAAGGCTCTGAGTTTGCAGCCAGGGAGAGCAACCCCACAGGAATTGCTCTGGAATTGCTGGGAATTCCCAAAGGTGTGTGTCCCTGCAGACCAGGAGAAGCAGCACAGAGCCAGATCCCTTCCACCTCCTCCCATAGGTAATTCCAGAGCTCCCCTGAAGGCCCCGAATCACCTGCCACCTCCTTTTGGTTCAGGGAAAGGGATGAGCTATTTCCAGGGATGATTCATGTGGAGGACTCCAACCCTTCCACCCACCTTCCCCTTCTCCATTGATGACAGCAGGCCTGGAGTGGGTGGGCTCCTATTTTGGGGTCTAAAGTGAGCCGGGATGGATCCGGGCTGGCAGGAAGCTCGGCTGTTACTACAGCTCAGGCAGGAAGCTCCTGCCCAGCAGGAATGCTGGGGTGCTCCAGCTGCCTTCCTGCTCCCTGCTTTTCCCTCTGTGGATTCAGCATTTGTGAGTTATTATCATCATTTCTTCCCCCCTTGAGGCTTAGGGAATGTTTGGTGGAGAGTCTGAAGGATGCTCCTCTTGCATATCTGAGGGTATCCCCACACACCTCTTGCAGTCCATTCTCCTGCATCTTCTCCCTGCTGGATGGTTTCCTCTGGGAGCATTCCCAGCAATGGCAAATTCCAGCCTCCTGCAATTCATCCTCACTGGCAGCATCCTCAGACCTCCATCTGGATTTGGGCCCCATCCCAGTGGGCACCTCAGTGCCAGGACACTTCCTGCAGTCTGACAGGAGCATTTGTTCTCCTTGTGTTCACTGGAGCCCTCATTCCATCCCTTTTCTGACAGCCCAATTAATTAATCACCACATCAGTGCTCTGATTGAATAATTTGGTTTTGCTCCCTTCAGATATCAGCAGATATTTACCGAACCTCTTGCTCTCAACTCATTTCTTAGGCAAACACTGGAAGATTTTGCTGCTTCTTGGTGAATGGTCAGTCTGGGTGTCTGCACCATCCCAAATCCACAGGCAGCTTCTCCGTGCTCCATAGTTGGCTGATTCCCATGTCAGGTCTGAATGGATTTGCTTTCACTTTGCCACTGAAGAGCAAGTGTCAGGCCTTGGGTTTCTCTGGGTTTCTCCACAGCTGGAATAGAACCAGCTCCCCTCCTCCCTTACATTGGCAAGGATTTAAAAAATATATAAATTCCAAAATATCCAGGGAAAAGGAGGAATTCCTCACAGCCCCACTAATGCTTTAGCTATTTGTGAAACCTCTTAAAGCAGACCCAGGAGAGAAAAGCCCAAGTAATACTTTGCCTCAGCCTGGTTTTACCATCCAGAAGCTTCTGGATGCACATCCATTAATTAACTCCCATTAATGTGGAGCTCCTGAGGCAGGAAAACACAGTGTCTCCTTCTCCAGACTTTTCCATCCACATTCAGTGTGTACTGCAGAGATCAGTCACACCAGCATCCCCTGTCTCAGGCATGAATAAGGAAAGATATTCCATGACTGAGGCTGCAGCTCCAGCCTTCCATGGAAAACAATTCCCTGTTTTCCCCCCGGTACTGATCACGTACAGGGCAGGCTCTAGGAGGGCACATTTGAGCCAAGCACAGCCTTTTTTGCAAGAGAAACAAGGTGAAACCAGGTGAGCAGCAAATACTGGCTGCTCTGGGCTTGTTTGGGGAATTTTACCTTCCTCAGCTTCACTTTGGGTACTTTAAAGCAGATATTCCCAAGCATCCTACGTGCAATCCTGCCTGTCCAACCTTTTAGCCCAATTTTATTCCTCTAAAGCCACTGATACGTAAAAAAACATCTGCTCAGGGCACTTAAGATTTTGTTGGCATAGGAATCAACCACTGCAGGAATTAATTGAGTGGTCAAATAATAGAAATTATTAACAGGTGAAAGATTCTCAAGCAGATTAATTCCTCATTATTAATTCAGCATTTAACATCACGTAGAGCCCTGTGGTGGGAATGCAGCTGGAAGGGTAGGGAGGAGCATTATTCCTGAGGCTTGCTGGGAGGTTTAATGGCTCTTTCACCTGATTATTTATTTCCCCTGAGTGCAGACAGCTCTCCCTGCTGAATTCCCTCCTTGCCCAGGAGATCCAGGCTCCGTGGGGAGGATCAGGCGACCTGACAGCACCTTCTCATTCCACATAACTGGAATGCATTCCCCAACTCCACATCCTGCTCTGTCACTTCATCCCAGCCCACCCCTGGCAAACTGCTGCCTCCCACGTCCTGCAGCTGTGTCCAGTCACAAGTTCTTCCCCATTTTTTTCCCCTGTGTGCTGCATCCTGTGATCTGGTGAGGAGGGCTAATGAAATCCAGCTTTTTGGAAAGATCTGCCCTTAATTTTCACTTCTGCAGGTTTAATGACTTTGCATTCTCTGGTCATATTTTGCTAGTGCCTGTTGGGAGCGTGACAGGACTGGCCAGTACCTCAACAATCCCTCACTGGGGGTCTTTGTGGCCCTGGAATTCCCACGGCAGGGATTCCATGTGTGCTCTGCTCCTTAACCTTGATGGAAATAATTCTCCTGAGCTGTTCTCTGTCATAATTTCATCATCTTTGTGCTGGTTCATTGTGCCTGGCAGCAGCCAGCACCCCCTCACTGTCAGCCACGGTATGAAAAATCTCTTCATGCTCACAAAATCCAAGTGCAATGACTTCCATCCTTCTTCCTCAGACAGTGCCTTCCGGTGGTGCTTCCAAAAAACCCTCTCTGTCAGTGAAGGGAAAGCAATTAGGCTCCTGAAAGGCTAATTTCATTAGGATTAATTCGTGCCACAGCTACAAGCACAAGGCTTCTGCCAGAGGTGATGGTGTTTAATGGGTGATAAACCAGCAATCCATGTGTTATCCCGTGGTGAGTGGCCAGGGAAGGAAAATGCTGGAGCAGCAGGTGAAACATCAGCAAGGGCTGCCTGTGTTGCCACCAGGCATTTAAAAATTTGGGGTTGAGCTCTGATCCTAATGCACTGGGTGATGCCAATGCTGGGGCTGAGCTTGTAGTAACACCAGTACAGCCTTACGCTGATGGATCACAGAGTCCCAGAATTATTTAGGCTGGAAAAGGCCTCCAAGACCATCGAGTCCAGCCTGTGACTGATCCCCACCTTGTCACCCAGCCCAGAGCACTGAGTGCCACCCCCAGTCATTCCTTGAACACCTCCAGGGATGGGGATTCCACAGCCCATACTGACTGCATTTCTTCAGTTATGGTGGCAGGACCCCTTGGGAAAGGGCAGCAGGGATTTCTCCACCCTGACACGTCCAAGCTTCCCTGATCTCCATGCAGGACACGGGTCTGTCCCTGGGTGTCTTCATCCCTCGGGGGGCCTGTGCTGACAGGGCCCTGCACCCTTCTGGTCCCCAGGTGAAACAGAGGTGACACTGCCACCCCAAAAGAGCCACGTGAGGGTGCTGAGCAGTGTCTGGAGCAGGTGCTCCATCAGCATTCCAGTTTATCCATCAACAGCATTCTGATGGGCATCGTTCCTGTCCGTCACCGGGTTGCTGCTTGGGTTGAGCCCAGCCCACCCGTGCCCTGGGTCACACAGGGCCCCCTCTGAGGTGGTTCTCCCCGCAGGGCCGGGGCCCAGGGCCTGTCCCTGAGCCTGATGGAGCGGCTGGTGCAGCACTACGGGCCGCGGGCGGTGCGGATGCTGACGGTGCAGTACCGCATGCACCGGCACATCATGGCATGGGCCTCCACCGAGCTCTACGGCGGCCAGCTCAGCGCCCACCCCTGCGTGGCACAGCACCTGCTCAGGTGGGTCACCTGCCCTCCACTGGTACCTGAGCTCAGGTGTCACCCCAGTTTGTCCCTTCCCTGTCCCTTCTCCGTTCCTCCTGTCCCCCCCGCAGTTACATTTGTGTTTCACCCTTTGGAGCATTCACCCAGGAGGTTTTGTTCTTTTTGCTCTCCCACCTGCAGTCATGCAGAGTTACCTTCTGTGTCCTCCTCTGGGTATGAGAATCAGGGAATCCTGGACTGGTTTGGGTTGGAAGGGCCTTAAAGCCCACCCAGTTTCCATGGGCAGGGACACCTTTCACCAGACCAGGTTGCTCCAACCTGGCCTGGAACACTTCCAGGGATGGGACAGCCACAACTTCTCTGGATATTGCCATAACATCAGCATTGTTAACTGGCCCAAATACCTTGTGCAGGGACCTACCAGGAGTCTCCTCTACAGAAGAGACCACCATCCCCTTGTTGCTCATAGACACTGCTGGCTGCGGCCTCTTTGAGCTGGAAGAGGAGGATGAACAGTCCAAGGGGAATCCAGGTACCATTGCTTGGAAAATGCTGTGGCCCAGAATGGATGGTCTGAGGTGCTCAGCCTTCCATGGGCTCAGCCACGTCCCAGACATGGAGTTCCTGCTGGTTTTCACCTTAAAAAATAGGTTTCATTGCAGAGCTCGAGCGTAAGGTCAGGCTGGAAAATACAAGGACAGTTTTTACTGCTTTAAATATCTTTTACCTTCTTCCCTTTGAACCCCACCAGCATTTAAGTGCCTCATTTTTCCGTGGACCATTCCCAGGGCCCTGCTGAATAGCGACAGGCTCTTGTTCCCTCACAGAAAGCCAAAAAGCCTCATCTGAGAGAACTCAGGCATTTGGAGCAGAGGATTAAAAGCACAGCTCCCCAAATTTGGGAGGCAGCCTCTTGGCACAGCTCACTGCAGTGTCTTGCAGTTTATTGCTGTGCTTTGCTGCAAAGCAGAAGTCCAGCCAATGAACCAGGGAAATAATTCACATCTGATTTAAGTTGTCCCTTTAGATCCCTCTGAACCAGGCACCATCCTGGAGAACCAGTTTGTGGCAGCCTGTCCTGCTGCTCTGGGGGAGGTCTGGGCTGGAGCAGGGTGTCTTTCAGCCTTTTCTGCTGTTTTTTGGGGACTGGGTACATTTCTCTGGCCTCTGGTGCCCTTCACACTGTGTTTCTGCCCCAGGGGAGGTCCAGCTGGCCGGGCTGCACGTCCAGGCCTTGGTGGACGCCGGTGTGAAGGCCAAGGACATTGCTGTGGTGGCCCCCTACAACCTCCAGGTGAGCTGTCCCTCTCCTGGCATTCCCCCTCTCCCTGCACCCACAGCATCACAACATCCCAGAGATCAGCAGATCCCAATTTGGAGCCAACTCCTCCACATTTGAGCAGCTCGAGGGCAGGGAGGGAGGAGATGCTGGTCAGATGTTGCACTCCCAGCCTCAGAAATCAGCACCTGGCCTCTAGGACATGCAAGCACTCACCCTTGTGTGTTTGGGAGGAAGGAATTTCCCCTAAATTGTGCCATTTTACCCCTTTTTACCTGTATCTTTCCTTTAAAAACTGCCTATGTCCTGTTTTCCAGGTGGACATGCTCCGAGAGCACCTCGGCCGCAGCCACCCCGAGCTAGAAATTAAATCAGTTGATGGTTTCCAAGGAAGAGAGAAGGAGGCAGTGATCCTGTCCTTTGTCAGATCCAACAGGAAAGGTAAGAGCTCGTGATCCCATGGGGAATGGGAAGGAAGTTGGGTAGCCAAGCACTGTGGTTTAATTGCAGTGCTCTAGAACTTGGCTCCGAATGGATTTACTGGCAAACCCCTTCCTTTTCTGCCTTTTTTTTGCTTAATCAAGGCATATATTTGCTCTCAGGGGTTGCAGGGGAGGCTCCCGTGGTACAGCAGGTACAAGGGGAGCAGGACTGCCCAGTTGGAGGGTTTTCTGGCTCTTGAGGCCTCAGAAATGATTGAATGATGATAATTATAATAATGTCACATCCCATTAGCCCCCCATCTGCTGGAGTCAGGGCATTATTTCTTGGGTTTGGAGGCTGTTTTGGTAGTAATAACACTAATACTAATAATATCACATCCCATTAGCCCAACATTTATTGCAGTTGGGGGTTATTTCTTGGGTTTGGAGCCAGCCTTGGGTCAGTTGCCTGCAGAAAGCAGACAGGAGTTGGCATCCCAAGTCATGCAGGGAAAATGCAGCTTTTGGGAGCAAAATCTAGAGCGGAAAATCAAGTTCTTTCCTATCAGCAGCTTCAGAGAAAGATAATAGCTGGAAAAAAGCTGCTGGCCTGGGGGCACCAGGCTCCTGTTGGGGAGCTGAGGGGTTTTGTGGAGTGTTCCAGGACCCCTCTGTCTCATGAAAGGGTCACTGCCTTTTCCAAACCCACAGGAGATACAGCCTGGCCTGCCCTACCTGTGCTGCTGAGTGCTGGTGGCTGGAAGGGGATTAAAAAAGGGCAAATTATGCATGGAAGGAGGAGGTGCCTTTTTTCCCCAAGCCCAGAGGAAGAATAGCAGTGTTGTGGGGAGAATGGAGGTGGGGACAGCACTAAGAATAATCCTTATCCAGGAGTGACTCACCCCCTGTGCTGGTGGGAGCTCGTGTCCCGGGAAGGTGGGTGTCCTCAGCCCCTTTCCCTGCACAGGCAGCAGCCAGAGCTCAGAAGGGGGGCAGGAATGGTTTTCATGGGGGCACAGGGAGAGGCTTCCCTTGCATGGGGCACAAGAGATGATGTTGGTGCTCTCCAAGTCCTTTGGGAGGAATCCATAACCTCTTGCAGCCTCATTTCTTCATCCAGAGTAGGCCAGGGACCTTGACCTGTTCCTGATCCAGCAGAAAACCTTCTTTTAAGAGGAAATCCTTCCCTGTGAGGGTGGGCAGGCCCTGGCACAGGTTACCCAGAGAAACTGTGGCTGCCCCTTCCCTGGAAGTGTCCAAAGCCAGGTTGGATGGGGCTTGGAGCAACCTTAACTAGTAAAAGGTGTCCTTGCCCATGGCAGAGTGTGGGACTGGACAGACTTTAAGGTCCCTCCCAACCCAAACCATTCCAGGATTCTCTGATTCCTGGATCAAAGGAGTTAGACCTGCCCTTCTAGCCAGGCTAAACCACATCAGAAGAACTGGGAATGGTTCCCTGAGCTGCAGAGCCCAGAGAGGGGCTCACCCTCACCCCATCCTTCAGAAGGCAGCACAAATTGGGGCTGCTGAGGCACGGCAGGAGCAGTGCCAGGCTGGGCACAGCTCTGGTGGAAGCATTCATCTCTTCCTGAGTGGCCTCCTCTCTGTTCCCTGGAGCTGGAAGCTCAGCAGCCACCCACGCTGCCTGATCCTCCCTGAGTCATCCCAGCACTGCTGCTCTGTGAGCAGAGGAGAAGCTCCCCGAGTTCCCAAATGGCTGTTCCTTTAGACCCTCCAGCACTGGGGGAAGCTCTCTAGGACAGGGCCAAGTTCTTTACCTGCAGCTCCTACTCCTCTGTTGGCAAGGTGAGCTTTTTCCATGCTGCTCCATGTTGCATTTGCTCCCAGATCCAACCTGTGGGCCAGCCAGGGAAATAATTCTCCTCTCCACGTGCCTTCCATGCTCTGTCTGATCCCAGGAGCTCAGTGTGGAGCCCTGGCTCTGCCTGCAGGGGCTGAGACACAGGTGATGGCACCACCTCCCACCCTTCCACCCAGGAACTCTTGGGACCAAACCCCCCCCCGGCTCCATCCCCCTTTCCCTTTCCCAGGTGAGGTGGGTTTCCTGGCCGAGGAGCGGCGGATCAACGTGGCGGTGACGCGTGCCCGGCGCCACGTGGCCGTGGTGTGTGACAGCCACACCGTGGGCAGCCAGCCCTTCCTGCGCCGCCTCCTCGACCACTTCTCCCAGCACGGCCACGTCCGCTCCGCCTTCGAGTACCTGGAGGACCTCGTGCCCCAAAACTACTCCGGGAGTGGCCGGGGGGAGCAGCAGAAAGTCCCAAAACCACCGGCGGCGTCCAGTCCCAAACCACAACCAGGCAGGAAGGCCAAGGCAGCAACAACTGGAGCAGCGAGCCAGAAACAGGGAGCACGTTCCTCTCAGAACACCCCCAGAGCTGGGAGAGAGGACTCGGGGGTGAAGGATGCTGGGGACAGGTTCAGGGCCATGCTGGTGGCCTTCGTGGCAAGCAGCGAGGTGCAGCTGGATTTCCCACCGTCCCTCAATTCCCACGACAGGATGCTGGTTCACCTGCTGGCAGAGGAGTATGGGCTGCAGCACCTGAGCTCTGGGGAGGGCAGGGACAGGTACATCAGTGTCCGTAAGAGGGACCCTGTGGAGCCCCCACTGCCCTCAGAGCCCTCAGTGCCCCTTCCACAGCCTCAGCATCCCAGCAGGAGCACCCCTGTCCCTTCAGAGCCAGGGGGGAGCAGTGAGAGCTCGGGGAAAGTGGACTTGAAATCCCTGCACCTGGAGAGAGTCCAGAGGGAGAAAGCAAGGCGGGAGGAAGCAGCAAGGAAGGTGCAGGAGCCTGGCACCAGCAGCAGGAAAAAGGACAAAAGCGAAGCCATAGGTAGGTCAAGCTTTTCCTAATTAATGCTCTTCCTTGAATGGATCTTCATCCCTGTGGGTTTGCTCCAGACCTTGGGATTTGTCTGTGTGCGTGGAGCATGTGGCTCTTGGAAAGCTCCCTGGGTGCTTTTCAGGGGTGTGGGAGCTGGCAGGGAAGTGCATCAGTTGGCTGCAGCATCTGGGGAGAGGGGTTTGGATACCTGGAGACACATTCCCTTCCCCAGGAAAGAGGCTCAGGAGTTCCCTGGGAGACTCCCAAAAGTAGAGAGAGCAGCTAAGGCAGCCCAGGCTGTGGGTGTAGGTGGGTGGGGGTTCATTCCCAGCCCCAAATCCAGGTGTGTGCTCACTTTTCCAAGGAAAACCAGCAGTCAGGAGCGAGTCAGGAGAAGATTTCGATGCTCTGATCTCTGCTGCCATGGAGGCTGACAGGACCTGCGCCTTCCCCCGCTGCAAAGCCACTGTCACCACCCTGGGCCAGCTGTGCCACCACTGCCACCGGCGCTACTGCCTCGGCCACCACGTCCCCGAGGTACAGCAGGGTGGGTTTAACCTGGGCATTTTCCTTGCAGGAGGTTTCAGCAGAGCCCTGGCCCTCTCACAGCCTGTGCTGAGCTGCAGGTACACAGGGCTGGCAGGTGCCACACCTGGGCTGTGCTTGCATCTTCCTGAGACCTTTTCCCCCTCCCTTTGCCCTTCTTTATACCATTTTCTGGCATTTACACTCCCAGACCATGTGGATAAAGCGAGGCAGGGAGGAGAAATGGAGGCTTAAGGGAGCCTGGACTCAGCTCCCAGCTCTTTGCAGGCCCCCTCTGCACCCTGGGGATGATTTCTAGCCCTTTGCACGTTCCCTCCACATCCTGGGGGCGATTTCTAGCTCTTTCCAGATCCCCTTTGCTCTGCCTGGTCAGCAATGCAGCATCTCCTGTGCCCCTCATCCCACAGCTCCCAGGCACAGCCCCGTGCCCTGTGGAGCCTCCCCAGAGCTCAAGCAGCCCCATAAATCCAGGGCACACCTTTTTTTCCCCCTGACAGGACCTATCTGTTGCCATGGCAAGGAAGAGCTGTATTTATGGTCATTCCCCATCCAGGGGGGGATGTAAATTCATTTCCTGCAGAATCACCTCTCCCTGCTGCATTGTAAACGAGGCTCCAACCAGGAACAATTGTAGGGATGCAGATCCCTGGGGGACAGTTTTCCTTGCTTTTTAAAGTGATGTGGAATAGCCCCTCAGCTCCTGGGCCTGGGACTGGCACATTCCTGGAGCTATCCCAGCGGGATGGAGCCTTTGCCAGGGTGAGGGTCCCTGTTGGGAAGAGCTCAAGACCCCCCCTTAGTACCCCCAGCTGCTGATCCCCTCCCTGTGGAAGCTCCAGCCCCCTTTAAGAGGGTCTGGGTGGGTGTCTCAGCTGTGGTGGCCCTGGAATCCTGTTCCAGCCCCACTGATGGGGATGGGAAAGTTTGTCATGGCTCTCTGGGACCTCAGTTCATGGAAACATAAACGACTTTGGGCTGGACCCAAAGAGAAGGGGGTCAGATTTTAGGATCTCGCCTCGGGAAGTGGATTGTGGTGTTGGATTTGGCTCCACAACCCTTGGAGCACAGCCTGGGCTGGAAGAGCTTTGCCTGCACAGAATGAGCTTGCTTTATGATGGTTTTTTAATTCCAGTGCAGGAGACAGATCAAATTACATTAGAGCAGCAGATCCATGGCTGAAAAGGTCTCTTATTCCCCAAATCACCTTTCCCAGCTCGCTGGAAAGGAAGGGGAAGGAGCCACTTGAGACATCCCAAAGGATGATTTACCTGCTGGGCAGAGGCCAGGAGGAGAAAAATCACCTTTATATTTTGTTCTCTGGGAGAGGAGCTATGAATGATGGTTTAGTAAATTATATCATAATGCATAATAGTAAATAATATTAAGCATCAATTTATTATTAAGAATAAATAATGATAACTAATAATAACTAATAATAAAATTAATACATAATACCATAATATAAGCAGAAGAAGCCACTTGGGCCATCCCAAAGGATGATTTACCTTGCTGGGCAAAGTCCAGGAGGAGAAAAATCGTCTTTATATTTTGTTCTAAAGCATAAATGATGGTTTAATAAAATACATCATAAATAATGATTTAGTAATAGTTTACTAATATTATTATGAACAATAATTATAATAATATATAATAACTATGAATAAGTATATAATAACTCTATGATAAGTATATAATATAAAAAGAAATAAAAGTATAAATATTAAATAAAAAATCTGATATGTGGTATTATATATAATTATATAGAATATTATTCTGATAAATAATAGTAATTTAAATTATGGCTACTCGTTTCAGGAGGCAGTTTTGGGGGGTGGGAAGCAGGTGGGAGAGCAATTCCAGGCTCTGGGATTGAAGCCCCTGGTTCCCTCCTGCCCCCCCTGTCCCTTCCCCCCTGCAGGTCCACGGCTGTGGGGACAAGGCCAAGGCCCACGCCCGGCAGAGGCTCAGCAGGGAAGGGGTCCTGTCCCCTGGCAGTGGCTCCAAGGACAAACCCCTGGAGCCAGCCAAGCGAGCCCACCTCCAGCGGCGCCTGGACAAGAAGCTCAGCGAGCTGACGAGCCAGAGGAAGGGCAAAAAGAAAGACAAGGAGAAAGGAGGCACCTGAATCCTGCTTTTTGGAGCTCTGAGCTGCAGTTCAGCCCTCCCAGACGGGACGTGCTGAGCCCTGGGGGGAGTGGGGGGCTCGGTTTTGGGGGGGACACAGCCTGGAGCCAGGGGCTGGAGAGGGATTTGGGGAGGGAGAGCTGCTGTGTTGTCCTGGTTATCCGTATGGATGTGGTGATGGATGCACACAGAGGCCAGAGCTCGCTGGTGCAACAGGCATTAAACACCCAAAGCAATGAGCTGCCACTGTCACTTTGGTCCCTGTGGCAGCAGGAGATGGATGTCTGGGAGCAGGAGCGTGGGAGGCACCAAAAACCCTGGGTGACCCTCTGCTCTGGGAAGGATGACTAAGGAGATGGATCCCAGCCCAGCAACTCTCTGGCACTGCTTGGAGTGACCCAGCGTGTCCAAAGCCCCTCAGGGCTGCCCCGTCCCCTCCCAGCTGGGCAAGGGGCTCAGGAAGGGGCTGGATGAGCATGGAGAGCTCCTTGGACACTGAGATCCTTCAGCAGATCCCCAGGCAGGAGGGAGCCTCATGTCCCTCCCAAACCTTTTCTCAATCCTGTACCGCCAGACTAACCCATCTCCCACGTTGCTTCCTGCCTGTTGATCCCCCTCTCCAAAGTCTCTCCATCCCCACACAGCCCCTCCCTGTACCCCCCTCTGTGCTGGCTCCAGGCAGAGCCAATCCCTCCCACAGGGTCCATCCCATCCCTCTCCCCCAGAAACAGCTCCAGCAGCACTTTTTGGCCCCCAGGGTGAAGAAAAAGGTGCTGAGGTGCCTCCAAAGAGGAACAGCTGGAGAGAGGCACAATAAAAAGCCCCAAAGCACTCCCCATCATTTTGGGGCTGAACATCACTGCTGTCACCCACAGATGATTCCAGAACCTGTGGAAGTCACTCCTCTCACCCCCAGCAAGGCTCAGCAGTTGGCAGGAGCTGCAGGACAGCCAAGGATTTCTGTGTGTTTCTGGGGTAGCTAGCAAGCAAATATCCCCCCAAACCTCGGGATCCTGTGAGTATTGGCTGGGAACAACTTCCCAAAGAAACCCACCCTCATCCTTCAGGAAACCTCATCCTCCCAACCCCTCCACCCTTGGCTCATGCCTTGGTGCCTGGGGCTGGCACTGGCTCACCTGGCACAGATGGGGGGACATGGGGGCTCCTGGAGGGAGAGGTGGGGAGGAGGAAGGGATGGAGCGTGGGAGAAGGAAATCTGGGCATTGTGGAAGGAGCTGGAGCAGAGGGGGGTGATGGAACAGGGACAAAGATCAGGCAGGACAGATGAGAAGGGAAAAGCACCACCACCTTAGGGGATACCTCACCTTGGAGTTAAGCAGGGAAAAATGGGTAAGTGGCTCATTCCCATTTTTTTTTCCCTGCTGAGATCATCCAGGCAGCCACATCCCAGTCTGTGCTCCCCCCTGTGGTGCCACCCTCCTGGCACACAGCCCTGGACACCCCCAGATTTCCCAGCCTGGCTTCCCACCAGTATCCTGCAGGCAGGGAAAAGCCAAGAGGCTCCAGGCAAGGCAGAACGTGGTCCCAGGGCATTCTCTGCCCTCCACAGAACAGAGTGGGAATAAGCTCCCCAAAAACCCCAAACTTGGCTTGGGCCACGAGCCCAGCAGGATCCACAAAGGTTTTTCTTCTCCCTTTCCCCTGAAACAGGAGCTGGGCTTAAAAAGTACAAAATTAGGCATCTCTCCTGTCTGCCTTTGGTCACACGGCCAAGACGTTCCTCTCTGTGCCCAAATTTGGATAAAACAAGCACGTTTGGGGGTAAGTTGATTATTAGGGACTTGAAAAAACAACCCCCAGTTGTGAGAGCTGTGTTAAAAGAGCAGGAATTGGCTGTGCTGTCCTGATGATTCCCAACCTGGATCTGACCTCAAACCCAAGAGGTTGGAAACCAAGTCCAGCCCCGTCCTTGCAGCCAGTGGAGACAGGCAGGGCTTTACTCGGGGGGAAAACAGATGGAAGGAGAAGCCATGTGTAATAACAGTTGCTTTTTCTGCTGTTATTGCTCCCTTTCTCCATTCTCACTGGAAACGTTCCGGCCCCCAACACAACACACCAAAATCCCTCCAGAGAAATCCCCTCAGGATCACCCTTGGCCACCCTTTATCACCCCCATCACCGTTCCCCCCCAAAAAACCCCACATTCCAAAGGAATCCCCCCTCTCCCCTGCAGCCTCGGGGTCCATGTTTGAGGGTTCCACGGATGTTGAGGCTCCTGAGGATGCTCAGCCCAGCAATTTTGGGGAGATTCTGGCTGGTTTTGATCCATCGGGGCTCCTTCCCGGTGGGTCTGTCCGCTCACCCCACGCGTGGGGGGACCCGGGAGGGCAGAGACACATCCAAGGAGTCCCTCCATCCACCCTCTGGATGTCTGGGCAGGAGCTGCCCCTCCCAGGTGCCAGCAGCTCGGCCTTTTGGGGTGTCACCCCTGGGCCCTGGGTCCCGCTGTCCCCGGCAGAGCCGGTGTCGGGGTGCAGCCCCCCTGGCAGCTCCCCTAATTCCTGCGGAGCGGGTGCCACATGGACACGGGTTTCCTCAGCGTGGCCAGCATCTGGTTCCAGTGCGTGGTGCCCATCCCGCTGGCTGTGGGGCCGATGAGGACGTGGCCCGTGTTGTCACCGCGCCCGTCCTCGCCGCTCTCGGCCACTGT
This sequence comes from Dendrocincla tyrannina, assembly GCA_035047865.1. Classification (NCBI taxonomy): domain Eukaryota; kingdom Metazoa; phylum Chordata; class Aves; order Passeriformes; family Dendrocolaptidae; genus Dendrocincla; species Dendrocincla tyrannina. Next base: position 8,829,450 of record JAWWMP010000165.1, read on the forward strand.
CACACGCAGGGACAGCTCCTGGAGGGGGGCACGGGGGTGTCACCACACACCAGCCCCCCTGACACAGATCCCTGTGCTCTTCCCAAGTGGACACACACAGAGAGGTACCCCCAGTGCCAACCCATCCATTAACCCCCCATCCCATTAATTCACCCCCAAACCAGCCGTACCCCACACACAGCCCTCTGTACCCCCACCCTGTTCAAACCCAACCCCTGTACTTGAGACCCCCCCCCAAATCTCCCCATATCCCTATTTATACACCTCCTTATACCCCCTTACTTTCATATCCCCCTATTTTTCCCACATGCCCTAAATCCATATATGCCCCTGTTTACATTCCCCCCATACATGTGCACACCCACACATCCACATCCCCTCCAACACCCCCCCACACACAATCCCCCAAAAGTCACCCCCAAAAGCCCCCCCAAATTCCATGTCACCTCACCTTCTACCCCCAAACCATCCCTGCACCCAGATGACCCCCACAGCTCCCAGGTTCTTCCCAGAACCCCTCACCCTCCTGGAACCTCATGAGAGGATTTGGGGGGCTTGAGGAGCAATAGGATGTGCCCCCCCCGCCACTGGGCCACACCTGGAGCACGATGGCGGGCACGGAGAAGATCATGGCCTCGTTGAACACGGGGTTGGTGTCCCCCCTCTTCACCGCCGTCTTCTTCTTGCTGATCTTCCTCCCGTCCTGCAGCAGGTACACCTTGACGAAGGGATCTGCTCGGGGGGCAGGGGAGACACCCCATGGTCGGTCACACGTGTCCCCAGCCGCGCGGAGAAAGGGGGACACCATCTCTGGTGGCCCTTCCCAGCAGGGCTGTCCTCAACGGGAGCCACTCCGTGCACTCAGCAGGATAAACCAGGGCAAACCCCCCTGGCAGCTCACCTGCAGTCACCTTGCCATTGCTCCACACGAGGTTCTTGGCTTTCACCACCACCACCGTGAGCCGCTCGGCCGTGGGCAGGTAACTCAGGGACAGCAGGATCTCCCCCACCGTATCCACAGCCTGCGGGACACCACAGCCTATCACCCACCGCCCCGGCCCCCCAAAAAACACCCCAGGTGGGACATGGGGCACCCCCTGCCCACCTTGTTCATGTCCTGCAGGTAGAGCCAGGCGTTGAAGGGGCGCGTGGCCAGGTCCAGGTCGGAGAGCTTGAGCTCGGCCACGCCGGTGCTGACGCTCCTCTCGTCCTCGTCGATGCCGAAGACGGAGAAGCGCAGGCTGTTCTCCTCCAGGGCCCCCGGGTCCAGGGGGATGGAGAAGTGCTCGTCGAAGGCCACGGCGTAGGAGCTCCTCTGGATCTGCCACGGGAAGGGCGGGCGTTGCCCTGGCATCCCCTCGGGTTGAGGGGCCATGTCCAAGACCCGCCTTGTTTCACCCGTGGGAATTGGGAGGAGAGTGTGGCTTTTGGGGGGGTGAGGGCAGGGAGGGTATCCCCAAAACACCGAGGGCAAGGAGGGCATCCCCCAAAACACCTAGGGCATCCCCAAAACACTGAGGGCAGGAAGAGCATCCCCAAAACACTGAAGGAAAGGAGGGCATCCTCAAAATACTGAGGGCAAGGAGGGCATCCCCAAAACACTGAGGGCATCCCCAAAATACCGAGGGCAGGGAGGGCAACCCCAGCCCGATGGATCTGGGGTGTCCCAGCCTCCGTGGGGATAAGTTACTTCAGACCCCACCCCAGCAGCCACTCAGCTATTGGGGTAAAAATCAGGGCCTGACTTGGCCCCACTGCCTGTTAATCCTTCTAATTAGAGAATCAAGGCTGGCCTGGTGCTCTCAGATCCATCCCAGCCCCCTGAGAGCTTGGTTGGGTTCTGATTAAATATCCTGATTAAGGTTCTGATTAAATATCCTGATTTACCCAAACCCTCAGGACTTGGCTGAGGGGGTGTGACCCCCAGGCCCCTCCAAGCCAGAGCCAGACCAATCCCTGGGATGAAGGACACAGAGTCAGCACTTGCCATTCCCCTCTTCCTTTTCCGCGTTCTCCCACTGGATACCCCCAGCCTACAGAGTCCTCCAGGGATTCAAGTTCCTCGATGGAAAAATCAGATTTTACAGCCCCAGGACTGGGATAAAAGCACAACCAGAGCTCCTGTTTCAAACTCCTCCATAAGCACCACCAAAAGCTCCAACTGGGCCTTTATCCCTGGCCTGGGGGCAGCTGAGGAGGTGAGTGGGGCTGGGGAATTATAAATAACAATGCTAAATAATAAAGATCTCTAGAGCATCAACGAAGAGCTTGAGATTTGGATGGAAAAATGGTTTAAATGGGCACTGTGGAAATAGTTTGGAAGCAGCAGAGGGTTGGTGTGGATGGAGCAGCAGCTCCAACCCCCCAAAGGGGCTTCTTGGTGGGATGAAGGTTCTGATTAAATATCCTGATTAAATCCAACTGGCTGCCCCTGAGCTCTCAAAAAAATCAGCTGCTGAAAGAAAACTGAGACTGCTGCTTTCTGAGAGCAGCTTTTGAGGCACTTAAAAAAAGAGGTTTTGCCTAAAATCCACCCCTGGTCATGACCCTGATGGTGCAGCCACACGGATCTTCCTGGGTGGGCAAGGAGGAGCTGTGGGAAGGAGAGCCCCCCACTGCAGGGGTTGTGGGGATTCAGGGGGCTCTGGAGCTCTGGCAAGACACGGGCAGCTCCTGCCCAAACTGCCACTGCCCCCCAAGTCCCACCCCAGGCCACTCCCTCCCCTTTCCACGGCATCCCTGGCACCCGGAGCAGGGAAAGTCAAGCAGGAAAACTTGCCACCAGGCATGCTCGGAGATGACAAAGTCAGCCCAAATCCCAGCCGAGGGGGAGGCACCTCTGCCAGGTCTCTGATGTGAAATCCCATCTGGGAGACCCCCCCAAAATCCTGTGCCAACAGCATCCAGTTCTGATGCACCCAGAGCTCCCTGTTCCCACATCCCCATCGCTCCCTTGGGGAGCTGAGACCTCCAAAATCCTGTGCCAACCACATCCAGCCCTGGCATACCCAGAGCTCCCTGCTCCCAAATCCCCATCGCTCCCTTGAGGAGCTGAGACCTCCAAAATCCTGTGCCAACCACATCCAGCCCTGGCATACCCAGAGCTCCCTGCTCCCAAATCCCC
>JAWWMP010000165.1:8832673-8871947 GCA_035047865.1 Dendrocincla tyrannina
CCATCACTCCCTTGGGGAGCTGAGATTCCCAAAATCCTGTGCCAACCACATCCAGCCCTGGCACACCCAGAGCTCCCTGCTCCCAAATCCCCATCACTCCCTTGGGGAGCTGAGATTCCCAAAATCCTGTGCCAACCACATCCAGCCCTGGCACACCCAGAGCTCCCAAATCGCCATCGCTGCCTTGGGGAACGTGGCCAAGGGATGCTGCCACCCAAAATCCCCGGCTTCCTGATCCACCCGGGGGCCCGTGGGGGATCTGGGGGGACTCACCCGGGAGATGCCCACGATCTGCTCGGCCGGGAGGAGGCTGATGCGCATGAAGCAGGACTCGAAACGCGCCTCCTCCTTCTCCAGCAGGTCCTTGCCCTGCAGCAGCGTCACATGCAGGGCGGCCGCCTTGGCGTCGTACTCCATGGACACCTCCACCTGCCCCACCGTGAAATCCTGCCCGAAGTTGTTCCCGATGGACGAGATGGAGTTGAGGGAGTCGGCCGAGATGGATTTCTTCAGCGGGCCGTAGTGGGCCAAGCCCAGGTCCCTGCCCATCAGCTCCAGGCTGCCCAGCTCCTGGATGCTCTCCAAGGTGTCCTCTGCCCTCAGGCTGCTCTTGCGGCTCGGGGTGCTCCGACCGGGTGTCCGCTGCGAGCCCGGGGCCAGCCCTCGCTGCCAGGGGAAGGAAACCAGGCGATGCCATCCCATCCCATCCCATCCCATCCCATCCCTTCAGCTCGGTTTCTCCGGAGCCTCTTTGGATGCCTCCCGGCCCCTGCCTGGCCTCAAGCTGCCACGGCAGCGAGCCCGTGGCCATTCCCACTGGGCATCCAAAAGGCATTTTCACCCTTCCAGCATCCCACACGGGGAAGGAGACAAACCCCAACTTGCTCCCTTTTTACCTTGTGCCTGACATCCGGATACGCCGCGCCGTATTTCTGCTCCAGGTACCGATAGTCATAATTCGGGAAGGGGGAAGGGGCCGGGTAGCTGCCAGAACGCCAGAGCTTCCAGAGGTTGATGGCTGCGATCCCCAGCAGGGCCAAAGCACCGGCGGCGTAGAGCCCGATCTCCCACCTCGGTGGGCTGGAGGCCACTGGATAGGACAAAGGGGGTCCCATGAGCTCGGCGTGACCCCAGGGCTGAGCCTTCAGCCTCGGCTGTTCCCACGCCAGGAACTCGAGGATGGGATGGGCCAAGGGGGGATAAATCGCAGCTCCCACCCGGGTCTTTGCCGGCCAAAAAATGACAGTCCTGGTTTAGCTGTCCCGGGGGGTGAATTGCTGCTGTATCCCAGCCAGGTTTCCAGGGTCCTGGGGGTCCCTCTGCCAGCTGCGGCTCCGTCCCACTTCCAGATGTGCCCAGCGCACATCTGCATCGCCGCCCGGGGGTCCCCACGGGCTGGGGATGCCAGGAAAACCCAGGAAGAGGGGAAAAACCAACCCCAAAGCTGCTGGAAACGGGAGCGAGCGGGGAGGGAGCAGCGATGCTCCAGCGAGCGGTTCGTGCTGCATTGCACCAGCCTCCATCACTCCCGCGCTGAACCGACCCGGGGAGAGCCAAAAACGGGGGGGGAAAGAGAGGATTCCTCATCCCAGAGCGTCTCGGCACAGCGCTCCCTCCTTCGGAGCCGGAACGAGCCCAGAAGCCGGGCTTGAACTCCCACATCGCATCCGAGCGCAGGGACAACCTGCTGCTCCCCCCCAGCCCTCCCCCGGCAGGAACAGCACAGGGCTGAGCAGAAGGAATGGATTCTTTGCATCCAAAGCGCTTAATCTGGACCCCGGGGGCAGCGCCCAGAGGGATTTTTGGGGGGTTAAACCCCAGGGCAGGAGCCAGGTCCTGCTTCTTCCACCCCGACCCGAATCCCTTAAAAAGGGCTCTGATTTCTCCCAGCTAAGGATGCCGGGGGAAGCAGTTGGAGGTTTCCAGAGCCAGAGTTCCCAGGCTCCTGCTCTGACAGAGGGGCAAAATTTGGAATAAAACAGGGAAAAAAAATAAAATCGGCAGAATAATCCTCTACTGGCTCCTACTTTTGAATAACTCCGGGTGCAAATCCCAGCTGAACTGGAACCTGCTTCCTCCTCATTCCTGCGGGCTGATGTGGGAAAACTCATGGGATTTAAGGGTTTTCTCCCTGTTTTAGGAAACTAAACCCCGTATCTCGGAGGTTTTAGGGAACAAAACCCTGTGGGCATGTGGAGCAGAGTTCTCCTGGTGGGAAGCAGTGAGGACCAGCCATCCCCCCCCCCAAAAAAAAACAATATAAGGAACTCAGTGTGAGCCTGGCCAGCTCTGCCCCAACCCCTTCCCTGGCTCCCCTGGGAGGACTCACCGCTGAAGCGGGATCTGCTGACGTGCCCGGTGTCCATGGCAAACGCTCCCTGCGAGCAAGGCCAGCCTGGAATGTGCAAGACACGGCGTTAGGATGGAGGCGAATCATTCAAAACCCGAGCGCCTTGTGATTTTCCAGCAGTGAATGTTCCATCAGCGCTGCTCCCCCTCCCCTGCTCCCGGCCTTGGCTCCTCTTCCAGGCGCTGAGCAAACGTGCTGAAAAGCCTCTCAGCCACCGGCAGGAGCTGAAGGAGGGATGGAAACCACTCGGGAAGAGGCAGAGCCGCTCGATTTGCCTCCAGAGCGTTTAATGGGTGACATTCCCGACCGCTCTGTGCATGGATGTCCCCCCTCCAGGAGCACTTAAAGCCCTTTGCTGCTTTTCCAGCTTAAATTTCCTCTGCCTCCTGCAGTTCCCCAGACTCTCCCTGGGCCCAGGTGAGGGGGGCAGCCCCACTCCCCAATTTTGGGGTTGCTGCGGGTGATGCCATCCTCCAGGAATCAGCTCCTCCATCACATTCCCCCCACAAAGGGGTTTTCCCGGTGGAGTCACACATGAGATCCATCCTGGTGAGGAAGCTGCTCTTCCAGACAGCTCCCAGCAAAGGCACCACGGAGATTTATCCAAGTCAGCTATTTCCTGCTGCACAAAAGAGGGTTTGGGATCCTCCAAACCACCCAGCAAGCAAATCCCACAGGAACTGAGCCAGCATCCCCTGCTCCCTGGCATCGGAGCCAGATCATCCCATGGGATGCTGATGGGATCCCACAGAGCCCCACAGGGACACAACCTCAGCACTGCACCTAAACCCTCCCCCCACCTCCCCCAGAGCCTCCCAGCCCATTTCCAAAATCCCCAAAGCCAACTCATGGCACGGGAGAAGGAGCTGGATCGGCCTCAGAGGGATGATCCCACAATATTTGGGTCCCACTTTCCAGTTCCCCTCAAGCCCTCACAGCTTCAGGCACTGTAGGGGTGATCAAACCCCCAAAATCGTCCCAGGCTTGATTTTAATGGGCAGATGAAGGAATTTCATTGTGCTCTAGAGGAAAATATCAGCTGTGCTGGCCTTGCTTGGCTGGGGACTCTCTGCAGGGACACGTGGCTCATTCTTGGGGTAACAGGAGGAGGGGGGTCCCAAATGTAACATGAAGGATAGTGAGGCTGGCATGGGGCTGGCATGGGGCTGGGAGATGCCCATCTCCTCCCCAACCTCCTCGCTCCAGCACAAACCTCCCTGTGCAGTGGAGAAAACAGGAATAACCCGGCTAAGAACGTGCTGAACTCATGTCAGAGCTGAAGAACATGGGCTGAGCTCAGCTTAAGGGACACTTTGCTGAAAATCGAGTTCCTAACAGAGCAACACGATGGAGATTTACCCCAAACTGCCTATTTTTGTGCCCTGAAAAGCTCCCACGCCCAAGCAAGGGGCTTTGTTCCTTTCCATGTTTCCCAATGTTTTTTTGGTTCTTTTCATATGAAAACAGCAAAGTTTTCAGGACCGACTTTCCCTGCAGGAGGACAAACATCTTCTTTAAACCCCCTCCATCTCTTCACAAATTCTAAAGAATTTCTAATTTTCCTTTTCTTTCAGAGCTTCTCCCCCCCAGAACCTCCTTCCCTAAGCAGCAAGTTAAGCACATTTCCAAGGCATCACCCGGAAAGAGACTGCAGTGCTCAGCACCGGGATGAAATCCAGAGGTATTTTCCTATTAGGAAAACAGCATCAAGCTCTCCCGAGCAAGGAAAACGGAGGTGGAGGTGCTCGGGGAAGGATTTATGGCTTTTTTTTTGTTAACTAAGCTCTTCCCTGCGAGCGTTTCAGTGAGCTGCTCTGACATCCCCCCCACCCCGCGACCTGCCGCTCAAATCCCTGAGAAACCAAACCTGAGGGATTTGGGGGGAAACTGGCACTTCTCTCCCACTGCTGGCAGCGCAGGGATAGATGGATCTTTTACCCCCAGACCTCAAGATCAGGGTGCAGAGCCCTGGAGTGGGGTGGAGAGCCCTGTTTAGGGGTGCAGAACCCCAGTTTGGGGTGCAGAGCCACCTCCATCCATCCCAACATCCCAATGCATTCATTTATCTCGGGAGCTGCTGCAGCCCTCAGGTCCCTTTTCCTGCTTGGAGGGACAATCAAACGATGAGGAGAGAGAAACAGCACCCAAACCATGTGTCCCCCCTGGAAAAGGGGTCCCCGCCAGCCTTCGGGGGGGTGTCACCTCGCTGCTCTTTTGGCACCGTCAGTGCCCGAGGCTGCAGGCACAGAAACCCAAATTGCTGGTCCCGGAGCACCCGGACCGACCCATCCCCGGGCACACTGCAGTCCCCAAATGTCCCAGTCCCGGTTCCTGCTCATCCTTCCCTCCCTGCCCTGCTCCAGACACCCGTGCCGGGTGTGCTGAGCCCGGGCTCAACTCATGTCCTGCGGCGATGCCCACCCTGGTGGGCTCTGCCAGCCCCCTCCATCCCTCTCCCCTGCCCTGCCCGGCCTCCATCCGCAGGGCACAGGGGCGGGATGGAGTTTGCCCCTGGCACAGATAAAGGCGCACCCCAAACTTGCCAAAACACAAGGATCTGGGGCTCTTCGCCCACCCACCGCCCTCCCCAGCCCCTCGCATCCCACACCCATCCCGTGGGTACCCAAAACAGCGGCCCCCACGCCCGCGCCCCCCGGCTCCTCCCGCAGCGCTTTACCTGGACAGGTGCAAACCCTGGGGGACCTGCGGGGACCCCCGGGGTGTCCTCTCCCACCGTGGGGAGCCCCGCCGGGGTCCGCCCTGCCGGCGGAGGGGACCGGGCAGAGCCCCCGAGGGTCCCCGAGATGCTCCGGGGGGCTCCAAGGAGCGCCTCCCTCCCTCCCGGGATGCTCCCAGGCGGTGGGGACCGGGCAGAGCCCCCCGCTCGGTACCCCGGGGGTGCCCTGTGGGTGCGGAGCTCAGCCCCGGGATGCGGGAGATCCCACCCCCCGCCACCGGGATGCTTCCCGGCGTTGCGGGACCGGGAGGGCTCGGCTCCCTCGCCCAGCCCAGCCCGGGGAGGAGCCGGGCGGCACCGCACGCTCACCCCTGCCAGGAGCGGGGCGGTCTCTGCGCCCGAAAGACCCCTCCCCAAACCCCCCCTCCACTCCCCCGGCCAGAGCAGGGTGGGAGAAGCGACCCCACAACCATCCATCCCGGTCCTGGGGATGCGGGAGATGCTCTGTCCTGCAGCGGGGCGGGGGGTCTGAGGACCACGGCGCGGAGATGCGGGGCTGTCTCGCCCTGGGTTGCCTCCCAGCCCCTGAGATCCCAGCTTTCCTTGGGAAGTTGCCACAAAAAAACCCCAAAAATCACTCCAAGCCCACCCCAAATCATAGCCAGGAGTGAGGAGGGGCAATGCCAGCTCCCTCATCCCACACACCAGAGACCCTCCACTGCGTGCAGGCAGCTCTGGGCACAAGGGGCTTGCCCAAATCCCATTTCCTGCTGCCCAGGGACCCCTTGCCCATCCCACTGCCCCTCGCCATCTCCAGCTTCTCCTCCCCATGGATCCTGATGAGTGTTTCTCCCCATGGGAACCCACATCCCCTCCCCTTGGCCCCTAAAGCCAGTGGGGGTCTGTGGATCATCCATCACCCCAGAGCCAAATCCTCAAATCCCCTGTCCCAAACAGCTTCCAGCTGTGTCCCTCCTGGCCGTGGGGACACCTGGGGCCATCCAGCAAGGTCTTGGCTCTGGATGTTCCTGAGAAAACCCATCAGATCCTCTCCCTCTGCAGCAGAAGGTGGAACCTTTGGGGATTTGGCCCACAAAGCCCCTGGGGCAGTTTGGAGACCGAAGGCTCTGTGCCCACCACACCTGTGACACCGTGACCATCCACGGGATCTTCCCTTTCCCTGCCTTGATGTTTTCAGCCACCTTACCTCAAATGCCAGGCCACTTCAGAGCATCGAGTCGTTTCAGAGAGCTCTGCTTTTGCTGGAGAAAATGGAGTAACTGCAATTTTGTGGGGAAAAAACCCCCCACATACCCTGAGCAAACGTGGTCTCGGGTCACAGAGCAGCACGACATTCCAGAGGACCTGCAGTTCCCAGGAACACCCACCACATCCAGCTGCAGGACCAGCTCTACCCCTGCCACTTGAGGGGTCTGTCACTCCAGCCCTCCAGGGAAAAGTGACCCCCAGAGCTGCTCTGGAATGAGGTTTGGAAGCCTCCAAAGGCTCCAGTTGGCCACATGGATTTATCCAGCCTCACACAGACACCAACTCACCCATTAAACATTCCTCCTTTCTGAAACCAACACTTACCTGTGGCTAACGTCACACGAAGCCAGGGTGTAGCCACAGGTGGGACAGGCCTGTTCCAGCTTCCTGACCCAGGTGGGTTGGAGACATCCACATGTGGAAGCAGGAGCCTGCCACCTCTGCCCTCTCCACAGGGATGGCCCTGTTTTAGAACATCCCAAATGTAATTCCCACGAGGCCTGTTGGCTTCCTTTCATCTCCTCCTCCCGAGGCTACTTTGAGCACTTCTCCCAGACAATCCCGAAGGGATTCCTAAATCCAGCTGAGTCTGCAATGATCAGAGCCCAACTTTTCCCCTGAAAACTTGGATGTGTTCCTTACCTGGAGGCCCAACATCCATCATCCATCCAGCGTGCTGGGGGTGGACACAGCCCGAGCCCCCTCAGCCCCTGGGCTCCACGACTGAGGTGACAAGAGAGGACCCACAGGCACACACTGTCCCAAGGAACACACTGGCAACACAGGTCTTTATTACATGGGCAGGATCCAGACTATCCCAGGGAGCTGTTAGACGGATGCAGACCAGTCAGTGGCTCCTGTATTAGGACAAAGCTCCTGGGTATTTCTGAAAGAGCAAGGATTCCTCACCAGGGGATGCCAGCACAGGCCCTCTGGTGGGAGGGGGATGCAGTGACAAGTCCCCCACGGGACACCTGAGCACCACCCCAACTGGGCATTCCAGACTTCCAGTCTGCCCATCACCCACCTTTTCTGGCTGCAAAGCACCTGGGACACTAATGCTGGGAGAAATGCAGACGTTGGTTGTCATCCTGCATAAAACCAAACGGGATCAGAACAGCAGATGTTTGCTGGGCAGCAGCTCTACCATCTCCTGCCATTCCCAAAGCTTGGGGTTGCATTTTCCTCTGGATAAACACTTCCCTGAACAACACCCTTTGGCAGCCAGATTGGATCAGAGCATTTAAGAAGCGACAGGGTGAGTGGGACAGTGCTGCGAGGGCTCGGAGCAGACAGTATGGAATCCATGCTTAGGGGAGCTCTTACACTTCACAATAATGACCTCAGGAAAAAAATGCCAGGTTCCCCATCCCTCTTCCAGGATGCTGAGTCACCAGCAGAAACACTGCCTGGCTCGGGATGCTCAGACCTCCCTGGCCACACTGCTGCTGGCAAGGGAGGTGGCACAGGGACAGAGATGTGGGGGTGTGACTGCAGGGAACAGCTTTTCCAGCTGGACTCAAGAGATTCCTCACTCTGGAGCTACCCCAGGGGCAGGGATGAAGGGTGGCAGAGCCTGGCAGAGCCCAGGAGTGGAACCCTCCTGGGTGAGGACACAAACCCACAAACTGAGGACAAGGCAAATAACTTCAGACTGACGGAGCAACTCCCAGTTTCTGCTTGTGACACATTTTACTCCGCAGAGCAAAGGCAGGTGGGACCTTTCTCACTTCACCTTCCCTTACATTTAAGAGATGACCAAGACTAAAAGAGGAATTAAAAATAAGAGCTAAGGAGAAGTTGTTTGCCTCCCCAGAGCTGTGAAACACCACCAAACTACCACAGGCTGCTCCAGGATGTTGGCAGTCAGTCGGATCCCCTGCGGAGAGGCTGCACCAGCAGCGTAGTGTGGTTCATCCTGTGCAAGGAGCAGCTTGGTCACACTTTCACCCCATCTTCCTCCACAGCTCCAGGGAGTTTCAGCAGGAAAAAGAGCATTCATTTCCCATGCCTGGTCTCTGTACACTCCAAAACAAGTGTTCCTAATGCCCGAACGCCACGTGGGACTCTCACAGTTCACTGGGAGTAGAGCAGCAGATCCCTGTGTGCTGTGCCCCGAGCCCTGTCCCCACACCTGGTTTCCAGGAGGACACACAGCACCCAGTGAAGGTCCTTGTTGTGTGGTGTTGGGTCTGGCTTCCCTCCACACAGACTTTCTCTGGCCCTGCCCGGGCCACACGAGGAGAAAGGGGGGGTGTGTCAGTGCCATCCTTCCCCGAGGGGATTCCCACACGCTGCAACGCTAACGACGACAATTAGGGAGTGAGGATGAGGTTGGGACTGTGCCCCAGGCCCGCTCGAGCACCACGAGTTCCTGTCAGCCCCCGTGGCTGCTGCTCAGAGTTTCCTCTCCCGGGGTTTGTTCCCGTTGGGCTCTTCCAGCAGTGCTGAGTGTCCATCCCCGTTGCTCAGGCATTTGTCCTTTTCGTGCCTGTGCTCCTGCTTCTGCCTCCGGATCTCCTTGTACCGCAGGGTGATGTCCCTGCAACAAACACACAGCACACAATTGCAGCCTGAGGTACAAACAGTGAGGAAGTCTGCTCTGGATGAAGCTCCACTGGGATAACTTAACCCACTGGGCATTTTTACAAGTGCTTGATGGCAATGATTCACTGGAAGTTTGTGTTTCCTTCCCATCTCTGCCAGAGCAGAGCAGCCACTGCTGCCTCGTCCACACCCCACTGCAGTTCAAGGAATCACGGAGTGGTTTAGGTCAGAAGGGACCTTAAAGGTCATCCAGTCTCACCCCCTGCCGTGGGCAGGGACACCTTCCACTGTCCCAGGCTGCTCCAAGCCCTGTCCAGCCTGGCCTTGAACACTCCCAGGGATGGGGCAGCCACAGCTTCTTTGGGCAACCAGTGCCAGGGCCTCATTGCCCTCACAAAGAATTCCTTTCCAATATCCTAACTCTGCCCTTTGCCAGTGGGAAGCCATTCCTCTTTGTACTGTCATTCCTGTTCCTGATATGCAGAGCCCCTTTCCAGGTTCCTTGTAGGCCTCTTGCAATGCTGGAAGGCTGCTAATTCCTTCAGCCCTGTGTAGCTGCTTTTCATGGACTTGCTCAGAGCAGCCTCCAAACCAAACACAAACCACTTGGCTCCCTTGTCCTGACACTGGAACAGCTCGGACAACCACAAACTGTTCTGGTACTGAAACTGTGAAACACCTTCAACTGGTCTAACCTGGAGGAAAAATAAAACCCTGATCCTGTCTGCCACCTTCCCTCCCCTGGGAGCACAGGTACTTCCCTGGCACCTCCTCCTGCAGCAGCACTAACACAGGCTGTGCCCCAAAATGACCAGGAGCCTTATCCCAGAATGGTGTGGGTTGGAAAGGACCTCAAAGACCATCCTGTTCCACAGGCAGGGACAAGGTGCTCCAGAAAGAGAACTGCCAGGGATCAGGCACAGAGAGCTCCCTGTTTATTTACCAACTTACCCCAACCCAGCTGCAGCCACCCAGGAGAGCTGTGCTCCCTCTCTGCTAAGGACAGCACATTTGAGGAGGGGCTGCTGCACAAACCCCCCCCAAAACCCAAATGCAGCCCCTCCCAGCCCACTCACCGGATGAAGAAGCGCCAGGCTGTCCAGGTGAGCACCAGGATAATCCCCAGGATCCAGCACTGGGTGATGTAGAAGGGCAGGGAAAGTGTGAGTGTGTAGGGATCGTACTTGACCACGATCAGGAACTCCGTGGCAGTAATAGCAGCGACCAGCCAGGCCTGCTGGCCCAGCTTCTTGTGGAACTTCCTGCAAAGGAAGCACAGAGAGAAAACATTTCATGGCTGTAAAACTAAGGATTTGGAGAAAGCTCCATAAAAAGACAGCTGGGGTAGCAACTTCAGTGGACTGTGCAGAGTTCTACAAGTCTAGTTTGGCTCACACATGCACTAAGGGCTACACAGGCTGACAACTTTCCTGTTGGTCTTTAGTTTCCTCTCAGAGGCTCTGAAAACACATGAAAAGTTAAACTTCATCACTTTTATGTGGTAAATCCACATAAATCAATTATCTGACCAGCCTGAGATCAGCTGATGCTCAGGGGATGGTACCAAACAGGAGCCCTACCCCTGGATTTCCTTTTCAAACCTCAGCCACGTTGCCTTAAACATATTCAGCCCCTCTGGGATGGCATTTTGGAACTTTCCCTCTTCCCAAAGAAGTATTCAGCAAGCTGCCACTACTGATCTTGGAATGGGTTTTAAAGGAATAAAGCCTAAGGACAACAGGCAAGATTCTGGAAGAGCCAGGGACTGTTGTTTCTCTGCCAGGACAACCCAACCCTGGGACAAATTTGTGATTCCCAGGTTTGTTCTGAGCAGGCCAGGAAAGCTGTGCTGTCCAGGGATGTCTGGGAGCAATGCTGGAAGTTTCTCTGCAGCAGCACCAAGACATCCACTCAGGGACTCTGATGTAAACCTGATTTTTTTTGTACATGATGGTCATTTTTCTGATGTGATTATGCTTGTGAGTAGCACAAAGTACAGCTTGTCTGAAGGTGGTTGAAAACTAATGAACCTAAATTAAATAAATGGCATTTCTGGTTCAGGAAGTCACACCCCTGACGACAAAAAGCCCTTTTGCTTTAAAAACTAAAAGCTTACTTTACAAAATACTGTAAGTAATTTGGTTTTATATGCATCAGACATGTCTGTAGTCATTTACACTTATCAGAGACCAGTTTAAAGTTAAAAAAGAACAGAAAAAGCCCCACAAAATATATAGTTATATAAGAAAAACCCACACACTTATAGTTGTGTGTATATATATATTATAGTTGGTACAAACCACTTCCATTTGTTCTTGTAAGCAGTGAACTGGAAAAAGAAATGTCAAATACCCCAAACAGCAAAGAAATAGAGGATAGAAACTAAAATGTTTTGCTACAGTGATGACTAAGTTTTATTATTACTTTATCCTGAAATACTGAAGAAAACTCTTAAGCAGCCTTTGCTGTAATCAAATTTCACGGGAAAAATGGAGCCTAGGAAAGACATCAGTTGGATTCCTGGTTTTTAAAGAAGGTGCTGGGGCTCTCAGGAAGCCTCACTGCAGGGAACAGCCTGCACCAGAAACCTGGGAAAGCTGCTGACCTGCACTGGGAGGATCCTCCTCTTCCCTTATCCACCCATGTCCTTTGGGATTATTTTTCCCCCTCTCATATTCCTGTTGCTCTCATCTGCTCCAATCCCCTTGGATTGTCAGTGCCTGGGGAGAGAAGTAAGCATGGAGAGCCAAGAGAGCTTCTCCTCCCTCAGCTGAATCCAGGGAATCCACTCCACACTACACACACAGCCTCTTACACAGTCATGTTTGACACCAATGAAGAGTTCAAACTACACCAAATGATCCAAATACACTGGGAAAAACCAGGAAATTAACCAAGTGTAGGGGATTGCTGGTGCACAGGGGATGAGAGAATTCCACTTGAAAAGGTCTCCTGCCTGGATCAGCTCGGATGAAAGAGCTTCAGCAACTGCTCCAGGGGGTTCAGCTGCTGTGACAGATTAAACAGGCAAAGACCAGCCTTAAGCACGGGCAGAGTTAAAAGGAAGCAGCAAATCTCTCCCTGGGAATTCCAGCTGTTGGGATGATGAGAACACTTTTCTGCTGTGCTGCCCCTCCTTCCTCCTCTGCCATCCTTTCCCTGAGAACAGAATTAAAGGCAACCCCCACCCAAGAGCCAGGCAGACCCCAAAGCTGCCAAGGAAGAGAGCTGATTCCCTGCCCTTCTACTCGTGAAAGATGTTAAAGAAAAGCCCTTTTTTTTCAGTGATGTGTGAGATTAAAATTCATGGCCTCGATGCAGACTCCTTGGAAGTGACAGGAAGACTTCAAACCAGGAATACATGACAAGATGAAGAGCTACAAGATTGTTGAATCAAGACATTCCTGGTCAGGAAGATTTGACACATCCAGTCCTCAGGAACTCGGAGGCAGCATGTTGATCAGAGTGGTGTGAAAGGGCTGGAGAACAACTTGGCTCCTCTTCCTGGACTATGATGATTCCAGGGACTGCACTGGCACCACCCTCAGCCCAAGGTCCTGTAGGCAGAGCCCCAGAATCCTGAATGGGAAGAAGAGTCTTCACATTGGAATTCCACTGCTTCCCAGACCCAGTATGGCAAGGCTGGCTGAAGAGATGTCATCCATTCATCCCAGACAATCCCACCACCCCCAGACAAGGCAGTGAGCCATGTTTGTCTCAAGGTCAATGGAATAGTCCAATCTTTGAGCATTAAGAGTTTCCAAAAGGAACAGGTCAGGAAGGTTTCCCATGTGCTGTTAGCTGGGAACCTCCAGTACAGCCAGCTCTTCCCAGGAGCTTCTCCCTACCGACACCACGGGAAGAATCCTGAGCGATCCTTGGTTTGAAACGATGTGCTGGTAAATGGGGGCAGATTTTCTCTGCCTGGATGGCTTGGAATGCACGAAGGAATCCAAGGCTGGTTGCAAAAACCTCCACAGAGAAGGTACGAGGTAAGGTGCTCAGTTCTGCAGGACCAGCCTAATGTCAGCTCTGGGGGGCATCAAGCAGAGCCAGGAACCTGAGAATTTGGGGGCAGTCACCTCACCCACCATGGAACAGGGCAGGAGGTGCTGGCAATGATGTGGACACACAGCTCAGGATGAGCTTTCTCCAGCTGGTGGAAAGAACAGCACCAAACGACACCAGGAAAGAGGCCCCGGTGACAGATGGCTCTCCTAAATTTCAACGTTATGCCATGTGGTGCAACTGAGGGCAGAGGAGCTTTTCCAACCCAAACACAAGGCCCAGAAGATGAATGGAGCTAAGGAGAGGAGCTCAGCAGCGAGAGGCAGAGACCTCTTCTTACCTGTGAGTTGGAGGCACGTCCCAAACCAGTAGGTCCAAGGGCAGGGCAGCTGCCACTGCAGAATGTCCTGAAATCCGACTAAGCAATGTGGGTTGGCCCTTCTTCCCAGTTCTAGGAGCCAAAGCCTTGCAAGGGGAACTGATCTTCAGAGAATGGTGGAACCCTAAATTCTGAACACAGACACTTGTTGCGTTGGTCAGCGACAGACAATGAACGCCCCTGGAAGGCAGGCGTGGCCTCAGGCTTGGGATGTGGGCTCAGGCAAGTTGTGACAGTAAAAGAAAAGGTGATTTTTGAGAACAAAGCTTTCTCGGCTCTCACATGGTCTGCAGAAACAAAAGCAGCGAGGACAAATATGATGCTGAGGTGGGGACAGTCTGAAGTGCATGCACTGTGTGCGTGGTGCTTCGCCTGCAGCACTTGCTGCCGAGGGCCCCTGGACTGCAAGAGGATGCCAGGGGAGCTCCAGAGGGCCAGGGATCAGTGGGAACACAGCTCGGGGAAAGAAGTGCCTTTAGGAATGCCATTTTTTGGGCACTGATGTCCTCAGAGGGCACATCCAAGGACTGCAGTTCCTGGCTCTCAGTCCGGAATTGGAGCGCAGCACTGCCCCTGCCCACGAGCCAGTGGCACTCCAGCTCCTTTCCACATTCCATTCTCCACAGAGAGACCACTGATGAAACACTGAGCTTAGAGAAGTGCACACAGAACGCCCTTAACAACAGCTGCTCACCCATCTGAGAGAGTGGGACCTCCCAAACAAAGGAACACAAAGCAGATGCTCTGGGATTAGGCCTTTTTGCCCCTGACAAGCTGCCCGAGATGGATGCCAACAAGCTGGAGCAGATTCCAAACAAAGCACGTGGAGCTGGACATGGGAAAGACAGACAGGCTGGGCTTACGGGTCGTCCATGAAGTCGTAGATCTCCCTCATGGCCACTCCTCCCACGTTCACAAAGAACACCAGGCGCAGCAGGACCAAGTAGTGTTCTGGGGGCATCCACAGCACAAACTTCAGGTAAAATGTGTTCAGCTCTGCCAATAAAAACTGAGAGAAAGGACATCTTAACTTCATTGGTTAAAACTCCACTGGGTGAAGCCTGGAATTCCCCCATTTCTCAGTTTTTTCAGCAGCTCCAACAATCCCCATCAACAGCTGGGTTTTTGAACATTTTCTCTGTGCTGGAAGAGGCATGAAAAACCCCGGCAGAAAGTTGGACAAGCAGAGTTTCAAACTTTGAACGAGTTCTTGAACTCCAAATAAGGAGTTTGAACCACAAATCCTGAATGCAACAGCTTCTCCTTTCACTGTCATTTCAAATCTAACTGAGGGATAACAAGAGGCACGAGCTGCACATCCAGGGGGGGTTTGGGTTTGGTTCTTCACACAGTTGTGCCAATGTCACCCTCAAAGCCAACTTAGGAAAACTGGTTATAAATTAAGAGCAAAATGTTCTCAAAGTGAGCTGCCCTGGCAATGTGCTGCAGGGGACAGAATGACACCAGAGTGTCACTTCAAAAGGAATGATAACAAAGGGCATTAAGCATTGCTTAAGCCAAAGGAGCGAGCCAAAACCTGAAGCTGCTTAGAAACTGTCAGCTGCAGCTGAGTTTTGCTGAAAGAAACATAATCCCAGAGTCCCCTACAAATTCACTGGAATCTTTCAGCTGCTGCACCACCTAAACCCCAATTTCTTCAGGGTGCAAGCAGTAACCATTTGGAGAAGCATCTGTTTTATTTACACACCCTTTTCCTTCTCCCACAAAGCAGGGGAGCCTCAGCAAGCCTGGTGTGCCACGTGAGCTTGGCCAGTGTTTCATGCAGCAGAAACCAGGGGCAGTGAGCTTGTTCTAGCAAGTTCTGTATTAAAAACACAGAGAGATGCCCTGTGCCACAGCAACTGGTTAATGCTTGGTGCCCCTGGGATCACTGAAGGGTCACGGGGTTGTTTTTAGTTAAATTTCACCGTAGCTGGGTTGGAAAAAAGTTTGAGTTGCTCAGAGCAGAGCCAAGTGACATCCCATGGAAGGCACAGAGGCCAAAGTCCCCTTTTGTGGCTGGCAAAGGGGCAGGAGTGGGGAAAAGACACTTAATCATGTGGGTGACATCTTCTCTGTCACAGCCACAGGTATGAATTCCACGTCTTGTATTCCCACAAAACAAATGCAGCCACTCAGTGCTAAGTGCCCAGTAAGACATAAAATAAGAAAAATCCAGGATAATTGAGTTAAACCTGTGTAAAAGTATATGTATTATTTTTTAATCATACATTATATATTAAAAGCATATATTATTATTAAAAATACTCCATTTTTAATTATTTAAGCCTGTATAAATGTAATACCAGAGGCCTGTGTAAATGTAATACCGAGGAGCTTGGGTACAGCCCTTTCCAGCTGTGATGTGACCTGTACCTGCCCCAAACTGAGGGAAACGAGCCCCTTTGACCTCAACCCAATGCTTTTGGGGGCAGAAACTTGCTTGAAATACGTGCAAATCCCAGTTTACAGAGCTCACACTGCCAACAACAAGTGTTGAGCAAGTATTTCTGCAACAATTCCATGACCTGACCCAGAGACACGGACACAGAGCCAGTTCTGTGGGACTGGGAAGAGATCCCTCCCGGCCTCAGCTCCAGGAAAATCACCTCCCAGAGGTGCAGCCCGAGTCATCCTGTGCTACAAAGCCACGAAACCAAGTGGCAGAAGGGACAGAGAGAGGTTTGCTCACCACAAAGATGATGCCACAGACGGCGAGCCACCTGCGCAGGCTGGACGCCGGTTTCCACTCAAACTTCACCCAGCTGTAGGGGGTGAACTGGAAGACAATTCTCTTCATTTTGCCCCTGGGAAAAAGAGCAAACCACGATTGCAGGTTGAATAAAAAGCAGGTAAGAGGCATCTACCAGTGTTTCCATTTCAACTCGGGTCTGCAAAACACCTGCATTTGCTCCGTTCAAGTCACAATTTAATGAGATTAACTCTGACTTAGAGAAGCTTGTTGTTTTAACTATCAATTTAAGCTTTAATACACTACACCCACTGCTGTCAGCAGTTCTGCTCTGCTCAGCAAAGATACTACAAAGCAGGATGGGTCATTACTGGGACACGACTACAGGGATTTATTAAATTTTAATTCCCAGTGTCCCAATTTCTGTGAAGTTCTGATTACCAGGGAATGCATAAAGACCAAACAGAATCTTGCTGTGAATGAGAGTGTGACCCCAAATTGGATTCCTGCCTTTCCTTTAACACTTAAATAAGCTCACTTCCACAGGATACACCCTCATTCCCAGAGATCAGGACATACAGGTGTATTTCCAACAACTTCATTCTCAAGTTAAATAAAATTACTGGATCCTCAAGCCATCCCAACACCCAGGAGTTCTTTAATCCACATGAACTCAAACAGAACCACCAAGATCTTTGTGCTGTGCCTGTGGAATTCCTTCCTGCACAACTTACTTGTATGTGGGAATGTTCCAGAGTCCTTGCCACTTGTATGTTTTCAAGGAAAGCCAGGACAGAGTCTTCATCCCGCAGTAAATTCCTAATCCATTACATAAGATCACATCCATTATCCACTGGAAGGAGAAAACACACAGTGATGGTGGGGAAGGAGCACCAGGGCTTGGAAAAAGGGAATGAACTCCAGGCACAGCTCCCCATTCAAAGGAGTGGGACACAGAGTGTTAATTCCAAAGGGTGTTTTGAAGGCAGAACAGCTTTGCTTGATGTCTTTATACATCATGCATTGATTTTTATAAACACAACCACAGAGCTTGGGAAAGAGCCTGAACTGTAAAAACCCAGGCAAACACGAGATCAGAGCTGTGTGCTCTGACTGCAGAGAATTCTGATCACTCTGGCACCAATTCACATCTCAGAGGAAAATAAAACTAATTAAAAGGGTGTCCCTTTAAGCCTGAAGTCCCTCTGGCTTGAAAAAAACACAAACAAACTGTGTTTTAGGACAAGAATACAAACCATAACTTGGGACAAGAATACAAACCATAACTTGGAAAGACCACACAGCTCTTCACTAAGGCCAAACATTTATCTCTTCAAACCTTTCTATAAACCAGATACATTCCAAACACAGTAATATTTACTGTTTTAGGAAAGGAGAGGTTTGCAAAGAAGGAAAAGCTGGACAACAGTTGTTGGGGTTTTTCCTGACAAGCGAGGAAAATCATCCTCTGAAACTTTACACACCAAGTTTTGCCCTTAATTTCAGACTTTATGGTTTGTACCATCAAAGATCATTTAGATTCTTTCTCTGGTGTGAAATGAACCCAAATACTTAACCATTTGCAAGTGTTTGAAACCCACATTATAGAAACAGTGACAAAGATGCTACAAAACCCACACGACACAATCCAGTTCAGGTCTCCCCATTTCCTACCCCTCCCTATAAATTTAGCCAAAGGAACCCTGGTCCCCCCAGTACGTACATGATCCCACCAGCATTCACTGAAGTTTGGGAGCTGGTGTTCCAAGCTGTACTCCAGGAACTCAAACATGACACTGATGATCATGCACATCCACCAGTCCCGAATCATCAATGTCTAAAGGCAGAAAGAAGTCTGTCAAACACCCACAACTGCTAAAAATCAGCCCCAAAACAGACACTTATGTTAATGGCCCTTAGAATCCTAAATAACAGAGCACTGCATAAATCCTGGCCAGGCTCTGCTCAGATGGAAAGGTTTGCCACAGTGTGTCAAACATTATTACCTTTTATTTCCCCAGTTTCCAAACTTTTGGCCTCAGAACACAAAGGACACACATGGTGTGGCTTTCTACCAGCTGGAGACAATCTTGTCTCCAGTGTCCAGAAAAGGGCCAGGAAACTCAGGACAATTTGATTTTTATGATATGATGGTCCAGTAAAGCCAAATTCTCACCATCCTCTCAACTCATCAACGTGTTCAGCACAAGAGACAAAGACAGTGAGGAAAAATTAATTTTCCCCTTGCCAAAACCAGCAGAGAAACACAGATGACATTGAACCCACCCCATGAAAGGACCAGGACAGGTACAATGGGATTCAGCAGGAAGGAAATGAGTCAAATGCATGGAATTACTGGCTATTCAACCACCACAGGCAGCATGGTTCTAACACTGCTCAAAAAAGGCTTTTCAGAGCCTTTCCATGGCCATTTCACAAACAAGCTGAAGTCCAGGTCTCCCCACACCCAGCAAACTCACCTTTGCTTATGGGGGGAACCCCAGACCATCCCAAACCCCTCACAAAAGAAATCTGCACTCGTGAAATGAAAAGACAAAACAACAACTCCGGCTTGTTTGTGAAATGACTGAGCTCTGTCACACTGTTATTTATGGCAGGCTTGTGGGTAAAAACCCAAACAAGGTCTGCAGGGGGCAAAATCAAGTGGGTTGGTAACTCTGCTCTGGTTAAAAAAGATAATATTTAGACCAAAGCAATCAGCAAAACAAGCGTTGAATGCTCTGCCAGGAAAGAAAAGCACAGCTGGAATTTCTTCCACAGCTGGTTGATACTGACTAAAAAGTAACAGGAATTAAATCACTGCCCACTGAATGGTTTAAAACCCTGACTTGATGCCACTGGGAAGGCATATCATAAGACATCAGTGTTTGGGAACTGCCAGTTCCTGTTCCACATTTCACTTCCAAAGGTCACTCCAGCATTTCTTGCCACGGGAATAAAGGTCTGTATTGATCTGACCCCAGGATGAATCCCGGGGGAGGAAGGAAGGAGTCTGTCCATGTAACACAGCTTTGGAAAGCAACGAGGTGGCCCAAGACGGGCAAGGGGATAAGAAAATAAAGGGAAAAAAAGGGTTTTCATGTATTCCAAACACAGCCTGGGATAACACAAGACCCACTCTCACCTTCAGGTACCAGCCAAAAAAGTGGGCAGGAACAAATCCATCCAGCTTGTCCTGGAATCCAAGAACAGAGGGTTGGTCACCACACTACAAAAACAGGCTTGTCTTTTTTTGTTTCCCCAGAAAAATGCAGCAATAAACTTCCTTTGCTCCACACAAAAAATACTTGATGGATTTTAGGAGGTTTTTGTTCCCAAGTACAGTGATGAAACAAGCTAAGCCAGCAATTTCATGGGGCAGAAATTGGGATTGTGTTGATAAAGCAGAGACCTCCTCTTTAATACAGAATGTCCTGTTTCTTGCCTGATGAGGGGACAGAAGCAATCAGGGAGCTGTAAATAACCATAATTCCTTTGCCCTTGAATTTCAAGTCTTCTGTTTGCCAGCAAAAAACAAATACCTGATGGTTTCTGGTTCTCAGAAAAGTGCAATTTATGTTGCTGGAGCACCCTGGGTTAGTGGAAGGTATCCCTGCCCACAGCAAGGAGTTGGAACTACATCATCTTTAAGGTCCTTTCCAACCCAAACCATTCAGGGATGAACTTTGTCCCTCAAGGTGACTGAGTAGAAGATTTTATAAGTACACCAAGAAAGCCAAACTCTGAGGGGAAATTTTGACATCAATAACCTGAGAAAGAAGGGCTCTTAAATAGTTCACACTTGGGAAATTAAGAAATTAGGATCCAGAGGCACACCTCCATCTGATGGACAGGGAAGGGAAATAAAGAGGCTGAAAGACCAGTCATGGCCTGTGCTCTGACTCAACGACTCCCAGTCACAGTTTGAGGAGTTCAATTAAGCAATCTTTTACCAAAAAACAGACTCACAGCCTTTGTTCCTTACCCAGATGTTGTGAAAGGGATCAGTCTCGTTGCCAGGGTCATAAATAAGGCAGTTGCCTCCGTAGTCTCTCTCAGGCAGAGGAACCCCTAAATGTGGGTCAATGTACTTCAGGAACTGCCTCCCATCCTGCACAGTCTGCAAGGGAACACAGAAACCAGAGTTCCACAGGAAGGATTCAGGCACAGAAAGCACAAAGAGAATTAAAATCAACACTGGTCTTCACATTTTCATGAGATATACCCAGGTTTGGAAGCCTCACACGTACACCTGGCTTTGAGCCTCTCTAATCTTAAATATTAAGGGGAAAAATGGTTACAGAACGACCTTAATATGTCATAGAGATGAGAAATCAGTGATTCTCAACGCTGCTCCCTAACCCACTGCTCTGAGCACCTCCATCCCTCCCAAAACCTTCACACAGCTCACCCTTTTCCAGTGAGGTCCCACCAGCAGCACAGGTGATAAACTTGAAGCAAACAGCAAGAAGAAACTATCAAAACGACCAAAACTTGGATTAAATCACCAGTAACCCAGCCATACATTTGCTGAGTATTACATTTCCCAGTGAGATCACTCAGTGTTGTGGCCAAGGTTTCACCCCAGAAGCAGTGGGACATTTGTGACAGGCAACAAAACACGACAAGGCCAAAATTAATTGATAGAATAACAATAAAATCACAGAATAAATCCACTGAGACAAGTTTCAGCCATGAGGCAGCTTGTATTTGCTCTAAGGAAGTTCAGTCACCTGCAAACTCAGCAGAATTTAACCTTATTTAAACCTGGGCAAGGCAATGATGTATTTTTAGAAAGAGCTGAGCAACAACAGGGAGTTCCTTAACCACTAAATCTCTGGTGACACCACACACTGCCAGAGGAAAGCAAAGCCTCTCCAGGCTTTTCTACTGGAATTCACAACTACACCAGCACAGCCAAGCAGAACAAGGGAATGCTGGAGCCAAAGGAAATCATTTCTTCATGAGCTGGAAAGGGTTTGATCAATACCAAATTCTTGTCTGCACAGCAAAGGCCCTCCTGCAGCAGCAGCAGATCCCACACATCCCAATTCCAGCCCCACTTCCTCAGGCTCACGTGGCCTCTAAAGGCAAAACTTGAAAAAAATCAAACATGCTCTTTATCCATCTCTCACTTAAAATGATTTTTAAAGCTGCCTGGTTTTGACTGAAAATATTAGTAACATTAATTTCAACTTCTGCCCTTCTGAGAAGTGATAGAATTGTAAAAGTCGGGGGGAAATTCTGTTTACTAAAGGACAATATGTGGCAAAAAAAGAATATGGCAAAAACTGGTTTATTTGGAAGCACTGATGGCATGTTCTTGTAGAAAAACCCTCCTAGCTCAGCTGTGCCACCACACAAAGCTGGGTGTGAAGTTCTGGTTTATTGCAAAAATCCTAAGTACTCAAAGGACCTGCCACTTCAGGGAAAAGCTGCTTCAAAAGGTGAAACCAGAGGAGTTCCCTGCAAGTCACAGCAGGCCCAGCAGAGCAGAGACTGGACCTGTGAAACACCAACTCCTGACTGTTTAATCTGAACAAGAACCAGCCCATCTAAGAACACTTTACCACAGTGCCAGCCCTGGGCTGAGGGTACCTGGAGGTCAGACCAGGCTAAATATCTTTATATTATAATTTCCTTCAGCCTCCAAGTCTCATTAAACAGCCCAATGATTTGATTGCACAAAACTGATGAGCATCTCCTGCCATCAGCAAAAACACACCACAGAAGGGTTGATCTCCACATTAGAGTGGCATTTAGGAAGTGGAGGTCTAAGTCACTTACCTGGAAGAGGATGAAGATGAGGAAGAGCTCATACACCACACTGACACACAGCCAAAACCTCCAGTAGGCTGCAGAGACACACAGGTGGGATGTTACAAGTTTTTCAATAAAGAAGCAGTTAATTATTCATTTACTGCAATATCACTAAGCATGGAATCATGGAATGGTTTGGGTTGGAAGGGACCTGAAAGCCCATCCAGTCTCACCCTCTGCTGTGGGCAGGGACACCTTCCACCAGGCCTGTTCAACCTGGCCTTGGGCACTTCCAGGGATGGGGCAGCCACAGCTTCTCTGGGAACCACTTTTCAAGTGATTCCCACACCAATAAGTTCTAAATCCCAGTTCCCAAGCACAGTGAGAGCCCCCACCCATCCTAAGGGATACACTCAGAAAGGACCTTCAGCTCCCACCCATCCTGAAGCAAATTTGCTGGAATAGCTCAGGCACTGACCTGGATCTGGGAGAAGGGACCAGGACCCAAAACACCTCAACCCAACAAACACAGGAATAGAAATTAGAATGATGCAGTCCTTGGAAAAGAACCAGCTCCTTCCTCAGCTTCCTCTCTGGCCTCAAGCAACCTGACCTGTTCAACCTCGGCTCAACCAGAGCAGGCAGAGTCACTTCTGGAAGCCCAGACAAGGCTGTGCCCTCATGGGGCAGAAAGCATTTCAAAACCCCACAGACCATTTCATTTTTACTTGGAATTAAATTTTTAAAAAAAAAATACATCCCAAAGGTTTTAGCAGGT
The DNA here is from genome assembly GCA_035047865.1 of Dendrocincla tyrannina. NCBI lineage: Eukaryota > Metazoa > Chordata > Aves > Passeriformes > Dendrocolaptidae > Dendrocincla > Dendrocincla tyrannina. The sequence goes on from JAWWMP010000165.1 coordinate 8,855,134, forward strand.
GCTGGATGCAAGACATGTGAGATCACCTGAAACTCTCCATAACAAACGTGATGCAAAACTCAGCTCTTCAGAGGCTCCTCTCACCCTCCCCAGACGTGTGATTATGGATCTTCTCACCCTCAGCAACACCTGACTCCAAAGGGGGCCCAAATTACAGTGTCTGCACACTTCCAGCACCATCCTCAGCACCTCAGATCTCCTGACAGGCTCAGCCCTGGGGTCACAGGCTCTCTGCCTGTCCTGGGTGGAAGATTTGTGCTCCATGGGCTCATCCCTGCTCCCACACAGACACTGGTTTGGCCTCTCTGTTCCATGAAGTGATTTCTGGGCTCTGAAGTCCCCCAGAGTTTGTTACCTGCCCTGAGAGGTTGCTGCAGAGCCAGGGTGGGAACAGACAGAGCTCCAGAGCAGTTTTCCCTATCCAGATCCAAAAATTCTACACAAGTAACGCAGCAAAACTTGGACCTTCCAAGAGGATATTCAAATCAATTCACCACGTTGCTGCAGAGATTCCCAGGGGATGTTTGCTCCCAAAACAGAACGTGTCTTTGCCCAATTCAGCCTCAAGTAGAAAATAAATTATAATAAAAACAACAAAGAAACAAAAAGAAGAACACCAACCAAACCCATCAACAAATCCCCCACACTTTTAAAAGGACTCTGACAACCTGCTTTTGACACCATCATTAAAATAGATCAAAATGTGAGAAGGTGGCACCTTTTAACAGCAACCTGCGAAACTAATTCCACCAAACCCACCTGCTTGACACTTCAGGAAAATAAAAAAAAGGCAGGTGTGGCCTGGAAAACAGCAATTCAGAGCTCTGTGACAGCCTTCACCCTCTTGTCCTTCCAGCAAAACCAACCAGCAAAACAAAGACCCTCTGCTGGCCACAGGATTATTTGGAAGAGAGGAAAGTCTTCCCAGGCTGGCACCACGTTCAGAATTAACCTTCCATCACCACAGAACTGAGCACAGTTTCATCAAACATCACTGCCAGATGCCTGAAAATGCAGGTTTTTCTGACCCACAAAGCCTTGCAGGAGAGATTTTTACACTGCTCACAGACAGGAACGTGGGCCTGAAACTGATGGAAAGCAAAGAAATTTAAGTCTGAGCTTTTCTTCCTCCCTATTCCACTCTATTCACCCCAGAATCACCCATTTCCAAGGCTGTGCAAACATTGCTCTCCCTCCTCCTGGCCCAGCCCCAGCTGCAAAGTTGGTTTTTGGCAGATCCCTAATACTGGTTTTCCTTAAATCTACTTGTCATTGTGCCTTCTTCAAATCAGGGCTTTCCTCCTTGTTAAAGAGGCTTCTACTAGGCACCTACACACCTGAGAACTGAGATATTCCTAAGATCCAACACCACACTGCTGCCATTGCAGGGATTTGGGAACAGGACATGAACATGTCCCAGAATGCTGAGGCATAACCAGCCTCCTCCCCTGCCTCTGGTGGGAGCGTGGCCCACACCACCTGAAGGGCTGAATGAGCCAAGAAATACAAAAATCTGAGTGGTCTGCCCTCCTCCTGGAGCTTTGGATGCTGAGCAGAGGTGGCACAGGGCTGGGAGGTGGGACACAGACTCATCCCAGCCTCACATGGGCCATTTTATACTCTAAATGTAATGGCTGGGCACATTAAAGACAGAAAAATAAGGGTTAAAGGCTCAGCTTGCCCAAAGCCCTGAACAAGCTCGTTTATTCCACCCAGCCAATTAGTATCACTATTGCCAGAACAAAACATTTATGCAAAACCAGTGGTGAGCACCCAGATCCCTGGATTGTTAAGGGAGCTGTCAGGAAGGGGCACTGCTGTTCCCTGGAGAAACTCCTAATGACAGCATTTCTCCTCTGCAGAATTACAAGGCTGCTCCTTCCAGTGTCACCAGTGACCTGGGCTGCCTGTGCCTTGTCCCCACATCCCTGCCTGCTCATTCCCAGCTATTCCAGCCCTCCACCCCATGGATTACTCAAGAGCCTCACAGACTGCTCTCCAAACAGCTTGTGCTGTCACACATGATGTATTAAGTTCAAATAACTGCTGGCAAAGGCTGGGAATATTAAAAGCTGAGTCTTAGGGCATTAATAACTGTCATGGAAAATGTCTTTGGAATGACAATGTGGGCATGTTATCTTGACAAAGGCAATAAAGCATCCCTGAGCTCCCACAACAACGGGCTGTTGGCACATTCACAGCTCCAGAAAGGAGCTGACAGTGAGAATGAAGAATATATTTCATTTGAAAATGTTAAGGAGACAGGCTAGTGGTGCAGACTTGTACCCATGATTAATTTTACCATGAAATTAATGCCACTCCCCAAAATTGGCTGCTCACCCACCAATAAATGGACCCTCAAGCAGAGCTTTAGATCTGTTCCTTGTGCAATTCTGTCCCATGGGGCTAAGGGGGTTGTTCCTCCTTTGCCAAAAAGTTTGGATGGAACCAAAAATAAGCCAATGGTTTACAGGAAGGAAATGGAAAATGGGGTAAAAGCAGGTTAAGTTGGCAAAGTCCTGCCTGAACAATCAAACCTTCTGATTTCCACAATGGTCCCATATTTCTGGATCACAGTCAGGCCATAATGGAACAGATCCATGGGGCAAATTATTAGTTAAGCTGGAAAAAACCAGGGGGGCTGTGTAAAACCAGCAGGAAAATGGTAAAGCTGGATGAGCCCCTGGCTAAAGGTGCCATTGCTGGGCATACTAAAAGGGGGGCCAAAAAAAGAAATAAAGCCACCAGTCTGGACAGATGCCACTTAGGTGGTGGCTGGGACCAGTTTCTTTAATGGCCTTAGTGAAAAGTAGGTTAATGACACAGAGCAGGGAAGGCAGGGACAGCAAAGAGAGAATCAGATGATCCCAAGGGACTGGAGGGACAGAGGAGCTCACACTCTGGAAGCAGGAAGTTTCCCTGCCACCTCATCAGCTGAACCAGAAGAATTCAGGATTTACCTGCCAGTGACTTTCACCCAGCCAGGAAAACATGGAATTATAAAGGTGGACATCGAGGCTCTGCCAAAAATACTGGGAAGCATCACACCATCACAAAAATCACTGCTGCAATGTCCTGCAGGGCTGGAGGGCCATTGGAAAGCAGAAAACTCAGAACACACAAAAAAGGACTGTCAAAAGGACTGTTTTGCCTTAGTAAAAGCAAAGGTGAGCTGTGTGGAAATAAATCTGGTGGATAAATCCCAGTAAGAAGAGATATTTAAGCACAGTAACAACATTAAGCAGGAAAAAAAACCCACAGGGAAAATATAAACCATCCCTGAGCTGCTCATAAATTGGACTCTCCCCATCCAATTTGTACTGCTTTGTTCTGGGTAATAAAAGCAGCTCCCACCCCAAACCCACTGATGTTTTAACCCTGAATGCACCCAAATAGCACTGGTGTCCTTAAAAAGAGGGATTTATTCTACAGGAGGAACCAGAATTAACTGCAACAGAAGGAAAGATTAAAACCTGGTATTTCAAAAGAACCCAGAAATGCAAACTTATTGAAACCCCCAGGTTTGCAGAGGGCACTGCTCTGGAACCACTCCTGTTTTGACTGAGCTTTTTAAGGTGCCTGCTGGTTTTCCTTCTTAAACTGGAGTGTCCTATTTTTTTGGCATAAAAAACACAGCTTTACTGGGCTGTAGGAGAGGCCAATGCTTTTAGGAACATTATTGAAGCCCATATAAATTCCCTTAATTCTTCCTCTTTCAACGGGTCACATCGAAAAATAGGCAAAAGATCAAAGATATTAAAATATTTCCATGTTTCACCTGTTACATTACATGGAAGAGGTTTGTGCTGGGCTTTCAAATGCTTTCAAGACTTCCAGTCTTACAAGAAACCTTTAGAAGCAAAATCAAGGGTTTCTAATCTCCCAGTCTCTGTGGATAACAGTGAGGGAGCAAAGGGAGCACGGGATACACAGTCACAAGTGCAATCCCAGTACAGAGAAGAGGAAAATATATAAAAAAAGAGGATAAACAGGGGAAGTTCAGGTTTCAAGAAGCTGGCAGTTCACACAAAGCTTTTTCCTAACAACAGGAAGCCAGAAAGGGAGATCCAAGCAAATCTGGAAGCCTGGCAGGATGGAGTGGAGCTGAAGTGATAAGTGTGCAGTGCTAATGAACCTCTGTGATTGTCTGAATTACAACTTACCTTCTCTCCACCAACACAAACATTTATCTTTCCCCTAAACCAGGCAGTCCAGCAGAAATAGGGGAGGGAATTACCTGGGTGAGGTCTTGAAAATGGTCCATCTTTAGCTTGTGTCACCCCAAAACATAAGAAAACCAAAATACTGGCAACGATGCCCCTGAAAGGGAAAACAGAACAACCTGTTTTATTGCTCCATCGTCCTCCTGGGACTGCACAGGGTGTTGAGAAGCCTCTGGACTTTGGTTTTGAACTGCTGAGCGTGCCCATCATAAATGGCTCCAGAAACCACCCAGATTTTTCTGGATTTTTTTGGATTTTTCAAACCCAAATCCAAACCCTGGATCCAGGGGATGGGGATCATGCAGGGAGTCAAACCCTTCCCTGTGTCTGAGAGTGGCTTTGATTCCCACCTAGTCACAGAGACACTTGGGATTTAGCAGGGACAAAGCTCTCCCTGCTCCACTAGATTGCCATGAAATTTAAAAATGAGCTGTTAAACCTGTCCCCACTCCAAAAACAGCTTCCTAATCAACTCTGACAAGGAGGAGCTTCCAAGAGCTCAGCAGCACTGCTGCTGTTCCAAGGGCTGGAACTGTAAAAACAGAGCCTAAAGAACATAACAGGTATATCAAATAAAAATAAATTCTCAGACCAGGAGCCCAGATACACCAAAGACCAAAAACCATGGACGTGTTCCATTAGTTTTAATGGATTAAGTGGCATAAAGCAATCCAAAAATGATCTTTTTAAACCACCTCAAATCCCCCTGGATCCTGCTGTCTCATATCACCTGCCTAAGTGCTGGCTGAAGGGATGGATAATTGGGAAACAGCCCATTCCCTGTTTGCAGTAAATGATGCAACCCCTGACTGCAAATAAAATGGCTCAGCCTGCAGGAGCCACAAAAAATACCCCATAATTTTGCTGTCAGAGAGAAAATGTTACAAACCAGAAGCAATAGGAGACTGTTCATACTTTAAACATGCCAAAAATTCCTTTCCAAATAGAAAACTAAGGGATTTATGAAACTTGTTTTGCAACATTCACCTCTTGAGTGTAAATGTTTGTGCTTCCTGAAAATAAAAATGGTGTTTAGGTAACAGATGTAACTCAGCTATTCTGCTTGCTTTAAAAAACATTGGGAAGCTCACCAGGATTAGCCACTGAATGGATCTGTGAGGAGACAGTTCCATGGGGATTTCCAGAGCTCTGCATGGGAACTCCCTTCCAGCTGATCTCCAATAATGAGAATATTCTGCATTTTGAGTCCCTGGTTGTATTTGGAAGCCCCAGCACCAGGAATCAGCATGGAACAGCCTGCACTGTGTGAGGTGTGACAACCCCATCCCTGCTCACAGTCTGGACCCCTCAGTTGATGAGTTGTTTTCTCAAAGCTGAAATTCAAACCCCCACAGAAACTTAGTTGAGATTCTAAACCCCACTCTCTGCCCATGGAACACACCAGGGATTCAGATATATTAATTCACCTCAGGAAGTCAGCAAGCAAATCCCAAATTTGTATAAGAACCACACCAGATCTCTATATTTTTACTTTTTTTTCCCCAGTGGTAACTGAGTTTTGCCCCTTAACATCATTAATCTGCCTCCTTAAGAACCTTCCAAGGTCTAAGCCAGCAGCCTGGCCTAAGGCAGGAATGCTCCAGGACCTGAGAGGGGCTTTCCTCTCCTCACCTCGATGGACACAGCCAGTGGGTTTTCCTGAGCAGCACATCAGGAAGGCACAAAACAGCAACCTATGCCTGCAAAAAACATTTTAGCACTTGACCAAATAATAAAGGGGGAACCTGGCAGCAGTTTCACTGGCACAAACGAGCTCTTGTTTGTGCTAGGAGTCGATTCAGAGGCACAGGACAATGAAGCTTGTCTGTGAGGAGCTGTGTAAGGTCCTTTGTGCTGGGATTCACAGAGCCAGCTCCCACTCCCTTGGCCCCTCCTGGCTGGATCCACACTAGCACAGCTGGTATGACCCACGAGGCCTGGAGAAAGGGCACAGGGAGGCCTGGCCTCTTTGGTATCTCAGTTTCTCTGTGGGTGTTGAGCCAGAGAAGCTGGAGATCACCAAGGGGCAACCCCACATATCCCTGGATCTGTCCCCATGGAAGGCAGGGATTGCCAAACCTGTGTAAAAAAGCACCTCAGAAGAGACATTTCATGGCTTAAAATTCAACTGTGAAGCACACAGGTGGTTTTAAACCTGAATGTGTTTTATATGGGAAAAAACTCCCCTAACTTTTCCCCCCAAGACACCTTACTCAGCATTCAAGACATCTGGGAGCTGTGGATTCCCTCCACATCCACGGCATGCAAAGGAGGTGCTGAAGGTTCATCTGGCTCCAAGCAGAGATGGAGCTCAGTCCTGCCCCTTCCAAGTGCTGAACAGGGGACAAGGGCACAGTTGGCAGTGGGATGGGCTATTCCAAGGAACGATGGGAAGAGAAGTCCTGTGGATCAGACAGGTCTGCAGCACAACATCTCTCTGCCTAACAAAGCAAATGTTCCACTGTCCTTACAAAAGAGGCAGCTTGATCACATATATCACAGGACCCTAAATGAACTCTAACTACATTTGCAGATAAAAGCTTGCTATAAACCTTATCTTAAAAAAAAATAATCCTCCTTTAATTGTTTAATTGCCCTGGCCTGCTGCAGGAAGGAAAATGTCCCTGGAATGTCAGAGAGGTGCAAACAGAAATCTCAGCTAAAGACACCACACCCCATGAGCTCAGAGGTTCCTGCTTTCAGTTGGGTCTTGCCCATTGTGTCTCCTGTGACTTATTCCACGGATCCAGCAGGATGACTGGATGGAGCACTTTTACAGGGTAAAATAATCCTGATTTTACAGGGGAGAAGGTGGGACTCCAGTCTGGGAAACAAACACGGCGCCAGCAAATTTGGGAGCTTCACCTCAGTTTACTGCTCTGACCACTTAATGGACCTCAGGCAGAGCTTGGAAACAAAGGAGGCTGGAGTGCTTAGGAGAGTGTATTTAGGATCTGCACCTTCCCCCCAAACACTGCTCCACTGTCAGTGTGCAGGAAGTGGAAATAAAACTCCATGACAGCTTCAGACTCTGCTTCACTGGTGCCAAACCCACTCCTGGTCATTAGGCAGCAAGTGTTCCCATGAAACACCAGCACACAGGGACAGCCTCGTGCTGGCCAGCACTTGAAATCAAAATATGGCACAGCCCTGCATCAGGACTGGCAAATATCTTGTGGTGGGACAAGGGGTTTTAAGTTAGGGAAGGAAAAATGAAACATCTGTGAAAATTGGGGCTATGGATATACTTATGGATGTTGTGACCATCCTATTGTGCTTGGAAATGTCTTTTTATTCAGATATACATTTAAATATCTATTTTTCTTGTTCAGATTTCCACTTAAAGAGCCAGGAGCAATGACAGCAGCAGGCTCCCAGATGCTGGAGAAGGTAAGGAAATATCTGGGACAGGAACTGAGCTGGAATCTTTCATGTAGGATGGTATTAAACTCAGTAAAGAGGCTCATGAAGGGTTTCCTGGGGCTGTCCTGTGTAGGGCTAGGAGATGGACTTGGATCCTTGTGGGTCCCATCCAGCTCAGGGTATTCCATGATTCAGCTGAGACCAGAGCTCACTGCAAATGGACAACAGCCTGAAGGAGCAGCAGGAGAGGGAACAGAGAGGTATAAAAGCTGGAATATTTGCAAGCCTGTGTTCAATCCCCAGGATGGTGCTGCTCAAGGATTTTTGTGGCATGCAGCATTCCACAGCCAGAGCAGCAGAGGGGATCAAAGCCCATTTGCTGCCCTTTCCCTGGTATGATGCTGTAAAGCTGATTTTAACAACTGGGTGCATCATTTCCCTCACTGAACACACAGAAAACAACAACTTGTGTTTCCTGAGAGAAAGGTTCACCTGCTGGCTCATCTTCCCTGGGTTGGTTTTGATTAAGGCAGGAAAGGCTCTGAGCTCAACACTAAGATATTCCACTGAGTCACCCTGGCTCTGTGTTACTCCCTAAGGAGGTGTTATCACCTCTCCTTGAGCTTTTCCCCTTCCCAATTTTGAATGGCCATTACAGAGCATGTCAGGCCTCCAGCCTGGACTCCCTCATTATAACTGGGAGTAAAATGGCATTTGTTCACACAGAAGCCTTCCAGAACCTTTCCCAGCCCCAACTTATTCCATTTCACCCCCCACGTGTAAAATCCCAGCCCTCAGCAGGGCACAGGGTGAGTTCCAGCAGCCCCAGCTATTGTGCAACTGCCAGAAAACCCAGGATTATCTCAGGAAATATCCCAATTCCTGCACCTCCAGGACAAAGAATGCTATATCCTGAGTCACTTCAGAAATGTATGAAAATAGGAAGAAACCCTTTAAGAGCAAGGGGGAAAAATTCATAACATTTAAGAAACCAGACTGGTAGAAAACAATGGCTTTCATATTCCTAGCAAGGATGCTTTGTGGAGTATTTCAAAAACATATTTAGCTTTTTAAAACATCACTTTTCTATCTGCTTTTTCTTCCCTAGTGTATTGTAAAAGAGGAGAAATTCCACCACATTGAATCAGTTCAAATTGCAGTAGAAAGAGACCACACACACACACAAGACTCATCTCATTCTTGTTTCCCTTCGAGGTACAAGTTCTCATGGCAATTTTCAACAACAAACAGTGATTCCTGTTGAAATCTTGAACATAATTTTACACAAGCCATTCAAGTTAGGAATATTTAGCCACAGCTCCCATCACTTGGAAATGATGGTTATTTTAAGAAAAGGTTATTTTGAGAGAAGGTTTTTAAACCCCACCACACGACAGCCCCAGGCGTGACAGTGACACTAATCTGATTAGAAATGAAATTCAACGATCAGCATCAGAGGAGCTTATGACTGCTTTGGTAACTTTCTCAGGGTTCAGGCACTTCAGGAAGGGAGTGCAGAGGCTGCCAAACACCCCTGAGAACCCCCTGCTCAGTTATTTACCTCTTTGTATTGTAGGCTGTGTCCTGGGGAGTCTCTTCCAGCAAGGTCACGTAGCCCAGCGCACACGTGAGGATGAACAAGACTGTTAAGGTATGAGCTCTCCTAAAATTCACAACAGAGAAAACTGGCATGAAAAAGCAGAAAAACTTCCATCTCCCCCCTCAGGAGGCCAAATACCCAGAGAGCAGTCAGGAATACTGAGGTTTTCTGTACTGTACAGCACAGGGAGCAAGAATTTACAGTGGCACTACGTGTGAACAGCAGTAACTTGGGGAATAATAGCACTGGATCTAAACACCTTCAGATCCCCCCCCTGGTATGGCAGGTCCATACCTGGCAGTGCTGTTCTGTGTCACAGCCTACCCATAAAGACTGCAGCAGAGTGAACAGACCTTTAAGACTGACCAAATTATCTAAACACGGGGATTACACCAGAGAAACGAGCCATTAATAAGTAAATAAATAAAAAATAAATCTCTGAAGGAGAACAGCTGGAATTGTAAGAATCCTGATGGTGCCTCGAGATGCTCCATTTCCAGGGACTGCTGCAGTTTCAGTGCACTGAGCACAAGGGGTTTGTGTGGGAACAGCTGTGCCAGCAAAGCTGGGGGGTTGTTCCACACCAGTAAAACAACCCCATCCATGCGAGCCCATGGGTTTGGGTGGATTCTGGTAAAGCACTCAGGAAGAAATTCTTCCGGCACAGGTTGCCCAGAGAAGCTCTGGAAGTGTTCCAGGCCAGCTTGGACAGGGCTTGGAGCAGCCTGTTCTAGTGGAAGGTGTCCCTGCCCGTGGCAGGGGGGTGGAATTGGAGGAACTTTAAGGTCCCTTCCCACCCAAACGGTTCCAGGATGACACATGACACACAACCCCCACACCCAGTGATCACCACACTGTGAATATTTGTACAATGTCCACAGTTTTTCCTATTTAAAGTTAAAAATTCACTTCCTAATGAGAAGCCATTCGTTGTTTTCAGTGGAAAACATCTCCAGCCATAGATGGGAAGCACGGGGAGTCAGGGCATGTAAATAAGATGCGAGTTCTGGTTTAAAGGACCACAGGATCTCTCATCACAAAGGATGAAAACAACCCAGGTATATCAAGGGAGCTTAGAAAGGAGAAAGCCTGTGAAAGCACCTGTATGTGACAAATTTGGCTCTATTTCCCTTTCCAGCTCACATTCCCTCTCCATATCATGCCAACATACCAAGGTCTGCATGTTTAGGTTGTGCAGATAAACCAGAGATCACCAGGAATTTCCAAGTCGTCTGCTGACTTACTCTCAACCAATCCCCCAGCAACGCTCTGAAACTGCTCTGAAAGTCAAAGAAAAGGGTGATTTTGAATGCCAATTCCACCCTACTCCAAAGCCCAGCCACTCTCACACCCCTGCAATCCCACTGGAAAATACCTCATAGGCAGACACAATCCTCTTCTGCCACTGCTAAAGCAGAGCTTGGCATTGAACACTATCCTTCCTCACGGAATAACCAGCTCCAGGAAAAAAATAATAAATAAGAGAAGGATCCACAGTTATTTCCACAGTGAGCAAGGACTCCATGTGTCAAAACCCGGGCAAAAAGGGCTTGGGAGCTGAGAGCTCCTGCTCGGCAGCTGCATCTTCCCAGGTGCTGGGACAGGTGATTCAGCCATGGGACACTCCCGTGACGTGGGGCCTGTCCTGGGTCGTGCAGGAGCTGGAGAACTAAACACCCTCCTCCTCTGCCAGGAGGCAGGGCTGAGCTCAGGCTCCACTCACACCACGCTCTTCCTCGCTGCCTTTGTAAAATTCATGCAAAACACTCATATTCTGATGGCCAAAATGGTCACCTTAACTCAAGGCCATTTTGATGTTTTATGCCTTGTTTTATTGCTTGTCTTCAAACTCACGTCTAAGAGGCTGTGAATAGAAATCCAGAAATGCTGTCTCCCACCTTACCATTTCACCACCTCAACACCTACACAACATCACTTGATTTTCCAACGTGCTGCGTGTCACAGAGATTGCCAAAAAATCACCTATTACACGTCCTCACTTGGGAAAAACACCTCAAGAAACTTCTCTACCAGCACAAGGGTGATTTATTTCTGTTCCTCCCCATGGGGAGCTTGGGGCACAGGGAAGGGTTGGTGCTGGGGAGCCTCCTACATCCCATTTTCCACTTACTTTTGGTGCCACAGCCATCAGTCTGAATCCCAATCAACAGCCCCATTTAGGGAGAAACGAGAGGCTGAACTCTCATCACTTCTTTTAGTCTCCAGCTGCAGCCAGAGCTGCCTGTAGCAGGTTTTCAGGGTGGTGGGTTAGTCATGGAAAGGTGCTTTCAGCACATGAAATCCAGGGTGTAAGACCTGGGAGGAGATGGGTCTGTCTCCTGGGAAGAGCAAGCTCTGTCAGAGAGCTGCGAGCAGTGACACAGCAACGAGAGCACCACACAAACCTACCTCAGAGGGGAAAACAGCATGGAAATAGAGATACACACCATGTCTTCCCACAGCCCGGGAGGCAAAAAATAAAACAAAAGCTCCACAGAAAGGAGCAGCACGTGGAAATGCTCGTCTGAGGGAAGCCAGGATGAATTTCACTGCACAAGGGGATTGCTTTCATCTCCACACACACACACACTTTTAAATAACACACCAGAGGAAGACGAGCTGAGAATATCCCAGCAAGGTAAGCACAGCAGGAATTACGTGGAAAGGCTTATGTCCTCCTGGCCTGGAGCCTGGGAGGCTGAAAAGAGCTGAGCTGGCCAGGCTGGGAATCTTCCCCTTGGAATTACACAGGAGCTTGGGCAACAAGCACGAAGCAAAGGGGGTGCAAACTGCAGCCAGTTCTAGGAGGTTTCACATCAAAACCTCTGCACACAAAAATATGTGAGAGCAGGGAGAGGATTCACAACAATCCCCATGCTTCTAAAAGGCTGGGACATTAAGGAGCTTATTTTTCTGCCTTTCTGTACCGTACATGTGGTTCTTTGCCACTCAGACACCGGGAGATGGAAGGGAAATGAATCAGGTTTGTTTCTACAAAAAGCCCTTGCCCTGCTCATTCAAACACCCAGCAAGAGCAATTTCAGCGGCAGCAGCAAATACACCTTTCCTGCAATACAGCTTACAGAAAAGTGAGGTTTTTCCCAGTTAATGGGATTACGTTTGATCCCAACTTGTCTTTTTCATGGTTCCCCTGTCACACTGAGAAACTGCAAGGAAAAGACTATCAGTGCCTTTATTTTACAAATGAAGTCTATGACACAAATGACTTCAGAAAATTGTTTAAACATCTCTTTTTTGGGGAGATTGGGGCAGATCCCTGGCTGGAAAGGAGGGAGTGACACTCTGATGGCCTCATTCAATCTCCTAACAACTAAAATCAGCTCAAGCAGGGACCACACCCTTGTTATCCACCGCTTGTTTTGTCACAAATGATGCAACGACTCCATTAAACACAACAACAATCACTGGAACACCATGCAAAGAATTTATTTATTAATATTTCGGTCAGTTCTCTTAAGTGGAACAGAATTCCAAAGGAGAGCCAGCCCAGTTTGCCTCTTGGGTTTAAAAAGTTGCATTAATTGCTGCTGCTGGAGAAAGAATCTGTCAGCAAACCCAATTAGTCCCATCAGCAACTTTCTCATTATATATTTCTTCATTCCAAATAACAATAAAGTCAGAGAGGCATTTCTGAAACAGATTTTTAAATGGATGTCAGAGCTCTGTACCCTCCATCAAACAACACATCACCTGTGAGTTCTAAGAAAACATGGCAAATTGTACAACAAACCCATTCCTCCAACAGCAGCAGAGGGTTTGTGGGAAGAATAAGACACAGGAAAACACAACATAAATTAATAATAATTTTAAGTCAAACATGAATGAAAATCATAATTAACAGGGAAACTGTTGAGCTAGGGAGAGGGTTTGGAAACCAAGAGAAATCCAACCATATATAAATATCCCTGTTGGTTTTAAGCTGCAGGTTGTGGTTTAAAACCTGTTTCAACTCTCAGAGTCAATAAAACAGTCCCTATTCTTGGAGCAGTCGCACGTCTTGGGCACGTCCCTGAAGTCACACAACGGCGATTGAATTTCCCCGCGGGCTTGGGACACTCCAAAATAGCACCCTGCATTTTCCTTGCCTCTCCTCAAACAATCCCAGGAACACAGACCTCCAGAGAACCAGCACCACAGGACAACAGCAAAGCTCTGGCTAAACAGGGGTTTTCCTTCCAGTCAAGACCAAAGACCAAGTCTCCAAAGCTCCCAACGTTCTACAGAGCCCACAAGTTCCCCAAAAATGCTCTTGTTTCAATTATTAAACATTTTTATGTTTAAACCTATAGAATTCTCTGGTCCAGGTGTTAGTTTAGAGCAGTTCCACTGGCACGGGTGACCAGGAATTACAGGGAACTCACTTTAAGCACGTCTTTGACTCTTCGTAAAACTTCAGGAGAGAATTTACAAAAAAAAAGCACAAAATAGGGCTGAAATAATTCCTACAAATGCTGTATTAGCCCATAGAATCACTGCCATTCTCTTTTTTCCTTCTTTTCCTACTTATTTTAACTTCCTGAGCTCCACAGATCTCTGCTGCCCCATCGTGACCTCAGGACCAACATCACACCCATGTGACAGCAATATGGAATTATTAATGAGAGAGATAAAAACTCATTAATAATCAACAGGTGACATTAGACTAATCAAATCCAAATGAAAGTAAGGCTTAGGAAAAGCAACTAATCCACAGAGTCACAACGTGGTGACAAAGGTGCATCTGGCACCTCCCAACATCCTCAAATCAAGACGGATGGAAGTTCTCCTGGAAAATCTGCTTTGGTTAAAGACAAGCTACGAAATACATAAAGAAATGGGGATAACACAGAAATTTTAGGAGAAAATCATACACAATATCCAACCAGATGATCCCTTTGTGTATTTCCTAGTGGTGAAAGGAGCTGCCAGGCTACGCTGATCGAGCAAGTTCCCACAATTGAGTATTCAGCAGCTCCAAGTCATTTATATGGAATAGCAACAGAGATATCAGCACAAAACTGGTTCTCCAAAGTTTCAAACAGATTTAAAGAGCAGGAAGCCAGCCAGGAAGCTCCACCTTTCCCATTTATCACTTTTATAGCAGGAAAATCACCTCTGCAAATTCAACTGCTCCAGGAACGGCTTCTGACTGTGTTTACAAATCCTTTACCATGGGGGTAACCTTATCCCTGACTTCTGCACTTCAAAGAGAAGGTACATTACACACTTTTCCTAAGTCACAGGGCAGCCACTCTCACAAATCCCCCTTTCCTGTGGCCACCTCCACAGCATAAGAAGAGTCTCAAGGGTCACAGGAAAAAAAGAAAAATCATTCCTCTGGATAATCTTTATTCTTAGACACCACAAGAACTGAATCATTGCCAAAGGATTCGCTGCCATGCACAGGGCAAAAGGAACACCAGGAAAAACCCTGGGACTTTTCCAGGTGTTTAAACTCCTGGCTGCCAGCATCAGTTACTGGGCAAAAGAAAATTAAATAAACAGGGAAGTTAAGGAACAACTCCACACACTTGTCCCTGCTGCCCTCCTGGAAGGGACCACCCAACACAGGGAAGGTCCTGAGAGAACAAGGCACATCCAGATTTCCAAATGAACAATCCACGTGGACACGCTGACTGCATTACAGCATTAATTTTGGGATGACAGACAGCCCTGCCACCATCGCAGAGAGGTGTAACAAGGTGAGATTCTTAAAACTGGCATTTTAAAACCTCACAAAACACCTCACAAGAGCCACCTGAAGTAGAGAGCAAGGAAAGGACGCTTTTACCCATTTTCCATTTACAGGATGGCTCCAGGATCCAGCGATTCACTCAGCCTACATGTGGTGTGCTCTCCAGGGAAGGTCCTCCTGTCCCCAAGACCACGATGTCCCTCAGCTACACCAGCCTTTCAGGGTTCTGCAGAGATCCTGCCAGGATCCAGCAGCATCCCAGTGCTCCTCTGCAGCTTGCACTGGCAGGAACATCACCTACTTCATCGGGATCAACACCCTCAGCCCTGCTGCTGCCCAGATTGGCAGGGTGAGAGCCAAGTGCCCTCCCCTCCCGCTCCTTCACGCCACACTCCAGCCAAACCCCACTGCCCTCAGCTCGTATTCCAAAGGAGCCTCTCCAGTGTCAGCTTGGCTCCCTTCACCAAGGACGTGTGTTTGACACAGGCAGAGAAACCACAGACCTGCACACGACTGTGCTGAGAGGATTCATGGAGCAACTCCAGCAAGGGTGGGGTTTAGGAGCATTTTTCCAGGTA
This sequence comes from Dendrocincla tyrannina, assembly GCA_035047865.1. Taxonomy (NCBI): domain Eukaryota; kingdom Metazoa; phylum Chordata; class Aves; order Passeriformes; family Dendrocolaptidae; genus Dendrocincla; species Dendrocincla tyrannina. The sequence continues at coordinate 8,870,593 of JAWWMP010000165.1, forward strand.
CAAACACACCACTTCCTGCAAGGACTGATTTAACAAAAAGCTGTTTTTCTCTGCTGACCCAACACCGTTAGCTGGGGGTTTCTGAACCCGTTTTAGGGACTGAGACACATAAAAAATAGAAAATATCTGCCCAGCAAGACTGGGGCACAACAACTTCGGCTTTCTGCCAGGATTACTGGAAAGAACATGGATGGAAAAAGCCTCTTCCAAGACTGAGGGAGGGGGAAGAAAGAGGTGGAGTTCATATGAACAATGCTGATAGCTGGAATCAAGCAGGAATGCTTGCCTGCAGACAGTGGGCTCCCAGGATGTTGGAAAACACCTCCAGAGCACTCACTGGGTGGGACAAGGGGCTGCTCCTGGAGGGGTTGGGACCAGGATTGTGAAAAGAGGTGTCACCACCAAAAGCCAGGTAGCAATTAACAGTATCATAACCCCAGGAAACCACCTTTAGCCTGTTCCAGCACCAGTACCAGCTAAGAAAGAGCAATAAACAGCAGATAACGGGCAGCAACTCCTTCAATTTTCCCTCCCAGACTCCCTGCCCATATCCCATTCCTCAGACCCATACCCCAGTGCTCAGCCCCCCCTTTATCCCACTCCTCAGTGTTCCCTCTCCAATATGCCATTCCTCAGCCTCCCCTCTACTCTATTCCTCTGTGTCCCTCCATATTCCATTGCTCAGCACCCCCCATATCCTATTGCTCAGTCCCCCCCTGTTATTCCTTAGTGTCTCCCCCATATCCCATCCCTCAGACACTCCCATACCCCATTCCTCAGTCCATTCCCTATATCCCACTCCTCGTCAGCCCTCAATCTTATTCCTCAGTGTCCCCCCTCCCATAACTCGACTCCCCAGCCCCTCCTCTATGCTATTCCTCAATGTCCCCCTCCATATCCCATTCCCAGCCCCTCCACTATGTCCTCAGTGCTCCCTCCATACCCCATTCCCTCCTCTGTGCTATTCCTCAGTGTCCCCTCCCTATTCCACTCCCATTCCCTCCTCTGTGCTATTCCTCAGTGTCCCCCTTCATATCCCACTCCCCATTCCCTCCTCTATGCTATTCCTCAGTGTCCCCCCTCCATATCCCATTCCCAGCCCCTCCTCTATGTCCTCAGTGCCCTCTCCACATCCCATTCCCTCCTCGGTGCTATTCCTCAGTGTCTCCCTTCATATCCCACTCCCTGTTCCCTCATCTGTGCTATTCCTCAGTGTCCCCCCTCCATATCCCATTCCCTCCTCGGTGCTATTCCTCAGTGTCCTCTCCATACCCCATTCCCATTCCCTCCTCTATGCTATTCCTCAGTGTCCCCCCTCCATATCCCATTCCCAGCCCCTCCTCTATGTCCTCAGT
>JAWWMP010000165.1:8882886-8931516 GCA_035047865.1 Dendrocincla tyrannina
TTTCTCCTTGTTCAGGATAAGGATCGTGCACTTCATCCTGCATAACACAGTGACACCCGACTTTGGTAAGGGAATGGGGATGACAGGAGTGATGCTCAGCCTGGATATTCAGGAGGAGTCCTGACAAGTCAATCTGCTGCTGCACCCAGAGGCTGGGAGATTTGGACTGCAGGAAGCAGCAGTTCCTCTGCTCCCTCTCCCCAAATCCCTAACTCTCTCCCTTCTGCTCTGCTCCCAGAGAAGCTGCAGGACCTGATGAAGAAAAAGGTGTTCGAGGCAGCATTTCCTCTGCACGAGGTGAGGCCAGGCACACGGGTGCCTGGGAGGAAAATCCAGGAGAGGTGGAGGAACAAGACAGGGTGGGAGAGACCTGTGGGTGACTGGGGCTGCCCCAGGAGCATCCTGAGTGAAGGGCACAGCAGAGCTCCTGGCAGCAGCCTTAGAGCTGGGTGGGGGATTGAGGGCGCCCTGGTGTTCCTGTATCCAACCAACTTCTCTGCCCTGCAGAAAGAAGAGCTAACAGAATACCTCAACCAGAAGTGGGCTTGCTGGAGAGGGGTATTTAGCCAACAGCCAATTGAGAAGATCAGGTAACACAGGCAGAAGAGGCAGCTCTTTATAACCAAAAGGTCCCACCTGAAACCCAGAAAGCCTGATGCCCTTTGCCAGGCTCCTGCCTCATCTTTTAAATCATTACTTTGAATCTTCTCACAAGCACTGGGCTGCTCTTGGAGCTTCCAAAGCTCTTAGCCTGAGGGTTATCCCCATGGCTTCCAGCTCTGTCAGCTAATCCTGCAGCATGAAACAACCCCCACGTCTGTGCAGGTTTTAATTAATACAGTTGGTTTTCAACCACATTCAGAAGGCAGGAGAGGTGGGAATAGAGCATCAGTGCAACAACCCAGCCCGAGGCTGAACTCAGGGCAGTAAAGGCAGCAAGGGGCTCTCACAACCACATTGAACCCCAGTGAAGAACACAGCTCTTATTTTTGAAAACTAACTCCAGGGGCAGGAGGGAAAAAAGAATTTCATAAAGAATGTGTTGCTGTCAGAAGGCTCTAGTAGGGAGTGGAGATCTCAAAATGCAGGTGCTCTCACCTCCCTTGAACATTTTACACATCTAGAAGAGGCACTGGGGACGGCACACAAGCTGATTTCTAAGATCAATGAGTTGTGACTTGTTGCTATCACATAAGGATTAAAGGGCTGAGTATTAAATTAGGGGTGGTGGTATGGGGAGTTGTTGGGATTCTTGTTTAAAGAAACCACCTCTGACCACTGGTACAAAGTTAATTCCCCTGGAACACAGCAGGGGAGGCCAGTCCCTCAGTCAGTAGGTACCATCACTTCTCACCCATGCCTCCACCCCATAAAAACTGAGATGCTACCACATGGAAACACTGCAGGGAGGTGGCTGAGCCCGGGAGGAAGAGTTGCTCTGGTTTGAGAAGCCTTGCACCCCACAGCCCTCCCATCCTCTTCAAGTCCAGCGTTTCTAGAATTGAAACCTGGCCTTTCAGCCATTCCCACCCCCCTCAGCATGAGGCTGATCTGACCCCAGGGAGGCACAAAACAGGAGCTGCTCTGCCCACCTGGGCTGGCCCTCCCAATCCCAAAGTCCCCAGACTCTCAAACCCCCTGCCCCTCCCAGATCCAAAGTCCCTCGGGGCTCTGAGGAGCATTTTCTAGTGCTCCCCAACAGCCTGATCTCCCCTCTGGCTGCAAACCCCCTCTCACCTTTCCTCCCAGGTGCTATTTTGGTGAGAAGGTGGCCTTGTACTTTGCCTGGCTGGGCTGGTACACCTGCCTGCTGGGTGTCGCTGCGCTGTCCGGGGTGGTGACCTTTGTGGCTGGGATTACCATCTTCAGTTCCAGCCAGGTGAGGTAAGGCACCTGGGAATGCCAAGCGTGCATCCCATTCACGAGCCTTGGCTCTGCAGGTGCCTCTGAGCCACCATTATCCCTTCTTGCTTCCCTCCTGCTTTCTCTCCAGCAGGGAGATCTGTGAAGCCAACACCACCATCATGTGCCCACTCTGCGACAAGTGCCCCTTCTGGGTCCTCTCTGAGGCCTGCACCTATGCCAAGGTAGGGAACCCCCTTCCAAGGCAGCCTCAAGGTAAAGGATGGGGAAAGCTCCCAGCTCATGCTGCTCCCACACCACTAGAGGAAAACCCACCCCAAATCAGTCTCCATCGAGGATGATTTTACCAGTAACAAGCCTCAGTACCCATCACTTGCCTGAATTTTGCCCTCCTGCAGCACTCTTTACCTGTCTCAGGGAGACCAGGGTGACAAGAGGATGGCTGAGCACACCTCGAGGTGCCACAGCCCCTGCACCTCCCTGCCCCATCACACTCTTCCTTCATCTCTTCCAGGTCACTCACATGATTGACAACGAGGCCACTGTCATTTTTGCCATGTTCATGGCCATCTGGGGTAGGTGTCGATGTCTGGATGCCCAGCACACAGAGCTTGGGAGTGAGGCAGGTGGTGGAAAATGGGACACCGACACAGCTTCACCATTCAGGGCATGGGTTTAGCTCTTATCTCCTCCCCTCCCAGACACTGCAAGAGAGAAAATCATCCTGGTGATATCCTCCAGCCCCCCAAATACTCCTTACCTCTCCTCCCTCAATCTTCCACTCACCACTGCCTTCTCCAAAGCACCCAGCAGCCCCTGGCCCAGTTTATTTATCAGCTGCCTGTAAGTGGCCACAGCTGCAGGAAAGAGGGACCTCCAGACCTCTCCTCAACCTTCCCAGATCACTGCACAGCCTCTTATTTGCTATGGGATGATGGGATTCCATCACCACCTTAGCTACATACTCGTTTGACTTTGGCACAGCCCCCTCAGTTACCAACCGCCTCAGGTGTGGGCTGACTTGCCACCACAGGCATGGTCCTGGTCCTCTGTGTGGCCAAGGTGTGGGTTGCACAAGGTCAGTGAGGAGGATCAGTCCAGATTAACAGGAGGGGTGACTGGAATCGGATTTGCAGAGGTGTGGCCGTGCCAGGGTGCTCTGCAGGACACCCATTCCACCTCAAAGGTGCATTTTTCAGTGATCTCAAATAATGTGTCTGGCTGGCACCATGTGAACAGTGCAGCAGAACAGCCCTGGGGCTCACTCTGGCTTATCCCAAATTCCCTATGGACACTGACTGGCAGGGAAAGCTCACCTGCAGCAACCCCATCCCCTCTCTGCTGTGTGTCCAGGCTCCTTCCAGGTCACCGAGGTGCAGAAGTGACCTGTCCTTCGTGGGCCAAGGGCAATCTAGGCTGATTTGCCACCAGGTTGGATGTGACACGACTCTCCATCCCGCTCTGTGGGACAGAGGGGTGGCTTTCAGAGCCATCCCTGAGTGTCACTTCACTCTCTCCTTCCCAATCCAGCCACTGTGTTCCTGGAGCTGTGGAAAAGGCAGAGAGCCACCGTGGTCACCGACTGGGACCTGTACGGGTGGGATGAGGAAGAGGTGAGGACATCATCTTTCCTGCTCAGTGCTTTCCTGCTCAGGAGTCACCTGGACCTAGAAAAGACACATCAGAGGAGAGTCCCTTGCCCAGCATGAGCTCAATCAGACTTGGGCACGCTGTTATTGGTTGGGTGCTCATCCCTGTCCTTCTCCAGCACTGCTCATCCCATATGTCCATTGACACGAGAACCCCTGGGCAGAGCACTGCTGGCCAATGGGATCCTTTCTTTCCCATTTGTTTTCATTTTAATTTTCCATTTGTGTTTAAGGAGGAGCTGGCTATGCAGCTGATCAATAATTTGCAGCACGAACCCCGGCTGTACCAGCACTCCTATTTCCGCAGCACCATCGTCCTCCTCTTGGTTCTGTTGATGGTATGTGCCAAGTGAGCATGGGAAGGTCTGCTTTAAGGGCGTGTGGGCTTCCTCCTTCCCTCCCTACTCTGGAGCACCTCAGACCATCCTATTTCTGGAGGAAAGGCAGAGACCAGGTGTTTAGGACAGCTCCCTGCCCATCCCAAGGATCCAGAGGTTTCCTCATGCTCACACCTTGCTGTGCTGACAGCAGGGGCCACCCACCCTTTGGGGACCAGGGCTAAAGGCTCTGCTCTGGCAGTGAAGATCAAGGCAGTAACACAGAGGACAGGAAGAGGCAAATCTCAGGGTCCTTGTCCCCCACTGTGGGCCAGTGGAGAGTCCAAGCAGGTGGAGACATCGAACCATAGAATAATGGAATGCTAAGGGTTGGAAGGGACCTTAAAAATCATCTAGTCCCAACCCTCCTGCCCTGGACACAGACACCTCCCACTAGACCAGGTTTCTCAAGTCCCTATCCAACCTAGTCTCGAACACTGCCAGAGTTGGGGCATTTACAACCCCCCTGGGCAACCTGTTCCAGTGTCTCACTACCCTCACAGTATATTCCTTCCTGATATGCAGCCTGAATTTCCCCTCTTTCAGTCTGTACCCATTACTCCTTGTCCTACCCCTACACCCAACTCAAGAACCTCCCGGCTTTGACCGTAGAGCACCAGTTTGCCTTTGAGGCCACCCCCAGAGCCCTGGTTGAGGGGACACTGGTGGCAGTGACATGGTGACATGGATGCAGCCCGTGCCCTTCCAGGCTTTGTCATCTCCTCCCCCACAGATCGTGGTGTCCATCGGCATCGCCCACGCGCTCGTCATCTACCGGGTCATTGCCATGGCCTTCTTCAGCCAGAGCAGCCTGCAGCTGCTGCACGAGCACGCCGACGTCCTGGCCGTGATGTCGGGGGCCGTGCTGCACTACATCACCATCGTCATCATGACCAAGGTGACGAGCCACACAGGGTGCCTGGCGGGTCTTCTCCTGGCTTCCCTACCACCTCCTCCCCGCTCACGTGTCCCTCTCTCCCGCAGATCAACAGGCGCGTGGCGCTGTTCCTCTGCGACCTGGGTAAGGGGAACTGGGAAACTGGGGGTGTCTCTCCCACCTGCACCCCCCATAATGCCCAAAAGCATCCAGGCTGCTGTCCCCTTCCCTTCCTCCACCATCACAAGTCCCCTTCTGGAAAGCTCTAGCCTCACAGGTCCCCAGGGAAAGCCAGCAGCCCCCCAAACATACACTCATCTGTGCCCCATGTACCCACCCAGCTTTGCTGTCCCACAGCCATGTTATGCTTTGGAGGGACCTTCACCCTACAGGGCTGAGACCCAGCATGAGCAGGAAGCTACCACAGATCCAGGAGAGATCACAACATGGATTTCCTCCTCGCAGCTGAAAGTCCCTTCCTCCCCAGGCTCATGGTTCTGAGGGACCTCCTTGCTCTGCTGGGCTCACTTCCAGCAGAGGGCTCATATGGAGGGCAGGGACACCTTTCCAACCTTCAGAGAGCTGCTGTGGCACCTGAGGGGGAGCAGGGCAAGGTCCCACCGCTGTTTGACCAAGCCCCTGAGCCTTGCTCCCTTCCCCAGAGAAACCACGGACCTTCTCCCAGCGGGAGAACAACTTTACCATGAAGATCTTCACCTTCCAGTTCTTCACCAACTTCTCCTCGCTCATCTACATTGCCTTCTTCCTGGGACGGTGAGTGGTGGCTGGGGGGGGAGCAAAGGGCACGCAGGGCTTGGGGTCCCCAAATCTCCCCGGGGTCCAGGGACAGCCCAACCCCTCTGCCCTCCCTGCCAGGCACAGGGACCCCATTTGGGGTTCACAGGGGGGCCATGACTCAGTGGGTATTGCTGTTGTTGCTTCCTCAGGATCAATGGCCACCCCGGTCACTACGTGCGCATCGCAGGCCGGTGGAGGCTGGAGGAGGTGAGACACTCACCCTGAAGCTCTCTGACCCCACCAACAACTCCTCTTCCTCCTTTCCCTACTGCCTGGAGAGGCTCTGGGGATCTCAGCTTCCTCCTCTAGGAAAGGGCCCCTCAGTCCCACCCTGCTTGCAGGGCATAACCCCCCTCCTCTTGTCCCTTCCAGTGCCACCCCAGTGGATGCATCACTGACCTCTTCATCCAGATGGCCATCATCATGGTGCTCAAACAAAGCATCAGCAATGCCATGGAGTATTTCAGCCCGTAAGCTTCCCTTGCTGAAGCCCCTACACTGCCAGGACACCATCCCAGCTCTCACAGGGAGGAACCCTGGTCTTCAGATCCTCCGTTCCCTCCCTCCAGGGGTGTCCAGGCAGCAGCCCAGCCCTGCTGTCCTCTGCAGCAGCCACACAAATCCCTCTCTCTTGCAGCTGGATAAGGCACAAGCTACGCAAGATGCATAAGCGCCCCAAGAAGAGGAATGTGATCCTGGGAGAGGAGGAGGAGGCTGAGGACCCCTGCAAAGCACAGTGGCTGAGCAACTATGAACTCAACGAGGTCAACATCTTCAGCTTGTTCAACGAGTTCCTGGAGATGAGTATGTAGGGCAAGGGGTTGGGTGAGGGGGGTGCTGGACGCAGAGCCACAAGCACTTCTTGGCTGTGGAGTGCTGGATGCTGGGGAACCTTCCCTGCAGGAAGGAAAGAGAGAGATGGATGCTACCTCACACCTTCCTCTCCTCCCAGGGTGTTGGCTGTAACCCCAGGGTGGCCCCTCAACCAGCACCCTGTGGACCCCATAGATCCCCCCCTTCAACATCCCCGTGAGAGCTGGGGTGCCCCATGGGGGTGTGGGGTCCCCAAGACAGGTCTCTTTCTCCCTTCCACCCCTTCAAAGCCCCTTTGGCACAAGCCACAAAGCAGGACAAACCCAGACAGTGTTCAGGACCTTTGGGGACATCCCCCCTTGTGGTGGCTTCACACCAGCACCTGGTGTCTCCCCTTCTGCAGCCATCCAGTACAGCTTCACCACCATCTTCGTCGCCGCCTTCCCCCTCGCCCCGCTCCTGGCGTTCCTCAACAACCTCTTGGAGATCCACGTGGATGCCAAGAAGATGATGCGGCTGTACCGGCGCATGGTGCCCAGGAAGGCCAATGACATCGGTGAGAGGGGGTCCACGGGCACCCTCCTGCCAGCACTGCTGCTTGGGCCAGCAATGCCAGGGCTTAGCCCCTTCCTCAGTAGCCCCTGAGCATCCCACGGAAGAGGGGGAGCACAAGGACAGCTGCAGGATGTGGAAGGAGAAGCCACTTCAGACCCTGCAGAGGCTGAGGGGCAGCTTGGACTGGCCAAGCCAAGCCTGTTCCTGGGATGGAGCTGGGGCTGCAACCCGTGGATGAAGGCAGAGAGCTGGCAGAGGGGCCCTAACCAGCTGCTCTTCTCCTGCAGGGATCTGGCTGCAGGTCCTGGAGGCCATCGGCATCCTGGCTGTCATTGGGAACGGGCTGGTGATCGCCATCACCTCCGACTTCATCCCTGTGCAGGTCTACAAGTACATGTACAGCCACTGTGCGAGGGGGAATCGCATGGACGTGGAGTGAGTGCAGTCCCTGAGCACACCCTGCCTGAGCAGCCTCCCCACCTGCCTCAGTTCCACCACTGCAGGAGCACAAGGAAGCTGAGCCGTCCCCCAGAGTGGGGTGTGGGGGGAAAGGGGAGCAGGGAGGGGTTTGCAGATGGCATCATCCTCAGCATCCCAACTGGCCTCCCACTCACATCGTTCCAGTGGTGGCTAAACTGGTGCCCTTACTGGAAAGGGCACTGTGTAACACTGAAGAACCTCAGGATTGCCAAGGTGGCAGCTCATGCTCCCTCCTGCCCTCCCCCTGTTCCTTCAAGCCTTGGCTGACTGACCCAGTGCAGGCAAATTGGACAGAAGCCTCAGAGACCTCCATTTCTCCCAGGCTTTGGGAAAATGGGTAGTGAGGGAGGTGAGGGAGAGCCCCTGGTGGGTGCTGACTCCCCCACCATGGGAAGTTACAGTGTTTAACCACACTATGAGTCACCTGAGAATCCACACACCAGAGAAACCTTAGAAATGAAAGCCACAGACAGATGGGTTTTGTAGGGATCTCTGAGTTCCCCAGAAAAGACAAAAGCTGCTTGGCGTAGAGCGCCCCACAACCCCTCAGGATGGCCACAAACCCAGTCCTTCCTCACAGTTGCTCCACCGGGTACATCAACCACAGCCTCTCCGTCTTCCACATCCAGAACTTTGAGCCCAACATGCTGCCCAACATCACCGGCCGTGAGACCAAGGAGTGCAGGTAAGAGCAACCCCCACACCCTCCGTGCCCCTCGCCATGACATCCATCCTGCAGCCTGGAAGTGGAGATGGAGGCAGCTGGGGGAAGCTGCCAGGACTCCTTTCAGACCCCCACGGAGGGTCCCAAGGCAGGAGGTGACACCTGGCACGGGGGAGCCTGGGCTGGCACTGATGGGGCTGTGCTGCAGGTACCGGGATTACCGGAACGCCGATGACTACACCTACACCGTCCAGTTCTGGCACATCTTCGCAGCTCGGCTTGCCTTCCTCATCCTCTTCGAGGTGAGCACCCAGTGAGGAGGGCAGGAGAGGGCTGGGGCAGGGGGCAGTGGCTGAGTCCAGGCCCCTTGCCCAGGCTGGGAGCCTTTGACTGCCTTTGCTTCCTGCAGCACGTGGCGCTGTGCGTCAAGCTGATCGCAGCCTGGTACATCCCCGATGTCCCCCAGAAGGTCAAGAATCGTCTTCTGTACAGAAAACACGCTGACCTTCGTAGAGAACTGAGGTGGGTGATGCCCCAGTAGGGGTCAGAGGTTTGGAGATGGTCCAGCCTGCAGAAGGAGGCCTGGAGAGCTGCAGGATCTGTCCACTCCAGAGTCCCTTTTCCTTTGGAAAAAGCTCCAAGTTAATATAAGGAGTGATTTTGCCCAAGTTTTCTGCCCAAACATTGTTTAAAGTAAAAGGACTAAGTATTTCAGCAGGAAACTGAACCAATATAGCCAAGAGCCCCAGTCTGAGCTGCCCTGGTGCTGCTGTCCCAGACGGACTGAGCCCCACTCTCAGGAGGGCTCAGCCTTCCCCCTTTCAGGGCCACCGTGTCCCAGCTGCCACCCATAACCCCAGTGGGAACAGAGAGTGGGGTCAGGAAGCACCACATTGCCACAGTTCAGCTTTCCAGCTCTGCCTTCCCCTTGATGGTGGGGTTTCCCCCCAACAGGGGTTTCCCACAAACAGCCTGTCGTTCTTCCTCTAGTTATTCTTGGCAAAAGGCCCCGTTCCCACTGAGGCTGTTTTTCCACCCCTCCCAGTTCAGCCAGTTCCCTTCCCCAACACCCCTCTCCTCTCTCCCCAGCATGATGGAGTACTCCACCGAGGTGTAGCCACTGCTCACCGAGGAGAAGCAGAACACGGAGTCGAGCCCCCTCCCCAGCCTGGCAGTGCCGTGGGTGCTGGATGAACCCCCCTGGCACGGTGCCACGTGTCCCACCTGGGACCAAGCTGGACTTGAGCTGGGAAGTGACACCAAGGCGGTGGCTTTGCAGGAGCAGGATGCTTTCTGACTTGGAAAGGAAGGATGCCGGGATGTGCCTCCCCTGCACATTTTGTGGCTGGAACAGAGCTGTGGCACTGGGGACAAACCCAGGGGCAGAGCTGAGCTGCAGGAGGTGACCTGGGTCCTCCTCACTCACTGCCTTAGGCACAGGAAACACCAGTTACCTCATTCCACGTTCCCTCTCCAGCCCTGTTTTTGCACTTTGGCCTCTTTTTCCACTGCTTTTCGTGACCTCCCCATCCTTGCACCGCTGGGGAATTTGTGTCCCTCTTTCACCACAGTCCTCAGCGTGACTCCCACGTGGCTGCAGCTCCGCCCCGCTGTTTCCATGGGGAAAATGCCGTCGTTATCCTGACTGTGTTTAGCTCCAGGCTCAGCCGGGTCCTGACAGTTGTGCCTGGCTCAACCTCCAGCCGCAAACAATCAATAAACACAGCAACTGCATGGACACACAGACCTTCACCTGCTGCCTGGTGTTGGTCCTGCCTTCCTCCTCTGCCACCCCCAGCACCCAAGGAAATCGTCCCCCAAAACCTTTCCTTGCCTTATTGGGGATAATCCAGATGGTGAGGGCTGTGTGGGTGCTGGCTGGTTAGACACCAGAATTTGGCACTTCTGCCATACACAGTGGGAAAAACAGCCTGCTAAACTTGCCAGGAGAATGGAAATACCTGGGGAAATGAGAAAAACACAGCAAATCCCAAGTGGCAGGGCTAGCAATGGTTATGCCACCTCTTCCCTTAGTGCTGGCTGGGCTCCTGCTTCTGCAGCTGCTGTGGACAGGAGGGGTTTGTCTGCAGCAGGAGCAGGGTCACACCCCGGGGCTGGACACAGCTCTGGGATCTGGCAGAGGACCCAGAGGCAGAGCTGTGGGGCTCTTACCTACCACAGGGATATCCCTGATGGACAAGAAAGGTCTCATCAGTTCCCTATTTGCTCCCAAACCTCCCCTCACCCTCCCCAGGATCTGGGATTGTTCCGTGTGACCCTTTACTATCCCACAAATCCAGCAGGTTTATGCTTGATGTCACAGTGCATCACAGTGTCCCATAATGTGTTCAGCAATGCAGCACCCCCAGAAAGGGCTGCTCCATCACCTGCTGCCCCAAACACACACAGCCAACACCTGTGGGGGCACAGGAGCAAGGGATTCTCCCCAGACCTCCAACAGGATTCCCTCTGTTCCTTTTCCCCCCACAAGAAGCCAAACTGCACTGGTATTTTACATCATATCCGATGAGGAGTCAGAGCCAGGGTGTTTCTCCATGAAAACAGACCTACCTGTGACCTGTACATATTTATTTCTGTGTGTATATAAACACGCTGCACCCAGGGCCCTTTCCTGCCCTTTTTGGCCCCAAAGCACATGCCAGTCGATGCTTTTGCTGCTCAGCACCTGCAGTTCAGGTCGGTGTTTCTCCAGAGGCTGCTGTGATTGAGCCCAGGGTGTGCTGAGGCTCTAATCACCTCCTTGGTAATTAGCTCAGGGGATACCTGCTGTCCACAAGTGACCACAGCCAGATCCAGCTCCCCACAGCCAGTGCCAGCTGGAGCAGCCGCCTCCAGTACCAGCTCCAACCAGCAAAGAGGCTTTAAAGTCACGGAGAGAAGAAAACAGAGGAGAAGGAAACAAACAGGAGAGCCCACGATGCCCACAGTCCAGAGAATCCCCCAGCTCCCCATACCAGTAACTCACCTCCACTGCCCCAGAGAGTGCTGAGTTTGCCCAGGACCATCACAACCCCAAAATGCAGCCCTCCCACACCCCAGAACAGCCCCCAAAACCCCCCATGCCCAGTGGTGGTGGAAAACAGGGCAGGTTTCATCTTATCCTGACACCTCGGTGTGCTTTTCCAGCCATGGAGAAACAAGGGGTTCCACCCTGACCCCCAAGCCTTGTGCCACTTGCAAGTGCCCGGCAGGCTGGGTGAGTTGTTGTCCGTCTCCTCTGTTCTCCTTTATTCTCTCTTGTCCCCTCCCCTGAAGCTGGAGTTGTTGTATTTTTTCCCTGCAGGTTCAGGTGGAGGTGGAGCAGTGGGAGGGAGGGAGGGACGGCCAAGCCTTGCCACAGGTATGGAGCCCAGGGATTGGGGCGGTGGCAGCGCCCAGCCAGGAGCAGGGGCTGAACTGGGAGGGGAAAAGGGATAAATTATTACAACAAAAAGAGAAAAGCCAAGCAGTGATTTGGCCAGTCTGGTCGGCTGGAGCAGAAGGTGACGGGCAGGAAGCCTGAGGCTGAGGAAGATCCGAAGGTAAACACGGCTCTGTTCCGCTTCCCTTTCCGTGCTGAAGCCACCTCAGACAGGGTCAGCAGGGTTTCAACCTCACCTCAGCCCTGGGGTTCTCCTCTGGCTCTCCTTCACTCTCCTCCGGCTTCCCTCGGGCTCTCCACCTCGATATCTCCCACCCCACAACCCCCTGGCCATTACACCTCCCAACCTGCCCCGCTTTCCCCGTGGCCCTGCTCCAGGGAATGCTGCCACCCAGCCATCACCCACCACCCCATGGCATCTATTTGAGGTCCTCTGCCTCCAATCTGGGGTGTTCCCAATCCCAAAATGCAGGAAATGGGAGCTGCTGCCACCCATTAGCCAGTGCTCCCCTCTCCTTGTGCTCAGCAGCCCTTGTACCCACTCCCCTGTGGGCATCCAGCACCATGTCATGCCCAGGGTGGGCATTTGGGGCCTCCCTACACTCCCTGGCCAGGCTTGGAGCTTGTTGGGGCTTCCTTATTCCAGCCATCAGAGGGAATTGATTTAGGAGCGGCCCATGCAGGCAGAAGTGAGCAGAGCTGGAGCATCCCACCAGGCAGAGACAGCTCCACGCCGCCCTGGTGAGCATCTCCCACCTTTTCTCCATGCAAAATTCAGGTGGGCTGGCTCACCTCTGTCCCTTGCTCTTCCCTCCCTGGCCATGGAGAGACCTAGTTAATCCTTTAGGTATAAATCACTCCCCAGCTGCTCAAGCTGAACAGGTGCCGCCCGTCCTCCCTGTACCTTGACCCCCAGTTTCACCCCTGCCCAGAAGGAGAGGAGCACTGTGCCTCCACCCCTGCTCTGAGCTGAGCAGCACCACACACCTCCCCCTTCCCCTTCCACCCCAGCACACACGGCTCCTCCAGGCTGAGCCCATCCCTTCTCCCACCCAAAATCAGGGTGCAGCCGAGAGCGCCGAAGCTCCGGGGAGAAGAACCAGCCAGGAGATGCTTCCCCCTCTCCTGACCCCCCGAGTTAGGCTGGGTGGAAATGATGGAAACGCCAGCACCGTGATGTCCTTGAGACTGCCCCCTCAGCCCTGGCACCCCCATCACCCACACTGGGGCTCTGCGGGTGTTTGGGGATGGCAGAGCCCAACCTTGCCGGGCTCTGCTCCACCAGCTGCTCCCGGTATCCTCCTCTTCCCACGGGGTCATCGCAGTGACACCACTGCCTGTTGTGTGACGGGGGGGTCCCCGTGTGCCATCCCTGTGCCCTTCACGCCGTGCAGCTGTGCCAATCCCTGGGCACAGCCATGGGGTGGCAACCAGGATACACCAGGAACTCTCCAGGTGGGAGCCTGCGTTTCCATAAACAAACCATCCCACTATTAATTAGCGAGTTCAAGGGCATGTCCGGCCAGGGGCAGCTCTGAGGGAGTGTTGGCAGAGGAATGGGGTCCCACCGAGCCCCCCTTAAAGCCACAGTTTCCCATAAAGGTGCTGCCCACCCTGAGCTGGTTTCTCCTCCCTGCTCTCAGGCTGGAGCTGCAGCCGCGTTCTTCACATCCCACAGCCCCTGCTTGGTCATTAATCACCTCCCACCTGTAAACTCACGGTTGAGAAAGCCAGGCTGGGAGCCGGCTCAGGGAGGGAGGGCAGGTGACACGGTGGCCACCACGCCGTGGGTGGGACTTTGGCTTTACCGCAGAGCAGCACCCACCACCCCCAGACCGAGTGGCAGGGCACCGATGGGGACAGGTGGACGCTCCCTGTGCCACCTGGAGCTCAGGGAGCCATTCCTGGTCTCTCCCAGGCCCAGCCCGCCCTGGGGCAGACTCAGGTGGACTTTGTCCCCCCGGAACACGCTGCATGCAGGGGCCTCTGAGGATGCCGGCAGCGCCCGCCACCTGAGCGCGACATGGCAGGTAGGTGAAACCCCAACTCTCACCTGAGAAGGATCCCTGTGCAGGGGGTCCTGCTCTGGCTTCACCTCATAGGGCGGGCGAGGGTCCATCCCAGCCCCCCAAACCGGCTCAGCCTGTTGCTGAACAGCCCCGAGCGCCTCTCACTGCCAGACCCTCCGTGGCAGAGCTTGTTTTTCCGGCACGGCTATGACAGTCACCTGCCCAGCAGGGAGCTGGATCAGCTGTCCCATCCAAACCCTGTCCCTGCTGTGCCCCCAGACCCCTGCAGCGTGCCCCCCGAGATCCTGGTGCCTCCTGCCAACGAGACACTGGAGCTGGCACTGGGGAGTCGGGTCGTGCTGAACTGCACCGTGCGCTGGGTGGGCACCGAGCGATGCCAGCCCGTCCCTGCCTGGAGCAAGGATGGACAGTGGCTGGGCAACGGGAGCAGCCAGGACACCACCTGGTAAGAAGCCTGTCCTGGGGACATCTATCACCTGCAGGGGGATGTCACCACGTGGCCCAACCCACAGCGGCCCCGTCTCCCCTCCAGGTCTGCCCAAAATGCCTCAGAGCAGCTCCTGGCCAGCGTCCTGCAGCTCAACCTCACCCACGACGCCGACTTCGGGGTGTTCGCCTGCTGGTTCAGCAACACCACAGCCACCTTCACCCTGCGGCGAGCGGGTAGGGACAGGCTGGTGACAGGGAGGGGACACCCCCATGGAGAGCCCACGTGCCCAGAGGCATTGAGGAGGGTGGTAGGGACACCGCTGCCTCTCCCAGGGTGGTGCAAATCTACACCAAACCCAGAAAAACCAGGCCAGGGACACCAGCCACGCTCACGGTGTCCTTCCCTGTCCTCCCAGAGACAGCGGGGCACGTGCCAGCGGTGCTGGCAGCCCTCCTGGTCCTGACACTCCTGGTGCTCCTGGCCGTGCTCTACGTCCGGTGCCACCTGAACGTGCTCCTCTGGTATCGGAACCGCTACGGAGAGCTGGAGATCAACGGTGAGCTGGTGATCAATGGTGCCCCCCTGGGAACGGCCTCCCGTGGCCCAGGGGGGACCCCAGACCCCTCCCCGTGTTACCCCCTGCCCCCTGGCTCTCCCCAGATGGGAAGCTGTACGATGCCTTCGTCTCCCACGCCACGGCCCCCGATGACCGCAAGTTCGTCCACTTCATCGTGAAGCCACAGCTGGAGAACCGCTACGGCTACAAACTCCTCCTGGATGAGCAGAACATGCTGCCCAACTCAGGTAGGCACCAGCCCCACGTGGGGACAGGCAGGGGGGTCACACGGGTGCCCAAGGGCTTGAGAACCCTTTGCCTGCAGAGCCATCAGCCGACCTGATCATGAACATCAGCCGGTGCCGGCGCCTCATCGTGGTCCTCTCTGTTGCGTACCTGGAGCAGGATTGGTGCAACAGCAGCTTCAGGTAGGAGCAGAGCAGCTCCCATGGGAGAGGGGAGGGGCTGGTGGGTCCTTCACCCCTCTGCCACGTACCTGTCTGGCAGGGAAGGGCTCTGGAGGCTGCTGGAACTTTCCAGGAAACCCATCTTCATCATCTTTGAGAGCCAGTACCGGGAGATCACCCACCCAGCCATCACCCTGCTGAAGCAGCACCGGAACACAGTGACCCTGCTGGTGTGGCGATCCGGCTCCATGGTGAGATCCGAGCCAGATCCTGACCCATCAGCACCCTCCTCCTTCCACCCCCAGCACCCACCTCGTGTCAGCCTCCCTGCTGCCCAGGCTCCAGCCCTAAAGAGCAGTTTAGGGCATTCATGTTTTAGAGGCAATTTAAACCCCAACCAGAACAGCCCCAGATCCAAGTGCTCCCCCCAAATCCACGTGGCTGGAGCCCTGTGATGCTCCAGGGTCTCCCCAACCTCAGCAATGGGAGCAGAGCTGTGGCTGCTCCGGCCATTTCGGGGCCAGGCTGGGAGCTGGAGCCTTGAGGAGTGTCCCAGCAGGTCGGGCCGGTTTCTCCGCCGGCATGTTGGGCACGATGCCATGGCAGAGCACAACCCTCACCTTGGCCGAGCTCCCAAGCCGAGCCTGTGAAACCCTCCCCAGCACCGTGTGGGGCCAGGCTCGGCTTTGCCGTGGTCCCAGCATGGCTCATTCTCCTTCCTGCCCCTTCAGACCCCATCCTCAGACTTCTGGAAGGAGCTGTGCCTGGCCCTGCCGCGCAAGGTGTCCTTCCAGGGGAGCGTGGGGGACCCCCAGACCCAGCTGCAGGAGGACAAGGACCCCATGCTCATCCTGCACAGCAGCTACCTGGACAGCACGGGAGACCTCGACCCCGATGGGGACCTTGGCACAGGTCCGTGTCCCCGCTGCTCCTCCTGGGGGGGACAGATGTGTGCTGGAGGTCACCTCTGGGGCTTTGCCACCCCTTCTTGTGGCAGCAGACTGGGTCCAGCGCCTTCCCCCCGCCACCTAAACCCATCTCCCTGCCCCTGCCAGGCCTCCGAGGGCGCGTTTTTGGAAGCCCTGTGCCCCCCCGCCTCGGTGGCCGTGGGGCTCCCAGGACTCCTGCCGTGGGTGGGACGGAGGACGTGCAGCTCCGGGATGGCCAGAGACCTGAGCTCGACGTCTCGGACCTGGGATCGCGCAACTACGGCGCCCGCACGGACTTCTACTGCCTGGTGACAGAGGATGACATCTGAGCAGGGCCACAGGGCAGAGGCACGGTGTCCCCACGCAGGAACACGCAGACCAGGTCATGGTGGAGGAGCCCGGGCGTTATGATGGGAGCAGAGCCACAGTGGTCATGGTGGGAAAGCAGGAGCTGGCTCTGGAGTGGGAAAGCACCACCAGGAGCACCCTGCTTGTGGAGCCACCCCTGGGTGCTGGGCCCTGTCCCTCGCCGTGGGCGGCAGGGACATTCTTCCCACATGATGGACAAGCGTTGGGATGGGCGATGCTCTCCAAGGAGCAATGTGCCCCAGCCCCAGGGAGTGCCCGCTGGGAGTGGCAGCAGCACCTCTGTCCCACGGGAACCCCCGTGGCAATAAAAGGCTGCTGCACCCACTGGGTTTGTCCGTGGCAGGGACTGGGGTGACACCAGTGGGGACATGGGTGACATGGGGGGGGTCTCCCCACTGCAGGCAGCAGTGCTGTGCCTCTTCCCGCACCAGTGTCCCTGTCACGCTGACTCAGAGCCACACCAGGCACAGAGAGTGGGGTGAGCTCACCCCATGCTGGTGTCCCTGAGGTTCTGGTGTCCCTGGGGTGCTGTCCCCCTTCCCACACGCCAGCCAAGCACAGGGGCAGGTGGGCATCATTCAAGGCCTTTATTTCAGGGGTACACAGGGCTCGGGGGGGTTGTACATGGAGAGCTGGGCAGCCAAACACCCCGTGACCCCCAGCCAGGACGGGGCTGGGTGCCACTCACCAAGGGGGCTGCACCAGCCCCGAATGTGGCCCCTCCAGCAGCACCACCCACTTCTCCCACCCTCCCACCCCTCTTCCTACTCTACCTCGTTCCCCCTGGGGTGCATGATGCCCCCCAAGCACAGGGGCTCCCTCCCCCAGCCCCAACCCCGCCGGCAGCCCAAAGCCACCCTGCATCCCACCCAAATGCCCTGGCCTGGCCACCACCATGGCAGGGAGAGCTTTGGACCCGCTGCCCTGCCTGTGCCCAGCACCCAGGGCACTGGGGGCACCTCCCCACCCACGGGGCGATGCTGCTCAGCAAACATGACCCTTCCAGGATCCTGCTCCTGCTGTGCCAGCCGGGCCCAGCCCTGGCAGCAGGTGCTGAGGAGTGGCAGCAGTGACAGCTCTGCCACACTGGGACAGTCCCAACAGGGTGACAGATGGGGCTCCAGAGACTCCCCTGGCTTCCTGCAGTGAGGGCATGGGCAGCCCCAGTCACACACATCCCCCTTCCCGCCAGCCCCAGCACAGAGGGCACACAGCACCACATCACTGACGTTGCTTCCCAGCTCCCTGCAGCCGCTGTGCCACCCCATAAACTGTGGGAAGCCACCTCAGAGCCCCGCAAAGCCTCCCAAGCCATGCAAAGCCCTGTCCCCACGCAGCTGGGACACAGCACATGTATCCCACAGCACATCCCACACTGGCACGGGGCACTGACACCCACCCAGCCCTGCAGCTCAGGGAGCTGGGATGAAGCACCCTCAGAAGCCCCCCTGCCCCAGCATTGCTCTACAGGAGTCTTCCCAAATCCCCGTGGCTCCTGCCCCTCTGTCAGGCCATGGGACAAGCTGAGTTTTGCAGCCAGCTGCCTCAGAGGTGGGGAGGGTCCCCAAGGAGTGCTATGGGGCAGTCCCCCGTTAAGTGGGGGTCCAGAGCCAAAAGCAGCCTCTGGGTTTAAGGCTGGGCAGGAGGGAGGACAAGTGTCCCCCAGCAGGGGAAGTGGGGAGGCACAGAGGATGTGGCGGGGACTAGGCTATGGAGCAGGGATCCGATGGTGAGCAGCCTCCCCAGGGCATGGCCAGCAGCATGGGGTGTCCTCAGAGGCTGAGGAAGTCCTCCTTCCGGTACCCCTTCTGCAAGGAGACAGACCCCCATCACACAGGGCACTGGGAATGTGCACACAGACCCCTCTGCTCCACCATCCACGGGCCACACTGTCCCCACCCCACCAGGAGCACAGGACAATGCTCTGGGGTGTCCCCACCCCTCAGGAGGGGCAGGCACAGAGTGGGGACCCACTGTGTGCTGGGAAGCATTTGGGTGGTGTGGCTCTCCAGGGTGAATCCCCTGGCCTCTATTCCCTTGGGATCCCTTCCTCAGGATGCAGGAGGCTTCAGAAGGGGTACGTACCATCTTGAAGTCCCGGTGGAGCTTGGTGTACTGCCACATGTTTCCAAGGAGACTGGCTGCGGCTCGAGAGGACTTCTCATTGTCCGAGCTGGGACACGGGTAGGATGCAGTGAGTTTTGGGGACTGCTGAGCACCAGACAGTGCCCACCAGCCCAAGAGGACCAACCCAGAGGGGCCTGGAGGGACTGTGGGCTTATTGTGGCAGGAGGCAAAAGGCAGGAGCCCATCACAACGGGCAGGAGGGAGCAGAAGCATCCTGATAGGGAAAGATGGCTGCAGCAATGGTGGGATGTCCTGTGAGGGTGGCTGAGGGCTGGCAGGTGGCCACGAGGTCATGCTGAGCCAGTCTGGGGACTCCCAACACCATGGGAAGGGAAGGGGAAGGGGAAGGGGAAGGGGGACTTGTGACCCTTTTCCACCACGCTGGACCAGCGGAGGAAGGGGCGAGCAGGACAGGGGAGCCCAGGTGGGAGCTGGGACAGCCAAGCAGACAGGGAGCCCCCACCTGTCTCGCCGCTTCTTGATGAAGAAGAGCTTCCTGAGGCCGTCAAAGTAGACGATGTCTCGGGCAGCCATGGGGCTCTCCACCACCAGGTTGTTGAGCACTGCGATGATGTTCACGATGACATCGGCGGGCGGTGCCTTGTCCCCCACGCTCCCCGGCAGCTTCTCGATCAGGTGGCTGACCACCTTGGTGGCTGTGGGCACAGGGCACGTCAGGGCAGGTGGCCAGACCCAGGGGACACGTGGGGGCAAGGAGGGGACGGAGGGTTCAGCCGCGTCTGGAAACTGGGGATGGACCAGTTGCTCGGCTGTGAGCAGGGATGGAGTAGGCAGGATGGGGCTGGGACGTGGCTGGGGTTAACTGGAGACCAGACCGAGGAGGGAAAGGTTGGAAGGCACCCCTTGGGCACCCTCCCGGCACTCACACATCTCATCCTTGTTGCGGGCGTGGCGGGACAGGTTGCGGATGAGCCCGGTGAGGGAGCGCAGCTGGTGGTGGTCGGCGGTGCGGACACGGTCCAGCACGGGGTTCAGGATGCGCTCCTGCTCCAGCGCCAGCCGGCTCAGCACCCCTGCCCACTGCAAGGCACACACACCCATGTGGAAACTAGCCGGGCACTCACTGGCTCCATCCTCCTTCCTTCTCCTCTTTTTCCCCCTCTTTCCTCCTCCTCCTGCTCACCGGGGCCAGGTCGGGGTGACCCCCTGCCCAGGTGCTGACCCAGGAAAGGAGGTGCCTCCCCTGCTGGAGTGTCCCCCTTCCCCGGGCACGGCTGCGATAGCCAAGTGGTGGGGTCCAGCCCCAGGGACCCCCGGTCCTCACCCTGCGGTCCCCGGCCGTGATGTTCTGCAGAGCACCCGAGGCCGCCTCTGTCGTGTGCTTGTTGAGCTCGCAGCGCTGCAGCAGCCGGTTGTAGATGCCCACGATCTGCGGGTTCCAGAGCCACTCCATGCCCTTGGGGTCCTTGGAGACCTCCGTGAAGGTGACGATGTCCGCGTTCAGGTAGTGCTGTGGGACGGGGGCACTGTTAAACTGCGGGGGCGGACCCTCTGCAGCATCCCTCACTGCCCGTGTCCCTCCTCTTCCCTGCCTGGGCAGCGACCTGGCAGGTCACCCTGGCTGTGTCATGCCCCATGACATGGAAAAGCAGGGATTCAGCACCCTGATTCACCCCAAACACCTGATTCACCCTCCGCTGAGCTCATCCGTCGTGTCCCACCCACCAGCCGAGTCCGGCGTCCACCTCCGCCCCAGCATCACCGCCGCTGCCGGCGCTTCCCAGCGCCAACCCCACCCTGGTGGCACCGACCTCACGGGCTTTCTTGCTCTGGGGGCTGAAGCAGCCCACCAGCTCCCCCGTCATGGTGCCACCGGCACTCCTCCTGTGACCCTCGAGGCGCTGGAGCGAGGACGGGGGCATCTCGTCGTACAGGCGGTAGGAGAGGTTGCGCAGGACACAGACGGCGTTCTCCACGCTCTGCGAGGGGGAGATGGGGCGTGATGGGGCCATCCTGTGCCACCTGCCAGCTGGCAAAGCCCCTGGGCTGTGACCCCGTGGGGCTTCGTGCTGTGCCTTCTGTGCCCAGTGAGCCCAGACAGAGCCGGGCTGGTTCTCCCACTATCACCATGACAGCCCTGTGGCTGCTGAGAGGGGGAAGCAGCACCTCAGCCCCCACCAGCACCCAAGGCTCACCTTGTCCTCCGACTTCCCCACCTCCAGGGAGCTGTTCACGTAGTGGATCATGGAGTCCACCAGCCCATGGCACTCGCGCATCTTCTGCCGGGTCTGTTGGCTGGCCGAGCTCAGGTTCCTGCATGGGATGGGGGGGTCTGTCACAGAGAGGAAGGGATGCCCCACAGCCACCCTCCTCCTGCTCTGGGCGCCCCCACTGAGGGGGCAGCCTAGACTTTGGGTGCACAAGTCAGGGTGACCCCAGGAACACACCCTCCTATGTCTCTTCCTTGCCCCAAAACCTTGCCCCCCGTGGGAGGACCCGGAGCAGGTACCTGAGGAAGCCCGTGGAGTTATAAAAGATCTCTGCCTCCGAGGGGTTCTGCTGGATGACACCTGAGCCTCCCAGCCCAGAGAGAGGGACCAGGACCAGGTCTGTGAGCTGCTCCAGCGTGTCCCGCGCCAGGCGATCCTTCAGGTTGTCACTGGAGGAGAGATTCCACAGGATCCCTGCACAGAGAGGGATCTTCAGCACCACAGCAGCTGAAAAGCACATCCCTCCCTGGGGGGCTCGTGCTGACCACCCACAGCCAGGAGCAGCCGTGGGACAGGGCAGGTGACAAAGGACACAAAGGGATCATCCCTGTGCAGCACCATCCCAGATTTACTCAGAGGGTGGCGGGGGGAGCAGAGTGCCACCCCCAAGGGAGGCGCCCACCCCACCGCTGTCCCCAACCTGTGACATTCTTGCGGAGCTCGTCGTCGGGCTCCCTCAGCGTGCGCATGAGCTCGTAGATGCCGTTCTCCTCCACCAGCGCCAGCTTGTTCTCGGCGTTGTCGTAGATGAGGTTGCGCATGGCGCCGGTGGCGTGGCGCTGCACCTCCTGGTTGGGGCTGTTGAACAGCTTCACCAGCTTGGGCATGGCCTGCAGGCTGCGGGCCTGGGGGACAGCCCGGGGGGTCAGACACACCATGCTCCCGGGGCTCCTTCCAGCCCCTCCCGGGGCTGGGGCACCCCCTTCTCCCACGGCTCTGGGGGGCTCACCTGCTTCTTGGCGCTGCTGTCGCTGTAGCACTTGTGCTGCAGGTAGGCAGCGCCCAGAACCTGCAGGTTGGGGTCGCTGGCTATCAGGTACTTCACTGCCGAGGGCAGGTCGATGTCGTCAAACCTGGAACCGCGGCCAGGTGAGGGGGAGTCCCAGCAGAGCTTCCCACAGGGTTCCTCCACCTCTGCGCTCGCTGCATCCCTCTTCTCCGAGGAACCCCACCAACCTATTTCCCTCTCCGCCATATCCTGCATCTCCAAGGAGCCCCCCAGCCCATCTCCTTCCTACTGCGCTCCAGGGCACAGGACTCCAGTCCCAGCAGGGTGAGCACCCTCCTTCCCCCGTGTCTCAGGACGTGTCCATGGAGGAGCCAAGGCCACAGGCAGGACACGCTCAGGGGTCACCCCGTGCTGTGGTCCACCACCACCCCACTCCTCCTCCTGCATCCCTTGTGCCCGGTGGGAACCAGAGGGGTCCACCCTCATGGGACAAGGACCGAGCCCCCCCAGAGCACCCCACGGCACTCACCCTGCGGCGTGGTGTCCGAGCAGCGTCCCATGCCCATTGTACATCTCCATGGCGCGCGGCTCGGCCAGGTGGTGGCCGGACTCGGCCAGGCTGCGCACGGATGGGGCGCGGGAACTGTGCTCCCCCAAACCCAGGAAGGCCCCTGAGCCACCTGCGGACACCCCGCCGAAGGAGCCGGCGCTCAGCCGCGACCGGTTGTTGCTCTGGAACCTCTGGAGGGTCCGCATGGCCGGGGCGCGGATGGTGCGGCTCGGCGGCCCTTCGGTGCCCTCCAGCCACTCGCAGCCAGCCTTGGCGGCCGTGCCCGAGCTCAGCTGCCTCTCCAAGGCGAAGGAGCGGGCGAAGCCACCACCGCCGCCAGCCTGGCTCTTGTAAAAGGAGCGGTGGCCCGGCACGTCGAGCTGCTCGGAGAGGACGCTGTAGCGGTCATCGGCGAGGCCGGGGGGCTGCAGGGGCCCGTCGGCCAGGCGCAGGGAGCGCAGCGACAGCGTGTCCAGGTTCTGCCGGCAGCGGTAGTTGCGCTCGTGGAAGGAGCTGGGCCGTGGGGAGGTGTTGGCCGCCTGCGAGGCCGCGTAGCCCTGGCCGTAGCCGCGGCCCTTGGCCAGGCTGCCGTTGCCGATGGTGGCCATGCGCTTGTGCGGGGTGAGGTCCACGGCCGAGCGAGAGGACCAGCCGCTGCCGCGCAGGGTGCCGAAATCCTTCTTGGCCAGCGGTTGGTATAGCTGGGGGGGGAAAGCAAGGGGTTAGGAGGGGCAAGAGCCCGTCCCTCTCTCCCCGCTGTGGGAGAGGAAAGGATGGACCCCAGAGCCGTCCTTGGCACAACCGAAGGTACAGGCGAGGTCTCTGCAAGCAGTCCCAGCCACCTCAGAGATGGTGGGGGACAAACTCCCCGGTACATACCGAGGCTTTGGGGTCCACACCATTGCTCTGGGAGCGGGAGCTGAAGGAGGAGCGCAGGGTCGTGCCGTACTGACCACCTGAGGGACAGCGACAGAGGGGTCAGCGCAGGCATGGAGGGGTAAAAGGGAGCCGTAGGGATTGAAGATCCCCCCAGCTCATCCCAGGGAGACCTGCTATGGGGCCCGTGGTGCTGGGGGGATGAAGGGGTGGGAGGAGGCTGCCTTCACCTGCCCGCTGGCCACGGGGAGCAGAAGTGGCCTCCCCGCCCTGCATCGTGCCCCGACGGCGAGGGCACTAATTGCCACCTTGGCGGGGACGCTGCAGCTCAGCCCAGTCCCCTCCACCGCAGCCAGATCGGCAGCCCAGCCACCCCCCAAAGCCAGTCCTGGCTTCCCCACCCTGGGGACGGGACCCTGACAAGGATCTGGACCCCCCAGTGCACCCACTGGCACCTCACGCTGCCCATCTGCTGTGCCACCGCCCCAGAGCTGCTGGCCGGATGGGATGGGGACACCACCAGCCCCGGCGGTGCTGAGAGTGTGACTCATTCCCGCACCTGGGGCAGCCCTCAGGGTGCCAAGGGGGGTCTGTCCCCACCGCCAGGGTCCCGCAGCATGGGGGTCGAGGGGCTCAGGGATCCCATGGTGTGCCGGGCGAGGCAGCAGGGCGGAGGTTGCCGGCACAGACATTAAATGGAGGAGCTGGAGCCCAGCCAGCAGCACCACTCGGGGCAGAAGGGGCTCTGCCAGGGCAGGAAAATCCTCCCCCCTCCCAGCCCAGCATGGGGCATGGGACCCCCACCCCAACCCCAGTGCAAACCCCTCCTGGCGCAGGTGGGGGAACTGAGGCAGGACCCCGAGTGGGGCAAAACGAGCCCACGCCGGGGCTGTGCTGCCCCTGTCCCGGTGCTGGGGGTGCTCAGGGGTGTTCGGGGGGCTCAGCCAGGGCGGGGGGCACCCCCAAACCCCCAGCCGGGGTGCGACTGGATCCCAGTGCCACCCGAGGGGCTCCCACCACCCATCCCACCGCACACCCCCGGGGGTCCCGGGGGGTTCTCCCACCTCTGGTGCCATCCACGACATCCTCGGCGCGGGTGGGCGCGTGGCCCCGGAGCATCATGCGGATGCGGACCTGCTCCTGGACGCGGGCGCTGCGGAGGCGCTGGGCCTCGGCCTCCTCCCGGCCACGCTCGTCCAGCTGCCGGTCCGAGGGCAAGGCCAGCGAGCAGACACCGGCCTCGGGCTGCAGGGCCGACAGCAGGAAGGTGTTGGTCTCCTGCATGGCGGCGTCGGGGGGGCCCAAGGCCAGCCCGGCCGCCCTGCGCAGGTGAGCGGTGCTGGCGAAGGTGTTCTCCAGCCGTGGGGAGGCTGCGCCCCGTCCCGCCCCACTGCCACGCCTCGCCTCGCCGCCAAGGCAAGCAGGGGGCCCCCGCCGGGGCCACCGTCACCATCGTCACCATCACCAGGTGGAGGTGCCCAGGGGTGACCTCGTGGCGACGAGGGCGCGAGGGAAGCGGACGGTCCAGGGGTCTGGGTGGGGGTCGTACCTCGGGAAAAGCCAGGGTGCCCTTGGGCAGCTGCCTCTTTTACCTCCTAGGAGAGCCCTGGATCCCCCAGCAGCCCCCCTGTTGATCTCCAGGGATTCAGGTGGCTCTGCCACCGAGTCCCAGACCCCCACACTGCCCCTCCAGTGAGCCCTGGAGACTCACATGGTTTCCTGGAAGAGCCCCAGGCCCCCTGGACAACATTCCCATTGATTCCCAGAGACACACACGGCCCTGCCACTGAGCCCCAGACCCCTACCTTGTCCTTTCAACGTGCCTGAGACCCCCAAAGAGCCTCCTAGGAGAGCCCTGGACCCCCTTATGACCTCTCTGTAGAGCTCTACATCACTGCATTCTCCCTCCAGTGAGCCCCACACGGCCTTCTAGGAGACCCCTGCGCTCCAGGGAAGCTCCTCAGCCTGCCCCAACCCCTTCACACCCCCCACTTCTAATTCCCAGGTAGCTTCCCTAGGGACCCCCACACTCCAGGGGCACCCTGGACCCCCCAGCAGCCCCACAAAGACCCCCAGCCCTCCAGTGCCCCTTGGGTGCTGGGGGGGTGGGGGGTCTCCCTGCAGTTAATTCCTGGCTGGGCCCTCCCTGCTTTGCTTTTCAAATCAGCCGGGGAATTAAAAAACAACCATCATAAAAAAAAGGGGTGGCTGAGCGCCGCGGGGCCGGCGGTGACGAAGGCGGTGACTCAAGCCCTGCTGCCACCACAGGTACCAATTAGCCTCGCCCCACCTCGGCCAGACTGGGGGACACCACGATCCCCCAGCCCGGCGTGTTCGGGGTCAGCTCCCCAAAAATCCCGGCGCCAGGTCACTCTGCTCTCCCGCAGCCCCAGCTCGTCGCTGTCCAGAGCTGTGACCCTTCTCAGCCACGGCTCTGCCCTGCTTGGGGACACGGTGGCTTGTCCCCCCACGCCAGGCTGGGCTGCACATCCAGCCCTGTCCAGCGCTTGGCGTCCCCGCGTTCCGGGCTGGGCCAGGTTTACAACACCCGTCGATGACAGCAGGTTTGCGCTTCGGTCGGGGGTGAAAAGGGCGGCTGTCCCCGAGGAATGTGCCGCCGTCAGCAGGAGCCAGGCAGTGGGGCGGGGTGGCAAGAGCTGCGGGCCAGCATTTTGGGGTGACGGTCTCCCCAGACCCATCTCCGCTCCACCGCCGTCGAGCCAGCGACCCACTTACCCCCGGCTCCCGGGGGGGCTCCAACCTCGTGGGTTTTTGGGGGTCCCCCTTTTTGCTGAGGGGGTCACTGCTGACTTTTTTGGGATCCAGCACGCAGGAAAACCCCCGAGGTCCCCCCTTCTTCTCCCAGCTCGGCACCGCCCCACGGGTTTGGCAGCGCTCCGCGGGCGCTCCCAGCGCTGCGAGCCGGGATGAATCACGGGCATGGGGGCGGATCGCTCCCTCTGCAAGACAACGCTTGCCCTTCGTCCCTGTGCCAGCATCCCGAGGGATCGGGGCCATCCCGAGGGATCGGAGCCATCCCGAGGGATCGGGGCCATCCCGGGAGCCCCTCCATCCCCAGGAGCTCCGCGGACACCCCCAAGCCCCCTGGCAGCCCCCAACCCACAAAGGTCTGCCTCCCCTCCCAGCCCCTGTCCCACCCCCGGCGATGACACTGCCGCGGTGGCTTCCAAGTGGAAATTCGGGGGTCCCGGGGGGGTTTGGGGCAGGTTTGGAGGCGGAATGGTCGGCGCTCGCCTCGGCAAGCTGGTCCTTAATTGGGGAAGGGTCGGAGGGGAACGGGATGCGCCAGGGGGTTTAAGAACAGCAAAACGGCACAGACACACACAAAAGGTAAAACCAAAACACAAACAAACACTTTCGGAGCAAAACTGAGGGAACCCCGAGAGGATCCGACCACAGCCAGAGTGACACAAACAAACTCAGCCCGGGTTGGTCCCTAAAGCGGTTGTTGACCCCCCGTTCTCAGCCTGGGGGCACCTCTGTCACTCCCCCGTGGGGTGACAGAGCCACATTCCCAGGGAGACCCCGGTCCCGGGAGCACCCCATCCTGTCCCACGCCACCTCGAGCACCACGGATCACCCATCCCCACACCCGGGTGCCCAGGGCCAGCCGTGCCCGCCGGTGCCATCGGCGATGGAGCAGGGAGTGGCCGGCGTGGCTCCATGCAGCCCGGCCACCGCGCCCACGTGCCAGGAGCCACACCGGGGACACTTCGGCACGAGGAAGGAAGGAAAAGCCCCTTGGCCAGAGCTGGCCGGGATCGGGCAGCCGCCAGACCCAGATATTGGAGCCCTAGACCCCTGGCACACCGGTGGGTGGGAAAGGGTGGCACCTGCTCTCCCCGGCGGGGACGGTCACTCTGATGGCCACGGGACCGAGCGGGACGTACCTGGGTGGGTGGCCCCGAGGGGCCATTGGCCTGCAGCATCCTCCGGGCGGGCAGGTGCACCCCTGGGTGCTGCAGGGGTGCGGGTGGGCGCCGGCGTCTGCGGCAGGCGTGGGGCACACGGGGCCCGCCCCGCACCTCGCCCAACCAGTCTCCTCGCCGAGGTTTTGCATGGAACCCGCTCGCCTCCCCTCCAAGGCTGGGCTTTTGGGGCTCCCCAGGATCGTCAGCACCGGGGCAGTGCCGGTGAAGGGTCTGGGAGGTCCCCACCCCTGCAGCGGGGCCGCATCTCAGGTGCTTTCATGATGCCCCAAAGAGTCCCCAAGGATCCCCACCGCCACCATGGCCATGATCCAACAGCGTCCTTCCCACCGCATCCCCCTGAATCCCCAGCACGGGGCACCCACCTGTGGGTTTTGGGGCGCCAGAAGGAGAAGATGGAGGGGAGGTAGAGCTTGGGGGCACACACACACTTTTTGGGATGCAAGGGGGCTCCCCCAGGTTCACAGGGAGCATGTTTGTGTGCGTGGGATGGAGCACGAGCCCTTTGAAGCCAGATAAGCTGAGAGGGAGCGTTTGAAACGGGCCAAACCAGTTTGGGGGCCACCACTTACCCCAGCACCGTGGCCCAGGTCCCCTTGTCGCACCCCACACTCGCCGGAGGCCGCTGAGAGGGGACCCCCTGGCAATGCCCAGTGCAGGGCTGGAAGCTGCCAGGACGCTCCCCACGGCCACTGCTGTCCCCTGTGTGTGGCCTGTTCTCAGCCAGGGGCTGTTGGGAGGCTCCCATACCCCCTCCACCCTCCAAGACCCCCTGCTTGGGGCAGCCCCTCAGCGAGGCTGCTCCAGGCTGGTGTTTCCCTCTACACCCCAGACAAGCCCCAACACCTTCACAGTGTCCCCGCAGGGCAGGGAGAGCCAGGGCTGATTCTCCCGGAGTGGGGACCTGCCCGTGCCCTGCTGTCACCTGGGGCTCCAACACCCGGCCTGGGAAAGGCTCCCCGTGGCTCCTGCAATCCCCATGATCCCTGTGTCATCCTGTAGCCACAGCTCAGCCACTGCCTGAGAAACAAACCCTCCGGCGTTGTGCTGCTGGCCCTGCCCCAAGCAGACACTGTCAGCTGGCCCCAAACTGTCCCCAGCACCTGTGGGGATGGCACTGATGCCACCAGCTCCTCCCAGCACCAGCAGCAGCTCTGGATTTGGCTGGGCCTGGTGCCCACTCTGACAACAGTGGCTTTTGGAGCTCTTCTGGCTGGAAAAGCTGCTGGAAAAGCTGTGCCTAAGGCCAGGCAAGTTTTGGGATGCAACTGGTGGCCCGGGGGCCGTGGGGCCACCCGCTCTTGCCCAGCCACAGACCAGCTCCCGGCATAGCAGGCACAGCCCTCGCCCACAACAAAGCGCTTCCAAAATGCTGAAAAAACCAGGGAGCAGGGCAAGGAGGGGAGAAACAACCACTGCCTGCCGGGACAGTCCCTTCCTGGCAGATCCTGGGGCCACGAGGACCAAATTTGGGATGAAAAGCCCCCACTCAGACTGTTGTAGATGGCACATGGGTGGCTGACCCCCCCACCTCCATCCTCACCCCAAATTTTGGGGCTGCTCCGAGCGAGCCTGGGGGATTTGCATGGGGAGCAAAACACTCAGGGAAACTCCAAGGCTGTTTCAGCTCTCCCAGGGGAGCAGCCCAGGGGATCTGAGGGGACAGGGTGGAGCAGGAGCCCGTGG
This sequence comes from Dendrocincla tyrannina, assembly GCA_035047865.1. Lineage (NCBI taxonomy): Eukaryota > Metazoa > Chordata > Aves > Passeriformes > Dendrocolaptidae > Dendrocincla > Dendrocincla tyrannina. Next base: position 8,911,435 of record JAWWMP010000165.1, read on the forward strand.
CAGGTGGGACAAGACAGAACCCTCGAGATGCTACCTCAGCCGGGCACAGCCACAGGGAAGCACCAGCACAGAGAACAAGAGGGCATGGACAAGTGTGCCAGGGCACACAGAGACCCTTGTGGCTCCCCTGCCCAGGGCAGCCCCCCACGGAGCCTGTGGGGTGCCAGAGGCTGCCTGGGTGGAGCCCAGGTGTGGGGTGGAGGCTCGGCAAGCCCGGGCGTGTGGCTGGGCATCAAACAGGGTGCTGCCTCCTCCTCCTCCTCCTCCTCCCTGCACGGAACGCTGCTGCCCGCTCCCACCACAGGGAGGGGACCCTCGGGGACCAAGGGACAGAGGCCAGCCTGCAACCCTGCCCAGGAGTGGGGGTGATGGAGCAGAGGAAAATCCCAGCCAAGACATTGATTTTATTTAAGAATAAAAAAAACCAAACCCAAACAGACAAAACTTCCTGAAAACAGCTTCCTACCTTATAATTTCACAGAAATTAGCTTGGAAACGTCGTCTGCTCCAGGCTCTGCCCTATCCCCCCACCAGCCCAGCCCCCTCTGGGGCTCTGCCCCCCACCCACAGCATGTCCCCGGGCACAGGGCACAGCCAGACCCTCCTTCCCTCCACGGGGTCTCCACAGGTCCTGGAAGGGGAGCACGAGTGTCACGGCAGCCCCAGTGGGTTCAGAGCCCCCCTCACTTCTGTGGGTACCAGCAGCCCCCCCAAAGCTCAGCTCCCTGGCCTGACATGGGGACAAGGTAGTTGGTATTTTGGGGTGGGGGGACAACAACAGGAAAGGGGCTGCAAAGTGAGCTCCAGTGGGGATCCTGGGTGCCACTATTCCACCTCCATCATCCCCAGCCTGGCACAGCCCCTTGGGACCCGCCCCAGCCCCCTGGGACCCACCATCCTGGCACAAAGGAGTTAATAAATTCATTGCTGACTAAGAAATTAGACCCTTAAGGAAAAAAAACCCCACCAACAACCTTGGCCCTCCCCACACCCCTTTCCCCAGGATAACCGTGGTGGGTGTCGGGGTGCCCCCCGTGCCGGCACCGGGGCGTGGTGGTTGGGGACAGGTGGGCACTGGGGTTTTTTGGCAACAGGCCAGTGCTCGGGCACTACTCCTTGGAGGGCTTCTTGCTGCGGGTGTTCCACATGCCACGCTTGGAGTGGTAGTAGTGGTAAAAGTTCCTGAGGCGCAAGCGCTCCACTTCCAGCCCGCTCTGGAGCACCCTGTGGATGCAGGGATGGGGCTCAGGGAGGGATGGATGGAGGGACAGGTCTCAGGGATGGTTGACCCTGCTCCTGGGGGTTTAGGAGCTGCAGGACCCCCATGCTCACCTGTCCAGCAGCTCCCAGTCCTCCCCACCCCAGCGGTCCCGGAACTCCTCCGTGTTCATCCCTCCCACACGGTCAAAGTCGGACTTGTAGATGCCAAAGAGGCCAAAGCCATTCACCTCCCAGTAGCCTGGAGGAGGAGGAGCAATGAGGTGAGGGGTGAAGGGCACCCCTACGTGCCCATTCCATCTGCTGTGTTCTCCCCACCACCTGGAAGCCATGGGGATTCCCCACCCCAACCCCCCTTCCCACTGCAAGTTCATCCCCATCACTGCCACTTCCCAAGGGGGTGCACTAGGTGACAGCCCCGTTTTGGGGGACACCACAAGCACCCTTGGGCTTGAATCCCACCCTGCCCAAGCAAAGCAATCCCATCCGCCCCTGCATCCGAGCCTGGCTGTATCCAAACCCTGCACTGCAGCACTCTGGTGCAAGCAGGGGGTATTTCCCAGCTGGAAAGGGGTCTCCACTCACCATTGGGCTCCCGGGGGGAGCTGCCACAGCTCAGCCTCATGACAATGGGTGCATAGGCCAGCTTGCCTTCCACGCAGTGCTTCCGGATGCTGTCCAGGATGTTGGGGGGGAAATGGATGTGCAGGTCGCAGAGGAACACGATGCTGTGCTCGTCCTACAGGAGGGGCAGACACAGGTAGGGGGGATCAGGGCAGAATGGCCCCAGGAGAGAAGCCATGGTCCTTGTCCCTGCTCACCTCCACTGTGTCCACACCGGCCTGCAGCCCGGCCGAGCGCTCGAAATTCCCGGTGCGCCGCAGGTACTGGAACCTGGGGAGAGAGGACAGGGCAGGAAGCACTGGGGACAGACAGGGACACAGCCAGGACGGGGACAGGGACCACCAGCACAGGGAGAGGAACTTTTCAGGAAGGGCCAGGTGCTACAGCTCACACCAAGGGCTCCCCTGCAGAGTCAAGAGCTTCTGAATCCCCAACTCCATGTGGAAAACTAGTTTGAACCCCCAAAACTGAGGAGGAGGGAAGGGAGCTGTGTGGGTGGGGAAGCAGCAGGAGGCTGTGTGAGCACTTATCCCACCCTGGGGAGGCACGCAGACCACCCAAGGCTGCAGGCTGGGACCCACGTGGGGGGTTACCTGGGCAGCCGGGCGTCCTGCAGGGCTTTCTCCACATCCATGTCCTCGCTGTCAAAGTCCACCAGGATGACGTTGAAGTTGGCATCCCTCGTAGCCCTGTAGAGGCCGGCCATGTCCGAGATGAACTGCTGGACCCAGCGGGCTTGGTTCTTCACTGCCAGAGACATGGCCCTCAGGCTCACACAGGGGGGGTCTCAGAGCACCCCCTTCCCCAGCCAAACCCAACCCCTTCTGATGAGAAGCAACACCCTCATCCACCCTGAGCCAGCCGTAGGATGCTGATGGAGCAGCAGAGACCCCAGAGAGCCATGTCCTGCTATCACCCACCTGGCACCACGAAGTGCACCATGACGTCCTGCCTCCAGCTGAGCCGCAGGGGCCGGCACAGGATGGGTTTTCCATAGAGGATGCTCCAGGCACTGGGCTGGGGCTCGGTGGCCCCCAGGGCCAGCCCATCGGGGTTGGCCTCGGCACTGTCATCCTGCTTGCCCTGGTGCAGCAGGACGTAGACGTACTCGGAGAGCCGCACCGTGCGCTGGCCCCGCTCTGCCAGCTCCAGCTCCAGCAGGTACCGGTTCCCCCGGGCCGTATCCCGGCGCTTCTCCACGTTGATGATCCTCAGGAGAGTGTAGATGCTACAGGGGAAGGAGAAACCTTGAAATCACCATCCCCGTGACCCAGGACCCACGCAGGCTCAGCCCCCAAACTCCTGCTGGTATCCCATCCCCTCCCTACCCTCCGTTCTTCTCGTTGAGCCTCTCCATGTACTGTGCCACCACATCCACCACCTCGCCCTCGCTCAGCTGCAGGTTGCCCGACACGTTGCAGCGCAGGTCGTTCCAGTCGGAGCGCAGCAGCTCGAAGTCCACGGAGCTGACGCTGAACGTCCTCTGCCAGTTGATGGAGTCCTCCAGCCAGCCCTGCTGCAGCTCCCCTGCCTCGTAGGAGTAGTCCGACACTTCCTCCTCCTCCTCCTCCTCCTCCTCCTGGCCCTTTCCCTCCTCCTGCTGCGACGCTGTTGTTTCTGACATCTTCAGAAAGGATGTCACCCGTGTCCCCTCCGAGCGGGCAGCCTCCGAGGAGTTGTAATCGGCGGTGGCCGCTGTCCTGCCCGGGGCAGGGGTCGTGTCCTCGTGACTGAAGAGCCCCTCAGTGCCCAGGGCGAGGAGGCTGGGCAGTGCCCGCTGCTTGGGCGGCCGCTCCCACCTCCTGCCACCTTTCCGCCTGGCATGGTCCCTCTCCTTGGAGATGTTGCTGAGGAGCCAGGGGCTCCGGCGGCCGGGGATGACCCGGAGCTTACTGAGGCGGAGGGGATGCTTCTGAGGGGTCCTGGAGCGGAGGTGGACTCTCTTCACAGGCTTGGGGTGCAGGAAGATGCTGGGGAAGGCTGACTCCTGGGCTGGGGCTTTGCGTTTCCCAGGCTGCAGCCGGGTCACGTAGACCTTCTCCTGGGTTTTCCGGGGCTTCTTGTCCTCGCTGGGAGCTGCCAGCCTGCTGGGACCTGGCGTTTTGGCTTTGCCACCAAAGATGGGCATGGAGAGGTGGGGCTGGGGGCCCGGGGCCCCACCGTGCTTCGGGGACACCGGCAGCCCCAGCTCGTCCTCCTCGCCCTCGCCAGGCTCCTGGGGCAGCCAATGGAGCACCCGCCCTGGGCCCCGCTCCAGCACGGGATCCTCCTGGCCCTGGGGATCCTGGAGGGAGGGCGGTGGGCTGGATGTGCTCCACGCCCCCAGCTGCCCAGGGGTGCCCACCTCGGCCCGTGCCCGGCCCCGCCTCCGTCGGAAGCTGTAATAGTCCAGGTCGTCTCCGTAATCCCCGGTGACCGGCAGGGGCTCCTTCCCTTTGGCTCCGGGTGCCAGCCCAAAGCTCTGCTCCTTGGCCTCAGGAGGGGGGTCTGTGGGTTCAGGGCTGTCCACTCCTTCCTCCTCCTCCTCCTCCTCGAGGAAATCTAGGGAGGGAAGGCAGAGATAAACACCCTGTGGCCAAGACAAGGAGGCAGAGCTTGTTCCCAGCAGGAATGGAACCTGAGGTGAGGGAGCAGAGTTGGGGGCACCAAGGGATGCCCACTGGAGCCACCAGAGGATACCTGTTACCCTTGGCACACCACCTTGGCACCAATCCCACTCCATCCAGGAGCAAACCCAGCCTGCCAGGGCTTTGCCAAGCTGCAAACCAACCAAGGCAGGCTCTGAACAGCCTCTGGCTTCCCCAGTCTCCACACATATCCCCAGACTGCACATTGCTCCTGCTTCCCACTGCCCAGGCCAACCCAGGAGATGTGAGTACGTGGCTTTGAGAAGCAGGGAGAGCAAATCCCAACCCAGCATCCCACAGACAGGTCAGGCAGGATGCTTGGAGGGATGCTGCTCCACACAGCCCTGCCCTCCTGGAGCCCCCCAGCACCACTGGATCATCCCCATGAGCTGCAGCTCCAATGCCCAGCAGTCCCACTGCCAGGGCCGGGGGGTGACTCACTGTCGGGGCTGAGGAAGAGAAACGCTCGGTGCCGTGGATCCTCCTCCTCCTCATCCATCTTCATGTACTTATAGAAGCCAAACCTGGGGACACAGAGGGAAGGTGAGGGCCTGGCGGGAAGGGAGGAGGGTGCAGGTGAGGGGACGTGCAGGGAGGAGCACCCCAGCTGCCAAGGGAGCCGGGATTCCCAAATCCAGGAGCACTGCCAGCACTCAAGCTGCAACGTGCCTGGAAGATGGGGAAGGAGCCAGCCTGGGGTGGCCCTTCCATGAGGGACAGGGTCTGGGGACACCCAGCTGAGGACACACCGTCTCAGTGCTGTCCCTCCAGCTCTGAGCAGCCTGTTGACATCAGCCCCCTCCACGTACCGTCCCAAAATTCCGGTCCAGAGCACCTACTTTTCCAGGTAGAGGGGGGACTCCCTGTAGAAGCACTTGTTCTCTGTCTCCATGTGAGTGAGGCGTGTGTAGTCGTTGGGATACACGAATGAGAGGTAGACCTGGGGAGGTGACCGTGCTGTGTCACCCCAAGTTGTGGACCTGAGGCCACCATCGTGGCCCCCCAACACCCTCCAGCACCTCAAACACCCCACAGGGCTTTACCTCCAACCCTCTCAAGCCAAGCTGGGGAAGCTCAGCCTGACCCTCCAGTGAGGGACACTTTGTCCTGGATTTTAACCAGATGGAAACATCCCTGGCCCAGGTTCCACCATGTCCCCTGGGAGAGTGACCCTGACCAGCATGAGGAGACACTTACAAACTGCAGGCCCTGATAGCGGGCGATGGGGAAATCCTTCACCACGTAGGTGGGGCTGTAGGCACAGGGCACCAGCACGTTCTCCACACGGGAGGCCTCGATGGCAGGGGCTGTGGAGAAGGGGATGCAGCTCATTCCCAATCCATGCCCAAACCATCCCAATATACCCCACACAGGCCCCAGCAGAGATGCCTCCACCCAAGAGATGGGCAGAAGGATGATCCAGGTGCACATGGCACCCACATCTTGCCTTTCTCCTCCCCCAAACCACCCGCCAGGAATGGGCAAGGATCCATTCCCAGGCACTTACTGAGGAAAAAGGTGTCCCTGGGGTCGGCCTTGAGCATGTCGGCCCCATGCTCATCCTGCTGGGCCTCCCAGAGGTGGCTCCCGCTGTGGCTGGCCAAGGTCTGCGGGATGTGCTCCACATGGTTCATCTTCAGGGACGACTCATCTGCAGGAGAGGGCAAGGGCTGAACCCCAAGGGCACACCGGGAACGTCCTTCAAAGTGGCCCTTCCCACTTATCTCCATCGCTCCCACCAAAAGGGCTGGCAGCACTGTGGATTCCTCCTGATCCCCAGGAAGCCGACGTTGCCCTCCCAGCCATCTCATGGATTCTGTGACTAATCAGCTTAATGATTATTGCATCTACTAATGAGGATGAGGGCACAGCTGATTCCAGCCAGGCCACTCCGCTCCAATTACAGCAGCCTCAAACACAAGGGAACACTCCAGGCTTTAACCCCCAAGGAATTAAACCATGGATGTCCTTCCCTGCACAGGTGCAAGCGACTGCAACACAAGCTGGTTTGCCTCTTATCCAGCGATGAGGGTGCCATGTCACCCTTGGCCACCACCCAGCCCTGAGGCTCTCCCAGGAGGTCACCCTGCACCGGTCACCTCGGCCATGCTTCTCCCTTTCCAGGAAGCCCTGCCTGCTGCAGAGCCACAGGGAATCAGGCACATCCTGAGGGGAGCAGGAGCCCCTTTCCTGAGCCCAAATTTCTCCTGCTTGGGGCAGGGAAAGGCTTCCCAAATGAGTCCCTGCAGCTGGCTGAGGTTGAGCAGAAGCCCCTGGAAAAGTCAGAGAGGGAAGGGAGGGAGGAAGGTTTGCTACTGGCAGTCCCCACACCACAGGGATGGGCTCCCCAGGAGTGACATGGCTTCACCCCAGGGTGCAGATGGGTCCAAAGGAACTGGGAAGCAGGAAAGAGAAGCAGAAAGAGCCGGCACTGACAGACAGCCATTGGAGAGAAGGATTTATCTGCACATAATCCATCTCATGGACGCTCACATCAGCACCACCAGCACCCCTCATCCCTCTTCTCCCCATGGACCCTGCCTGCCCCCTCCTCCTTATTGACACCTTCCAGAGCAGGAATGATGACCACTCCACCAGCACACGGAGCGCTGGGGCAGGACCCATCCATCAAGCTCTTTCCTGCTGCCAGGGCAGGGGCAGGAAGCAGAAGATCTATAGATTTAATTAAACCTTGCACCATCCATCCCCGATTACACGACAGCTCCTCATAACTCAGGGCCAGGCCCGGGAGACAGCGGGGTCTTGGCAGCTGGCATGAGGCTGGAGCACCAGCAGAGCTGTGATTCCCCGGTGTCTTGCCTCCACATCCCATTTTTAGGAGAGTCTCAGCTTGCTCCCAGCATCAACCCTACCCACCACAGCCTTTGCATCCCTCCTTACACCCAGCAAAATCTCAGGGAACAGGGGCAGTTCAGAAGCTGAGATCTTCCCCCAGCATCCAGTTTCTCAGGCCCTGCTTTCTTTCCCAGGCTCTGGTGCCACGTCTCTCCCAGCTCCCAGCACATCCAGTCCCAGGAAAGCTTGCTGGTTCTGGCTGCAGGAGGCACCTGGCCCTTACCTGTGTACAGAGAGATGTAGGAGGAGTCGATCACCTCAAATTTCAAGCTGGGGAGGAAAACTCGCCACTGGGGAAAAAAATAAAAGGAGATGGGGAATGAGCAGGAGGGTGGCAGGGGGGTTGGGATGCAGCTGCCCAACTCCAGCACCCCAGCACAGGTCTTCTCTGTCCACTGCTCCCAGAAACTTCCCTGCAGGAGAGGAACAGAGGAGAGAGCTGATCCTGTCCCACTTCCAGCCGTTACCCAAAAGGGTTTGGGATTAGCAGGAATCCTTGTGTGGGGAAGGCCCCTGGGAGTGGGATACAGGCTCATGCTGCTTCCCTCTGGCACAGCCACATGGCCACCAGTGGTCCTGTGGGCTAAGGACACCTCTCCTCACTCCAGTGCTTCATAAAGACCTGACTGAAGAGGGTCTTCAGAGCTGCCTGCCCTGATTTAACTCCAGCATTTTAAAAGCCACACTCCAGCCTTTGTCGGGACAAGCCCTTCAATACCCTCAGGGAGAGATACATCAGGGTCCTGCTTTTGTTGTGGATGTTGTTTGTTGTCTCTTTCTGCACAGCTGAGAGGTTTGTCTGCACGGCTGAAAGCCTTTGCTCCCTCCCTCCAGCAAAAACATCCCATCTCAAAAACGTCTCCCCCATCTATTTGTTTTCCCCATTATTTTTTTCCCCCCGAAGAAATGCAGATCTTATCGGGATGGAGGAGATGGGGGGGAGGGAGGCAGCCAGCAAGGAAGGGGTGTTGTCGGGTTCCCTGATGCTTTGCTGGCACCAGTTTGACTCCAGTGATTAATGAGTTCTTGGGAGAAAGAAAACCTTTGCTAACGAGCCAACATCTTCCCCTCCCACCAGCCTGAGCCCCTGACACACGCTCCAGGCTTTGCCAGGGCTGCGCTGCCAAGGCAGGCAAGCTCAGATTTGAAACTCATGGTATCCCTAAAGAGAAAAGGAAAACAGGGACATGCTCCATCATCTCGGCCACCTCTGCCACCGCTGACCCTGGGATGCAGCCAGCAAGATGGGACCTGTCTGTTCTGGGCTCTCCTTGCCCATGGGAACAGGCTCAGCCCACAGGGACCTTCCCCCTCTTCCAGCCCTCTGGCAGAGACCAAGGAGGAGGGCAAAGGGATGGGAATGGTCCCTGACACTGGGAGTCCCATCGCTGCTGGAGCCTGCAGCAAAGGGACCACTCCATTGGCATCCACAGTGGGAGCACAAGGGAGAGATGGCAGGATCTTCACTCCCACAAGACCACCAGCAGGAAAGAACAGCAGCCTGCATGTTCCAGCACAGCTTGAAACAGCCAGGGAAACACAGTGCTGACTTGTCCCATCTGGCAGCCATGGGAGAGGGACATCCTGGCTTCAGTCCAGGATTGAGCACTTTAACACACATTGGGGAAAGTCCTGGCACCAGCTCTCAGCAGGACCAGTCCTGCAAGAAGCCTGGCATGGGGGCATTTACTCACCCCAACCTCCACGTGGTCCGAGCCCCGGTCATCCTGCTTGTGGAGCAGCTCGAAGTAGTAGCGTCGGGAGGACATGAGGCTGCGTGGGAGGGGACACAGAGCTCAGATCCCATCACCGAGCCCTACCAGACAGACTATCCCAGGAAACCCTCCCTGTCCTGCTCACAGCTGGATAAACCTTCCTGGGGCAAAGGAGACAGGGAGCTGAGGTGGGTGTCTGCTCCCCCATCCCATTGCTGAGGAGCTTCAGGTCAGCAGGGACATCAGGGGATCCCTGTCCCCACCTTGTCACCTGCAGAGGTGGCTGCAGCCCCCTGCACCTTCAAACCATGAATTTTGGGGTCCAGCCCAGCCCTCACATGCCTTTTGGGAAGGGACCATGGGGAGGGGCTTTTCCCAGGGAAGAGGAAGTGCTCAGAGCCAGCAATTCCAGCTCTCTGATTCCATCCCCGTGGGATGGGCAGCAAGAGCAAGGACACACTCACCGTAGGGGCTTGGAAACTTGGGAGCTGAATTTGGTGAACTCTCCTGGCGCTGTCCACTCGGTGCCAAGCTGGGAAGGAAGGAAGGAGGAGTGTGAGAGCACCAGGACACACCAAAGCCCACCAGCATCCCATTGTAGGGGATAACACCAAGAAAATCCAGGAGCAAATACTAAATCTCTTATTCTGGGATGCAAGCTGATCTTTGGCAGCTCCAACCAGGATGGGACCAAGGGGTAGATGGTCCCTTGGAAGCCAAACCAGGCCTGGCAAGGGGCAGGCTGAAACAGACTGGCATTCCCAAGGGAGCAGAGAAGCAGGAGAGCTGCCCCTGGCACAGCCACACATGGACCCTGCATAGATCCTTCCCCCTGGAGCAGGGAAAGGCAGAGACAGCACACACCTTGCCCACGAACGCAGCCAGCCGGGAATTGGATGGACTGTCATCAGAGCTGAGCCAGAACTCAGAGTTGTCATCTGAGGCCACAGAAAACTGGAAATCCCCTGCAGAGAGCCAAGGAAAGGGTCACTACGGAGAGACACATAGGCCCTGGTGGCACAGGCTGAGTCCCAGTGTCTCATGGGGAGATGGGGACACAGGGATGAATGGACAGAAGGGACAGGGCCACTCCAGAACCCACAGGATGGCTCTGTCCTGGACGGGATCAGGGCTCTTGCCTCCCTTCAAAGCAACCAGGAAAAAGTGTCTTTGTTCCAGAAAAACTCTCCTGCCAGGGCTTGGGGACTGTCTCCAACAGCCTTTCTGTCCTCGTGTGGTTATGAAGGGGGAGGGAGGCAGCTTCTCCACGTTGCTGCATGGGAGGAAAAGCCAAGCTCCATCACTCACCATCCTTGAAGGGGTGGATGTAGCCAAAAATCCTTAGCCCGTAGTTCTTCCACTTGGGTGACACCGCCAGCTTCTTCACCGTGGTGCGGGTCTGTGGAGGAGACAGGCAGGGAAGCACTGACACTCCAGGCTCCCACATCACCCACCCATCCTGGGGTTCTGTGACAGAAAGCCCCACCACCACCCTCCATCCCTGCTCTGCTGGGAATCACCTGCCCCAAGCTAAACCCTGCAAGCAAAGGTCTTGAGGACCAGTGGAGACGCAGCAGGGAGGGATGGGTGAACCCCCCCTCTGCCCCATCAGCACCAGGCCAGGAACTCACGTGGGGAAAGAGTGGGAAATGGAGGTTCTTCCTCAGGTGCCTCACGGCCCCACCACACCAGTCCTCGAACACGTGCAAGTTTGCCTTCCCTTTGTACTGTGGGAAAAGAGAGGGAAGTGAGCAGGGGCTCCTCCTCCCTGCTCCTCCATCACCCCTTGGCTTCTCCTTGCCCACCTACCTGCTCGTTCCAGGGCAAAGCCTGCTTGGTCAGGTTGAGTTTGGGGCGGGTGGTAGCTCGGTTGGAATGCTGGCCTCTGGAAAACCAGCTGTCCACATCCTGCCCGTCGTTCTGTGGAGGAAGCAGAGGGAGAGATGAGATGGGGGATCAGGGCCAGCCCAGCTGTGCTTGCAGGATGTCTCCTTACACCAGAGGGGAGGCCCTGGTACAGGCTGTCCAGAGAATTTATGGCTGCCCCATCCCTGCAAGTGTTCAAGGCCAAGTTGGACAGAGCAACCTGGTTTAGTGGAAGGTGTCCCTGCCCATGGCAAGGAGATGGAACTGGATAGGCTTTAAGGTCCCTTCCAACCCAAACCATTCTGGGATTTCACGATCTGAACATCTCACTTTGGATGTTAAGCATTGCCAAATCACAGTGAAAGATTTCACAGCTCACAGCAAAGGAAAGCAGGAGGAGGCACAGAAACATTGGCAAGGTGTCCCAGGCAGCAGTTTCCAAACATTCCAGCTCAGTTTGTTTCCCTTCCTCTACCGAAACTTCTCTAAAACAGAGAGTTTTCTGTTCATCTATAAGGTTTGGCTGGTCTGAGGGGCTGCTGGAAATGGAGCATTTGGGGCTCCATCTCCAAAAGAGCAGACGTGGTCTCTGCATCCTGAGCAGAGGAAGCAGGATGTCTCTCCACTCCCTCTCTTCTTTTAAAGGGGATTAGGTTAATCCCATTGCTTGTGTCTTGTAATTTAGAGGGATTAAAGTGAGCATTCACCTGCCCCCAGATTGCTGAGAGGGAGATGGGTGACAAGGAAGAGCCAGGGACTTCTGGATCCCCTCCAGAGCATCCTCCTCTTCCTCAGCCCCCTCAGAGCATCCTCTTCTTCCTCTGCCAGGGAAATAATTAGCCAGCTACCTAAACAAACTAATTAATGTCCCCGGGGAGGGAGCAGTGCCCTTGGAAAATGTTATGAGGGAGGTTTTTGTGTCACACTCGCTGGAAGGATTCGCCCTCCTTCCAGGAAAAGCTGAGATGCAATTCCTGCTGTGCCCTCCATCCTCACCCAGCACCAGCCTGTGCCTCCTCCAGGTACCTCGGACTCCTCCTTTGTCCATCTGCCCCTCATTTCTGAGCAGCAGCAGCTCAGCAGTGTTGGGATGGGCCAGGGGACACCCCATGGCTTTCCTCTCCCACCATCCCACGTGGCTACTCTGCTTGGAGGCCTTTTGGTGACAACAGGTTGGACAGGGGTCTGGTGATATGTTAGACAGGGACAGCAGGGTGTCCTCATGGCTACAATTCCAAGCATTCCTGGGCTGTAGGTGAGGACAGATCCCCTGTCCAGCCTCCACTAGGAAGCTCCACTTGGCACATACTGGGCCCAGTCTGGGTCTCCCCAGCGCAGGATGGAGATTGGCAGGATGGAGCAGAGGACACAGGAGAAGGTGCCTTGCAAAGCAGATGAAGCCGGACCCTTCTCAGAGGAGCCCAGTGACAGGGCAAGTGCACGTGGAGCAGCATGTGGGATTGGTGGGATATCCCACCCAGTTCCAGTGGGATATTTGGGGGGTTTTATCCACCCTGACAGCTGCTGAGCAGAACCAGGGGTGGTACCCTCCCAATCCTTGGACACCCTCAGTTGGACAAGGCTTGGAGCCCTCTGCACTCAGCCCAGTGACCTCCCTGCATTCCCATTCCCAGCCCCACACTCCGCTCCCTGTTACCATCGGATCCTCCTCGCGGCTCTCGCTGGAGTCTTCTGCTTTCCTGCGTCGTGCCGAGGCTGCCACCGGCCTCCTGCCAGCATCTGTCACCTCCCCCGGCCTCTCCCCATCTGGGGGAGAGCAGAGGAGGGGTCAGACCACAGCCCCCCATCCCATCACCGCTCCTCTTTTGGGGACACCCCTCTCCCTGGCACGGGGAAGGGCAGGTGCTGGCACTGCAGGACCGGGACATGGAAAGGGGGGTGGACACCGGGGGGGCTCTGGCCGTGATTCCCCTCATTACATTTGCACTAAGCAGCTTTGCAGCAGCTCAGCAGCAGCAGCAGGTTTAATTACACCCCCTGCAGCTCCTGGTCCTTTACATAAGAGATGCAGGATAAGCTGCTGGGGGGTCTCGCTCCCCAGCCCATCCTCAGGGATGCATCCCTACCCCTCCAGCCCCCAGCTCACCCGGAGCATCCCACTGCTCTGCCCAGAGCACACTTGGCCCCAAATCCCCCAGACACCATCCTCCCAAACCCTCTTCCCCCACAACACTGTGCAAACATTGAGCCCCTACTCCCAGCCCTGGTGGCTTCGTTACCATGTGCTGCCCTAATTATCCCCAACCTTTGCCTGCCCTCTGCAGCTCTCGCTCCTTGTCCTTGGGCAGGGGATTTTAAACCACTCCTGCTCCCCCCCAAACAATGCTGCAGACTTGGAAAATACATTTATTATTGGGGGGGGGGGGCATATCCCCTTTGTCACCCCAAAACCCGGTGGGATGGGGAGGGGAGTTTGTGGTTCAACCATCACTGCCGTGCGAGCCACCAACAAAGATCTGGGAGTCCCCCCAAAAACCAGCCACCCCCCATGTGGCATTGAGGGGGAGCCCCAGACGTGCAGAGCAGTGACCCCCCAGCCTCGGGCATCGCCAAAAAGGGGTCACTGACCCCTCCCAAGAGTACGGCGAGATGTCCCCATCCCTCCACACCCTCCTTCCCCCCATGAGCAAGTCGTGGGGCCTCCCACCCCTCAAAGAGAAGCAGCCTCAGCAGCTGCCAGAGCCGAGGAGGGGCTCGGAATGCCGGGAGCCCCCCACCCCACGCCTCCCCCGCCATTAGTATTCCAGTGGCTGCACAGCCGGCGTCTCCTTGGAGATGGCAGCACAAATCCCATCCCCACGGCAGGGACAGGAAATTAAGCTCTAAAGCCCCTTCTTGTGCTCTCGGCCATTCTTCAGCCGCTGGCAGCCCTGACTGGCTCCTGGCAGCTCCCCCGGCCGCCCCCTCCCCTCGCCCAGCTCCATCCCTGCATCCTTCCTCCCTCTGCCAGGAGGGTGATGGGGAGCAGCAGGACTGGAGCCAGCGCTCATCTCCTCCACTCTCAGACTCCCCATCACTCCTGGGATACTCCTGCCAGCACAGGCGGGGGAATGAAACCCAGTCCTCGCCGTGCCGAGCCCGCAGACGCCACTGCTCTACGGGCATCGTTCCCCCCGTGCTGCTCTGTGGATTCATCACGGACACAGGGAGCTCAGAGCTCCCAAGGGACCTGCCCAGGGGTGGGATGCAACACTGGCTCTGTGGTACTCACACAGGGGACCTCTCCCAGCCCTGGAGGAGATAAACCTGTCTCCCAGGGGATTTGCCAGCTTGGCATCAGTTTGGTGCCACAGACAAACCCCCTGTACAGCTTTGGCTGCCCAGCCCGAGGGCCAGGTGAGCCAACCTGAGCTAGCACCATCCCTGGCTGCATCCAGGCACCACACCAGGACTGGGCTCGGCTGCAAGACACCGGGTGAACTCGTGGGAGGTCACCTGGTAGAAACCGGAGCCCTCAGGACCCAAAGGCACAAGTCCCCTGCTCACTCCTCATCCCTTCCAAGGGGCTCACACATCCCGGGAGCAGCAAAAGCACCAGCAAAAGCCCCAGAAAAGGCTCCCAGGCTGACCTTTATTCCTTAGCAATGTCAATATCAGAGAAGAAAGTGAAGGGCAGCCTGAACCAAACCCCCGACTGCTGGTCAGGCTGTGGGGAACTGGGAACCAGTGCCATCAGGATAAGGGGAAGGGCCACACCTTGTGCCAACAAGCATTATTGGTCCCAAAAAAAACGAGTCCCTTTGGTCCAAACCACAGCCCTGCAGCAGGAGCAGGTCAGGGGCAGAAGAGGAGGCAGAATGCAGTGCTGGGAGGAAGGAGTGTTCCAGTTCCTCCCAGTATCCTCACAGCCCATGAGCCATGCCCAGCATCCCACCGGGATGCACAGCAGCCCTGCTGCATCCATCCCCTCAGCCACGCTCCCTCAAGGACCAGAAAGGGTGGGTGAGGGGTGGGGGAAGGTCTGAGGACAAGCAGGGACTCACTGGCTGAGATTGAGATGCTCAGGGAGGGAATGGAAGTACTAAAAGCTCTTCCCTGGAGCGATGATGATGCTTTCAGAGCAGCAAGGAGGGGCAGGAGGCACAAACCATGGCATGAACCATCTCTGAGTCACAACAGCCTCCAGACAGGGAGCCAGGGCCAGGGTCCCCATCCTCAGGATGAGGCCATGGGTGTGAGGGAAGCATCTCCCCATTATCACAGCCCCACATCCCCAATTCCAAACTGCCTGTGCTCCGCTGGGAAGCACAGAGAGCCTTTCACACCCCACCTCCTGCCTCCCACCTCCTCCTCCTCCCCAGCCCCAAACACAGCCCCTTTCTTCCGTCGGCTTTCGGAGCCGGGGTTTCTCCTGGCCCCTTTCCAAACCCTGCGACGTGCAGAGAGGTGACATTTAAACCCAGACACAGCTGCAGCAGCGGTGGCAGCGCCTTTGGGGAACCCAGAGGTATCATTCCCAAATGTTTCCAGGCACAGACCCAGCCTCGGAGCAGGAGCATCCCTGCACAAGCCTCCTAACAAGATGTTAAGTGATTATAATTAGCCAGCAAGGAATCAGTATCACAACCCCCCCCTTTTCCAGTGCCACAAAAACACAGCAGTGCCCACTGAGAAAAATTCCTGGAGCTGCCAGCAGTGCTGCCCATTCCATGACAGCCCTCTCAGCTGGAGCAATGGAAATCGGTGTGGAATTGCTCTGGCTGCAATGGAGCTGCCACAAGACCCCTCAGGTTGATAAATACCCACCAGGAGAAGCGGCCCCAACACTTCTGTGCTTGATTCAGGGTCCCAAATCCCTGCTGGGTATCGACAGCCCCCAGATCTCTCCTATTTCCCTCACTGTGCATCCAGTCCCCTCCAGTCCAAAGTGAGCTGGAGCAGCTCCCACAGGACCCTGCTCCATTCCAACAAGGATGATGCTCACTTCACAGCCCTCAGCACAAAGATATTCCTTCCTGGGATGCAGCCTCTGGAGAAGGTTACTGCGAAATGCTGGGAATTTCAGGGTGCATTTCACCCCCAAAATATTCCAGCCTCCCAGTCTGCACTGCCTATGGAGTCACCATCCCACTTCCAGCTTTCCAGCCTGTTCCAGCCAGCACCTGGTTTATCTCCAACAGTCCCAGGTGCTTCTAACCTTTCCCCCCAAAATCCTGTGCTGGAGAGCAACTCCCACCTGTCTCCTCATCCAGCCAAAATCCCTCAGTCCAGCAGTGCCAAGGCCACTGATATCTCAGGGGGGCTGCTCACCCCTTCCCAAGGAGCAGCTCCAGAGAGGCCAAGCTGCAGCAGAGCACAGGGGAGGGATGGAGGGGAGATGCAGGGCAGTGTTGGGAAAGATAAAGCTTCCTAACATCAGTGCAAAGAGCTCCTGGTGCTTGGGAAAAGCCCTGCCATCCCCCACCTCCCCTAGCTTCAACCATTTTTGGGACCCCTCAGGTGCCAAAGGGACCCAAATCACAGGCAGACTGGGGTGAGGTGCCACCGTGGGGTGGCTCAAAGTTACTTATGCCTCTGAAGGGTCAAATTTTTGCCTCTGAACAACCCCAAACAGGCACGTGCCAAACTTTTCCCATCAGCTCTATCCCAGAGCAAGGAAGACGAGGGTTGTGGGACTTTGCAGATGGAGAAATGGTCCCAGTGACACCCAAACCAGCCTGTTTGCTCCAAACTTCCCTTTTGGCACCAGGGATGGGACAGCTTTCCCTGACACTGAGACCCCAGGCCAAGGTGAGTCCATCCAGGGAAAACAGACTCTCCCAGCAGGGATAGGAGAGTGGGGCAATACCAGGAAAAGCAGTTCCCCTGCAAACCCTGCTGCCCTTCTTCTTCAAAGGGTTCTTCTCATCCTCTTTCTTCCCTCCCTGCTCTCAGCATCCCTGATGAAAGGAATAAACCCCAAGGCAGGTTGCAGCATTCCAGCCTCCCAATTAAAATCAAAGGATCTGCCAGGACAGATCCCAAAGGGACACGTTTTCCCCTGCAGTGTTGGGGGGACACGGCCGAGTGTCACACAAACCTCTTCCCTCCTGCTCTCTCTGTGTGTGGGACCACCAAGAACATGTCCCTGGATGGGGGCACAGCCAAGGACAGGGCACAGAGCATCCATCCCATTGCTGCCTGGGCATCAGGAGTTTGGGGGGCCCTCTGGACCACAGCAGAGGGGTATTCCTGTTCCCACTTGCCTGGGCCCAGACTACGCCATGTCTGGTGGGCAGAGAGAGGCCTGGCTGGGTTTTCCTCCCCAGACAGCCCCATTTCTTCCATGAACTGCCTTTAGCACCCCCAACACCCACCCTATGCTCCCTCAATCCCAAAGTCCTTCCAAAACCCAGCTCCAGCATCACCAACACCCCCCATGCTAAATCCCAGTGACTATCCAGCACCACACCCCATTTTAGGGTTTTATTATCATTTTCCCTCTCTTATTCTGTTTTTTTTTTCACATCCTTTTTTTTTTTCCCCTTTCCACCTGGTACATCAGCGTTTCCACCCCATTGACTCGGAGCTGTTTCCAGCCGGGAGAACACCGTAATGGCCTCATTATTTCCGATGAGGAATCTGTGTGTTCAATTAAGCAGAGAAGGGTAATTATCTACTTGGAGAAGATCAGGGAAGGGGGGGGGGTGTTTTATCAGGGACCAGCACAGCTTCCAGCCAAGCCCCTGGCTGTTCCAGATCCACGTGTCACCACCAGCTGGGCTGAGGGGACATGGGGACACCTGGGATAATCCCCCAACACTGTCACTGTGCTCCCAACCCCACTTGGCCGGGTCTTCCCCACTTCACACCCCCCAAAGCCACCTAAAAGCTTCATGCCCTGCACCTGCAGCCTCCAGAGAGTCCAGCTGCTCGTGGACACTCAGTTTAATGAGTAATTAACCTTTTTCCTTAGTAATTAACCAGGCAGCACCCCCGGCACAGACAGACAGGTCCTGGCTCACCGTGACCAAATCCAAAAGTCATCTCCAAACTCCTTTTGGTGCACAGAGCCTTGGGGTGATGCTCTTCCCCAAAACTCTGCCCCAAATCCCTGCACCAAGCTCTCTCTTTTGTATTGGGGTTTTTTTTTCCCTCAGTTATATTTTTTATTCCTCCTTTTTTTAAACTCCATTTGACATTTTTCCAACTAAACCACTCCCTGGCTCTCCCACCCCAGCAGCAGCCAGATAAGGGTCCCTGTGAATGGCCAAACCCTTCCCCAGCCTCCACCCAACCCCTCTCCATCACCTCATGTCCAAAAAGGCTCAGAGGGACCTGAATTCTGGATCTGCCACACTTCCACTCAAGTTTTAGGCTCCCACTGGAAAATCCCAGTGTAAGGAGCAGCATCTTCCTGGATTCTGGTCCTGGACAGATGGGTCCAGCTTCCTCTGGGGAATCACCCACCTTTCCACATCCCAACCAGGAAAGGTGCCCGTGTTCCCCATGGCACAGGGCAGCCCCAACCCATCACTGAGCAAACGGGTGGCAAATGCTGCTGGAGAGCATCCCTCAGACAGCACTTCCCAAGCCATGATTCCCCCATGCCACCCCCATGCTATGGGCACCTACCCAGCTCTCTCCCCACCTCCCACAGATCTTGTTCTCCCTGAAAACCAAGTGCCCTGTGAGCCAGAGCAGGGCTGGGCATCTCCTTGCTTCCACAGCAAACCCTATGGCTTCCCCTTGGAGCATCCCAAGGGGCTGGCTGGGATGCAGGGCACACAGGGAGAAGGTTGAGAGAGCAAGCATAGGCACCTGCCAGCTTCAGCACCTGAAAATGCTCCCTCCCTGCAGGAAAAGCTCAGCTCACCCCTCATGCTGCTGCACCCTGACACCCAGAGGGACCCCAATCCATGGTTTTCCAGCCAGCCATGCACAGGGATGGCAATCCCATGCCATTTCCCCCCTGCCCGAGGCTGCTGATCCTGACAGAGGCCAGACACGGCGCTCCCAAACACTGGAACAAGGGCAGGCATAGGGGGCAGTCCCATAGGATAACCATATGGATATGGGGCAGCAGCTTGGGGACACAGGGCAGCCCCTTGGGATAACAGTGGGAACAGGGACCAGTGGCTCAGGGATAACAGGGCAGTCCCTGGGGACAACCCCTCGGAGACAGCCACAGGGATAGCAGTGGGATGGGGATAACGGGATAACCCCTCGGGGACACGGGTCAGACTGTGTCCCTTTCCCACCAACATCCCCCAGCGCCCCCTCCTCCCTGGGAGACGACGTTCAGCCTCCTCCTTTCCTGCCTCAGTCATTTCCCTTATCCCGATTTCACCACAAAGGCCCAAAATTTTGCAGGATCATGCTGCTGCTCCAGTCGGAAACTTTGGGTTTTCCAGCCCAGGGGCTCCACCAGCCCCCGGGGACCACCCTTTCCCTCCCTCCATAGCCACTAAATCCCCTTTCCTTCCCATTTTTTGGGGGGCAAAACGCGCGGGGCGAGGTCATCCCAACCAGGAACGCCACGGCTCAAGTTTCACCCGGCAAATATCCCGTGCCCGAGCAGCCCCCGGGGGTCTGCCAAGGGAAAACCGGGAATAACCGGGCACGAAGCCGAGCCCGGTGCGGCACCTGCCCCTCCGGAGCATCCCTGCGGAGCATCCCGGGATCCATCCAGCGGCGGGAGGGAGGAGGAAGGAATTACATATGCATTTATTTATTTATTACAGTAAAGAAGCACAGCCTGACAAAGCGCTGGGATGGGATGGGGAGGAAGGGATAGCCCCTTCCAGCAGCGGCGAGAGGCTGTAAATGGCCCCTTTGTCATCGCAGCCAAGGCAGAGGGTGGAAAAATGAGGACGGAGCTGCTCCAAGGGGGGACAATGAACCCTCTCGGCTCATTCGGAGGGTCCTCCTGGGTCTCCCCTTCTCCCAAGGGTGCAATGCCAGGGCGCGGAGCCCACGGAGGGGGGTCCCACTCGCCCTAAACCCACCCGGAGGGTGTGGGGCGGAGAGCCAGTGCTGGGAACCAGGGGTCCCACCCTCGGGGGGTGCTCTGAGACCCCGGCGTGGGGTGGGACCCCACCAGCCTTTTGGGGGGGACCCCCAAACCCCGAGGGCTCTGAGGGGACAGTGTGATGGGGGTCCACATCACCCCTTGGGGACCCCAATGCTCTGAGGGGACAGAGTGATGGGGGTCCCCATCACCCCTTGGGGACCCC
>JAWWMP010000165.1:8943407-8955390 GCA_035047865.1 Dendrocincla tyrannina
GCCTGGGTTGGGGGGGGGGCGTGCAGGGAGATGCCAAAGGGAAAACATAAATACGGATTTTTGGCTCTGACCAGGCTCCCTGTAGCCAGGAGATGCCGCAATCCCCGTGGCTCACTGGGACCCCCGTGGCTGAGGAGGGGAGGAAGCAGAGAAGCTCCTTGGCCCCACGCTGAAGCAAATGGGATGTCACCCCTCCCACGGGGGGCTGAGACCTGCAAACTCATTGCAGCAACACACCCCAGTAGGTCCCTGTCCAGGACAGGGGGGTGAGCGTGGGATGCATCCCCACTGCTCCCCCCTGTCCTTCCCTGGGTTAAACGGGACAAAAGGATCCTTTTTTTTGAGGAAAAACCCCCTTTAGTGCCAACCAGACCTGGCCAAGTGTGAGGCTTTATCCCAGCCCCATCCAAATCCCGATCTGTGCGGCGCTTGGGACTGGAGCAAGCAAGGGACAGCCCGTCCCTTTGTCCTGCCAAGAGCTGCAGCTAATTAGGGGCTGGTTGCTCTGATGAGCCGGAGTAATTACACAGCGGGAGAGTCCCTGCTCCTGCCCTAAGCATTCCCATATGCCGCGGGGCAGGGAGCGGCCGCGGGGCTTTATATAAAGCCGGCCGAGATTCCTGGGGTTGATTTTTGGCGAGGACAGACCCCACGGGGCAGGGAACGCCTTCGGCATTCCCGGCTTTAACCCAGGGCTGCTCCTCACTCAGCCCCGGGGACAGGGAGGATGCGGGAGGGAGGATGCTGTGGGTCCCAGGGCTGGTAGCTGGGGGGGGACCGATCCCACCCCTGTGCAGGCACAGCCCTTCCTTGGGGTTTCTGGGACGCCAAAAATGCCCTGAGCAAACCCACAGCAGCATTTTGCACCCTCCCTGAGGCTGCTCATGCCTGGAAAAAAACACTGCCCTGTCGCCATCTGACATGATAATATTATGGAGCACTGATTTTCAAGCTTCCTGTAGGCCTTCAGATGCCAATTTAGAAAGAATTTAACTCCAAAACTGCTTGAAAAGAGAGGGAATAATGTAGATGAGGGGTTTAAAAACACAGTAGAGATGCTACACACCAAATAACTCAGAGGAAAAGAGCTCATATGGGTCTAAAAGGCTTTTGGCTGCATATTTTGGACTGATATTAGTACCAAAACACACTCATCTGGTGAAGCAGCAGTGGCTGAGCCTCCACAGCCCTCCAAGCCCACTTGAGGCTGAAAGGCAAGCACCAGGGCAGGACATGCTGGAGGAGCTGGAGTCAGGGTCACAGATCCATTCAGGAAGGGGATTCCTTACAAACACAGATGTCAAGAGCATAAACAGCTCCTGGGTGTTTAGAGAGCTCATTTGAAATGGCCATTTTCCAGCTTGATTTCGTCCCCTGTGCCGAGTGAGAGGCACTGGAGGTGTGTGAAGGGGAGCTGGGGGCTCAGGACCCCCAGAACAGACATGTTGGCCCCCGGCCATGGTCACAGCTCCGTGGCCACCACCCCTCCCTGGGAACACAAGGACAGGTGGCACGCTCAGTTTTGGGGGGCAAAGGGCTCATGGCACAGCCTGGGACCCCTCCTCTGCCCACCATTACATCCCCCCTGGATCTGCTGCTCCAGTGGGTGAAACCCAGATCAGCCAAGGCTTAGGTGGTCCTGGTGGGTGACCTCTGGATCCAGCCGGGCTCCACGGGGAGGGAAACACTTTGCCCTGCAACAACAAAAAAACCAAACAACCCTTGTGTGAGATATGGGAACGGTTTCTCCCCAAATTCTTCATTTCAGGGAGCAGGGCAGGGTGCTGCTGCCATACCCTCCTGCAGGGGAAAGCACTGCCCCGACTCCAGCACTGCTTCCAGGGGAGATGCCGGAGGGTCCCGGGAGGTCTCAGTCACTTCCAGCCTGATCTCCTCCCTGGTGATAGTGAAATCCAGTTTGTTGCCCAAGTAGGAGACACTGGAGACTTTCAGCTTGGTGATGTCGTGGGGAAAGGTCGGATTGAAGTGGAAGCTGGACCTCTTGATCCTGTAAAGGCAGGAGCACGTCAGGGTGGGAACAGTGGGAAGCAGCTCTGGGGTGTGGACACCTCTCCAGGCATTGCCACCTTGTGCACACCAGAGGAGTCTGCACGAGTCCTTGGTGCATCCAAAGACCTCCGGGCAAATCCTGAATACACTGGTGGAGCAGCTGGTGAGGAGCTACCTGGGCTGTGATTTCACAACCCAGCACCCAAAGACATTTCTGTCCCCCACTGGGGCCTGGGGTTTCCTTAAGGTTGGATTTTTATTTTATTTTTAATGAAAAAAGAATAAGAGAGAGAAAAATATGTGATTTTTTTTTTTTCTTCCCCTGGGGCAGCTCAATTCCAGACGCCCACCTCAGCTCCCACCCCTGTGGTTTGGAGGGCTGGAAGCACAGCTGTTCGTGCTCCATTCTCCAGAGATAACGGAGCAAACAGCCTGGATCTTTCCCCAGCCCTGATCCAAAGCCAAGCAGCCTGTGTGGGTGTTGGCTCTGGGTGAGGAAAAACAACGGTCACTGTTGTCTCTGGCCCAAATCTTGGCACACAAGAGCTCTTGACCATCAACTCCAGAAGGCTGAGAGGGCTTGAGGGAGGCTGGAGAGCCTGGAGAGCCTCAGCACCAGGCAGGATCCGTGCCCTACAACGGGAAAGGCAGGAGCACGACCCCAAGGGCTGCACAGTGTCATCCCAACCTCTGGAAATTTGGCCAGATCCCAAAGCCCATGGCTTGAGCCTGTCCCACGACACGCCCCTGGTGCCTGGAGACCTCCCAGCTCGGCCAAAGCCGAGGCTGAGGTTTCCAGCTGGGAATACAGCAGCTCACACCCAGCTCCACCAAGGAACTGGTGGGTTCCCCAGCACCTCTGGCCACACACACGGAGTGAAAACCTGTAGTTAGTGCTGGAAGTTTTCACTGGGAATCAAAAGGCTTGATCCAGCCTCAATTAAGCCAAGAATAGGCTCAAGGGGCAATGGCTCCAGGCTGGAAACCACCAGATACAAGACACAGCTCTGAAATTATGTGAACAGCTCCATGTTTTCCCAAGATATTTTAAAACTGAGGCGATGCCTGCTCAGCACTTCCCTCCACAGAGGCTTCAGAGGGGCTGCAGAAGGTGTTTCCTCATCACATCCAAAGGAGATAGGATGATGTTGCAGCTGAGCCAGAGAACAGGCTCAGAGAATGGCATTTTGTTACCCAAACATGACCCGGAATGAGTCTCCTACCTGTTCCCAATCTTGCTTAGACCAAACAGGACATTTTAAGGGACAAGCAGGAATGAAGTGTGACACAACAGGTCTCACCTGAACCCCGTGTAGCCAAAGAGGACGGCTTGCAGGAATCCACCCATCCCTGTCAGGAAGTTCACAGCTCCTGATCCATCTGAGTTCTCCACCCAGACCTGCTCCAGCACAAGAAAGAAACAACTCAGGAGGTGACTGGGGACTTCAGGCAGTTTTGTGGGTTTGAACCCCACTGTCACTATCCCCGTCACACATCTGGGGTGTCTCTCAGTGAGGGTGTCACCTGCTTGGAAGCAGGTGGGACACAACCCAGGGGGATTTGCAGCCCTGCTGCTCACCTTGAAGGGCTCTGTGATGTTACTGAAGCACTTGTGCAGTTGGCTCTGGGCTCGCTGCACCTCCTTCAGCTCCAGCCAGCCCACTGCAAACATGCTCTGCAGGAGAGGGAGAGGGTCTGTCCCTGCTGCTGGTGACAGCCCAGCAGAGCAGCACCACCACTGCCATCATTCCATAACATTCCCAGCACACATCCCCAACTCTGCACTGCCCACCCTCCCTTGGACTCCAAAGCAGGTCTGATGAATCCTGCCTGAGGGGGCTGGAAACGACTGTCCTAGATGGAAACATCCCCCCTAGATGGGAACAATCCCATCTGGTTGAATCCCACCCTGGGCTCTGCCCGCTCCTCACCCAGGTCATGGCTGGCCCAGCCAGGTCGGTGACAGGTTCATACATCTCCAGGTCGTTCCTCCGGACCTCGGCACTCATGGGATGCATCAGAGGGAACCCGAGCAGGACCACATCAGCTTGTTTCACTGGCTCACCTGGGGAGAGGGGCTGGTTGGACCGTGGGCACCAGCCAGGACCCCCAGACTGATGGATACACCTGCCTGTCACCAGGGGGATCACAGCCACCTTGTTACCTGCATAAATCTCTTCCTACCTAATTTTTTCAGCCCACTAATGACAAACAATCCAGAGAGGCAGAAAAACCATCTCCAAGTCTGTCTCTCTGCACTGCTGTGAACACTGCACTGGGAAGCAGCAGGGGCTCTTCCTTTGCCATTCCCAGTCTGAGTCCTGTTCCTTCCAGGATTAAAAATGTGACCCATGGCCACCTCCAAGGGCTGCTGCTGCCTCCCCACTCACCTGGGCTGTAGCCATCATACTCGGGGTGGTATTTTCTCTCTGCATCAAAGGGCACCTTGAGTTTGCTGGCACGGTCCTCCCACTCCTTTGGCACTGGGAGCAGCAGGTCCCGAGCAAGTTCAGCTGCAAAGTTTAAGCTGGGAAAAAGGAGGAACAATGTTTTATGTCAGGGATGGGTGACAATGAGAGGAGAAAGGGGACAGAAGGACACGACTGAGCTGCAGAAAAAGCTGCTGTGGAAGAACAGGGGTCAGAGATGGAGCCAGGGGTAATTGCTTCCATCAGAGGGTCAGGAGACCATTCCTCCAGCTGTGGGGGTCTCCCACTGGCATCTCATGGAATGCAGAGGGAGAAGCCCAGCTGTGAAGGGAGATGCCTCTCAGCCTCACACGGGCACCTGAACATCAGAGGAGTGGCCGTGGCACCACCTACTCCTTTCTCTGACTTCAGAGGGGTGACAGGGAGGGAAGAAGCATCCCCTGAGGAGCCCCACTGCTCCCTGCCCCTGCAGAGTGGAAGAGAAGAGGGCCAGGCATTGATTCCAGGAGGCAGAGAGCCAGGCACTGAATTCCTGGAGACATTCCACACCTTACCTGCGCCGGGCCACGGCGTTGGTGTAAGCAGAGTTATCGACCTGGCAGTGATACTCGTCTGGGGGCATGACACCTGGGGGGACAGGAGGGGACACTTCACACCTTAGCACGCCTGGGGGTCCTGGGCCCCTCCTCAGGGACACGGGTGGGGGATGACTGCCCATCCAGAGGTGGTGCCTCTGGCAGGATCCCACAGGGTCTCAGTGGGATGCTCACTGGACAACATCCAATGGTGCTGGTGGTGAAGGGTGAACAATCTGGTTTACAGCTTTGGCTGATGGGTGCAGGTTCATCATCCCGAGGCACCTCCACTTCACAAGCAAGGGGACCTTCAACTCATGGAATACCGGGATAGTTTGGGTTGGGAGGGGACCCAAAGCTCATCTAGCCCCATGCCCCTTCCACGAGATCAGGTGACTCCAAATCTCTGCTGTCCACCACCTTCCCATGGCACGGGTACCTCTGATGTGGTAGAGCTGCTCGTCCTCACTCCACACCATCCTGCTGCACCAGTACTGAGCCACAGCTTCCACCAGCTCCCAGCCACCATCCTCCTGGAACAGCTGCTGGTCCTGGGGGAGCCAAAGCCAGACCAAAATGGGCACGAGGGAGGCTCTGCCAGACCCAAAGTCAGCAGGAGGACGGAGAGGAGCTCTGAGGAGGTGGAGGGAGCAGGAGCGAAAGTCACAAAACTGGCCTGGATTGAGCCAACAGGATACTGAGATGCCCCCCAGAGCAAGGACAGAGGTGACAGGGCTGAAGGAGGGAACCTGCAGAGCAGACAGAGCAGAATTCCTCTGGGAAGGGACAGTGACAGTCACCAGGTGTCCTGTGGGCTCTGCCACTGGGCCATGAGGTGGTACAAACTCCCTTTACCTGCGTGGTGCAGTAATACTGCTCAAAGGCCATCAGGACGTCCCCAGTGACGTGGATTTCTTGTTCTCCATAGATCTCCTCAGGACAGACTTCCCTGCCAGTGGCTGCGCTCTCCCATGGGAATTTTGCACCCTGCCAAAAGACAACTGTGAGCACATGATGCTCCTCCCATCCCCTCCACTGAAAGAGCCCTAGGGCAAAATCCAGGATAAAGCCCAGTGTCCTCGCGGGGACAGGGGCTGGTGCCACCCCCTCAGCCCAGTGTCCCTGTCCCACCTTGTAGCCTTGTTCCCGTGCGTTGTGCATGGCTCCTTCCAGCGTGCGGATCCGGTACCCCAGGATGGCTCGGGCAGCTTCAGGATGAAACAACAGGATGTTCGGGAACATCCAGGTGTCCTGCGAGGCAAGGGGGTGGCATTGGCTGCTGGGGCACCCGAGGGCTTCTGCCAGCTTCACCCTTCAGTGGAAGGACGGAGTCTCCTCCACCCCCGTTAAAGGACGGAGTCTTCTCCATCCCTGTTAAAGGGCAGTCTTCTCCACCCCAAGGACGGCATCTCCTCCATCCCAGTCGCTGTGCCAAGCCCCCATGTCACCAGCCAGCCTGGCCCCCACTCACCTGGTCCCAGAAGATGTGTCCCCAGTAGTCCTCACCCCGGGTGCCGTTGGACAAGCCGCCGGGGCTGATGCCATGGAAGAGGAATCCTGGTTTTCCCCGGGGTGGGATGGCGCTCAGCAGGTAGTAAAGGCAGCCGTGGAGCGCCTGCTGCAGGGCCAGGGGTCCGTGCAGCTCCACGGAGCAGCCCTGGCACAGCGCAGCCCAGGCACGGGTGTGGGAGCAGAGCAGGGACCCCGTGGCCATCAGGGACAGCCCCTGGCTGTAGCTCTGCTTCGCCTCCTCCTCGCTCTCAGCCACGGCCGTCAGGAACTCCCAGCATCGCTCCTGCTCCTCCCCACCCAGCGTCAGGGAGGGGGGGACAGGGGTCCACAGCATGTGGACAGTGGGACGGGGTCCCCCCTCCACCTCGGGAACCAGTGTCTGCCCGTAGATGTAGCTGTGGGAGATGGTTGGAAAGGACCTTAAAGCCCACTAGTCCCACTCCCTGCCATGGGCAGGGACACCTTCCATCAATCCAGGTTGCTCCAAGCCCCATCCAACCTGGCCTTGGACACTTCTAGGGATGGGGCAGCCACAGCTTCCCTGGGCAACCTGTGCCAGGGCTTCAGCAGCCTCACAGAGAAAAATTTCTTCCCCAAATCCCATCTAATCTTGCCATCTGTGAGTGTGAAGCCACAACAAATGGTCTCCAGTCCCAGGAGCCCAGTTGTAAAGGTCATCTCCTCCAAACTCCCCATCTTCCCCATTCTCGCTCCTTTGGAATCCCATCTAACACCTTGGGGTTTCGTTGCTCTTACACGTCAGCATAAGGGATAATTCTGGAGTTGCAACTAATAAAAATGTGTCTATGCTTCGTTTCAGGGGGTGCAGAAGCCTTCACACCAAACACCATTCCAGCCCCACACCCCTCACCTGGGCTTCATGCCTTACATCTGGAGTGGACAATGCACACTGGGCTCAGGGGAGGGACCCCTGTCCCCCACACTCACTGTGCTCCCTGGAAGTCTGGCCCCGGGGTCAGGTCCAGGTCCTGGCTCTGCGGCACAAACGGGGTCTGGAGCTGGATGGTGACAGGCTGTGTGGAACAATCCAAGCGCCGGATGGTGATGCTGAAAGCCATCAGGTGGACCAGGGAGTGGTGGGCATAGAGCTGCTGGGTGGCCACGTAACCAGTGGACTGAATTGTGTGGCTGAAGGTCCCTGTAAGCACAGTGAGAGCTCTTGGCACCCCCAAGTCCTGGTGTTCTGCCCCAGATTCCCACCTCTTCCCTTCCTTCTGGTCATTCCCACGTTCAGATCCAGCTGCTGACCACAAGGTGACACCAGACTGCTGGCACTGACCCTGGCCAAGCTGCTGAGGGATGGTTTGTGCCATTAAACATTTTATCAGGCCTTGTGATTTGCCCCTGGCAGGGATTGAGCTATACTCTGAAAACCACTTATTTCATTGTTACTTTTATATGAAAGGGGCTTATGAATATACTACATGAAAGGGGAATTTTCCAGTTGTTCCAGAAGAACAACACCCCGAGGCTAACAGGGAATGAGAAGACATGACTGTATGGAGGAGGCAATGAAAGCAGAGAGAATTTAACCTCTGGAAGAGAGTCCCCAGCAGCCAGAGGGAAGGAGCCCGAGGGAGGGGAAGGTCAGCGTGGCAGAAGAGGGATGGGGAGATGCTCCCTCTCTCCCAGCTCACCTGTGCGGGTGTTCAGAGCGAAGGTCTCGGTCGGGTTGTCCCCCCCAGGCACCTCCATGCGCACACTGAGGGGGCTGGGGACATCAGCACGGTGCGTGTCCCCCGCGGCCCCGCTGTACACGCCGCCCACGTGGAGGATGTCGCGGAACACGCGTGTGCCCAGGCAGGCGTTGGTCACCGTGGGCAGCAGCCGTGGGTCCGTGGGCAGCACCGTGGCCGTGAACACCGCGGGATCCCCCTCAGCCATCGCTGCCATCACCTGCAGGGCAGGTTCCCTCACAGGGGTGAGGGGACACCCTGCCCATCACAAAGGTGCTGCTCACCTGCCACCAGCCCTCCCCATCCCTTTTGGGGTCCCCTGTGGTCACCCCCAGCGGTTTTCCTCCATCCCAGCATCCTCTCCAAGAAGAAGCATCCATCTTCACCCCCTCCCAGGGTCTCCTGCAGCTTCCCCAAACCCCATTCCTCCATCACACCTCAACCTCCCCCTCCTTCGTCTATTGATGCCTTCTCTGTGATGGGGTTACACCAATTTTTCCTAACACACAGAACCACCTTCCTGTTCTGGCCTCCTTCCCAAGTGACACCTTGAAACACTTTGTGGCTCCTGAGTTTCCCCCTTTCCCTGCACCTCTCTGTTCCCCCTCACTCCTGCATCTCCAGCTTCCTATTTCACTGATATGTACACAAATATGTGTCATGTATAAATATATATATAAAATTATAGACTAAAGATATGTAGAGATACAGACACGTATAAACAGCACCTGACAAAAGGGAGCTGCAGCGGGCTCCTGGCAATGCCGGTCCCTGGAATAACTCAGGAATGATGAAAAGAGGCTCTGAGAGACTCGGAGCAGAGCTGGGAATCCAGCTGGGGTGACACGGAGTCACCAAAATCCCCAAACCCCTCCCTAAACTGGGAGGAACATCCTGCCTTCGAGAAAGTTTAAAAACCCCAACACAAGCCCAAGGGGATGGAAGAAGGAGGTGGGTTTTTCTAGGGCTGAGCTGAGCCCTGGCCGGGCAGGCAGAGAGAGGCAAGGACGGAAGTTGCCCAACAGAGGGAGAAGGAAGGAAATTGCTTTTTCAAACCCTTTAAAAAAAAAAATAAAAAAAAAGGTTAGAAAAACAAACCTGGGAGTGCAGAGTTCCTGTGGCTGCCCTGTGCCCTGGGAAGGAGGGACTGAAAGGGGATAATTTATCATCCAAAAGCCTCCTGAGAACCGCAGTGGAGAGCTGGGGGGAGCAGCACAACCCCCCAGCCACACACCACTCTGACCCTTCTCGCCTGGTTTCAGGGAGAACAGACCTGGACTTTGGCTTTTGGCTATTCCCAGCTTTCCTTCCTGCCATCCCATCCAGCCCCACTCCCCAGTCTCCCTGACATCCCCATCAACCGAGTTGTTCCCAAAGAGGGGACAAGAAAATGCCTGGGATTCCCCAGCTGAGCTTCCCACAGCAGAAAGATCCACAGTCACAGAACCCCAGAATGGTTTGGATTGGAAGGGACCTTAAAGGCCATCCCATTCCATGGGCAGGGACACCTTCCACTAGTCCAGGTGGCTCCAAGCTCACCAAGCTGGTCCCATCCTGGTGGGTCAGGGATCCAGGAATGGCACCACCAGCCTCTCTGCCCCAATGCTCCCAGGGATTACTTTATTAACCAATCCAGCATTTACCAGATTGGCATTACACATCTGTCCCTGCTCTGTAAATCCATGGAAAAGCCCCCGTGGAGCCTGGCTGGGTCAATCCTGTGGCTGCCAATCCCCCAGGGATGCCTTGAGGAGACCCCAACGAGCAGCAAAGGGCAGAGCCTGAGCAGTAACACCTGCTCACAGCTCTACCCCTTTTGTATTCCAGGATCTAATAATCCCAACCGTGCCCCAGCAGGATTCATTTGGCCTTTTATTTGTTCCTCACCACCAGCAGCTGGTCCTGGCACAGGCTGAGTCAGTGGCAGGGGCAGGAATACCCATCCCCTGGAAAGCTGCTGGGCATCCATGGGATGTTGGGGTGTTGGATCCCCCTCCAGCAGGTACTGGCACACAGGGATGAGGGATTCCCTGATCCCACTGGCACACCCCTCCACATCCTTCCCATTATTAGAGGAATATGGAAATAGTCTTTTCCAGAAAGCCCTTTCTCACAGAAGTAAAAAAAGCCCAGGGAAGAGGAGTTCTGCTTCAAAGGAAAAGGTCTCTGCTCTCCAGCAGAGCATCACAGTGTCCCCCTGTGCTGCCTGGGGACAGCTTTTGGCCTTAGAGCCTTGGGCAGTTGGGTGCTGCTGAGGGGAAAAAAAAACCCCCAAAACAATTAAGGGAAGAAAAATTAAGCAGAGAACAATGTGGGGAGATCTTTCCATCTAAGGGTGTTCCTCGGAGCGTGGCAGATCCTGTGCCAAGAGGTGGCGGGGTGGGGAGTGGTGGCAGAAGTGACAGTGACAAGCTGGACAGCTGCAGAGCCAGGAGCAGCAGGATCACCCTGACAGCGCCATGAGGGTCCTCCAGAGGGGCTCCCAGCTCCTGGTGGCTGCACTGCGGACCCCCCGTGTCCCCCATGCCCAGCTCAAGTCCCACCCCGCTGAGCACCCCCTCTCTGCTGGTGTGAGTACCCTGGGGGGGGCTGAAAGGTGGGGACACCCCGGTTGGAGGGGCCCAAACCCCCTGCATTAGGGGCAAGTTATTTTTGGTGGGGGTGGGAGCAAAAGGGGAGGGGGAGGCAAAGGAGGAAGGTGCCCCCAGGCTCCAGCCCACACCCCTGGGGGGGTCCATGCCCTGTTTCCCACCCCTCAGGCTCTGCTTCTGCTGGATTTTATCCTTTCAGCCCCTTTTTTAAACTTTGGGGTTTGTGGCTCATGCTGAGGGTCTCCTGAAACCCAGGGAGGGGAAGCCAAGGGGCAGCAGGACAGTGGTGGTCCCTCAGGGTGTCCCCCTGTTCTGGGACACTCACCCCAAAGCCAGGGTGTCCCCCCATGGACCACAGAGCCTGTAGGTCCCTCCAACACTCCCCCCACCAAACCAGAGCCTCCCAGGATGGGTGAAATGAGCTTGAAAAAAGGGGCTTTTCACAAAAAAATCCTGGCTGGTTCCCCCTCCACCCCGTGTTTGGGAGGTTTTCCCCCATCCTGCATTTCCAAGGTCTCCAACAAAGCACTGCATGAGCCTGGAGATGCTTTTTGCAGCCTAATAAATCAGAGAAAGGTGCCAGTGCAGGGGGTTAATGCTGTCCCAGCACACCAGAGAAACAAGGGGCTGCTGCTGGCTGCAATTTCCATCCCAAAGTCATCTGAAAGTCAAGCACAGCTGCCTCTGGAAACGCTGCAGGGCCCAGCCAGAGCCCTCAAGGTCATGCACTGCTCCAGTTTCCCAGTGAATATCACGGCAGAGAAACATGGATTGATGAGAACAAGAAGCCTGGAGAGCACCAGCTCCATCCACTGCCAGTGGGAACAGCTGTGCTCCCCAAACCTCCCTCGACAGCCCCCCAGTGGGTCCATCCCACAGCCACGGGGCTGGGAAGAGCACAGAGATCCCAGGAACCCCCACACCATGGAAAATCCATCCCAAGAGCCCCCCAACACCACGGGACATCCATCCCAGGAACCCCCACACCACGGGACATCCATCCCAGGAGCCCCCACACCATGGGACATCCACCCCAGGAGCCCCCACACCATGGGACATCCACCCCAGGAGCCCCCACACCATGGGACATCCACCCCAGGAGCCCCCCACACCATGGGACATCCACCCCAGGAGCCCCCACACCATGGGACATCCATCCCAAGAGCCCC
>JAWWMP010000165.1:8964918-8992198 GCA_035047865.1 Dendrocincla tyrannina
CGGTACCGCGCACTCACTCCGCGCCGGGTCGGTACCGTAACTCTCTGAGCCCGCCGCCACCGTGCACTCCCTTCACGCAGGGTACCGTAACGCTCCGAGCCCGCCGCTGCGGCCCACTCCCTTCACGCCGGGTACCGTAACGCCCCGCGCCGCGCATTCACTCCGAACCAGCTCGGTACCGTAAAGCCCCGCGCCCGCCGCTATCGCGCATTCACTTCCCGGCGGGTCGGTACCGTAACGCCCCGCGCCGCGCACTCACTCCGCGCCGGGTCGGTACCGTAACTCTCCGCGCCCGCCGGCGCCGCGCACTTCCTCCCCGCCATTACCGTAACTCCCCGCGCCCGCCGGCGCCGCGCACTCCCTCCCCGCCACTACCGTAACTCCCCGCGCCCGCCGGCGCCGCGCACTCGCTCCCCGCCGCCACCGTAAGGCCGCCGCCTCCCCCTGGTCCTTCCCTTCCCCTCCCGCTCCCCTCTCCCCGCACCGACACCGCCAAGCGCCGGTCCCCCCGCACGGGGGGCGTGCCCCGGTGCCGCCGGTGTCCCCGGTGCCGGCGATGCGGCGGCCGTGCTCGCTGTGGGCCTGCTGCGGCCTGTGGCGGCGCGGGCCCCGGCAGAGCCCGGGGCAGGGCAGGTACGCGGGCCGGGGTGGGCCTTGTGGGTCCTGTCCTTGTGTAAGCGGGCTGGGGGGGACATGGATCCCTGGGCCGGCCTGGGGGCGAGGGGAGAGAGAGTTGACAGGGGCAATGTCAGTATTTTGGTGCCAGGCGGGGAGTCTGGCTGCCCCGAACGCCGTGTGGCAGGGCAGGGCCTGTGGCAGCGGGGAAAGGCAGTGTCACATCCCAGGGAAGGCAATGTCACATCCCTATGGCAGCAGGGAAAGGCAGTGCAGTGTCACATCCCTATGGCAGCGGGGAAAGGCAGTGTCACATCCCAGGGAAGGCAATGTCACATCCCTGTAACAGTGGGGAAGGGCAGTGCAGTGTCACATCCCAGTGACAGCAGGGAAAGGAGTGTCACATCCCAGGGAAGGCAGTGTCACATCCCTGTGGCAGCAAGGTAAGGCAGTGTCACATCCCTGGGAAGGTAATGTCATACCCCTGGGAAGGTAGTGTCACATCCCATGTAAGCCATTGTCACGGCCCTGGGAAGGCAGAGTTGACCACACTGAGGCCAGGAGACACTTCCAGTGTCATTGTTTCCAGTGTCCACTTCCAGCTCTGTCACTGTTCTTTGGGCTTGCCAAGCCCCGCCAGCTCTCCTGGCTTTCCCCATGCCTGCTCTGCACTGTGCACAATGCCCTGCTCCAGCAGCATTAATTTTCTGGGAGAAGCTGTTCCCAGATGATAATGCCTGTTCCCAAACTGCTAATGACTGTTCCCAAGCTGATAATGACTGTTCCCAGACCAGCTGGGCACAGGGCTGTGATTTCTTTGAGCATGGACACAGGGAGCTCTCCCAGGGCAGAGCCCAAGGTGGGCAACAGGGAAATGACAGTGTCTGCTCACCTGGGCAGGGTGACACATCACCCTGATAGAAACTTGTTGAACTCAGGACACAGAAGAGTCTCCTGGATCCCAGAGCAGTGAGACTGGTGATTCCCAATGCTGCTGCTCCCACAGCCCTGTGTCCACCCCTGTCCATAAAATCCCTCTCACAGGGATACCAGTGATGTATTTTAGATCCACATAAGGGAGCACAGGGGGACATGTCTACTCCTGGGTTTGGGTCAGACTAGCACCAGCCTTTCTCCTAGAGAAGCCCTAGCACAATGCTGCCCATGGAACAGCTTTCTGTGGAATTTTTGGGTGTTTTCCTCCCCCAGAGCCAAAGTCGCTGTCGGTTGTCCCAGTACACACCTGCTGTGCTTCCCCCCCGTGCTGAGCAGGATCCAAAGCTCCAGGCCCTTCTCTCTGAGCGCAGCTGCCAGAGCCATTTTGGGCCGGGGCAGGTGGGGAGGTGATGAGGGGAAGGAGAAACTCACCTTGAAGGACGTGGCCGAGCTCCTCCGGAAGAAGGAATGTCGCCGTGTGGTGGTGATGGCTGGAGCCGGGATCAGCACGCCCAGTGGCATCCCGGACTTCAGGTGATGCCTCCATCCTCTTTGTCTTTTGTCAGTGCTGGGAGGGCCGAATCTTCCTCATGGAAAGGGTGGTTAAACATTGGAAGGGACTGCCCAGGGAGGTGGTGGAGTGTGTTCAAGGAACGACTGGATGTGGCACTCAGTGCTCTGATTCTGGTTGACAAGGTGGGGATCGGTCACAAGTTGAGCTTGGTGGCCTTGGAGGTCTTTTCCAACCTAGACGATCCTGGGATTGTGTCTCCAGCTCCCCCCTGTCCCCGCAGGTCCCCTGGGAGTGGCCTGTACAGCAACCTGGAGCAGTATGACATCCCATACCCAGAGGCCATCTTTGAGCTGGGCTATTTCTTTGTCAACCCCAAGCCTTTCTTCACGCTGGCCAAGGAGCTCTACCCCGGCAACTACCGCCCCAACTCCGCCCACTATTTCCTCCGGCTGCTGCACGACAAGGGGCTGCTCCTGCGCCTCTACACCCAGAACATTGACGGGCTGGAGAGAAGTGAGTTCCCTCTGCCTGTCTCTAGCAGCACCACAAAGCGTTGAGGGGAGAAGCAGGACTGGGGGAGATGCACACAGGGAGTGTCTGGCTCAGTTCTCTCCCATGTGCTGTATTCCAGTGGCTGGGATCCCTCCCGACAGGCTGGTGGAAGCCCACGGCACCTTTGCCACTGCCACCTGTACAGTGTGTAAGAGGAACTTCCCAGGAGAGGACTTCAGGGTGAGTGGGCCCAGCCAGGCATCAACACAGCAATCAACACTAGGAGGCATTAATTATTATAATAATGACAGGTCCCAGGCCTGTTCTTTTGCCCTAGGAACAAGAAGTTTATTGAGAGGATGAGACACAGGGCTGGGCATTGTGGAGTGGTGGTTCTGACCCCTGTGATGAGCAGTTTTGGGGATTCTCCTTTCAGGGGGATGTCGTGGGGGACAGGGTCCTTGTGATGAGCAGTTTTGGGGACTCTCAGGGTGATGTCATGGGGGACAGAGTCCTTGTGATGTGCAGTTTTGGGGATTCTCCTTTCAGGGTAATGTCATGGGGGACAGTGTCCTTGTGCTGAGCAGTTTTGGGGGCTCTCCTTTCAGGGTGATGTCATGGGGGACAGGGTCCCTGTGCTGAGCAGTTTTGGAATCTCTCCTTTCAGGGTGATGTCATGGGGAACAGTGTCCTTGTGCTGAGCAGTTTTGGGGGCTCTCCTTTCAGGGGGATGTCATGGGGGACAGGGTCCCTCGCTGCCCCGTCTGCACTGGAGTTGTCAAGCCTGACATTGTGTTCTTTGGCGAGGAGCTCCCGCAGCGCTTCCTCCTGCACCTGGCAGACTTCCCCCTGGCAGACCTGCTCTTCGTCATCGGGACGTCCCTGGAGGTCTGGGAATAAGGGAAACCACAGGGGAAAAAAGCACGTGGAAAACAGGGACTCTGGAGGGGAGAGGCCTTAGAGAAGAAGAGCAGAATCCGGGTTAGGGAGATGACATTTGGGGTGGAGGGTAAGAAATAGGGTGCAGGTGCTCTGAGAGACCCTCTGGAAACCAGGAGGGCAACTGGAGAGCTTTGGGGCCACCTGAGGAAAGGTCACCAGTTAACTGGTGACACTGTGACCTGTCCAGAGCTGGGGTGGCTGAGCCCATGGTGGAGGAACTGCCACACACAGCAGTTCCAAGCCAGGAACTGGTGCCTGTGGCAGGGTGACAGTCCCTCTGCCCCCTCGGTTCCCCCCTCAGGTGGAGCCCTTTGCCAGCCTGGCCGGGGCCGTGCGCAGCTCCGTGCCCAGGGTCCTCATCAACCGGGAGCTCGTGGGGCCCTTCGCGTGGCAGCAGCGCCACAACGACGTGGCCCAGCTCGGGGATGTGGTCGGAGGCGTTGAGAAACTGGTGGAGCTCCTGGGCTGGCACAACGAGATGCAAACGCTGATCCAGAAGGAGAAAGAGAAGGTGGGAAGGGGCTCTGAGCCCCATCTTCCCCCCTCCAGCCTCTGCATTCCCTGTGCTGGGTTATCCAGGGAGCGGGTTTGTGCTCGCTGGGGTCACACTGCCATGCCTGCTGTCTGTTTTCACAGGGAGGGACCACAGAAAAGTGTAAAAGAGCTTTAAATCCCCAAACCAACCCAAGCCTGAGTGCTGTTTTACAGCCAAGGTGCCAGAACAGAGCACTGTGGGCTGAATGTAGATGGGAAGATGAGGATCTGCCAGTTGCAGAGAGAATAGGAACGTGGAAAAGGGCAGGATTTTGCGATGAATGTGAGGGGCTTTGATCATTTCTTTCTCTGTGCCATTCTCACATCTGTAACCTTCTGGGATCTTTAGGAGTGAGAAACTGCAGGGGAACAAGTCCTTAATTACTTAGAGCTCAGTGCTGCTGTTAATTACTACATTCCTTCAGACCACTGGGAAGATTTTCCCACATTTGACATGAAGCAGTTATATTTTTTAGGGATACACTGCCCATACAGGACTTTTTCACAAAATCTGGCTTCAAGATTCCAATTTTAACATCCAGGTTGTTCTTACTTACATCAGATCACGAGGCAGGAATCGAGTAGGAATTCTTAGTCTTTTGGCCAGGTTTTTGATTTTTCAGTACAAACAGTTTGGGGACCAGCCAGCCTTTGGCTTGATGCTCGTGCTGCTCTGAATCCCTGATGGAGAACACTGATAAAGCAGGAAAACTGAGGCCACGTTGGACAGGGCTTGGAGCAACCTGGTCGAGTGGAAGGTGTCCCTGCCCATGACAAGGGGTGGAACAACATGAGCTTTAAGGTCCTTTCCAACCCAAACCATTCTGGGATTCTGTGAAAGCTGTGGGGATGGTGCTGGGGCTGGAATGTTTGATGCTGCCTGGCAAACACTGTGGTCTCCCTCTTTTCAGCTGGATGCAAAGGACAAGTAGAATGGTGCTCCTGACACCTCTCAGCACATCATCAAATGATGTCTAGCCATAAATGTCACCAGCAAGTGGCAGGGGGCTTGTGCCAGCACATCCAACAAGCTCTGTGTCTGCAGTTGGCTGTTTGGATCTCCCTCCTTCCCAGCTGTCCATCCCAGAAGCCCTCGGAGGGGCTGGTTCCACAAGCAGAAGCTGGAATACCATGAGTCTGGAGCAAGTTTTCCAGCTCTTACTGGACAGAGCATCTCTCACAGCTCCTCTCCAGCCACTGTTCCCTTGGCCATGATCCTCAGCTGCTGCAGACTGTGTTTATTCTTCCATGAAATCTCTGCTAATCAGGGGATAAGATGGGGCTGGGGGGCTGCCCCATTCCAGCTCAAGCTGCTGGAGAATTTCTGAATCACTAGAGTGTTAATTATTTAATAATAAAGAGATATAATTCATTTCTGGATGTCACTTGAGGGGTTTTCTGTAAAGTCACACCTTTCCTGGGGTTTGAGCACGTTCTGTCCCCACCACTGCTCCTTTCAACTTCTCTTTAGCACATTTTTTTCTCCTTTTTCCCCTCACACAAGTGCATTTCCCTGCTGTAGATGCCATCCTGGGGGCTGGCATTATCACAGCCCTGCAGCCATGTCCTGCTGTGTCCCAAACCTGCCACAACACAATGCAGAGCCTCCTGGCACATGGATCCACGCTGAAAATGGTGGGGACTTGTTTTTAACCATGCTCTGCTTCCCAAAGAAACAATTCTATAATTCTATGAGTGCCTCATCCCGAAGTGCCTGGAGCCAAGCTCAGCCCCTGCTCCAGGGCATTCCAGGCCAGGCCTGGCAGCTGCTCTCAGAGATTTAAAGCACTCTGGAAAATTAAAAAAACAATATCAGAGGTAATTGCATTAAAAATACCAATCCCCCCTTTTGCACGAAAAGCTTCGGAGAGTTTCAACAGCTGGGAAGGGATTAGAGGTCTGTCAGGGCATTCTAGAGAGTGAGAAGGTGCCCCCTGAGCCTCCTTTTATCCAGGCTGAGCCCCCCCAGCTCCCTCAGCTGCTCCTGGTGCTCCAGACCCTTCCCCAGGTCTTGAGACACCCAGGCAGGAACACCTGGAACCCTCTGCCATGGGCTAGTCAGAGGCAGCCCCAGGGATTTCCCTGTGGTCAAGGAATCATGGCCATGTGCCCACGTGTCAGGTTGGCTTTATTCAAGCGTCACTTGTGCATTCCTACTCGTGACAGGACATTTGGGAACCTGGGTACATAGGACAAACAGGAAGATTTTCTTTCAAAAGAAAACAGAAATAAAAATAAAAACAAATCTACACCAGGCCCGAGAGCAGCCCCTGGGGGACACAGTGACCTGGGGACAGCAAGGAGGAGCAAAGGACAGAGCACAGGTATTGGCCTTTCCTTTGGAAAGCGGGAGGTGGGGAGAGGCAAATGCCCAAACCCAACTAGGTGATGACAGGGACAGTGCCCAGTGCCAGCAAAAGGACCTCAGAGAATTCCCAGCAGCCGCCCACACCCTCTCTCCGTGGCCAATGGGATGCTGGAAGCTTCCTCAAAGGCCTCACTCAGCTCCTCTCTGCTCACCCACCCACTCCAGGTGCCCACAGACACCGGTGTGCTCGGAGCCACACATGGCACAGGGACACAGCCACCTGCACCACACCCTGCAGACCCCACTCCCCAGGAGCTGCTGTGATTCACAGCCCACACCTCTCTCCAGCACCCCCGCCCTCCCACAGCATCCCCGGGGAGCAGCCCCCCACTGTGGGGACGGGCACACGCAGCCACACACAGCCCTGTGCACGCAGGAGGCTCTGTGGATCGACAGACCCTGATGGGAGTGGCAGGAAGAGCCTCCCCCCGACACTTCTTCCCAAACAGCACATATTTAAATTAAAAAAATCCTACTGGAAAGTCCTGGAAGCAATTTGGAGTGTGAAATCCTCAAGGCTGCTAACAGGAGAGACCAAGGTGGAGCCAGGCCACGGAGACCTCTGGAAGGAGAGGTGGCTATAGAGCTGGGAAGGAGGCAGGTGTTCCGTTTGGTGGACTGTGAGGGGTCCAGGCTGGATATGGATCCCACAGGGAGAGGCCTGGCCCAGTGCCAGCCTCTGGGTGCAGCACCAGTTCCAGAGGGAGAGTGGCTGGAGCCCAGCTCTCCGTGGCTGGGGCGGGAGCCGGGTCAGTCCAGCCCCAGGTCCGAGTCGGACGACGAGCGCTCATCAGCCATGCTGCGGATGGCGTTCTCCATGGGCGCCAGGTTTCCACTCGGAGTGATGCCCATGGGCTGGATCACCTTCTCCCTGCAGCCAGGAAAGGTAAGGCAGAGCTACAGCAGAGCACAGGAACAGACTGGGAATACAGCAGGAAGGTGGGGCTCGTGGAAACGGCCTGGAACACCCTTGGTCCCACTAAGGATCCCTTCTGAGAAACGGGAACAATGCCAGCCCTAAAACCTCAGCATGGTGAGACAATGGCTGGAAGCACAACCCACAAACAATACCGTTCCCATTCTCAGGTTCTCTGGAACAGGGTCATTTCTAGGGTCCTGTTCTGTGTGGTTCAGGATTCCCACAGGAAAACTAGCAGTGCTGCCCATATTCCTCTCACTCCAACACATGACGGAAGTACACGTTACTTCCCTCCCTTCCTGAACTTGCTGGGCTCTTCTGGAGCACCAGTTAATGATGGATGAGAGATGACTGGAGAAAGCTTTCCAGCAGGGAAAGGGGTTGGTGGCACTGGCTGCTGTCTGCCCCCAAAATGCTGCCTCCTTCTAAGTAGCCTTGTAAGTACAGAAGTTTCTGTCCTTCCCAAATTCCTGGACAAATCTGACAAGCAGCAGGTGCTTGGGAACAGCACAGACACAGCAAGGAATTTCATGGCATCCCATCATGCCAAAGCTCAGGGAAGAGTTTCTTCAGGTATCCCCCCCAACTCCCTCTCCTTAGTCCCTTCAGGCCCTGGGAATGCAGCCAAAGGAAGGTCTGTGATCGATGTACCCCCGACACGCAGGTGTGGACACAGACACACACCCATGTCCCAGTACCTGGATAACTTGTCAAACATGTTGACCAACTTCATGGCTTCATGCTCCTTCTGCTCTTCCGTCATCCCTTCCATGGGGTTGGGAAGCTTCTCCTCCACACGGCCCGTCACAGGGTTGATGCTGTGTGAAGAACAGTGAGGTCAGGGCATGGGTGAGGGGGACAAAGGGCTGCTTGGAATCCTTCTGTTCCTCATGGGCAGGACAGTCTGTCACCACTGCTGGTGTCCTTAGCCCCAAGTGCCATCACAGTCCTATGGGGACTTCCAACCTACATCCTTAAAAATCCCTCCCATTTCTCCAGTGGGAACAAGACTCCCTCCTGCCAATGCCACAGTGCCACTGGAAACCAGGTTCACGAGGGCAGGTTACACTTCCTCCCTCTCCCAAGGCAGGAGGCAAAAGCTAACGGAGAAAATCCCAACAAATCCAACCTGCAGGAACACTGAACGGGAAGCTGGTGAGTGTGGGACACACAGGTGGGCCCAGACCTGGGGCTGTGCCCACACACCCCCCACCCTCGAGATACCAGACACTGAAGAGGAAAGGAGAGGGAAAGAGGAGAATAAAAAAGAGAGGGAAGGGCAGAATAAAGAGAGGGAAGGGGAAAACAGAAACCAAAAACCAGCTGGGTGCAGCAGCACTGGGCTCTGGAGAGGGAGAGGACCAACAGGCACGTGAAAGACCAGGACAAGGAGGTGGTAGGAGACGGATGGAGAGGGACAGGGCAGGAATGGGAAGAAGGTGTGGGAAGAGGGCTGCTCTAGAGGGGGAGCCACTTCTTTACTTGGCCTTTGCCTCTTTGTACTCCTCTGTGTCCGTGTCTTCATCCTCCGAGTACTCCCCCTCTTCCCGGCCGCCGGCCATGAGGCCCCGCGCCGCCAGCAGCCCCGCGGCGTTCCCATAGCCCGTGTACTTCACAAACCGGGACACTGCCGGGAGAAGGGACAGAGACCACGCTGTGCTCCCCTCCTGCCTCCAGCCCCACGGCCCTGCCAGGCCATGGAGACACAGAGACGCTGACAGGGAGCAAGATGGCCACGCTGTACACCGGGGATGGCAGGACAGCACCCGTGGGTGGGGGGCTGAACGTGGGCCAGGCTGCCTGCAGGGTGCTGGGGTGTCCTCCAGCACACCTTGTCCCTCATTGCTGACCTGAGAGACAGCACCTCCTTCCCACAGAGCTCCTCCCTTTTCCCCTGCTCAGTGTGGCTGCCCCCAGGGAAGGCCGAAGCTCTGCGCTCTGGCTCTCCCAGAGCTGAGGGGCTCCCTGCCAAATCCCCCCCAGGCCCTGGAGCTCACCGCTCTCCTTGCAGAGCACGAAGAGGAACTCGGCTGCGCAGTGCTTGACGTCGGTGTCGATGTGGGTCATGAGCCGCACCAGCTTGTTCCGCAGGGAATTCCCCACCTCCGGACGGTTCCGCACATCCCGCAGCGGTGGCAGCACCTGGAGGGCCACAGCCAGGATGAGCAGTGCAGCTCCAACAGGTCACACAGCGGGGAAAATGCGTGAGAAATCAGCTCAAACAATAAAGCCACAGATGTGGAAAAAGCACTGTGGGTGCCAAAGGCCTCAAACACCCACGTGGGAACCCAGAGGTGTGTGGAGGCGTGGCCATAATCAGGGGTTTGCTCGTCTCCTCTCCCCTCAGTGCAGCATCCCTGAACTTTGGGTTGAGCACAGCATACCCTGGACTTCAGGAACTTCCTGGTCTGGCGGTGGACCCGGGCACTCTCTGTCAGCAGGTTCAGCACAGGGGTCAGGCTCTCCTTCAGCTTGTGGCCCTGCGGAAACAACCCCAAAAGGAGCACGTCAGTCATGCTGAGCTCAGCTTGTGAGGCTCACATTGGAGAAACACAAACACAGACCATCAGGGAGATGGATGGACACGAAGCTTCCCAGCCTCTGCCACAGGCATTCAGTGCCTCCTGCCTCCCCACACCACATGGCTTGCCACGGCACAGGCGGTGCCAGAAATCCTTGGGCAGGGCATCCAGGGCAGAAAAGTGCAGTGGTAAAATTTGGAGGCCCTTTGGGATAACTCCCGAGGCTGAAAACCAGAGTCAGCTTGAAAATAATGCAAATTCAGCTTCCAGAGGCTTTCATTGCTGAGTGAAGCAGGGCTGATGTATCAATCATCCAGCTAATTATCAGCTGATCATCCATGTTTCACTGATCTCACTGCCTGCAGCCCTCAAAGCAGTGACAGTCACCTTCCCAGTCCATGGATGCTGGTTTAGTCCCACCAACCACAGCTGTGCCAAGGGCTGCCCTTTCTACAAAAGGCTAACTCCAAGCCAAGCATGGTGCTGGCACTGGGCTCTTCCAGGCTCAGGGGAAAGTGCCCCTGAACCTGTGGGAATGAGCAGTGAGGACTCCCTCCACCACTCACCCTGTCCAGGCGGTGCTCCAGGAAGTCCAGGAGGATGTTGACTGCATCCATGTTGACACCCATGTACTCCAGCGAGCCCGGCCGCACTTTGGGGGTCAGCAGCACGTCCAGACACTTCAGGGGGAGGTTTCCCAGCAGGTTGACTGTGTGGCTACACGTGTGAAAGACAAGTGAACACACAGTGATGGAGCTTTGTTCACACAAGTCCTTCAGCTCTGCAGAAATAAAGGTCTGCCATTAACTTTCAGGAGCGTGAGGACCCTGCAATTGAAGTTGTCTTGGAACATCCCAAGCTCCACACACCGCTGGAAGAGAATAACTGAAACTGCTTTTTGGGCAGCTGAACTATGTGCTGGGACTCTAAAGAGACTTCAGTGACAACTGAGAACCCAGGGATCTCGACACAGAGCCAGCCTGGGTGGTAAAAGGTCTGTCTCTGGGGTGTTCTGCTGTGTCACTCCTTGTTTTTTCTCTGTGTGTTCTTGGAACAGAACAGTGTGACCTGCTCCAAGATGACACCCCTGCACCAATAATGCAACATGTCACAGACAATTTCTCAGCATGGCTTAAGGCTAATTAAGGCCACTTCACGGACTCTTTTGTTAAAGCAGCACATCTGCTCTGGCCAGTTGCCCACTGAGATGGGTGTCACTGTAGGGACAGCCTGACATGGAACAAGGACCTTGGAGGCCAGGAGGCCATGGCATTCCCACATGTCATTCCAAGGACAGGAAAGGCTATTTCCGAGTTCCAGCAGCAGGAGGGACCAGTAGACCAAACCCAAAAGCTGCTGGTCAGCAGTGACCCTCACGATCGCCTGAGGTGAGGCAGGATGTGCCTTGTGGAGCCCTGCTCCAGGTGAAGCTCACGGCCCACGTTCCCAGCACAGACCTGTGGAACTCCTCGGTCCGGTCCTCGCCGTCGGCCGAGATCACGAGGCAGTGGCGCAGGAGGGCTCCCAAGTGCCGGTACAAAGCAGCATCTTCCTGTCCCCAAAATGGAAAATGGAAACCTCGATCAGCAAAGGGGATCCCACACATCCCAGAACCTTGGCCTGAAGGTGAAGGGGTACATGGCTATGCTCAGAAGTGAATTATCTGGTGGCTCAGCTCTCCCTCCCGCTCAACGAATCATGTCATTAAGGAAAAATCTCCAACTCTTAAAAGGGAATGCTCTAAAAGTTGTAAGGGTTAATACTGCACTAGACAGAGGCAGTGCCCAGGGGACACCTGAGTCCCTCAGCACCCTGACATGTACCTGGAGCTGCAGGAGGACCAGCCTGGGATACGAGGAAGTGCAAGGGAAGAGAAAACCAGCAAATCAGAGCCTGGGGACACTTGAGTGCCACAGATCCAAGGAGCTTACCTCATCCACCTCCCTCTTGCTGGAGTCAAAGGTGATGTTGAAGAGCACTTTGAGGATCTCCATGGCTCGCTCCGTCTCCTGCCGAGGCAAAGGTGGGAGAAGTCCCTCCTCTGTGGCAACTTCGTAGGGGTCCAGCCACTTCACGCCGAGGGTCAGCTCCAGCGTGTC
Source organism: Dendrocincla tyrannina (assembly GCA_035047865.1). NCBI lineage: Eukaryota > Metazoa > Chordata > Aves > Passeriformes > Dendrocolaptidae > Dendrocincla > Dendrocincla tyrannina. The sequence continues at coordinate 8,976,860 of JAWWMP010000165.1, forward strand.
TGTCATCAGGCTGATGCCCCGGAGCTCCTGGGCGAGCTGCTGCCGGATGTCCACCCTCAGGGCTGTCAGCAGGAACAGCAGGCGCAGGTCGAAGAACTTGACATCGTGAGGGAGACTCCCCTCGTTGTAGAGCTTGATGCGCCGGGCCAGCCCCACCACCAGCTGGGCCTCGGCCGTCAGCTCCTGCGCCCGGGGGCTGCTGAACACGATGTTGCAGAGGCATTTGAGGGATTCCAGGATTACATCCAAGTCTGGAACCTCCCGGATGAGCTCCTCGGAGTAATCGATGCCAGCGTGCCTGGAGAGGGTCTTCAGGCCTTCCTCGGTGGTGAAGGGGTCGAGGCAGTGCTTGTCCCGGGACAGGATGCGGATGCTCTCCAGGCAGGTGACCTGGCAGGATGGCTGCAGCTCCCTTTCCAGGAACTTGATCAGCAGCTGGGCCATTTTCTGTGCAGTGGGAAACAAGCAATGCCTTGTATACTGACACTTCCCAGTGCTTTCTCTGACCCTGTCATGCTCTGCCCTGGATAATGGGAGTGTCACCTGGAGATGGGTCTGCTCAAGTGTGCGCTTGACAGCACTCGGGAAGTGCCTGGCTCTGGCATTGGATCCTGGACCAGTTTGGGCAAGAACAACCAGCAAGAAATGGCTGGGAAAAGGTATTGGATGTAAAGGGAGAGCACAAACAGGTCACTGTTGTAGCTTTGCCCTGGTGAGGATGGGTCAGGCTGAGAGGGTTTGCCTGACCACTGCAGTGAGGACATAAACCTCCCTCAGCCCTTCAGCTCAGGGCTTCCCTCAGGAGCTGCCACCCACTCAGCAGCAGCTCTCTGCTCCTGTGTAAGATCAGGGAGGCACCTGCTCCAGGTGCTCCAGAAACAGACTGGAGAGGTGGAGAGATGCATCAGAGAACCACCAAGGGAGGGCCACAGGACACAAGGGAGGTGACAAGAGCACGTGATGCCCTGAGAAAGGAGGTGAGGAGACCTCAGGAGATGCAAATAAGCAGCTTCTCCTGAACCCCAGTGCTGTCTGGAGACCTACTGGCCCAGATCCTCCGTGGGTACAGATGGCAGAGCCCCACTAACACACTTCATGAGAGCTGCAAAGCTCATCCTCGTGGGGAACAGTGAGTCACAGAGGAGCACAGATAAGGCCTCACAGCCATGGGCAGCTGTGGCTGAACCACATGTGGCAACACTTCATGCCACAGCAGTAACCCACACACACATCTGGGTGAGGTGAGAGCTCACCAGACCTCTAACACAACACGTCTGAAACCACTGATCTTTCCATGGCATGGCAAGAGCAAAATAACCCAAAAAATGAATTTTGCAACTGGCTTAATGCAGCCCCATCGGTTACACTTCGGAATAATCATAGAATCATTAAGGCTGCAATCATTAATCACAATCATTTACGTTGGAAAAGACCTCCAAGACCACTGAGTCCAACTGTGATACCCCCTTGTCAACCACACCAGAGCACGGAGAGCCATGTCCTTGAAGACCTCCAGGTTTGGGGTCTCTGTCACCTCCCTGGGCAGCCCCTTCCAATTCTTGACAACTGTTTCCGTGAGAAAATTCCTCCTGACATCCAACCTGAACCTCCCCTGGCAAAATGAAACTACTGAAGGAAGCAAGGAAGGAAGGAAGGAAATAAAAAGGAACTTCAGGCCTTAATGTGAGGCTCATGGAGTGCCCACAGTCACACCCTGGGGAAATGAGGAAATACAGCTGTTCCTCTTCCCCTTCCACACAGGGAGGCAAAGTTTCAGACCCAGACACAGCAACCCAAGGTTCAGGAGAAAGAGATCTTGGGGCTGAACCATCAGAACACCTGAGCACCAGGAACTGGTGGTGATGCTCAACTCATATTTCACAGCATACAGTCCAAAAGTGGGACACTGTGCCTGGATCCATGTCCAGCAGCAAAGAGCTCAGATCTTGCCAGACCCAATCCCACTTTTCAGGCTGTGCCTGGGAGCAATCCATGTGGCAGCAGCTGGCACTGGCTCAGCCAAAGGAGGTCCCGTTCTCCACTCTGGATTGCCTGGTCTGCACTTGCTGTGCTAACACAGGCACTGGCACCATCCACCAGTGAACTGACCACAAAACTGAGCCAGCTGGAAAATAATCCTGGAAACCCAGAGTCATTCTTACAGCAGAGAAGCCAGAACAAGGCCTGCCCGGCACGAAGAGCTGCAGGAGCAGAACGAGCAGTTCCTTCCCTCCAAGTGCCAGATGACACCAGCTTAAAGGATCTGCTAATACACAGCTGCAGGCAAATCCTGCCACTGGCTCCCAGTGGAACCCCTCACCCTCCCTGGGAGCCTTGCACTGCTATGATCCCTGCCACAGGCACAAGGGATCACACCCATTACACCCGTGGCTGGGACTTCAAGGCTCACGGGACCACTGCTAATGCCAGGTGGATGCTGACTTTTATCCAAAACACCAACTATTGCTGGAAAAACCAGAGCCAAAGGCTCTGAGCACACGATTCCCTACCCAAGTTAATGGAAAACTCTCATTTCTTTCCCTGTGGGAGCTGCCTGGCAAGCCCAGCTGGACACCAGTACGGAGTAGTAGATTTACACACCGACCAAAGGAGGAAAAGCAAGAAGCATGTGCCTACCTTCCTCTCCTCCCGCTCCTCATCCTCAAAGATGAAGCACTGAGACTTCTGTGAAAAAAACAAAATGAATCAGAATGAGGAATAGGTCAGAACTCCACGGAACCAGGGCAGAGCAGCTCAGCTGGAAAGCAGCAGGTCAAAACACGCTGCAACAGCAAGCACACCTTCTGCCAACAGTCCCCCCTGTGATGGGCATCATGCCTGGATCCACAGCACTGGCAGAATGCCACGGGCCAGCTGTCAAATGGATTTAGTTTAAGTCCTGCAGCAGCACAGTGGGTATTCATCCCAATCCCAATATCCCGTAAGAGCCGGTAATTCCTCAGCTCAGTGACACAACCAAGCTGATGCTGTACACATCTTCCCTTGATATTATTTGTTTCTTTTCCCAGCCAAAAGAAGTCCTGTCTCCTTGCTACATGGGAATGGATGCTTGGTTATCCAGGTCATGTTATTTAAACAAGGGATTTGATCTCCACATCCTCATCCCATTGCTTTCCTAACAAACACTCCTGCTCTCCATTCACAGAAAACCTTTCTGCTTCTCTCTCTTTAGGTTGTTCTTCACTGACAGTATCCTTCCTGGCTGCATGATCCCATGGAACCAGAGAACATGGGAGACCAGAGGTGCCTGGGGAGAAGTGGCACTTCCCAGTGAATGAGGCAATCCTTGTTTACACCAGGAGAACGTTTGGTCCAAGTCTGGAGAACAAAAACATTTAAAGTCCATGAAATGTTGACGATGTGTGTGCAGTCACCAAGAGCCCAGGGATGGTGTTAGTCCATCCAGCCTGGAAGCAGCGAGGGACACAGCTGTGGTGTCCACCCCCAAGGTGTGGGGGCAGGACAGGTGTGTTCCCAGCAGGCTGTGTCTGAGCTCCATGAGTTGATCCATCCACAGGCTGTTGGACCACATCACCAGTCCCAGCACTGCTGTGCTCTGCAGACAGCCAGGCTTCTTCTTCCCCCAGCACATCCTCTCTGCAGGCTGTAATCCCATTTTGGGGGTATTTTGGCCATACCTGGTTGTACCTGCTGCAGCAACCGAAAACTGTGCATGCAACAGTGAATTAAAATAAATCCCCAGGAAAAGAATACAGAACCATCAGTCTTGCAGCAAAGCGATGCCAGCCCGTGCCGGGTTTATCTGCAGTTTCATAATCCTCTTTGACTGCTCCATTTCCTCCAGACGGGCCAGAAAACCCTCTGGCTCAAAATCCATATGCCTGATACACCGTGAAGGACTCAGCTGGGGGGATCCACGGGAAATATCATGGTTTGAGGGCTCGAGCTGGTCACACAGATGTTGTTCGCACCCCGAGGACTCTGGTGTTACACCTGCTGCAGGTGCCGTTAATCCTCAGCGCTGTCCTCAAGAGGGACCTGCTCCTTCTTGGCCAGGATCTCCCCATTCCAAATCCGACTGCTAGGAATAGTTCCATGCTCTCTCTCTCACACACACACTCCCGCAAAATATTCCTCAGGTTTTCCCCACTGGCTTCCCACCTACTCCAGCCTGGTGCAGAGTGAGTCACAGCGATCCGCAGGGCCAGCCCCTCCCGGGGGAACCCTCCGAAGGAAATTTCCCTGACAACCAGAGTCTGTTTCAAACAGGATTTCACGGAATCACAGTCTCCTGAGTTGGAAGGGACCCACAAGAATCACTCAGTCCCACTCCTGGCTCTGCACAGCCTCAACAATCCCACCATGAGTGTGAGAGTGTTGTCCAAACACTCCTTGAGCTCTGGCAGCCTTGGGGCCACAACCACTGCCCTGGGGAGCCTGTTCCAGTGCCCAACCACCCTTTGGGGGAAGAACCTTTTCCTAATATCCAGCCTAAACCTTCTGACACAGCTCCAGCCATTCCCTCGGTTCCTGTCACAGGTCAAAGAGAGCAGAGATCAGTGTTGCCCTTTGGGAGGAAGCTGTAAACAGCTGAAGTCTTTCCTCAGCCTCTTCTTCCCCAGGCAGACATTTACCCCCATGGATAATCTTTTCCCACTTTAAGGCTAGAAAAACTCCCATCTCTGCTTCCAAATCATGGGGTTTTGACATTCAGAACCGTGCCCAAATGAGATACCAGCAGTCACCTCCATTCATCTTTGACTTGCAAATCCCAACATTATTTCGCCTGCAGCTCCTCCTTGGCCTGTTTTATCCCCTCCAAACCTGCCTTAACTTAAAGACTCCTCCTACTCAGTCCTTACACACTTATTTCCCTGCCAGGTTTTTACTTGGGAACTGGATAATAATTTTTTTAAGAGTCCCTGATGCCAAGGAGGGCTTGATGCTCACTCACCTGCTGGTTGTAGACCTGGAGCACCTTGAGAACCGTGTCCTGCTCCCCGGTTTCCAGTGTGGTGACCACAGCCCGGAGCTCCATTATCCCAACAGCTCAGCTACAGCAGAACTGGGAGCAAGGGGAGCGAGGGGACTTCCAGGGTGATGCAAAAGCACTTTGACACACAGATATCTGAGAGGGAAGAGGGAAAGGGGAGGGGAGAGGAAGGAGGGAAAAAACACAACACAAAAAAACCCCCCCTGAGTGATATTGCTCACGCTGCTGCATCCATAAAAGCGGAGCAGATGGAGAACACGAGCAAAGCCAGCACCAGCTTCCCCTCTCTCCCGCTAATCCTCTTCTTCCTCGCTTTGCTTTTCAATGTTTAATACATGCCCTCCCAGGAAAGCACTCAGGGAAAACCTTCCCCCCACCAGCCGGGGATTAGCGCGGAGCTGATAACAGCAGCTCCCTGAAATAGCTCCCTGCCTCTGCCTCCTCCTCCTCCTCCTCCTCCCCGGCTGCCCTGATTCCTGCTGCCGCACAGGGGAGGGGGGAAATAACAAATAAACGCCGAAACATCCCCGTGGAGTGACAAGGGATGGAGCGGCGAGGCAGCCAGGCGGGAGAGCATCCTCCGGCTGCAGGTACCTTTCCAGGTGGTGGGGGAGCAGTCCAGGAGGGTTTCCGTGGAGGGTCGGATTATAGCGATCCCTACACACGCAAAAAACCCCAAAGGCGCGTCCGGAGCCGCCGTCCCCCGGGAGATGCTGTCCCTGCCGTCAGTGCCAAGGGAGCAGATGCGCAGGGACACGGCAGATGGGATTATTTTAGCCACGGGTTTAGCGGCTCAGGATGGGGGCAAATCTGGCAGATTCGGGTGCACAGGTGGGGCTTGGACACACGTTCAAGCCTTCCGTGTCGCCACGGACCGTGTTCTGTGATGACACCCGAGCTGGTCACACAGCTAACCGGGATCCCACACCTCCTGGGTTTGGGGGATCGCACGGAGTTATCCCCCCCTGCCCGTGCATCCAAAGAGGGGCTTTTTTGGGGAGGTGGGACCAAGGGCAAACCCTGCACTGTGGAAGGTGTGAAGCCACGGGGACAGGTGTTGGGCTGTCCCGGGGCAGGGTCACAGCATCCCCCCTCCAAGAGGCTGGGGTGGAGGGGATGTTTTGGGGGGGATGCCACGATCCACTGGCTCCTTGGACATCCCCCCCTTTTCCCATCCCTCCGCTGGCTCCTCCCACTGCCACCTCCTTCCCCCTCCTTTTGGGCACATCCCAAACGCCAGTTTTTTGGGGTTTTTTGTCCATAACCCCCGTGTTGGTCCCAACCCCCCGTGTCCCCCCCGAGCCCCCCATTGCCTGCCCTACCTGTGGGCCGGGATCCCTCGGGCGGGGGCAGCGCCGGCCCTTCCTCCCCTCCCACCCCGGGACGGGCCCGAGGGTCCCGGGGCCGGCCGAAGGAGGAGGAGGAGGAGGAGGAGGAAGGGCTGGCGGACATTTCGTGGCAGCTCCGCCCGGCGGGGCGGGACGGAGCGGGGCAGCCATGGCGGAGCGGGGCCGAGGTGAGGGGACAGGGGTGGGGACAGGGACGGGGACAGGGGGACTCCAGCTGCACAGCTGCCCCCCTGATCCCACTGCCCCCCCCCGATTTACCCCCTGGAGCCCCCTAATTGCCCATGCCCCGAACCCCTCAATGCCCCCCACTGAACCCCTAACTGCCCCCCGTAGCCCCTAATTGGCCCCTACAACCCATAATTGCCCCCTGAACCCCTAACTGCCCCCCTTGAGTCCCTAATTGCCCCCATAACCCCTAAGAGCACCCTTGAACCCCTAATTTCCCCCCTCTTAAGCCCCTAAGTGCCCCCTGAAGCCCTACCTGCCCCCTTGAAACCCCTAATTCCACCCCCCAAACCCGTAATTCCCTCCCCCTGAACCCCAACTGCCCCACAACAGGGGGCAATGCTGGGAAACCCCGACACAGCCAAGGGATGAAGAGCCCTGGATTTGCCCCATTTCACCCAAATCTCATCCCTTGGTGTTGCATGAAGCCCCCGAACTGCTGCTGCTGCTGCTGGGCCACAGTGACAATTCAGGGGGCAAGTGGAGGACCCTGCCCCAATTTGGGAGGGTTCTCCCATGGGTATGAGGAGAGCCTGTGATGGCCAGAGACCCCTTGGGCATCAACACCAGTGCTGTTAGGGCAGGTATGACGTGTGCTCCTCGTTTTTACCCCCAGGGCAGAGTCCAAACGCCATGGAGGACCTGCTGGATGTGGAGAACAAGCGGATGGCCGACAGCCTGGCCAGCAAGGTCACCAGGCTGAAATCTGTGAGTGCTGAGGGCACATCGGGTGTTTGGGTTGGAAGGGAGGACCTTAAAGCCCATCCAGTTCCACCCCCTGCTGTGGGCAAGGACACCTTCCACTAGTCCAGGTTGCTCCTGCCTGGCATTGGACACTTCCAGGGAGGGTGCAGCCACAGCTTCTCTGGACAACCTGTGCCAGTGCCCCAGCACCTTCATCTGTGGTCTGCAGAGGCTTCCTGTGCATTAACAACTCTTAGCTGGTCATACAGTGGCTTCATTTTCACTTGTGTAATGCCAGGGACACTTTTACAAGTTCCCACTTCGCTTTGGAGGTTTACAACATCATCTAATGGGAATGGTGTGGTTGTGCCACTCAGGTGTTTTAGGCACAGAGACAAACATAAAAAACATAAACATAAAAAAACATAGAAACACCCCTGCACAGAGGGGTGTTGCTGAGCTCACCAACTCGGGCAAAAAATTCACAGTAAAAAGGCAGGTAGATTAATTTTGGCAAATACTTGTGTCTCTGTGCAAATGATCTTAAAACTGCTTTGCTCCTACTGATATCAAATACTTTTAGAGTTTTAAGCTCAATTTTCTTATTATTATATTATTGCAATAATTATTAAATTATTATGATTATTCTCAAAGTTATTGTTATTATATTATTGTAACATTGTTGTGGTAATTATAATCTGATTATAAATTATTATAAAAAACGAGTATAAACCATGAAAGAAGTCAGTGTCTCACTGTGTAGAAGGGCAGACTCTGAATTCCTGCCCTTGTGTCCCAGGGTTTAAACTTCCCTGTCCTACACCTGGCAGATTTAGACAGTCAGGCTTTATTTTCAGTGCTGCGGAGCTGGAAAAGTTCAACAACCCGTCAGGGAAGTGAGAATCCTTTTCCTTGTTCCTGTACCAAACAAGCCCCTGTGTGTCTGTCAGAGCCAGGAAAGCAGCAGGTTGTTTTGATAAGGTGCATTTCAGATTTTAGAGGTTCTCTGTACATTTAAGAGCTCATTGATGCCCATTCCCTCCCTTGTCCTGCAGCTGGCTCTGGATATCGACAAGGATGCTGAGGAACAGAACCGATACCTGGATGGCATGGTAAGGACCTGGGGAGTGGGACAAGGGGCTTTCTGTGCTGCTGGGAAAGTGGGATGGCAGCTCAAGCTGGCACACAGAGGTAGATCCCTGCAGTCCCTGATGCCAAGGAATGTAACTAAACCCGTTCCCAGTGGACTTATTGCTCTGTAAACATTGGACAGCTGGCAGGTGCAGGATCACCTACCTTGTCCAGGGTTTGTATCTGGCACCTGTAAGGCTGATGTGGGAAATGCCAATGGAGATTCCTCCTCGCTGGGATTAAAGCTGCCTCTGGGCTGTTTCTCAGCTCTCCCCTGGTGCTTGGTGCTGCTGTATGAACCAAGGACTTATTCTGGGCTGCAGCACCTCAGACAGGTTCCATGTGGAGCCTTGTGGGTCGCTGGTGTCTTCAGAGGGAGCACAGATGATGCTCTGGGTCCCGCAGGCTGTTGGGTACCCTGCTCTGTCACACAACTCCCAACAAATCAGGGAATTGGGATAATAGATGGGGTGGCAAAAGCCCTTAAGGGAGAAGCCCTAAATTGGCACCAAACTGTGCTGGTCTTACAGGAGGTTGAGGCATTTCAGGAGCAACAGGAGCAGAAGCTCCAGAAAGGAGTACAGTAACTGCTGATCGTGGAGCACTGGAAGGGAAGGACCTTGAGGGAGACAAGCAGCTCCTGTGCAAATGTTTTTAGCCAGGATGTGGAAGATTCCTCAAGGATTCCTCCATCTGTGGCACAGTAGGATGGGCTTGGTGTTAAGACCCGAGGGAATGGCTGGAGCTGTGTCAGGGCAGGTTTAGGTTGGATCTCAGGAAAAGGTTCTTCCCTTAGAGGGTGGTGGGCACTGAACAGGCTCCCCAGGGCAGTGGGCACAGCCCCAAGGCTGCCACAGCTCAAGGAGCATTTCAGCAACACTCTGAGGGACAGGGTGGGATTGTTGGGGTGTCTGTGCAGGGCCAGGACTTGGACTGGATGATCCTTGTGGACTTCCTGCAGCTCAGGATGTCCCATGATTCCACAATGGACTCAACCTTGGTTGTCTCTGCCCTCCAGGACTCGGATTTCCTGAGTGTGACGGGGCTGCTGACGGGCAGCGTGAAGCGTTTCTCCACCATGGCGCGCTCTGGCCGGGACAACCGCCGGCTGCTCTGTGCTGTATCCACGGCCCTCATCCTCATCTTCTTCATCCTCTACTACCTGGTGTCCAGGGCGGGCACCTGAGCCGGGCTGGGAGGGTGTCACAGAGCCCTGAGCTGGGCAGGTGTCACAGGCTGGGCCCGAGTCACCCACAGACCTGTCCACGCCTTCTTGGAGGAGCCTCCAGCCAGGCCTCCTCCCTCCAAGTGACTTTGCCTCCCACCAGCTCCTTATCATCACTCTGGCTGGACCCAGACAGCTCCTCCAAAACACAAGCACGTTTGGCTCCAAAGGGATCTCTGTGTCTGACGGGATTTTGGGACCGTGACCTCCTGCCTTGTCCATGTGCTGTTCTCAAGGGCCACTTCCCTGTCACCTCACTCAGTGAGACTGGGAACTGCTGAGGTGGGGCTGACAAATCCAGGGACTTCTTCGTACTCTGAGATTTAATAACCCAGCTGAACCTTGGGAGCTGTAGGGTTTAGGATGCTGATTTATGGGATTTGGGGGTACCAAAGCCTGACTTACATTCCGTGTGGCTGCTCTCCGTCTCCCCAGGACTTGCAGAACTTATCCTTGGTGTCCCTGGGCTGAAGGGAGACCAGTGCTGCTTTGGGATGGAATTAGCAATGGAGCTGGGCCTGGATATGCTCACATTGCCGCAGGGAAGAGCTGCAGAGAAGGACTTTCAATAAATCCTGGCTTGGTTATCTTTACCTTCCTTGTGGGCAAACTGGGCTGGACCCCGTGGGAAAGGGGGGACCACAGTCCATCCACAGTGGTGGATTTGCACGTGTGGCACCTTCCAGAACCTTCCCAGACACATGAAAATTGAGTTGTTAAATCAGGGCAAAGAAATCCACCAGCAGAAGGTCCGGTTAATCTTGGTTATTGTGGCACCCTGGTTTTGGAGCACTTTGGGGAGACGCTGTGCTGCTAAAGCAGAGATTGGTGTGAGGTGGAATTCCCCCACAGCGAGAGTCCAGGAGGGATTTGCTGGTTTGTTTTATAAATTTAGAAGGTACCAAAGGAACCTCTCGGGGGGTGTCTTTGCTGATTTGCTTCTCTCTCCCTGTAAGAACCAGGGCCCAGCTATTCCTCCTACTCTGAAGCCCTCATCATGGGTGGCTGGGTGTTCCCTTTGCCTTCTCCCTCTTCCCACCCGGAATTCCTTTGTCCTGGGGCTGATCTGGGTCCACACTTGTGAAAGGAATGTTGTCCCTTGTACCAAACTGTTCACAAAACACACCCTGCCTGGATTAGGCATGTTCTTTTCCACATCTGGGAAAAACCGTGCAGGGAAAACAAGGAGAGGGGTGGGAGCAGTGACTCCCAATGTTGTTGCTGCTTCCCTGGTGCCGTGTGGCAGCTCCGGGCTCTTTCCCTTGCCCTGGGATTCCTGGAGCAGGTGACTCCTGACGAGTGGCGTTTGCTTTGCCTTCCCTGGTGTAAATAAATCTGGTTTTAGACCTTCTAGTCCGAATGTCTGTTCCTTTTGCGAGGCCCGACGGTGTCACGGGGAAATTAGGATGGGGACGCACAGGAACACCGGGGAGGCCCGGGGACAGACGGGCAGCGGCGGGCACGGCCCAGGGGTGGGGGCGGCACTGGTGTGTCCGCCCCCGCGGAGGTCCTTGGGCCCTTGTCAGCACAGGGCCCTGTGTCCCCCCGGGCCGCCACAGGCTACGGCAACCGGATGTCCCGCCATGTCCTCCCCGTCGCCATGGCAACCGCCGTCGCGCCGGAAGTGACGCGCGGAGGGCCGGAAGCGGCGGCTGGGGAGGAAGCGATGGCGGCGCTAGCGGCGGGGCCGGAGAGTGGCGCCGGGAGCGGGGCCGGGGGAAGCCCCGAGGCCGCCGCCGCCGCTGGGGGCACCGGGGGCGGCGGGTGGCGGCGTCCCCACGGGCCGCTCCAGCGCTACTACGGCCCGTCCGCGGCCGAGGCGGCCGAGGCGGCCCCGGACCCCACGGACATTAACGGGCCCCACTTCGACCCGGAGGTGTTCATGACCAAGGTGACCTTTGAGCCCCTCCGCGGGGGCTCCGGTGATCCCCCCCTCAGGCCCCCCCAGCGCCCCGAGAGGACCCCGGAAAGATCCTCTATGGGGACCCCATGGATCTGCTTCCACAGAGACCCTGTGGAACAGGGTGTGGTTCCTTATAGGAATGGGACTGGGGTGCTCCGGAACAGCAAAGAGGGGTGGCCTGGGGGCAATTAACACGGCAGGGGGGCCCTGCAGGGCAGCTGAGGACCTCGGGGGCGGCAGTTCGGGTGCTCCAGGGGGTAAATCTGTTGGCTGCAGGGGGGGTAGTGGGGTTGGGGGGCAATTGTGCAGCTGTTGCCCCTCCCCAGGTGCGCAGTGAGTGTCCCCTGGGGCAGCTCCTGGCCCGGGAGACGGCGCTGGGGCGGGAGATCCGCGCCCTGGACAGCGACATGCAGACCTTGCTCTACGAGAACTACAACAAGTTCATCTCTGCCACTGGTGAGTGGTGCTCCCTCTGCAGCCTGCTGATGGCAGGGCTGGGGAATGGGGTTTGGGGGTGTTCCCTCTGGAGCCTGCTGATAGTAGGGCTGGGAAATGGGGTCTGGGGGTGCTCCCTCTGCAGCCTGCTGATGGCAGGGCTGGGGAATGGGGTTTGGGGGTGTTCCCTCTGCAGCCTGCTGATGGCAGGGCTGGGGAATGAGGTTTGGGGGTGTTCCCTCTGCAGCCTGTGATCACAGCCACTCCAGTAACCAGCCTTCTCTGGGGGGTGACGGTTGGGGTACATTAATCCCAGAGGGTCTGGAGGGGGTTTTGGGCAGCGGAAGGACCCGGTGCCTGGCTCCTGCTCCCCCCCAGACACCATCCGGAAGATGAAGGTGGATTTCCGGCACATGGAGGCAGAGATGGACGACCTGGCGGCCAACATGGCAGCCATCAGCGCCTCGAGTGCCCGCGTCAGCGCCGCGCTGCAGGACCGGCACCGCCGCGGTGCCCAGCTGGCTGGTACGGCGCTCGGCGGGGCAGAGGGGCAAACCAGGGCGGCGGATGGCCCCGGGTAGAGGGGGCGGGCAGATCCAGCAGATCCCTGAGCCATGTGTCTCCACAGGGGTGCAGGCGCTGCTGCGGAAGCTGCAGGCGCTGCTGGAGGTGCCGGGGCGGCTGCGGCGCTGGGCGGGCACGGAGCCGGCGCGCGCCCTGCGGTGCTACGCCCGCGCCCGCACCGTGCTCCGCCACTACCGCCACCTGCCCTCCTTCCGCGCCATCGAGGACGAGAGCCACGCCATCATGGCAGACCTGGCACGGCGCCTCCGCACGCGCCTCCGGTACGTCCGCTGTGGCGCTGGGAAAGGGGGCCTGGGGGTGGTCACTGGGGCCGGCTGGATGGCAGCCTCGGGATGTGGGGATTTGGGGATGTTCACTCTGGAGCCTGCTGATGGCAGCCTCGGGATGTGGGAATTTGGGGATGTTCACTCTGGAGCCTGCTGATGGTGGTGCTGGGAAAGGGGGATTTGGGGCTGTTCACTCTATAACCTACTGATAGCACTGCTGGGAAATGGACATCTGGAGGTGTTCCCTCTGGAGCCTACTGATGACACCACTGGGAAATGGAGGCTTGGGGGTGTTCTCTCTGGAGCTTGCTGATGGCAGCACTGGGAAAGGAGGGATTTGGGAATGTTTACACTGGAGCCTACTGATGGTTTTCAGGGAGGTCCTTACTAACCTCTTACTGTTGGAACTTCCTGGTGCTAATCAGTGGTTTTCCGCCTTTATATTTTGATCAACTTCTGTTTACTCTGAAGCCTACTGACAACTTTTATCACTTATTCCCTGTTTCCTGCTGTGTCCCCCCTCCCGCCCCCAGGGAGGAGACGCTGGACCCCAAGGAACTCACCGAGTGCGTGGAGATGCTGCTGCAGCTGGAGGAGCCGCCCGAGGAGCTGAGCGAGGAGTTCCTGAGCCAGGCAGGTGCGCGCCTCGAGGCCGAGCTGGCGGCGCTGGAGGCCGAGCTGCCCACCTCCGACCCCTCCGGCGCGGCCACCACACCACCTCCCGCCTCCGACATCCTGGACTTCGTGGACCGCGGCAGCTCGGCCTTCGTGGGCACGCTGTGCCAGCTGGCCGGCTCGTACCGCACGCTCTTCGGGGAGGACGCGGGGCGCCTGGAGCCCTTTGCCGCCGCGCTGGCCACCCGCTACTTTGCACTGCTGGAGCGGCGCCTGGCGCTGGAGCGCGGCCTGGGCGACACGTCGCTGCTGGTGCGGGCTCTGGACCGGTTCCACCGCCGGCTGCGGGCGCTGCTTGAGCTGCTGCCCGCGGGCGCCGACGCCGCCGCAGAGCTGGTGGCCCGGGCCGCCCGTGAGCGCGTCGACCGCTACCTGCGTGCCCTGCAGACCTTCTTCCTGGGCTGTCTGGGCGATGTGCGCCAGGCGCTGGCAGCACCCCGGCCTCCTGGCAAGGAGGGGCCCGGCCTGCCCGACCTGCTAGCCACGCTGGCTGCCTCCGTGCTGGGCCAGCTGAAGGCCGTGCTGGCCTACGTGCAGCTCTTCACCGCCAGGGACGTCGCCTTCGCCAGCCTGCCCTACTTCAAGGTGGGGCACTGGGGCAACCTGGGGCTGGCAGGGAGCAGCATGTGGGAGCCAAGGGTAGTTTGGGGGTCTCTGGAACTGTCTGAGGCTGGCAGGGGGCATTTTTGGGGTGGTACAGGGCAGGGGTCTGAGGGCCATTTGGGCATCACCTCAGCAATCTGGGGATGGCAAGGGGCAGTTCTGGAGTTCCTGGAGCAACCTAGGGCTGGCACAGGGTACTTTAGGGGTGGCCCAGGGCAGGCTGGTGGGTCTGGGAGCAATCTGGAGGTCACTCAGGGTGGTTTGGAGACTGTACAGGGCAGGTTGGAGGGTTTTGTTGGGGTGTGACCCCCTGTTTGTGGGCGCAGGGGGAGTTCTGTGTGACAGCAGTGCGCGAGGGGCTGGTGGTGGCCTTTGTGCGCTGGCTGTGCCGCACCGCCCGTGGCTTTGCTGATGGCCCAGCTGAGAAGGGGGCCCCCGCTGCCCCCCCAGCCCTGCTGCTGCTCCTTGCCCGCCTCTGCCTGGACTACGAGAGCTCCACCATCAGCTACATCCTCACCCTCACTGACGAGCAGTTTCCGCCCCTGGTGAGCCCTAAAACTGCCCCAAAATAACTCTAAGAGGTCCTTGAATGACCCCAAGATGGCACAGATTGCCTCTGCACCCTTCTGTGTCCCTGGGCACCACAATGTGGCACCTTTCCCTATGTTTGTGTCCCCTGAAACAGTCCTGAGTAGACCCAAAATGCTCTGACTGGTCCTTATAAGACCTCAGGTCCTGTGCCCACCCAGGGGATGGTGGTGGGGAGTGGCCAATGTGGAAATTTGGGGATTTTCTGTCTTTGTGTGCCCTTATATATCCCCGAGTGACCCTGGGGATGACAGTATACATGGAGACAGGAGTGTCCTGACCTGTGCAGTGACTCCCAAATGTCCCTAAGAGCACCTCGGGATGTCCTCAGGGGGGTTCTGCATGTCCCCAAGTGCCCCTGATGCCCCAAGGATGTGAGAGGGGCAGTGATGCTGCTGCAGTGATGGGGGGGCCCAGAACATCCCACATGTTCCCAATGTCCCTGTGCCCCCATATGCAGAGTCACAGGGGGCATCCCCACATGCTTTTATGGTGCCTTGTGTCCCTAATAGTGACGCTGGGGACAGTGCTGCAGGTGGAGCTGTGAGGAGTGTCCCCTCCCTGTCCCTGTGCTCCAGTGCCCTCAGCACACGGGCCTGGAGCTGTGTGGGGAGGTGCGAGGGCTGTTCCTACCTGTCCCTGTGCCCCCAGAACACCTGGGGAGGTGCGAGGGCTGTTCCTACCTGTCCCTGTGC
>JAWWMP010000165.1:8992298-9003294 GCA_035047865.1 Dendrocincla tyrannina
GAGGGCTGTTCCTACCTGTCCCTGTGCCCCCAGAACACCTGGGGAGGTGCGAGGGCTGTTCCTACCTGTCCCTGTGCCCCCAGAACACCTGGGGGTGTGTGAGGGCTGTTCCTACCTGTCCCAGAACACCTGGGGATGTGCGAGGGCTGTTCCTACCTGTCCCTGTGCCCCCAGAACACCGGGGGGGGTGTGAGGGCTGTTCCTACCGCTCCCTGTGCCCCCAGAACACCTGGGGATGTGCGAGGGCTGCTCCTACCTGTCCCTGTGCCCCCAGAACACCTCGGGGTGTGTGAGGGCTGTTCCTACCTGTCCTTGTGCCCCCAGAACACCTGGGGATGTGCGAGGGCTGCTCCTACCTGTCCCTGTGCCCCCAGAACAGCTGGGGAGGTGCAAGGGCTGTTCCTACCCATCCCTGTGCCCCCAGGACTCGGGCCCGCCAGTGACCCCGGGGCCGGCGCTGTGTGCGGAGGCGCGGGCGGCGGCGCAGCGGCTGCTGGACCACTACGTGCAGGTTCAGGGCGCGGCCGTGGCGCAGATGCTGCGCAAGAGCGTCGAGACGCGCGACTGGCTGGGCACCGTCGAGCCCCGCAACGTCCGCGCCGTCATGAAGCGCGTGGTGGAGGACATCACTGCCATCGACGTCCAGGTCAGGCTGGCACTGGGGGCTGGAGGCTCCTGGAGGGGCCCACAAGGTCCCCATAAGGTCCTTGAGGGCTCTACAGGGTCCCTGAAGCCCCCAGCAGTTTCCAGATGTTCAGGGGGGCCTGGTTGTGGGTGTTGAAGTCCATGAAGGGTTCAGAGTGTTTGCCCAAGGTCTCAGTGTGGTCCTTAAGGATGTTCGAGGAAGGGCTTGGGGGTGTTGCAGAGGCTTTGAGAGATGCTGGTTGGTTTGGGGGGGAGTCTCAGCAGGAGATTTTGTGTGGGTTTGAGTGCTGAGGTTGTGGTACCACACGCAGGTGGGGCAGCTCTTCGAGGAGGGGGTGCGGCGGGCACAGAGCAGCGATTCCAGCCGACGTGCCTTCTCTGTCTACAGCAGCTCGCGGGCACCCGGCCGCTATGCCCCGAGCTACACGCCCAGGTCAGCCCCACCACCCCCAGGCTCCCTGGGTCACTCCTGCAGGACCCATTGCATCTTCCCTGTCCCCTTATCTCCCCAGACTGTCCTAATACCCATCTGACAGCCCTTGGCTCTCCCTGTTTCCACAAACTGCCCTGATTATAATCCCTGTTTGTCCCAAGTCTTCCCATGTTCCCTCCAACTATCCCACTGTCCCCTAGTGATCCCCATATCCCTTGTGTCCCATAGTTGGCTTGTCCATCCATATCCTGTGATCATCCTCACATTCCCGTTTTTCTGTCCCCAAACCATCCCTGCATCCTCTGACCATTCCCATGACCCCTGACTGTCCCTGTGCCCACATCCCTGGCTCTCTGAAGTCCCTGACTGTCCCTGTGTCCCTGTCCCCAGTGCCCCCATGGACACGCACCTGCTCAGCAACATCCAGAAGCTTTTCTCCGAGCGCATTGACATCTTCAGCCCTGTGGAGTTCAACAAGGTGAGGCCACAGGGACACCCCCATGTCCCTAAACTGGGGCCCTAAACTCCCCACCTTCCCACTGCCACATGTCCCTGCTGTCCCAACACAGTGCCTGGGGGATCCCCAGGAGCTGATGACCATGACCAGGGTACCCTCGCTGTACCCTCTCTTACGTGTCATGACCTAGGTTGCCCTGTGTGTGGCAACCAGGCCAAGGGAGTCCGTGCACCACTTGTCCCCAGGCTCAGGAGTCCCTGGGAAGTGGCAGCCAGGCCAAGGGTCCCCACATCCCCCTGTAGATGCCACCCCATTCCATGTTGTCCCCACACAGGTGTCGGTGCTGACGGGGATCATCAAGATCAGCCTGAAGACACTGCTGGAGTGTGTGCGGCTGCGCACCCTGGGGCGCTTCGGGCTGCAGCAGGTGCAGGTGGACGGGCACTACCTGCAGCTCTACCTGTGGCGCTTCGCCTCCGACGAGCGCGTGGTGCAGGGGCTGCTGGACGAGGTGGCTGCCAGCGCTGCCCACCGCTGCCTCGACCCCGTGCCCATGGAGCACAGCGTCGTGGAGCTCATCTGTGAGCGCGGGTAGTGCCCGGGGACGAGGGACAGGGACTGCCATACCTGCGTCACCGTGCGGCAGAGCCCAGTGGGGACACATCTTGCATCCTGTTACATCTCTGGGGACAGACCTGTACCCTGCGAGTCCCCACGTGTACTGTCTGCTTCCCAGTATGGCAGCACACAAGGACATCCCATGTCCCGCCACACACAGTGTGAAGGGACACCCCCTGCCCTCACACCAGGTTACTCCGTTGCCAAACCACTCCCTTATTGCCCCCACACCCCAGTGACACCCTCAGCGTGTGCTGACACCCATAGCCCCTGTGATGCATCCTCTTGTTCCCTTTGTCACTAAATAAATTATGTGTGAGCTTAGGATTGTGTCCGTGTCTGTGCTGGGGGGCTGGGAGCTGACCCTGCACACAAGGGGGTCCCACCTGCAGCCAGGGTGACAGCACAGGGACAGGGGCTGGGCACTGAGTGATGTCCCCAAGGGACCTACACCCCTGAGGGCCCCAAACCTTAAAAGTCCAGGATCAAAATTCTCTGTGGTTGCTAGAAAGTGCTAGGCAACACCAAGGGACATGGATTTTCCACTGAAGTTGGAAAGGTCTCCCCTAACAGGACACTTCCTACCTCAAGGAACCAGCAGAAAGATCAACCCAAAGGGACAGACCTCAAACCTTCTGTTTCTCACAAAAAGCTGCAAGGAGCCCAGAGCAGATTGAACTCACTTTATCCAACAGCATTTGGCCAGGTCAGAAGCTTTTGGACAAGAGGTTGTGGTCGCACAGATACAGATCTACAGAGATCTGGATCTACAGAGCAGCCCCAGAAGCACAGAGAGCCCATGGATACAAACACCAATGTATTTACATATAAAACCCCGCGCCACTTTGAGGACATTTGCTGGCAAACAGTGCGTTGGTTACAGACACACAGATGGGTACACAGACAGGCTGAGGTCCCCTCACACAGGGCAGAGTCTTCATGGGTTTTACAGGAAATGGGAATGCTGAGCTGGAATTTTGTTTTGATGAAATTGAGTTGGCCAGAGTCTATTTGACAGTGACTGACTGAACAGGAAGTGCTGAACAGGTTGAGAGATGCAACCAGCTGATGCTGAACTACAGCCAAGGGATTAAGGTTAAACACATCTTCTCAATCCCTTCTGGCCACAGAGGTGGAATTTCAACGAGAGAAACAGAACTCTGCCAGAACCTTTGCAGTTGTCCTAGCGAGGCCCAGAGCACTTGGGGGTCCCTGTGGACACGGTCACACCTGGCGCCATGTCTCTCGACAGCTGAAGGAAGGTCAGTGAGACCACCAGCGTGTTCCAGCCCAAACTGTGGCAACATCAGCCCTGGCCTGGCTGATGGACACAACGACACAGGTGAGAAAGGGAGAGACAAATTCCTTGGGGATTGCAGGAGATGAAAAGCAGACCTTGGAACACCTTCCTGAGAAGAGCAGTGGAGCAGGCCAGACTGTGCCCAGGTGTGTGCAATGGTCCCTGACTGTCACTGACCTCAAGGCCAGCACAGAAATACAACTGGTGGCAGGTACTGCCAGGCCTGCTCATCGGAGAGCAGGGAATCCCATGGCTTCAGGTGAAGTCCTTCACCCCCTAGTGGTCCAAGTCCATGCCAGCTCCAAGCTGAGAGTAAGAGAGGCAATTTCCACGGCAGTACTTCGTGGCTTGGGCTGACAGAAACTAGCCCTGCAAACCGAGGGGCAGGAACCCAGGAAGAACTGCCATTTATTACACACTAAAACCTAAATATTTCAAGTGAATGGTGACTCCTTCCTCACCTGGAGACAGGAAATCACATCTGCTGTACTCCTGTGCTCGCCTTAGGGCTTCTTGAGGCCACAGGGCAGCCTGACCCCGAGCTTGGCCTCCACGCCAGGGGGTGAGTGCCACACAGCCGAGCTGGTGCGCTTGAAGTAGCGGGGTTTGCTCTTGTAGAAGATGTGCTCCAGCTTGGGGCTGGGGATGGCCCCGAACAGTGCATCCACGTCTGGAGGGTTGTAGTACTGCCGGAGCACAGCCTGGCTGAGCTGACTCCCTGTGGGAACAAAAAGGGTTTATGTTAATGGGAATTAGAACTGCTGTGTGGGCTTGTTGTATGCGGCGTGTCCCTGCTCTGCTCATCTCTCACCACTCCAAGACAGCTTAGCAGAGTACTTGTTACCCAACACATTATGACAAGATTCCCAAGAGCTGGAGGAGCCCCTGAGTCCACATTCCACAAAAAATCATGCAATACTTTGGGCTGGAATGGACTTTAAAGCTCCTTCAGTTTCAATCCCTCGCCACAGGCAGGAACAGCTTTCAGTAGCTCAGGATGCTCCAAGCCCCGCCCAACTTGGCCTTGGACACAGAAGTACTCACTCAATGCTGGAGTACTTGTAACTACTCCAGATAAGAGGAGCTGGGCAAAACCCCACACCAGATCTGTGGGGCAGATCTGCCACAGGGGTGTTGGGGGTCCCAAACAGACGTCTGTCCCAACATATACCAGTGGCCCACTCAGGGATGGCCTTGCGAGGCTCGCTCTCGTCATCTGTTGAGTCATCGCTGTTCAGGTCCATCCCATAATCGTTTGAGTTTGTCACGAGGGGCTTGAGATCTTTGCCGCTCTGCGGAGTCATCTGGTACGAATTGCAGGCAGGGGGATTCTAGAAGGCAAACACATTCCAAAGCTGTTGGATGCAGCAGCACTGCCACTGCCACTCCGAGCTATGGCAGGACTGGCTTGTCCCCCACCTCCTGCTCTGTCACCTCACAGCAAACCCTGAGTCTGGCAGCTCTCGAGTTTGCACCTGAGGGCTTGACCCAATTTCCAAAGGTGTGACCCAATTATGGCTGTGCATGGCCCTCTCCTGTTTAATTAGGCTTATTAACTGGCCACATCTGGCAAGAGCATGTAGCAATAGATGGACCTAATAGATCTAACAGAAAGGCAGCTCCACTCAGGTTAAGCAAAGGTTAAGTAGAGGTTTTATGTCACCGGAGCAAAGTCACATACCCTAAATACTCTGCAACCCAACTTCTGGGTTTGATTAATAATAAAAAACTGGTGATTGCCATGCAGAGAACCTGCTCACCAGCTTAGCCAAACTGACCTCACGCTGATGGGAGCAGCACAGTCAGGAAGTGCAAGGAGGGGAGAAACCTACAACTGCAAATTTCAGTTTTTTCAAGTGAAAATTTTCAGGCTGAAATTCAGTTTTCAACCACAAAACTCTGCAGAGTTGGACACAGTTGTTCTTCCCCGCCAGACTCCCTTCATGGCTTTGTGTCCAGTGACATTTAACACCTACCCACTGGTTCTGAACTCTAAGATACAGAGCTTTGCAGGGAGTCAGAGAGCAATGTGTTTGCTGTCAATGCTGAGGACGAGAAGGGGCACCCGCAGGTTTCTCCCATTCAAAGCGCTGTTCTACAGACTCTGCTGCCACCTTGTGGCCTTTCCCAAAATTGACCCTAAATAAAACTATTTCAGCATCTTTTCTGCACCTGGGGTCTTTCCAGTATTTAAGAGCAGGCACATAGAGTCCAAAAAACTCCAACAGCTGCTGCCTTATCCACAGCCAGAAACCCTGGCCAAAACTTCCTGCTTCCCTTCCCTCTGTCATTGAATTATTCACAGAGTCAATCCCAGATAACCAGGATTTTCAGAATTCCTGTGTTCTCTTGAAAGGCAGATAAAAGCACAGGGTGGAACTGCCCGAGGTAGGAGCAGGGCAGTGCTGGGACCGAAGTTCTCTACTGTCACCCCTAAAGACACATCCCCAGTTACCTCCTTATTCTCCAGGAGTGGTGCCCGGGCATTGTCTTTGGCTTTTTGTTCCTCTAACAGTTTCTTCTGCTCTTCCTCCTTCCTCTTCCACTCTGCCAGCATCTGCTGCTCCCGCTGAAAGTGACACTCACAGGATTACCCTTAGGGACTACATGCCCAGCCCAGGCATCCACCTTCCCCATGCAGCTGAGGAGCATTTGGGACATGGCACAGTTCCCTCAGAGGGTCACAAACCCACCAATCCTTGTGTCAGAGCCAGAGCACCAGCTGCCTTTTCCTGACAAAGCCAGGGCCTCCTGCCTTGAAAACCTTGCTGCTAACTGGATCTTCAGGCTATAAAAGCCAGAAAACAGCTGACCATCTGCAGAAATCTGTGCTACTGCTCTTGGTCTCTTTCTAAACTAAGAATATTTTTAGAGGTCTCATCCCACTATACCAAATCCATCCCAAACAGGTCAAACTTCCAGCTCAGAAGTGCCTCAAGTGGCTCCTCAGGGCTCCCCACAGCATCCCAGCTGAGCTGCTGTGACAGCCAGAGCTGCTGAGGTCAGACCCTGTGGCTCTACCCCTCCCCAAATCGAGCACTTACCTCTTTCTTCTCCATCTCCTTGCGGAGCCGCTCCTTAGCAGCCTGCACTTCCTTCTGCATGCGGGCAGCCTTCTCCTGCTGCTCACGGAGCCTGAGAACCACAAGCACGGGCCCTCAACTCCCAGAAACAACACCAGGGCCCCCTCGCTGCCTGCAGCAACCCCCACTTCCTCACAGCTTTTCAGACAGCTCCCACCACACTCCTGACATCCCTGAACCCAGAATTCCTCCTTGACAACTCAGCGCCAACCACGGTTTGGAGTTGTGCTGCCACCTCACAGTGGCTCCTTGCTGCTCCAGCCCTCCACTCCTGCCCTCTGTTCCAGCTGCGTTTCAATCCCAGCACAGAATTTGGTAAATAAATGGGATTTTGCCTTACTTTTCTGCCTGGATCCGCTCCTGCTCCCTCTTTCTCTCCAGCTCTCGCTCTGCAGCCAGCTGTCTCTCCCGCTCTTCTGCCTGCCTCTGCTCAGCAATTTTCCGGGCACGCTCCTGCTCCTCTTCCCTCCTTTTTTGCATCAGCTCCTTGTGCCGTCGTTCCTCCTCCTCCTGTAAGCCCAGGCAGGCAGTTACTCACCTGACAGGAGCAGGCTCCAGGAGAAAGCACCAGGAACCCCTCATTTGACTCAAATCCCCATTGCTAGACAGTGGGGAAACATCTCAGGGGTAAATTCCCAATGCCCAGGGCAGGTGGATCCCCCTCTCCAGTTCTGCCCGTGGGACAGGGCAGGCCTCACACACCTGCTGCAGAGCTCTTTGTCTCCTGGCCTCCTCCTCTTGTTTGCGCCGGGCCTCTGCTTCCTCCATCTTCCTGGCAGCTGCTCTCTTCCTGATCTTCTCCTCTGCCAGCCTTTCTTCCTTCGCCTGGAGCACAGACAGAGCCGGATCTCAGGTGGGACAGCACAGCAGGACCTCCCACGGACTCAGAGCTCTAGCCCTCTCACAGGGCAAACCCTCCCTCCTTTGCCGTGGGGAGCCAAGGGGGCCTGTGCTCTGTTTTTAAAAAGGTCACATTTAGGGCAATGACCTTGTTTTACATGCCCTCCGGGAAGAGCTGACCCCACCCTGGATGTTTACACATCCAGCCCCACAAAGCCTTTGGAATATATCCTCAGTCATGCAATCAGACAGGCGGCTGGGGATAATTAAAGCAGACAAATGATAACTACAGCCACTGCACAAATTGCCTGGAAGTCTGGGATCCGAGGAAGGCTCCGGAGGAAGGATGTTTACTTTCCCCTCTCCAGCTATTACTCAGTTGGGAGAAGCAGGAGACAAAGCCTCGGGGCCATTAGGCTGCCTTTATCTACTGCAAGTCCTTCCTTCTCCCATCCACCAGAGCATTAATAAAGCCCATTTAGATTCACGATCCTGGAAGAACAGGGGTTCAGCAGCCATTTGCTGTAGCCAGAGAAAGGCAGTTCCTAAGGATCACCAAGGCTCTGTGAAGTTCTTTATCCAACTGTTCTCTGGTTCAACATCTAAAATCCAAGCAGCCTCCCTTTCCCTCTTTCCAGAAAGCACACTTGTGTGGCATCAACTACCTCAAGGAGCATCAATTCTCCAACTGAGCTCTGTGTGGGCCATACCTTCTCTGTCTTCTCGTCGAACAGAGCTATCTTCTCCTCGATCTTCCTCTTCCTCTCCTTCTCCATTTCCTCCACCCGCTCCCGGGCCTGCAGCACCTTGCGTAGGCGCTCCTCACGCTTCCTAAGGACACAGCCCAGCTCACCGTCATGTTCCAGCAGGGTGAGCTCCTCACAACTCAGCACAAGGCCAGAGCTCACAGCAGGAAACCCAGTGGCTCAAATTCCATATTAGTTTAAGCATCAGCCATGTTTAAGCTCAATTAGAGTGGGAGGACTGAAGACAGAAGGCTGCAGCAGTGGCTGACAAGGACAATTAATGTTTTGTATCAGCATTCTAGAGAATTCCAAGAACAAACTGCCCCTTGCCCACAGGAATTTCTGCCGCTCACATGAGCTCTGGAAGGTAAAACATCTGGACACAGGTACCTACAGCAGCATGACCACATCTACTCACAGCTTCGCCTCCTCAAGTCGCCGTTTCTTCTCCTCCTCCACTTTTTGTCTTCTCAGCCGCTCAGCTTCTTGTTTCTTTCGGAGAGTCTCCAGCTTCTGCCTCTCCTTTTCCTGAGGGGAATTGAAATGTGACTGTACCCACCTGCCAGGGGCTCCTTCCCACCTCACTTGCTCTCTGCCAAGGGCATAGAGGTGACAGCAAGGAACTGCAGGCAGGAACAAGGGATGGTGACATTCCTGGAGCAGAGCTCAGTCATGAACGGATATATGCAAGCAAAACAAGGCAGTGCTGTAATGTTGGGGAGCAAGAGAAGCTGGGATGCTGAAACAGAGGCATCATCCCTGGAAGCCCAGGCAGCATCTCCAGGGATTGCAGGCAGCCAGCCGCGTGCTTTTTCTTGGTGCAGAGGACCCACAAAGCAGTGCCAATACCTGGCACTGATCCCGCTTCCTGCAGCGAGCACAGGGACAGATGGTGCTCCAGGAAACACCTTGGGCTCCCACTGGCGTCTTTGCCTCCCACAAAGCTCTATCTGGTGGTGAACCACCACCACTCCAAGAGCTCCCAGCTTGCTCCAGCACGCAGCCAGCCCCATGTGTCAGCCAGAAACAGGGGCTTTCTCCTTGTTTTCCTGACCCAGCCTAGACACACTGTCAGCCAGGGATGCGAGATTCAGCCACCACTACAGCCACAGCAAATGGATTAATGTCAGCTCACTCCATGCCAAAGCAGGCCTCGTCTCAGCACAAACCCATGGATCAACACTGGGAATATCCAAGGGATTCCCTTGCACTGGGCTCTGTGTTGAAAAACCTCGGTGCTGTCAGCATCCAAACTGGTTAATATAAAACCAACAATTGCATCTGATTGCTCTGCTCCTATTTAGTTATGTTTAGCTCCCACGCAGAAAATGTCCTGAGGGAAAATTGCCTGCACTGGAATGAAATCTAAAACATAACATTCCATGAACTGACAGCAGCAGAGGAAGCACTCCCTAGCCACAAGACTCTTTTCTCATCGTATTAACTCCTTTGTAGGACTGACATCAACATCAGCAGAAGCCCAGTGAGACTGAAGCTGGAATCCCTCACTGCTTCCCAAGAGCCATCCCTGACCCACTGGAGCACAGCCAGGCTCTGAGCAGCACAGACTGACAGCTCTAGAAAGCTCTGCTATTAGGTTGCTAAATGCAGGAAAAGCAAATCCTGCCACACTGCCCTCCACTCCCTCCCTGCTCTCCTGCAAGGGAAAACCAGCCCCAGAGCACCCTACTTTGCAGGTGAGTTATTGGGTACCAGGAGTATGAGCACTCCCTGCTTCCAGCAGAGCTCTGGGTGCATCCAGGAAGCTACACACTTGTACAGAAGCAGCTGTCAAATCCCACCCTCCCAAACTGCTCCTGGCTGGGGTACAGGAGCTTGGAAACCTCCCTGGGGCTACTGCAAAAGCACCAGCCAGCCAAGGCATCCTGCTGGTCCATGCTGGTCCCAACAGGATCCATCAGTGGCACTGATGCCTCTGGATTTGGACACCAGCACACTTGTCTGACTGGCCCCACATCCAGGACAGCCTCATGTTTCCTCCTCCTTCAAAGGTTTGGAAAAGCTCAAAAGTTTGGATTTAAGAGGTATTTGCTCAATCCCACTCATGAGAGAAGACCTAGGAAGGAGACCTGGGATGTGCATGCTTCACACCTCAACATTCACAGTTCCCTGGATTTTTGCTTCCCAGTCTTCATCCCTATTGTTACTTGCCAATACCACAGGGGAATGCTGAAGGAATAAAGCTTATAATCCAAACTGGAATCCTTTAGGAAGCTGACTAACCCAGACCTGATTTATTTGAATGTAAACAGACAGCTTCAGGTTATTTCTTATTTCCAAATGGGTTGCAAAGTTTCTTTCACATCTGTGCTTTAAGTGAGGCACTAATCAAACCATCATGTACTGGCTTAGAGCAGGGTTTCCTTACCTTAGCATCAGCCTGGAGAGGGGTGTTGTGCCTGATGAAGGATTTTATGACTCCGTTTCTCCCCACAGAGCTCGGTGTCATGAGGAGCTGGTTTTTCTGCACAGTGTGAAGGAATGTTTTGAACGGGCGCACGACCTGTGGGAAGAATGCCACGGGAATGACTAGGAACGAGCCACAAAAGGTCTTGGTGAGGTACTCCAGGGTTACAAGGATCTTACCCTGCTGGCTGGGAAGACTGGGGATAGGGTCTTCTTCCTGGGAGGAGAGAGCCCTCCCTCCTCTGCCTGCTGTTGGTCGTAGCGCTCATCCACAGCTCTCTTGTAGCTCGGCTTCCTCCTGTGAGACAGCACAGTCCATCACACCCAGCAAACCCTCCTGATGTCTCAAAGTCAGGGCTGGAAAGGGCAATAAACTATCCCAGCTTAAAAGAGATTCCATTCTAGGGAGGCCCTGGCACAATGTGCCCAGAGAAGCTGCGGATGCTC
>JAWWMP010000165.1:9003300-9026114 GCA_035047865.1 Dendrocincla tyrannina
CTGGAAGTGTCCAAGGCCAGGCTGGACAGGGCTTGGAGCAACCTGGGCTAGTGGAAGATGTCCCTGCCCATGGCAGGAGGTGGGTGGGACTAGATGGGCTTTAAGGTTCCTTCTAAGACTCTGCAAGTCCAGGCTTTTAGCCAATAAAAAATTCCTAATGTGATAGAAGATAGAAATCAAATCACAGAATCACAGAGGCAGGGAAAACTTATTTGCAGAAGTTTCACTGTCACTAATCCTGAGGCCATTGAACAACATTCCAGCACCGAACATGCTCTGAACTGCAGTCCCCCGAGGCACTTCCACAACCAGTGATCCTGTGGACATACCTGGCACTCTGAGGTGGGTCCAGGGTCTCCCCACTCTTATTTAGCTTGCTTTCTGAAAGAGAACAGTTACACACTGAGTTCTAGCAGGAAAAATTCCCCTCCAACACAGATTTGACAGTAGAGAACAGATGTAGCAGCTCACTGAACAGCAAAGCCACCTGCCATGAGCTGGGCACTGCAGGACCTGGCTCACACAGCACTGTTCCCACCCAGAAACTCCAGAGAAAGAAGAGCTGCCCAGGGCTGTCCGTGCCCAGCAGCTCACACCAGTACTGCTGTGCTCTGTACAGCTTCAGCAATGAGGCTCCACTGGGCCTCCCACAGCCATTATTACACCCATCTCCATGTGCTTCCCAGGCTGGAAATAACCCCAGCACAGAGTTTCCTCACTGCTAATTGAAGTAAATCCCCACTCATTAAACATTAACTAATCTTTCAAACTGAGCTCTCAAATTAACCAGCAAACATTTCCAGCTTCCCGAAGTCCTGCCCCAAGCCCCTCTGGAATTACCACTGCTGCTTGGCTCCTGCAGCTGCCCAGGTTTGGTGACGGTGTGGGAGCGAAGGGACATCTGCAGGCTTTGGGAATCCTGTGGGAAAAGCAAAGGGGTTTCAGGAGAATTCCACGTGGAAACAGCACATTCCTGGTGCATACTGTGGGGTGGTTTTGACAAGGGCACAGCCAGCAGCACTATGAGGAAACACCAAAGCACCTCTTGGCAAACTCCTGGATGCTGCATCATCAGGAGAAGCACAGACATTAACAGAGCATCTGCGCTGCTTAAACTCAACAAACTCATCAACTATTAAGGCCAAAAGCATTCCAAGCCCTAAATCTGTGCTGCTGGAGCTCTGGCCAGAGCCAGCGTGCCCATTTCCCTGAACAGTGATGAATGTAAAGCCCAGAGATGGTAGACAAATGGCTCATTTCCATGATTTATCTGTTTGCTGTGGGATACCTATCGATGCTCTCTGTCTCTGCACTTACACCAGAGCAGGCTCTGCTGGGATAATGGGCTGTGGCTTCTGGAAGTGCTCTCTGCCAGCACTACCTCCCCCAGCCCATGCTGGCCAGCAAGCAGCAGGTTGGGAATTAAAAAAGATTCATGGAGATTTTATCCTCCCCAGTTGCTTCTGGAGGGCCTTGTCTAAAGGGCATGCACAAGAACTACCCTGTAGCCCAAGAGAGGACACAGACCTAATTAACCTGGCCTGGGAAGGACCTGACAAGAGTCAAAGTATGCACTGAAATTTATTCTGGACAAAACACCATGATCCCAGGGTTTCTTCCTCAGTGAAGACTGTGGTGGAAAAGGTTTTGACCTGAATAATATTCACAAATTTCTGTGGCTGTCTAAACTAACAAGTGATGAATTATCTACAGGACTGACCAAAAGGTCAAAAGGAGCTTTAAAAACACAAAAATAACAACAGTGTGCAAACCATGACACCACGTCAACCAAACTTCCCTAAACTATAAGGTGGGTTTTTATCTCTAGAAATTTGGGATTCAATTTTCACACAATGATCTCTAGCAAAAGGTTAAGAAGGAAGAGTCACATTTTCCTCCCAAATCCACCCAGACACAAATGCTTTTAAGCCCTGCTTAGACCTTACCTTGGAGGGGGTGGAGGGTTCAGGAGGAGGCCTAGAGGAAAAAGACAGAGAATGCTTTACTAACACTGAGGAAACTGGACAGCCACTTGGATTTTACACCAAGAGTGGCAGGGAAAAAGTCCTGCAAGCAGGACAGCAAAGATAAATAAACAAACAAAAGCATTCTCACCCAGCCTTGACAACAGTTTCTTCATCCTCTGGAAAATCTGCAGAGCTGGAGGCTGTGGGAAAGCAAAAAAGCACACCTGAGCTGCAAGATTTGGGTGCAGGCCAAGGATCTGGTGGGATGAGGGTTGCTCCAGGCAGTGCAGAGGGGTTTATCCTGTCACAGGGCAGGGGAGGGCACTGAAGCACACCCAGGTAGCACTGCAGGAACGCTGTTGGCAATTTTGGTGCAGGAAAGCAGTGTTTTCAATTATAGATGAGTTCAGAGCGATATTCCATGAGTTAAGGGGGCTGGGTTTGGCCTTGGGCTCATCTGCAGGGCCATGCCTGGGCATTAACAGCAGTTAGAGCCAGTGTTATTTACACTGGGAGCGCTGTTTCCCAAGCCAGCACTCCAGCGTGAGCTCAGAAGCTCCAGCAGAGCTGAAACCTGCCGTGGATAATCAGAGAATCACACAATCCCAGAGTGGTTTGGGTGGGATGGACCTTAAGGATCATCCAGTCCCACTCTCTATCGTGGACAGGAACACCTTCCATTAGACAGGTTGCTCCAAGTTCCGTTCTGCCTGGCCTTAAGACCAGCAATGTGGAAACCACAGCTTCTCTGGGCAACCTGTGCCAGGGAAGAATTTCTTCCATATAACCCACCTCGATTTCCCCTCTTTCAGTTTGAACCCATTTCCCCTTGCCCTGTCACTCCAGTTCCTGATGAAGAGTTCCTCTCCAGCTTGTTTGTTTAATAATCCAGTGTGGGATCTGCTGCACTGGGGCTGTGGCATTCCTGGTCCTCAGACAGTCAGAAGAGGTGCTTTGGGTTTTCAAGCATGAATGAGCTCAAGCTGAGCAGACAAGGACATCTCAGTCCCTCTCCTTGCACTTGGAAACTCTGACTAGACAGAAGAATGACTGTGTAAGAGGGAAGAAACACACCCTACCTTAGACCTTCCATTTACTTCTTTCCCTCAGCTTAGGAAAAAAAAATAGAGGTCATATCCATCCCTTTGGCCTCCTGCACTATCTCCAGTGCTTCATCCCATGGTGTTGAAGAATGTTTAAATCAGTCAAGTCCTACCCCAAACCTGCCTCTGTCACCAACTGTAGAAGAGTGAGAGACTTTTAACCTATAAAGTTCAGCTTCAAATTCCCATTCTCAAAGAAGCTCTGAGAACGAGCAGCCAGGTGGTATTAAGGACCAAAGAATTTGTGGGAATTTGACTGTCCAGGCAGGGCTTTGGTAGAGCTCATCACCCTCTTTGGATCCCCCCAAACTCTCCTCAGCATTGCCAGCTGCCCTCACAGAAACTGGGAAGCTGTGAGGTTGCCCAGAGAAGCTGTGGATGCTCCATCCCTGGAAGTGTCCAAGGCCAGGTTGGATGGGGCTTGGAGCAACCTGAGCTAGTGGAAGGTGTTCCTGCCCAAGGCAGGGGGTGGAAATGTACAGGCTTTAAGGTCCTACCGACTCAAACCACCCTGAGAGATTCCAGGATTAACAGCTTCTCTCAGCAAATCAGCAATGGCTAGAGTTAAATGGAAGTGGAGACATCAAGGCTGTTCTCCCAAGGTGATTTACAAGTCTGAATTCAGAGTTACCTGCGGGCTCCAGAAAACCAGGGAGAACTTCCATGAGGAGTTGCAGCTTGTCCAGCCCAGGAAGCTCAGCTGTTATGCTCACACTGAATAACTAGCCCAGGCACGTTGCCTTCCTCAGCAACAGATCAAGACAAAGAGCAGGAGAGGTGCAAAGCAAACCCCCTGGTGACACCCAAACTCACCCTCCATGGAGCTGGAGGACACGGATCTTTTCCGAGCCGTGTTCCTCTTGCTTGCTGCCCTGGCGACGGATCTCCGGATCATACTCTCCCTCTTGCTGGCCAGGGAATATTTCTCTGCCAGGGAGGTTCTGTGGCTCAGGGGGGCTTTCCCCATGAGGCTCCGGCGCACGGAGCGGCGGCTCCTCCGGGAGCCTGTCGGAGTCCCCGGGTTGTCCCTCAGGGCCTGGGAGGGCTCCTCAGCCTGCTCGTGTTCCCGAGGGGGGCCATCCCCCTCCTCCAGCCCAACCTCTGTGCTCACGATGATGGTGACATTGGCTGCCTTCGCTGTCTGCAGCTCAGGCACATCCTCGCTGGCCTCGGGAGTGCAGGGAACCACCAGCTCAGGGGCCGTGGGTACTGGCAGTGATTCGGGAACCTCACGTGCCTTGGGAGAGCCACCTCCTGAGCTTGCAGGGAGCAGCTCTGTCGGTTTCGCTGCACTATTTCGCAGGGCCACCGCAGGGCCAACGGGATCAGCTTCCCCGCAGGGATCCCTCCCTGCTGCCTGCGAGGCAGGAGGGCTCTCAGGAACCACCGTGGAGTTTCTGGCAGAGGCTGCGGCCTGGAGCCGTGTCACACGCTGAGGGGGAGAGTCTCCTTCGGCCTCAGCTCTGCCGGGCTCCAGGTTTTCTTTGTTCCGGAGTCGTTGCAAGCCTCGCGCAGGAGGCAATGGTTTGAAGCTGCTCTTCCTCCTCCTGGATAACCTAACCACAGGAGCGGCACATTAGATGGGAACGGGACTCGGGAACAGCCGGGAGGCCTTCAGCACACACACAGGAATGGAGCCAAAACACCTGGGATGGGCCCAGGATACACAGAGCTGCACAAAGCAGCTAACGCAGGCAGTAATTAACGGATGTAATGACATTAAAGCAGAAAAAATAAGGGGACACAGAGCACAAGTGACATAAAACAGAGTTAAGTGACAAATAACAGCACTTTCCATGAGAACCAACATTTTTCAGTGCTTTTAGGTCCTGAGGCTAAGAGCACTCCAGATACACGGTCTGATCTAACCTTTAACACCCGGCAGACCCGCGGGCCGAAGGGAAGGGAGGACCCCCATGGCACAAGGGAGCGAAAGAGGTGAGAGACCCCAGGACACTCTTCGAGGAAGGGATTGTTTCCATAAGCCCCTGGCAGCGGGTCTGTTCAGCCTGCCGCGGGCTCCCTCTCTTCTCCAGACCCTTCCCACCGCCTCTGCACTCCCCCTTCCCGCGGCCCATCCCGAAGGGAGCCTCCCGGGCCAGCGCCCCTCACCGCTTCCTGCCCTGGTCCTGCTCCTGCAGCACCGACCACCGCTTCCTCCGCTGCCGGTTCTTCTGCGACGGCGTCTTGGGCATCAGCTCCAGCTCCTCGCTGTAATCGCTGGAGGGAAAAGGGGAGAGCGACCCGCGGTCAGAGCGGAGAGCGGCCGGTCCCAGCCGGGGCCTAGCTGAGGCGAGGCGGCGTGAGGGCGGGAGCTTGGCGGGGGCGGGGGGGGTACCGGTACCTGACGAACATCCTGACCGCCTCCTCGCAGATCTCCTCCAGCCACACCATGTCGGTGCTGTCCACCTGCCGCCGGAACTCGGCCAGGCGGCGCCCGCACTCCGCGGGCAGCTGCTGCAGCGAGCGCGCCACGGCCGCGGCCGCCGCCATGGCCGCCATCGCCTCAGCGCCAACGGACCCCGCACGCGCGCGCGCGCCCGCCCCACCGTTCAAACCCGCCGCGCGCCCCGCCCCGCCCCGCCTCGCCGGCCAATCAGCGCCCGCCGTCCCACAGGGAACCACGCCCCCCGCGACACCCCATTGGCTGCCGGCCTCGCGGGGCGAGGGGAGGAAGCGGCGCCGCTCTGTCCGCCCGTCTCAGTTGCAGTGGAGGACTCGCCTTGGGAGGCGGGGCTTGGGGCGGGGATTTAACGGCTCGGGAGTGATTGACGCGCGATGCGACCAATAGAAGCAGGGATATGGGAGGGGCGCGCTGCGATTGGTGAGGGCCAGGGTATAAATTGGCGGCGGAAGCGGGAAAAGCGCAGTGTGAGGGCGTGGTGAGAGGCGAGGTGGAGGTCTAAGAGTGTCCAGTGGGCTAGCAGTCTTCGAGGGGTCTCTGGCGCTTGTGGAGAGCGCTCTTGGGTTCTGGAGGGACCCGTGAGGCTTCGGGGCGTTCCTTAGAGCCCTAAGCCCTGACCTTGCCTAAGCCCGTCCTCACGCCCGTCCCAAGCCCAGCAGTGCCCCGGGGTGTCCCAGCTGCCCACCAGGCTCTTTTTGTCCTTCTGTGTGCCAGGCGGGGCCATGGCAGAGGGTCCCCGGCAGCTGCTGGAGGTGTGCGGGCAGAGGCTGTCCCGTTTCCTCCAGGATGCCGAGCACAAGCGCCTGGCCTGGCTGTGGGAGGTGCAGGAGCAGAGCGTGAGGATGCTGGAGAGGTAAGGGCTGCCCTCCAGGGGACCCCTCTGTCCCCGGGGAGTGGCTGCTCTTGGGGCACTCCCAGCCCCTCTGAGCGCCCGTCTGGGTGGGGATGGGCCTCATCCTTGTGTTTTGGGGCGGTGTTGGAGGCAGTGGGGGAAGCAACCTGTGCTCTGCCTCTTGTGCTCCACAGCAGCTTCAGGGCTGAGCCCACGCTCATGCCCAAAACGCCATCCCAGAGGAGGCGTCCCAGGAGAAGGCAGTCCTCCTGCCTGAGGGAGGAAAACAGGGAGCCAAGCAGGAGGAGGTAGGTGGGTCAGCTCCTTCTAGCTCTGCCTCGGGGTGCTCGAGTGAAATAAAGCAGCACCTGCGTTCCCCGAGTTAGCAAATAAAAGGAGTGTGTTGGGATCCATCACTGTATCCTGGTGAGAGTTTGGGATAAAGTTGCCTGTTTTCCTTCACTGCTTACAATTAAAGAATAATAAACACTCGATTTCCTTGTCTGTATTTGGGTTTTGTCTCATTAGATCTGCCTTTTGGTGTGTGGTTGCTACTGGTGTTCACTCCCCAAACCTCTCTGTTGGTGCCTGGAGAAGCTGGGAATGGGATGTTCCCCCAGCACTGTGTCTGAGCTGGGAGGCTCCAAGGCTTTAGTGAGGGACTGAAGTGGAAATTCCAAGAGGTTTGTTTGGAACCCACCACACCTCAGGTTTTTTAAGGTGCTCTGAAGTGGACGGGCCCTGTGAGCTGAGGCAGGAGGGTGCAGGGCAGGGTGTGATTAATTGCATGGAAAGTCAGGGTGGGTATGGCACTAACTAACTTTCTTGGTGGTGGTGCTGCTCCCATTCCAGGGCCAGCAGCAGGGTGGCCAAGGTGACCTTCCCTCTGTGGGAGCACCCACTGCCAGCAGGACAGGCCCTGCAGCCACACTGGGGTGGCCCAAACCCACTCTGTTGGTGTGTTATGGCACTAAAATCATGCTAACGGTGCTGAAAAGCCCACAGGAGGAAGAGTTGGAGCTTGGAGACTCAGAAAGCAGACACAGAGGGTGGGGAGAGCAGCAGGAATAGCAGGGAAGCGTGGGAAGTTGGTGTGTGTGAGGGAGGGCAGGAGAAGCAGTGCTGCAGAGTGGGGTGGGGAGAGCTGCAAGTGCTCAGGCTGCAGCTGGAGTGCTCCCCTGCAGAAGGCAAGTCCTGTTTGTGGTTCCCCTTGTTTAAACTTAGTTTGGGATGATCCCCTGATGTGGCAGAGCAAGGAGGTGACATGAAATGTGCCTGTCTGTAGGCACTGTCCTCTGCCCTGCGTTGCCCCCGGTGGGGCTTTAAACCCAGCTCTTGGTGTGGGGGTAAATACAGCTTTCCTGGTTCCATTTCTCCAGCCTTTGCTCTGGATACCCAGCTTGGGATATGTCTGTGTGATACAGCCCCTGCCTGGGCTGTCTCCAGGTGCCACTCCTTGGGGGTAGGATGGGCTGCAAAGGGGAATGGTGGATAGAAAGAGCCAGCAGCAGCCTCACAGCCAAAAAACTTAGTTGGGAGTGGGGAAATGCCTTCATCATTTGCTTTAAAATGGCTTTCCTTTAAGGTTGTCCCGGAGGAGAAGCAGCATCAAGCCGGTGTCTTCCAGGCTGAGTTCCCAGCAGTGCCCAAGCCAAGAGCAGCCCCAGAGCCCTGGCTGTGCTCTGGGATCTCAGGCTGGGGTCACACCCAGGGAGCACCCAGCAGAAGCACATATTCCCTCGGGAAAGCAGGATTGCCAGGACTGTGTCCAGGGTGGTGCTGGAGGCAATGCAGCCCCTCTGGCTGTTCTGGGAGGGGAGGCAGTGGCCGAGCTGCAAGAAGTTCCTGGTGTGACTGGGATAACAGCTGAACAGCCGGGAAGAGATGGGGAGCAGGACACCAGGACAGCGAGCACCTCCACTCCCAAGTCTGCTCAGAACAGAGGCCCTGCCGCCCTCCAAGGAGATGGATCTCCTCAAGGCCTCGAGGAACTGCTCTTCCAGGACTCTGACAGCAAAAGAACGACGGAGAAACCCCGGCAGCACCGCCAGAGTGGGGTGGGTGCACCCCGCAAGAGCCGCAGGGCTTCCTTGGTGGAAAGGTACTCCCTGGCCAGCAGGAGGGAGAGCATGATCCGAAGATCCATCAGCAGGGCCATGGTGAGGAAGGCAGCAGCACGAGAGTCCTCCTCAGCCTCCAGCAGAGTGAGCTGTGAGTCCCTGTTCATCCCCAGAGTCTCCTTGTCCTGGCCCTTGTGGGTTCCTGGGGTTCCAGCTTCAGGCCAGGGTTTGGCTGGGGCACTGGTGTTGGGAATGGGCAAAAAGCACGGTGGTGGAAGGGAGAACGTGGCCAGGCTGGTTCCAGCTACGTGTGCTTTTGGACTGGGAGAGAGTGCTCTGTTCCCTGGGGAGGGGCTTTAATTTATGGCTTCTGCCAGCTCTCCAAAAAAATCAATAGGGCTTGAAAGTCTGCAGCCCTGAAATGGGCAGAGGAGCTGAAATGCTTTTTAGGGCAGGATAGAAGAGACCTAAATTGGCAACGTCACTGTAGGAACAGAGTTCAGGAACCGAGGCTGTTCCTGGAAGCACTAAACCCATTGCCTCCCCTGTTCCCACTGCTCCTGGCAGGGTTTGTCTGTTCAGGCTTTCCAAAAATCATTGCTGCTGCAGGCAGATGGGCTGTGATGGAGCATGGAGGCCTCTGGAATTCAGCTTTGTCAGCCTTGAGTCATGCTGTATCTAGGCATTTGTTATAACACTTGGAGTGAAGGGGTGTGATTTGGGGGTGGAATCAGCCTGAAATCAGCCCAAACCCCCCAGATCTCTGCACTGGAGTGTGTGGGGAGGCAGGAGCTGCAGCCAATGGCCTGGGAATGCTGGCTGTGACACAGGCACTGGAGCTGCTGCCTCAGTGCTCTGCCTTCCCAGCCCATTCCAGTTTCTCAGTGGCACTCGAGGGAGGTGTGGTGCTGGTGTGGAAAGCTAAAGCTGAGCAATCTGTGTTGCTGGGAGGAAGCCTGCACTCCTCCACGCACACCCTGGGGCCATTGGGAGCCTGGCAATGATATTCCCCAACCCCACTTTTGCTTTTCTCTCCAGGTCAGAGCTCCTTGGAGGTTTTTGTGGAAGAAGATGTGACCAGCAGCACGAGGTGAGGCTGCCATGTAAAGCAGGTGGAAAGGGATCCCAGAATTCCCTGCAAGGACAGTCTTTGGGTCCCAGATTTTATAAGGGACTGCTCAGGTGTTGCTGTCACCTGTGGCTGGCTGATATTTCAGGTTGTGCTGTTCAGGCACAGTGATATTAAGCCCTGCACTGGGGTGGGTGGCACTGTGTGTCCAAGGATTCCTGAAATTCCTGGCTGTCACCAGGCCCTGAATGCTGGGATGCTGGCAGTCAATCAGCTCTGCTCAGGCTTGAAAGGGGACAGGTAAGGCTCAGCCCAAGGCTGGCAGAGCTTCCTCTTTACCTGCTACCTGGGGCCAAGCATGGTTATGGGACTCTCAGTAGCTCAGTGGGATGGTCCCTCAGATGAATTTACAGCCCCATTTCTGCGTGCCTGGGCTGGAATAGCCTCTGGATGTGCACAGGTTTCCCTGCACTTCCCTTGGGGTCCCATACACACCTTGTAACTCACCTTCAGAGAGTTGAAATAATGAAAATAGCTTTTCCTTTACAGGCCTGAGCTGGAGCTGAACCCCCCAAGGGAAAAGGTGAGTTGGAAGGAACAACCTACAGACTGCCTGGATACCTTCTTGCTGAGTCAGTACCTTTACTGAGGTAGCCACTGGAAGCAGGGATGTGGCCTGAAATGAGCCAGCTGGGAGGGAAGCAGATTCTGTGTGAGCAGTTGGCTTTTTCCAGGGCAGCAGGTCCAGGATAGCCTTGTTCTTTGGAGCAGCTGTGCTAAGGGAATGTTTGTCTCCTTTCCTTGCAGGCTCCTGAAGATGTCCTCATTCCAAGCAAAAGTCCCCGAGCTGCCAGCCCTCCTGCACTGCCCCAGTCCCATCCTGAGCAGCAGGCAGGGAATGCTGCAGGTAACTCTGAGGTGGCCTTACTTCCCTTGCCATGAAACCCCAAAGACACACAGAGCGGGGTCAGCAGGGAAATCTGGGATTCATGTGGAAACCTTTGACCAGTCAGGGAAGCTTTTCAGGTAAACTTTTGATCTTCTGAAGAGATGAAATAGTAGTTAGGTGAGCAAGGACGTGCAAATGTGTCCAGGCCACTGTCCTGTCCAGCTTTAGTCTATGCAACAAGCAGAAACACTTGGAAATGAGCTCCTGGAGCTGGAATCTTTCACAGAGTACCACAGCCCTTCCCTCTCTGTATGTTATGTGAGGATCTACAAATCCTGTTTATTTTCTGAGCAATGAGAGGGAGATTTGGGGTTTTTCCAGTTCCCTGTGGGAGCTGCAGGATCTGGCAAGAGGGGGAAGAGTCCCTAGAAGCCTTTGGGTGGGATGGTGTCTGGGCGGAAGGGGTTGTGCAGGTGGGTCCCACAGCATACCTGTACAACATGATGTTCCAGGTGGCCATCCAGGCTCCACTTTCTCCATTCAGTTCCATGCCATGGGGTTCTGGGCATGGAGAGCTGGAGATGAGAGCAGGATGCCTTGCACATGCTACTGACTCCGGGTTTCTCCACAGGAAGCCATGGAAATTCAAACAGTGAGCCCCAGAGGAAGAACCAGGAGCAACCCCACTGTGCCAAGACCCAGGAGAATCCCTCCCGCATCTGGTAGGAGACCCTGCAAGGAGCAGGGATGAGTCAGGGGTCTGGAAGGACTTAAGCCTGGCCTGTTAAGGCATTTGTGTTAAAAAGCTTTGGGAGTTTGTTTCCCTGCCCTCCCCTACACAGTCTGAAAAATCGGCTCTGAAATCCCTTTTGGCCAGATCTGGTCTCCTGGGAGTTCCTCCTGACTTTTGGAGCCTCGTTTGGCTGTGGGACCAGGTCTGGCATGGGGAGCAGCACCTGAGGTCCTGCCCAAACAGGTAGAGGTGACACAGATAACACAGGTAGCTCAGAGCTGGGAGTGGTCTGGGGGCAGGTGACTGACCTGGTTATTTTTGTCTGTGTGAGGGTCTGGAATACCTGACCTGTCTCCTCACGGTGTGTTGCTGGGGTGTCATGTGAGGTTTTAGGGGAAACAGCCAATAAATGCCTCTGGGGAGTGTGACAGTCCCCTAATGTGCCTCTTGCTGATGCCACCAGGACAAGAGGCTACAAGCAAGCCCTGGGTGCCCTGTGGCAGGGGCAGCAGCCAGGGGGCCGGGCCCTTTCCCCTTTGGATGACAAGCACAAGACCTTGGCAAACCAGGCTCTGTCGTCACCCTCTCCAGCCAGCAAGGTGAGAAAGGTGAGTGGTGCCATGGCCGTGGCCCTGTGCTGCCTGTCCTGGCCAGGCTCTGAGCTCCCTCCCTCTCTCCCCAAGGTTGTGAAGCCACTGAAGAACTTCCTGCAGGCTGTGCAGAGGAACCAGCTGCTGCCAAGCCCGGGATCTGCAGGACGAGGAGGTGGCATCAAGGACTTCATCAAGCGTAACACTCCCTCGCGGCCCAACCCGAAGGTGAGTTGTGTCCCACCCTCTGGAGGATGGATGTGGGGCCGTGGCAGGAGGGATTGGCTGCTTAAAAAAAAGCATAAACCTGCTCCTGGCTCAGGAAAAGTGCAGG
This sequence comes from Dendrocincla tyrannina, assembly GCA_035047865.1. Lineage (NCBI taxonomy): Eukaryota > Metazoa > Chordata > Aves > Passeriformes > Dendrocolaptidae > Dendrocincla > Dendrocincla tyrannina. The sequence goes on from JAWWMP010000165.1 coordinate 9,015,282, forward strand.
TCCTGGGAGAAACCTGGCCTCAGGATTCTCCATCAGCCTCTGTGAAGAAGGAGGGGGTTTTTGGCCCCAATCCCCAAACCTTCCTCACATGCAGAGGAATTCCAGCTGCTGATTGATGCCTGCAATCAGTGGAAATCAGAGGAAGTATCATGTATTCTGGGACTGCTGATCTGTAGGAAAGTGGGAAGCTTTTCTTTGCCATGGGAATTGTCTGGCATTTTTGGCCACTGCAGGACTGACAGGCAGTGTGGGTTCAGGCTCTACCATGTACTGGTATGAGCTGCAGCTGAGAACGGGGTGCATGTGCTCTGTGGCAGGGTTTGTGTGTTGCTTCCAAACCTTTAATTATGTTTATGTCCCTTCTCTACAGGGAGACTTTGTTGTAAGTAATGACACCTTACTTTATTGGGACTAATGACACCCACTTTACACCTTTGTAAGTAATGACACCCGGGGCTGGATGATCCGACCACACCCTCCCCTTACACCTGGTGTCCATCAGACCTCTGGCCACACCTGTGGTGAGCTGGCAGGATCTCTGAGGGGGCTGGGCACTGCTGGGAGCTTCTGGCCTCTGAGCAATGCTGTGCTCTGCTCCCTCCCCACCATCCTCCTGGCTCCAGTGATGATGTCTCAGGCAGGAGGGGCAGGTAGTCACTTGCAGCAGGGCTGTGCTGTTCTGTGCCTAAACACATTCTCTGCAGCCAAAGGACTGAGGTTTTTCCCTCCTGTACCTCTGACCCCTCTGCTGTCACGGATAATCTGTGTTGTCTCCCCTACTCCACATCCTGGCATGAAGGTGAATAGCTCTAACAGTTGACTGTGTGTACCAGGGAGAAACAGCCCCCAGCACCTGGTACAGACTGAGCTCTTCTCCCTCCAGGAGAAGGAGAGGCAGAGACTGGAGAGCCTTCGTAAGAAGCAGGAGGCTGAGGAACAGAGGAGAAAGAAGGTGGAGGAGGAGAAGAGACAGCGCCAGGCAGAAATGAAGCAGTGAGTTGGTTGCCTTTCTCCCTGGCCAGCACAGACCTGCCTTGTGTCTCCCCCCTGGAATGAGCATTTTGGGAGCAGTGCTGCCTGGGGCACCATGAGCCCTGCTGTTTTGGGCTCCTTGGCACTGCAAGGCACCTGCTGATGTTCTGCCTTACCCAGAAGGGAGCTTGGGACCAAGCTTGGCTAAAGCAAGTCCAGCAGAGCAGCTGTTCCCCCAGTTACCCGTGCCCTGTCCTGCCTCACCCCTGTACTGGAACTTGACAGAGCTAACAGGTCCTTCTTGCCCTTGCACTGCCCAGGAAGCGGGAAGAGCGCCTGAGGAAGGCCCTGCAGGCTCGGGAGAGGGTGGAACAGATGGAGGAAGAGAAGAAAAAGCGGATGGAGCAGAAGATCCTGCAGAATGATGAGAAGGTGAGAAGGCTCAGCAGGGTTTGGGCCTCTTGGTGAGCTGTGGGACCAGGAGCTGTGAGCAGGTGTGATCCATGCAGGAGCAGGGTGGCTGGTGGGGGTGACAGATCAGTGGTGGGTAAGTGCATTAGAGAGGCCAGAATTCTGTCTGACAAGGGGAGGGGCTCTTGTTCTCCATCCCTCTGCACATTCCTGTTGTGACAGGCGGTGTTCACGGTGCTCTGGATTTAGGGAATGTGGCAGCACCTGCCTGCTCAGGGCACAGCCCTGGAGGTGACAGCCTCACCTGGTCCCCACGCTTGCAGCATGAGGGACAGCAAGGCCATGGGGCGTGAAAGGGTGCAGAAATCACCTACCAGGCATGCAGGGGGTGTAACTGGGTCAGGTTTGGGTGTCAGAGCCAGGCCTGGCCCTTTTTTTTGGGGGGCAGTCAGGTGAGGAGCTGGCTGGGCTGAGCTGGTGGCCACGTGCATGGTGCTGCTGCTGTGGTCTGAGCAGCCTCTGGGGAAGGCTTGGCTTCTCATTTTGGGGTGGACTGAAGCAACCTTTGAAAAGGGTCAGCCTTGGAAAACAAGGGATTGTGCTGCTTTCAGTTTTTCCCAAACCCTGAATGGCCAAAAGCACACCCAGCCTTGGCTGGTGCAGTGCTGGGTCCTCAGGTCCTAAGGAGACTGGAATATCCCAGACTCCAGACCTCCCTCCAAGCTGTGAGGGCTGCCCATGGGTTGGTGGGGCTGATAGGTGTGGCTTTCCCAGGTGTACATCTCACCAATGAGGGAAGAGAAGGTGATGGAGGAGCGGAGCAAGAAGAAGGTGTCAAAGAAACATGGGGACACGGATGCACGGAAGCAGAAAGCTCTGAAGGGGGTAAGAGCAGCTCAGCTCCCTCCTGCACGTGGAAAAGGACAGGCATAGCAGGGACCCCCTGTGCTGTTGTGGCTGGTGGGACAGGCACAGGTCACTTGCTGTAGGGATTCTGGGGTCTGGGATGCCAGACCTCTGTCTAGGCAGCTGAGGTTGGGTTGGGACACAAGGGAGAGATATCCCAGCTGGTGGACAGGCATGGGAGGGAAGGGTGAGCTCAGGCCTGCAGGGATTGTCTCCATAGCATTTTCTTTCTCCCACCTTCCCTACCTGAGCTGGGGGCTTACAGTGCTTTTCTTCTTTCTTCTTCAGGAAGAAAATGAGCAGCAAGAACCGCTGCAGAAAAGGAGAGAGGATGAAGTGAAGGATAAAGGGAGGAAAGTCTTGGAACTGAAGAACCTTCTAGAGCAGCAACAGGTGGAAAAAGTGAAGCAGAGGTATGAGCTGGTGCCTATCCTGGAGCAGGGAATTGGCCACAGGCACAAGGAAGCAATGCATGTAAATGTGGTGTAGGAACTGGGCTGTGGGGCTGCCTGGAGGTTGGGGTGCTGGAGCAGGAGGCTGTAAGGATGTGGGGGACAGGTGGACTTGCTTCCCTCTCTAAATTCTTGCTTTCCCCAGGGATCCCAAGCAGCGAGGGAAGGAGAAGCCCCCCCAGGCACAGCAGGAGCCAGTGGTGTTGGCTGACAAGACCACCAAGGTGGGGTTGGAGTGCTCTGGGAACAGCCTCTCTGCAGCACACAGGGCACACAGGCACTGGGTTTAGGATCAGGTGTTTCCAAGTGCTGTGTTAGTGGGACGTTATTTAGAGGATCGAATAACAATAAAAATGACTGTTCTTGTACTGAGTCTTAATTGCTGCTAAGTTGTTGGGGGTTCCCTGACTGGCACGTGAGCCCTCAGCCCTGTCATGAGATGGTGACAGCCACAAAATGGCTCTTTGATGAACACCTGAAAGGACATTCACCGATCCTGAAATTAATAGGGGAATTGGAGATTTCTTTATATTTTCCTGTGACATCCCCTCACTGTGCCTGGAGGATGTGACCCCAAACCAAACCTCAGATGCCACATGCCTCTGTGTCACTTCATTTGCACTCACACAAAGAATGCTGGGGCTTGAAGTCAGGGCTGTTTGTCTTGAAATATCACAGTGATGTTTTCTTTTACTCTCTACTCTGAAAGTTACTCCTTCATTAGTGAAAAATGAATGCCCTAGGTGCCCCCTCCTGCAGGATCAATTCTTCCTACTGTGTCTGTTCCTGCTGCTCTCCTTCACTCAGAGCCTGGTACTTGGGTTCCTCTGTGCCATATAAATTTAATATAAGGTCTGAATCCTCCCTGTGGTGCCAGCAGAAGGGTCAGAGTGTGAGCCTGGCAAAGCTCCTCCAGGCAGGAGAAAGTGGATCTAACTCCATTTGCAGAGCAGCACAGGAGGAGAAACTGGGAAAAGGGGTTTGGGTTGAAAAGGAACTGGAGCTGTCAATTTTTTTCTTCTTTCTTAGGTAAAGAAGAGTCCCAAAGAGCTGCCTCTGGGGTCTGGGCAGGAGAAGAGAGATGAGCAACCAGAATCCATTTTTCCAGCTCTTAACACCTGGCTCCAAGTGGTGAAGGTGAGTTAGGGCTCCAGAGGGCAGGGCTGGACTTGAGCAGAGATGTGAGTCTTGGATTTGGGGTTATTTCTGCAGAAAAAGGCACTGAGGGACTGAGGGTTGGGTCTTGCCAGAGCTGCTGAGAACACTGCTCTGTTCTGGAGGCAGCCTGGCTGTGCTGCCCGGGTGAGGAATGACTTAATTCCCGTGTCTTGCAGGAGGCAGATGGTCAGCAGCAGCTGGGAGAAGAAAAAAAGCCCAAGCAACCAGCAGCTCCAAGTGCTGCCCCTGGCCCGTGGCTGAACAAAGCCGTGAAGGTGAGCCCTGGCCCCTGCCAGCTGTGGCTCAGTAGCCCTTGTGGTTTGGAGCCACGGCAGAGCTTGGCACAGGGAAACCCGAAGGAAAAACAAGTGGTTTGTGGTGGGAGGGGGAGAAAAAAGATGTGGTGGAAAGATGCTGGAAGCGACCACAGGATGGCAGCAGGTCTTGAGGCGCCATCCTGCCGGGAGCAGCCCCGGGGCAGTCGGGCTCTATACAGCCTTCCATCGGGAAAAGGGTAGGAAAGGCTGCTCAGAGTCGGGCTCGAGTGCTGTCTCTGCCAGGAGTCTGCCTTGGAGCTGCAGGCTCCATCCTGGCTCGTGTCAGAGCTCCAGGGAAGGAAAACCAACCTGCCGTGGAACACGTGTGAAGGTTTGAGTAGAGAGGCATCCTGAGTGCTGAGACACACACAGTGTGCTCTTCCTAGGCTTTTCCCCAGCAAACAGGAGGGTTAAGAGCAGATGTCAAGGCAGGGAACCCAGTGAGTTTTGTGTTGGTACAGGATTTGAGCATTCTGGAGCTCTGGTGTCTGTCCCACCCAGCTTTGTGCTGTTCATCCTGCCCTGTGGAAGTGCTGCTTCCCTTGCTCATCACTGCTCTCTCCATAGTTACAGAAATCTCTCTCCACATCCTGCCTCGGACCCCTGAAGGGCCCGCAGGGATCTGGATCCCCCATGGCTGATGAGAACGACTACGGGCTGGATCTGAACAGCGACGATTCCACGGATGATGAGAGTGAGCCTCGGAAGCCTGTCCCTGCCTGGGCTGAGGGTAGGTGTCACCTCTGGGCTGGTTGTCCTTTCCAGACTCACTTGGAGCCATCTCAAAGTGCAGTCTGGGGCTGTGTGTGCTGAGGGATGAGATCCTGTGAGGGCTGAGGTGAAACCAGAATCCCCCCAACCTGCCTTTGGTCCCAGGGTGAAAGGAATAGGGGGACAGCCCCAGCTCCCAAGGGGAAGAACAGTGCCTGTCCTGCAGGCTTAAGCAGGGCACTGCCACCTCCCTGACCCTGTGTCACTGTGTCCAATACCTCATTCCTGCAGGGGCACAGCTCCACCAGGCCATCCTGCACCAGTACTACCACCCTGTGGACGTGGATGAGCTGTTTGGGGCCATCCCCAGCCCCCAGCTGGAGCACATCTTCTACAAGAGCAAGCCCCGCTACTTCAAGCGCACCAGCTCGGCTGTGTGGCACTCACCCCCTGGTCCCAGCCCCTCCTGCACCTTCCAGAGCTGAGCAAAGGCAGGGGGAGGGGGTTTTAGGGCATCCATGTGTGCTCCACTGGTCCTGTATTTACAGTTTTAACCTTGTGGGTTTTATTACAGAAATAAAAATATTTAATAATATTCCCCTCTCCCTGTGTGTGTGTCCCTTCCTTCCCTGCCTGTCTGGCTCATTCCAGACCAACAAGTGTATGGGCCACTCACTCAAGAGTTGACTCAGTGATCCTTGTGGGTCCCTTCCAACTTGGAATCTTCTGTGATTCTAACTAAGCTGTGGTTTCTGCAAAGCAAAAAGCAGAGACACGTTATGCCATTTCCTGTTCCCTCAAAGTCTTCTGTCATGCAAGGAAGCTTGAAAATTGCTGTCAGGAAGATCAGATTTTTTAATCACCCTGAGGGGAGAATGTTTTCACAACCCTATTTCTATATGTTTACTATATTTATGTATATCTCTGCATTTACTATTTCAATTATGTGCTAGTCTTTCTCCTTCAAGAATTCCTGTGCCCCCTTATGCCTTGGAGATAGAATGTTTTTCCTGCTGTTGGAAAAATCTCTGTGGACGCTTCAAGCAGTGAAATAAGAAGCCCAGGAATAGGTCTGGGCACCTTTTTCCCTGGAGCTTGGGCAGGAGGTGGGTTTGTTTGGGAAGGGGGGCTTGGGAAGTGTGAGGGGTGTGATGGATCCCAGGGGCACTCCTGTCTCTGATCTCAGCTTTATCCCCTCCCTTAGCAGCAGTTCTACAATCTTCCCTCCTCCTCTCCCAAGCCTGAATGCACAGGGAGTGGTGATGGATAGCAAGAGATAAGGACCTTGCTGTAAAGTAGATTCATGGGGCCAGAATCCTTGGAGCCATCGGGGCTCCTGGTGACCTGCTGGAGCTCCTGACTCCACAAAAAGGGGGCTGGAAGCACTTGGAGCACTCATCCCAACAACCAGCACCCACCCAAGGGGGCTTTTGTCCCAGGAGTGCTGCTTGGATGGGGCTGGGACCCCACGGGGTGAGTGGAGAGGGCAACCAGGCTCCTTCCCATGCCAGAGGTGAACATCCACATTCCTTCCCTCAGGGATGCTGTGGTGTCCTTGTGGCGATTTGGGTCCACGAGCCCTGCTTGCAGCCAAGCCCCAGTCGGGACAGCTTCCCAGTTTATTTGCTGCCAACAGAGCCCGGAACACTGGGGGAGTGGAAAAAAAACCCTCGGCGCCAGCAGCTGCTGGGAGGGAGCTGCTGCCAGGCTCCGGTGGGAGCACTTAATGAGGTGTCTGTGCTGCAGCTGGTTCCGGGGACTGTGCTCAGCTCCTGCAGCTCCTGGGGTCTGTTGGGAACCTGGGTCTGGAGCTCCCAGGAGCTCACCAGGAGCCTGAGCCTGGTTAATGCCACCCCAGGAGAGGCGGCTGTGCTGTCTGTCTGCCAGCAGCGCACCAGGGAGGATGCATCCCGTGGGATGCAGGGAGTAAAAGGCCCCCAAGCACTGGGATAAGGCTCGCTGGTGCCAGCTGGGAAAAGGAGCAGCAGCATGAAATCAGCAGGAGATAATTAAATAGGGATCCCCCGGGCATGGGCAGGCTGGATGTGGAAGGGCCTCCTCTCCCAAAATGCTGGAGCCAGGGGGTTGCAGCATTCCCAGAGCAAACCATGGGCATCCCTGTGATCCCAAAGAGCCATCCTCGGGTGGGAGGGGGCAGGTGGCTGAACCCGCTGCATCCACACAAACAGAGAAGGGGAAGGGAATGTTTCAGCTTGCATAGAGCAAAACAATCCATGTCAGCTTAAGGCATTTTCCAGGGCTGTGAGCACAGCAGGGGGACGGGAGGGTGCTGGTGTTTCCCTTGGATCCCAGCATTCCCCTTGAACCTCGGTGCGCCCTGTGGATCCCAGAGCTTCCCCTCGCATCCCAGCTGCCTCTGCTGACACATCCTCTGTTTCTGTTTTCAGCACCCGGGAACCCCTGATTCACCCCATCCCACAGGGATGCTCCCCGGGGCCAGGGGCGTGTGGGAAGGCTGGGTACCAGGCTAGGGATGGGGGGCAGGATGCCAGCCCTCCCACTCCATCCCTGCCGGGTGTCTGGGCCATGCAGGGGTGGGTCCCACGGCCTGGGGGATGCAGGGGGTTCCTCTGGGGTGGGTCCCTCTCCACCCGCAGCCGTCTCCCTGGCTCGGCGGCTCCGCATCCCGCTCTCCTGTTGCTCAGAGATGTGGAGGCAGTTGCTAAGAGACACCGACACGTCAGTATCTGGCCCTAAGGAGAAAAAAAAAAAAAAAAAAGAGGAAAAAAAAAAAAAGAGACAGAGAAAGAGAGAGACAAGGGAGGACGAGGAGGAGGAGGGGAGGAAGGAGGTGGGGAAAGACCTGCTCCCATCACCAGGCTCGCAGCAGCCTTGGCCGCTGCTGCCAGAGCCCTGATCACGACTTGGCGGCCTCTGGGGTGTGGGCGGCCAGTGGGGAGCCCCAAACCCCTCCCTGGAGTGCCCCCATCACCCCCCAGGACCCCCACGCCAGCACAGCACAGGGGGCCAGGCCCTGCTCCCACCTGGCCAGTGAGTACCCTGGGGGACCCCAGCCCTGCTGGGGGGGTCGGGGGGCTGTGGGGACGGGGATGGATGGGGTGAGGCGGGGTGGTGGGAGAGGATGATGGAGCGGGGAGGGTGTGGGCGAGGGAGGATGGAGCAGGCACGGTCAGGTGGTTGGGGGGCGAGGGCAGGCCTGGGGGGACCCCGGGTGGGTGCTGGGGATGGGGTTGGTCCCCCGGGAGAGAGGCAGGGAGGGTGTTGTGGCACCAGGCTGAGCTGGTGGTGGTGTGGGGCGGGCAGGGGGTTGGCAGGGGGGCTGTGGAGCAACACCTCCACTCTGCCCACCACCCGCCAGGAGGGGCTGGCCAAGGTCAGTGGGGCTGGGGGGCTCTCTGCCGGCTGGAACCCCCAAGGGGGTCTCGGAGGAGTGAGGTGTGACCGCGGCATGGGGGCACAGGGAGGGTGTGGGTGCCTCACAGGCCACGCCAGCTGCGGCCTTCCTTCCCCGTGGGGCACATGGCCGTGGCACGGCTTCCTCCCGCTCCTCTTCCTCGCAGGCAGCCGGTGACGGCCCGTGGCCCCCGGATGCCACCGGGATGGCGGGAGCATCGCCGTGACCCCTGCGAGCCGGGCCTGGCGTCCGGCCCCCGGCAGAGCCCTCGTGGTGAGCGGGCGGGCGGGATGGCCGCCGGCGCCCCGTGAGGGCCCAGGCCGCGAGGCCATGCTGCTGGGCCCCTGGCTGGTGCTGGTGGCGGCGGTGGCGGTGACGGTGTCCGGCGCGGGCTGCCCGGTGCTGTGCAGCTGCCGCGGGACGGCGGTGGACTGCAGCGGGCTGCGGCTCTTCTCGGTGCCCCCCGAGCTGCCGCTGGACACCGGGAACCTGAGCCTGGCGCACAACCGCATCGCCAGCATCCCGCCGGGCTACCTGGGCTGCTACGGCCAGCTGCGCGCCCTCGACCTGCGCAACAACTCGCTGGCGGCGCTGCCCGCGGGGCTGTTCCGTGGCGCCCGCCGCCTGGCACACCTGGACCTCAGCTACAACAACTTCAGCCTGGTGCCCGCCGACATGTTCCGCGAGGCCAGCGGGCTCCTGCGCCTCGACCTCAGCCACAACCCGGGGCTGCGGCGCGTCCACCCCCAGGCCTTCCGCGGGCTGGCCCAGCTGCGCGAGCTGGACCTGAGCTACGGCGGGCTGGCGGCCCTCAGCCTCGACGCCCTCGAGGGGCTGCCGGGCCTCGTGGGGCTGCGCCTGGGGGGCAACCCCTGGCTCTGCGGCTGCGCCATGGAGCCCCTCCTCAAGTGGCTGCGGGGCCGCATCCAGCGCTGCGCCTCGGGTAGGTGCTGCCAGACCCCCCCGTGCCCACCATGGGGGCTGGCGGCCGGTCTGATGCCGTGCCCCTCTCCTCCCGCAGATTCGCAGCAGGCTGAGTGCTGGGCCCCCCCTGAGGTGGCGGGGGCGCCCCTGCTCTCGCTGACAGAGGAGAGTTTCCAGGCCTGCCACCTCACGCTGACGCTGGACGACTATCTCTTCATCGCCTTCGTCGGCTTCGTCGTCTCCATCGCCTCGGTGGCCACCAACTTCCTGCTGGGCATCACGGCCAACTGCTGCCACCGCTGGAGCAAGGCCAGCGAGGACGAGGATGTTTAGGTACCACCGCCGCTGCCACCGCCGATGGACCCCCGCCCCGGCCACCCCCCGGCCCGGCCGCCCCCACGGGGACACCAGACTGTGCCTTGTCCTCATCCCCTCCTGTTGCCCCCTGCGCCAGGGTGGCCCTCCAGACGCCAGGGACACCAGGGGACAGACCCGCTTCCTTTTGCCCCAAAATGGGGAGTTTTTGCCCTCCCCTCCATCACCGTGAGCTTGGACCCCTTCTTGTTCCCACTGCCCAGGACTGATGGAGGCAGCAGCTTTGGGTCCCCAAAGGAGCAATCCCTCACCTCCACCTGGGACAGATGGAGACCCCCAAAGCTGTGTGTGCCTTGGGGACCACAGCCACTCTCCTGGGGGGACCGAGGACATCCCTGCTTTCAGCCCCAAATCAACACCGCTGGAGAACCCCGAATTCTGCCCACCCTCTCCAGCCTCCCTGAAAACCCAGGGGGGCAGGAGGTGGTGCTGGCACCCAGCTCGACACCACCACTCCAGGGGACACCTGCGCCTTGCTGGTGACACCAGGAGCTGCTGGGACAGCACCGGGACCACCAAGCCCGGCGGTGGGATGAGCTGTGACGTGTCCCAAGTCCGGGACCTTCCAGGGACAGCTTCTCCCTTCTCTTCAGGGCCAAACCAGGCACCCATTCCCCACCCTGGGGGAGGGTCGGGAGGCAGAAGGACCACCAAAACGGAGCAAAAAAAAGAAAAGAAAAGAAAAAAGCAGAAAGCCAACGACCCTCTGTCCGGCTGGGGCGGCCAAGTCCCCAGTGCCTGTGTCCTCCTGTCCCCCCGTGGAGGCTGAGCACCCTGGGGCGGGGATGGAAGCTGGGGGGTGGGCAGTTTGACCCCAACCCACCCCCAAAGGGCTGCGGCTGCACCCCCAGCCCCAGCGCTGCTCCGGCAAGGGGCACTTGGCCTCTGCCTTCTCTATTTTCTCCGGTTTTTTATTATTTTCCTTCTGGTGAATCCTCCCCGCCCGCTCCGCATCCCCTGCACCCCGTACAACCCCCGCACCCCCGGACCAGCCGCACGGGCACTGCCTCCCGCAGCCACCTGGGGGCCCCCAGAGCACGGGGCATCCACACCGACATCCCACCGGCTCTTCCCTCTGCCTCATCCTCATCCTCTTTTTATATTTATTTTAGTTTGTTTCTCTTTTATTTCTCTTTCTCTTTATTGTTTCGCTGTCCCTTTCCTTTCCTTTCCTTTCCTTTCCTTTCCTTTCCTTTCCTTTCCTTTCCTTTCCTTTCCTTTCCTTTCCTTT
>JAWWMP010000165.1:9028990-9050108 GCA_035047865.1 Dendrocincla tyrannina
GGGCACCGGGATCGGGGTGGGGGGCATTGGGACCGGAGTGGACACCGGAGCCGGCGTGGGGACACCGGGATCGGGGGGGGAGCACCGGGATCAGGGGGCGGGGCACCGGAACCGGGGGGGTGGCACCGGGATGGGGACACGGGCCTGGCATCGGGGACAGGCCTGGCGTTGTGGGAAGGCCCGGGGGCCCCTGTGAGCTCAGGCCGGGGGGGGATTTGGGGTGCGGGAAGGCCGCGCCGGGGTTTGGGGGGCACGGGTTTAGTTTTGGGGGTGTTGGGTAGGGGGCAGGAGCTCCACGGCGCCCGGCTGACCCGCTGTCCCCGCCCCGCAGCTGCACTGACCGACCGCCGTGCCGCTGCCCCGGGCATGCCGGGCTGGGGGGGCCGCTGAACCCCGCTCTGCACTCGTCCCCGTCCCTTCCCGTGCCCCACCGGGCTCGCAGCCGCCATGGCCGACACGCTGGAGTTCAACGAGATCTACCAGGAGGTGAAGGGGTCCATGGTGAGTGGAAGGAAACAGGGGTGAGTGACCCTGAGGATGCTGCCCGGGTGGATGGAGGGAGCGAAGGCTGTGTGGTGAGGAGGGTGTGGGGGCTGGAGCTGCGGGGGGCTGGGCGTCCCCTGGTCCCTCCCGGGGTCCGTGCCTCACCTCGGGGCTGGCTGTCCCACAGAACGACGGGCGGCTGCGGCTGAGTCGGCAGGGTGTCATCTTCAAGAACAGCAAGACGGGGAAGGTGGACAACATCCAGGCCTCGGAGCTGGCTGAGGGCGTGTGGCGGCGCGTGGCGCTGGGGCACGGCCTCAAGCTGCTCACCAAGAATGGCCACGTCTACAAGTACGACGGGTTCCGGGAGTCGGTGAGTCCCTGCTCCTGCTGCCTTGTCCCTCTCCTGGATCCAGCCGTGCTCCCTGTGCGTCCCCGAACAGCTCTGCCCCCACTGTGTCTCTGTGTCGGGGGGCTGCGTTTCTGGCTGGGGCTTTGGGCAGCACCTGCTGGCATATGGTGGTTGCTGATGGATGTTCCCTCCCTCTCACCCGGCCCAGGAGTTTGACAAGCTCTCGGATTTCTTCAAGGCCCACTATTGCCTGGAGCTGGCAGAGAAGGATCTGTGTGTGAAGGGCTGGAACTGGGGGACAGTGAGGTTTGGAGGTGAGTCCTGGTATTGCTGTATCGGAGGCCATGAGATGGGTTTTTCCCACTGGTGTGGCTGTTCCTGCTGCACCCACCATCCTCTTGGGAGCAGCTGGTTTCTAGAGGTGTCCTTGGGGACAACAAGGACATTTGCCACCCCAGGACAGCAGGAGGTAGCTGTGGGCCCCAGATTGCAGGGGAACATTGTGCAGACAGGAGTGCTTGGTGTCAAGCTGTGAGCACCTAGCACAGCTGCTAGTTCCTGAAGGAGCCAGGGGAACTGGTAGATGTCCCCCATGCTCTGAGACCAGGGGATACAGAGACAGACAGTTTCTTACGTATTTATGATCAGTCGCAGTTTCCAGGGTTGCAGCCAGAAGGGAGAAAGCCTGGAGATTTGGGAGGGTGGGAATGCAGTGAGGAGAGCAGAGGCATTGCTGTGTTTTGGTAGCGCAGCAAGGCTGGAGCTCATGCCTTGTGGGGCACAGCTCTGACCCAGCCTCTACGGCCCCCACAGGGCAGCTGCTATCCTTTGACATTGGGGAGCAGCCCGTGTTTGAGATCCCCCTCAGCAACGTGTCCCAGTGCACCACGGGCAAGAACGAGGTGACGCTGGAGTTCCACCAGAACGACGATGCCGAGGTCTCGCTCATGGAGGTCCGGTTCTACGTGCCGCCCACCCAGGAGGATGGCGTGGACCCCGTGGAGGTGCGTGGGGCTGGCGGGGGGACAGGGGGTGGTGTTGAGGGCCCCGTTGTGACCCTGTCCCTTGCAGGCCTTTGCCCAGAATGTGCTGTCCAAGGCGGATGTGATCCAGGCCACCGGCGATGCCATCTGCATCTTCCGGGAGCTGCAGTGCTTGACGCCGCGCGGGCGCTACGACATCCGCATCTACCCCACCTTCCTGCACCTGCATGGCAAGACCTTCGACTACAAGATCCCCTACACCACCGTGCTGCGCCTCTTCCTGCTCCCACACAAGGACCAGCGCCAGATGTTCTTCGTGGTGAGTGGGAATGGGTCAGCCCTCCCCTGGGGTGTTGGTTCAAGGGGGAATTCACACCCTCACCTCCCCCTCTCCTTCCAGATCAGCCTGGACCCACCGATAAAGCAAGGCCAGACTCGATACCACTTCCTGATCTTACTGTTCTCCAAGGATGAGGATATCTCCTTGACCCTCAACATGAACGAGTGAGCTGCTCCACTGCCAGGCCGCTTCCCAGGCCCCCTCCCTGGATCCCTGGAGAGAGGTACTGACCTCCCCGGGATCCTGTTCTCACCTTTGCCCTCCTGGCTGCATAGGGAGGAGGTGGAGAAGCGCTTTGAGGGGCGGCTCACCAAGAACATGTCGGGGTCCCTCTACGAGATGGTCAGCCGGGTGATGAAGGCACTGGTGAACCGCAAGATCACCGTGCCTGGAAACTTCCAGGGGTGAGCAACTGGGGGGCCAATCCCTCTCTTTCCCCCTCATTCCCATAGCCAGGGGCAAGGGGCTCTGTGTGATTCATGCCAGGGAGCAGGGCCAGGCTGCCGGGTCCTCTGGCTGTGGGGCTGGGCACAGGGAGGTTGTTTTCCCCCATGGGTGCAGGACGACCATGTTTTGCTCATAGGCACTCTGGAGCCCAGTGCATCACCTGCTCCTACAAGGCCAGCTCGGGGCTGCTGTACCCTCTGGAGAGGGGCTTCATCTATGTGCACAAACCACCCGTGCACATCCGCTTCGATGAGATCTCCTTCGTCAACTTCGCCCGTGGCACCACCACCACCCGCTCCTTCGACTTCGAGATCGAGACCAAGCAGGGCACACAATACACCTTCAGCAGCATTGAGAGGTGGGTGTGGGCTGTGGGGCCGGCCTGGCTGTGCCCACTGGGGCTCCCTGACACCCCTGGCCTGCCTGACCGATGGCTCTCCCACAGGGAGGAGTATGGGAAGCTCTTCGACTTTGTCAATGCCAAGAAGTTGAACATCAAGAACCGGGGGCTGAAGGAGGTACCTGCTGCATGGGGCTGGGCCCACGCCCACTGGCACTGCCTTCTCCCGAAATCCAGCTGCTTTTCCCTCCTTTTCTCACCTCTCTTTTCTCTCCTTGCCCTTGTAGAAGAAAAAGGTCCGTGCGATATCCCTTCCTCTTTCTCCTCCTCCTCCTGGTGCAGGTTTCCTCTGCATGGCCGTGGTGGTCCTTGACTAACCCGGTTAATCCCAGTGTGGTGTGCGAGGGCCCCTCTAACCCCCATAACTCCTCTGCCCCTGTCTCCAGGGCCCTGACAGGGGGAAAGAAGGGACATGGCAGTGTCCATCCCCCACCCTGTGCATGCCCAGGGCCATGCCAGGGGCTGTGTTCCAGAGGGGGTGTTGTGTGCAGGGGGTGCACAGGGAGCATCTCTCATCCCGCCTCTCCACAGGGAATGAAGCAGAGCTACGATGAATATGCCGACTCTGATGAGGACCAGCATGATGCCTATTTGGAGAGGATGAAAGAGGAGGGCAAGATCCGGGAGGAGAACGCCAACGACAGCAGCGATGGATCTGGGGAGGAGACAGGTGAGGCTGGGGCTGCTGGGGTTTGTAGGGGGCCAGTGAGGTGCTCCAGCTCCTTCCCCCTACGATGATCCAATGTGCTGATCCCTCGCTCTTTCCCTCCAGATGAGTCTTTCAACCCTGGAGAAGAGGATGATGACGTAGCTGAAGAGTGAGTAGAGGCCAGGCAGGGCTCTGTCCAGAAGGGCCTTAGGAAGGTGCTGTTGGGGAATGGTCCCAGCACAACTGGGATCACCTTGTAGAGCCCTGGATTTGGGAATGTTGAGCAGCAGGGACAGTTCTGGGCTCGCTCTGTTCTGACAGCATTAGGTAGCATGAGAGAGTTACAGAAGGAATCAGAGTCTCCTGGGGAGGCCTTGGCTGCTCTGGCCAGGAAAGAGAATGGCAGGAGGAGGCCTGAAATCCTGAGCTGGGGCGATGGTGGTTGTGAGTCATGGTTCCTGCAGCAGCGTGGTGGGAATGGGGGATGCTCGGAGCTGAGCCCCGAATGTCCAGGAAGCGGAACGTGGTGAGCCATGTTCGTGGAAGGCAATTCCCCTGAGGGCTGTTTAACACAAGTATGGCAGCTCCAGCTCGGGAAGTCTCTGTGGGCAGGTCTGGCTGCTGGCAAGGCGCTGAGGCCTGTCCCCCTGCACAGGTTTGACAGCAATGCCTCGGCCAGTTCCTCCAGTGGCGACGGCGACAGCGACCGTGATGACAAGAAACCTGCCAAGAAGGCCAAGATCGTCAAGGATCGCAAGCCCCGCAAGAAGCAGCAGGAGGTGAGAGGCTGCTGGATGGCTGGGGTGGTGCAGAGGCGAACGGAGCCCCAGGGGTGTTGGGTGAGGGGGGTTGCACTGGGGGTTCCATGAGTGTTCTCGACCTCCCAGAGCAAGAAGGGGAAGGACCCCAACGCGCCCAAGCGCCCGATGTCAGCATACATGCTCTGGCTGAACGCCAGCCGGGAGAAGATCAAGTCGGACCACCCTGGCATCAGCATCACTGACCTGTCCAAGAAGGCAGGGGAGCTCTGGAAGGCCATGTCCAAGGAGAAGAAGGAGGTGAGGGTTGGAACAGGCTGCTCCCCTGCCAGGCAGAGCTGGGCCCAGCTGGGGAGGGGAGGGTGGATGTGTGGGACCCTTCCTTGCTCCTGGGAGGAGCTGGGAAGGGGAAAGGACATCCTCAGGCTGGCGAGCCTTGGGTGATCAGAGGTGGGAAGGGACGAGATGGGAGCAGGGTGTGGTGTGGGTGGGTGCTGGGGGTGGTGGAGGAGGAGGGAAGGGCTCTGCTGATCCTGGTCTCTGGCTGCAGGAGTGGGATCGGAAGGCGGAAGACGCCAGGCGGGACTACGAGAAGGCCATGAAGGAGTATAGTGTGGGCAGCAAGTCTGAGAGCCACAGGGGGTGAGTGTGCTGGGCAAGGGGCTGGCAGGGCCTGGTCCCCCAAAAATCAGGCTATTCCCCCGTGCCTTGCCAGAGCTGTGAGGGGCTGGGGCCAGTGGGCTGCCAGGCGGATGACACAGCTCCTCTCCCCATACTGTACAGGGAGAGGTCAAAGAAGAAAAAGAAGAAACAGGAAAAGCAGATGAAGGGGAAAGGGGACAAGAAAGGTGCCACCTCCAAGTCCTCATCCTCCAAGTCCCCAGCCAAGAGCATGAGTGACAGCTTCAAGAGCAAGGAGTTTGTGTCCAGCGATGAGAGCTCCTCTGCAGAGAGCAAGAAGGAGGTAGGGGTCCTGGCTGGGGTGATCCCGGCCATTTGTCCCTGGGGAACAACCTGGTGGTGTCTGCAGGGGCTTGTATCTGTTGTACACTGTCCCACCCTACACGTGTACCCACCACCACCATCACCCTGTGCCCATTGGGGGCACAGGAGAGGTGGGGGAGCGAGGGCCTGTTGCCCTTCCCTCCCCGTTCCCCACTGATCTCCTTGTCCCCTGCCCGCAGGACTCGGAGGACGAGGGGGCTGCCAGCCCACCCCCCAGCTCAGAGGACTCCGCTTCCGGCTCCGATTAGCCCCATCCCAGCTGGCTCCAGGCTGGTTCCCAGGTCGGCGAGAGGACTGGGCGGGCCGGCCCCGCGGCAGGGACCGGGGTCCCAGGCTCCGGATGGCTCCCACCCGGGAGCAGGGCCAGGGGGCCCCTTTTTCCCCCCCAGCCCCCCGTGCCTGGCTGGGGGTGCGAGACCCTGTGGTGGCGGGAGGTGCCGGAGGCTCCTTGGTGCCCTCTCACCCCTGTTTCCCATCAGTTTATTTTTTTTAAATGCTCGGGTTTCTTTCCTTTTCTTTCCTTCACTCGTTGGTTGGTTTGTTTTTTTTTTTTTTTGGTGGTGTTTTTTTTTGTATTTTGGGTCCGTTCACATGGCAACTCTGATTGAATAAAAAAACCCCACCGAGGGCGTCTGTGTGGGTGCGGGGCCGGCTCCCCCCATCCCTCCTTCCTTCCCGCAGCCACCCGGGAGCTCATTCCCCTCCTTGAACCGCTTCCAGGGCTGACCTCACTCTCTCTCCCCACCCTCCATTAGCGGCCCCCAGCCCCTGCTCAGCCATCAGGCCTCCTAATTACAGCCCCTCGCTCGATCCTGATGCCATTTGGGGGTTTTTCTAGCTCCCTCATGATGGGGTTGATCCGATTAAGTCCCGTTTCCCCTCCGGTGTTTGATTGCGGGCGATTCCCGGTCTGGTCCCGGTCCCCATGGGGGACCCCATGGCTGCCTGTGCCCCCCCTTTCCACCTCGTTTACCGGCACTGCCAGGATGGGGCTGTGGGGAAGCAGGAGCCCCCGCCCTCCCCCGGGTCCCTTGTGCCCACTGGCGCCGAAGCCGCGTGTTCCCGGTGGCCACAACAGACCCGGGACCCCCGAATGGATTTTGGGGAGGGGGCTCTGTTGTCATGGCGACCCCCACCTCAATACTCCTTGCTGCCACTCTGGCGGCAGGCCCCACTGCTGGAGGGCCCCGGGGGCGCAATAATTTACAACGGGGGTGTCCAGGGGGTCCTGCCCGGCTGTCCCCGCCCGCTTAGGGTCATTCGGGTGGGGAGCGGGGTAGTCCTGGAGGTCTCCTGGGGCCCCCCAGCCCCATTTTGGAGGACTCTCTGGCCGCCTCCTCTATGGTCGGCCCGCCACGCGGCGCCGCTCCGCCCCGCCCGCTCTGTCGTTGGGGGCGTTGCCCGGGGGGTGCTCATGAATATGCATTAGCGGTGGCGGCCGAGGGTGAGCGGGGGTCGCTCCGCCGGGATGGGGCTACGGGGAACGCGGATCCCCCCACCCCGGGGCCGTGCTGCCCGCCGAGGAACCGCGGGGCTTCGTCCCCGGCGGGCACCACGGGCGCGGGACCCCCCGAATTTGGGGTGGGGGGCTCCGTTGTCATGGGGACGGCGCTAGGCCGCGGTCGCGGCCTACTCGGCGATTCGAGAGGAGGGCTTCGTTGCCGTGGCAACGGGGATAGGCCGCGCTGGCGGAGGACCCCGGGTTGGGGGGCTGGACCCGCGTCCCGGGGCCCCGCCGCCATCCCGGGCTGAGAAACGGGCCCGATCGATTCCAGATGTGCGTTGGGGCGGCGGTTCCGCCGTGGAAGGCGAGGGAAAGGGGGGGCTGGGTGTGGGGGGTTGGACCCCGGCGGGGGCAGGAGGGAGCGAGGCGGGGAGGGGAGCGAGGGAGGGGAGGGCAGGGCCGGGAGGAGGCACCGAGCGGGTTTTTCCTGTCCCCGCAGCCCCGGTGAGTCACGGGAGAGGCGGCGGCGGCAGCGTGAGACCCGTGGGGACGGTAACCCCCCCTGCGCCCCCCACGTGTGTCCCGGCCCGCCCCGGACATGAGGCTGATGTGGCGAAGGTGAGCGGGGCGCCCACGGGCGCTGCGATGGGGCTGGGGGCGGTTCTCGGGGGGTCGGGCAGTGCCTCCGGGGCTGCCCCGAGGGTGGGGAGCGGGGGAGCTGAGGTGGGGACTGGGGCAAACTGGGGGCCGGCCCGCTGATGGGGGGTTGGCAGAGGTCGGTGGGAGTGACACGTGTGTGTTGGGATAGGTTAGCGCAGGGTCAGACATGTAAAGGAGTGGCCACACGGAGTTGGGAGTGTCCCAGGGGGTCCATGCGGTTGTGGTGGGGGGGTCGGGGCGGTGTCCCGTCGTGCTGCTGCCCAGGCGGACTCAGGTGAGCCAGGGCCGGTGTACCAAGGGTGTTCCCGTGGCGTGACCGCGGTTTGGCACAGCTGGACAGGGCTTGGCACAGGGCCGGGAGGCAATTGGGCACCTCCCGCCTGCCGCTGTGTCCCCCAGGGCACGGGGTGCTCCCTGAAACACTTTTCTCTCCATTTCTCTCTCCCCAGAGGCTGACCCCACTCCGTGCCCCCCACATCGCCATGGCCTCCCAGCCGCAACCCCTGCGTCCTGCTGTGCCCTGCGCCACCCCCACTGGCACTGGGGGGGCTGGGCTGGCTGGCAGCCCCGACAAAGGTCAGTGCTGCAGGAGGGGTGTTTTCTGGGGCAGCCCCCCAGGCTGTCCGAGGGCTGTGCCAGGCCCGGAGGGCTGTGCTGCTCCCCTGACCCTGTCTCTCTGCCCTGCTCTCCACAGGCCCCACACGCCCCAAGCCACCGGTGCGGCCCAAGCCCCGCGTGCTGCCCAAGCCAGCTGTGCCCACCAAACCCCTGGTGCCGCCACTCACGCCAGCCCCGCGGCACCCCCGGCCCGAGCTGCCTTCGGCTGAGAAGATGAACCGCCTGGCCGGGCCCCAGCCCTACAGCGGGGGCAGCACAGGGGGGCCCCTCCGGCGCCCCTCCTTCACTGTCAAGTCGCCCGAGACCCTCAATGGGAAGGGGGTCCCATCCCCCCCGGTGGCAGCTGCCGAGGAGGATGTGCCCCCTGCCCCACCGACCCCCTCGCGCAAGGGCCCGGCGCCCTTCAAGGTGACACCAGTGCCGGTGGCTGCCAGGCCAGAGCGGTTCCCAGGCACCACCGTGGAGGAGATCCTGGCCAAGATGGACAGCAGGGAAGGCCCGGGCAGCCCAGACCGGGCCCGGCTCTCACCCTTCTGTTCTGACCCCTCCTCCCGCTTCGGCTCCAAGACCTTCACTGCTTTCCGGAGGCGCCCCAGCGGGGAGGTAGATGGAGACCGCCCTGGCGAAGCCCCCCAGATACTCCGACCAACAGCAGGCGAGCTGGGAATGGGGGATGATGCACACCCCAAGGCTGAGATGAGGTGAGGGACCAGGGGCCCACCCCAGAGGGAGAGTGGCAGTGGGAACAGGGGACATTGCCCTGAGCCATCCCCGGGGCCAGGAATGTAACGGAGCTGAGATCTGGTTGCCGGCACGGGGCCCAGGTTCCTCCTGAGCCGCAGCACCTCAAACTGCCTCCATGGGAAGGCCAGGGCTGCTAGTACTGACCGCAGAACGGACTGTCCTGGGCCAGGACCTGCCTGCAGCCCCATGGGTGGGCTCCAAGCCAGCCATTGGGCTGGGAATAGTGGGCAGGGGGTTGCTCCCCTGGGAAACACTCCCGTTTTCCCAGCCTTGCTATTTTTTTCCTGCCAGGCCATGCCAAGGCACGGGGAGCAGGCAGAGCAGCGGGACTCCCGGCTGCAGGACGTTCTGGGCCAGAGCCAGGGCTTGGCCGCACTCCCAAGAGCTGGGCACCTCAGGGAGAGCTGGGCGGGGGCTGCTCTGAACTGGAGTGTGAGAAACTTTCTCCCAAAGGACAGAAAACTTTCCGGAAGAGGGGCTGGGGCTACTTCACCTCCCTCCCCTGGTAGCCCGAGCCAGGGGCCCAGCGTGCAGCCATGGCAGGACCCAACCTTGCCCCCCTGCAACTGCAGCGGGTGGTTTGGAGCAGGGGTTCCTCAGTGGGTGCAGGGAGAGGAGCACGGAGGCACACAGTGGGATTTACCCTCCATCCCCATTTCTCTCTGCAGTGGCTCCCCCTCAGCCGGGCCGAGCTGTGCCGGGGACCCCCGCGGACGCTGGAGGCCACCATCCCCTCCTGATGTGAGTGCTGGCCTTGCCCCCCGGCGCCGAGGTGGCTCCGCTCCTGGGCTCTCTCCTTCGGGGCTCTCCTGTCTCCTCCGGGGCTCCCTCTCTGCGGGGTGCGTGTCTCTCCTTTCTCCTTGGGGTTCTGGCTGCCCCTTTTGAGGGTTCCATTTCCTTCTGTGCTGGGAGCCCGGTGCGGGGCCCAGGAGTTGTGGGGGTGGCGTGTGCCAGCGCTGGTGCCAGGTGTGGGCAGGAAGCAGCCATGAGTCACCACCTGGGGTTTGGTGACCTGGCAGGTATGTGGCAGGGCAGGCCCCGTGGGCTCCCTGCCAGTCCCTCTGCCCCCACTGCACTCGCTCAGGGCTGTGACCAGGCCACCAGGCCACAGTGACACCACGGGTCGCAGCCCAAGCAGTGGTACTGGGTCACCCTGGCAAAGGGGCAAACCTCAGTGCTGCCTGGCAGGGGGATACCAGCCCCAGGTGGGGCAGGGTGCTGGGCTCAGGGTACTTGACTTCCTCCTGCTTCATTTCTTCTCTCTATCTGTCTGGGGACAGCGGGGGGCCAGGCTGGGAGCGGGGCCGGGGTGCCAGGAGCCGCCCGGGCTGAGTCATGCAGGAGCAGCCTGGTGTTGGCACAGAATGGGTACCTCCTGCCCCAGGTGCAGGGAGTGGAGCGGGGCTGGAGGGTGGGACTGTCCAGAGTTTTGGGGTGGATGACACTTGGGGGTGTCTCTTGAGTAACGTGACCCCCCCACTGGCTCTTTCCACAGCTCTCCTCTCTCCAGCTGGGGGCCCTTGGACCCCCAGGCTCCCCAAGGCCCACCACGTGCCTGGCCCCAGCCCCAGGAGCTCCCTTCCAGCCTGCCGAACCCTCTGCCCCGGCCCCCGGCTCCCCTGATGCACCCCCTGAGCTCCTGGCCCCTGACTCCCCCACACTGCCCCCTGGTTCCCCTGAATTCCCTGCTCAACCTCCAACCGAGGTCCCTGCTCCCTCCATCCAGGCACCGGGTGCTCCCTCGGCCATCAAACCCCATCTCGGCACCTCTCGCTCCCCTGGCTCCCCCCAAACTCCCGGGGAGGGATCCCCTGACACTGCCAGCCCCCCTGGCACTCCTGAACTGCCACCCCGAGTCACCTGCCCCCCCGGCTCTCCCGAGGCTGCTGCCGAGTACCTGGGCCCCCTCGACCCACCCCTTAGCAAAGCCTCTCGTCCTCCAGGCTCCCCAGAGGGACCCGATGACTCTGCAGTGTCCCCACAGCCCTGTGAGGGTCCCCATTTCAACCCCCCTCCCCGCGATGTGGGACTCCGTCGCTCCTCAGAGGGAGTGCTGCAGTCCCCGCCCACGGGGAAGGGCCTGGGGGAGCTGGGAGGTTCACTGAGCGCTTTGCCCCGGCCTGGAGACCCCCTGTCTGAGCCCTCCCTGGGCAGCGAGTCTGGCTGGAGCCTTTCCCAGTCCTTCGAGTGGACGTTCCCACCGCGGGGGGCGCGCTTGCCGGCCTTCCCACCCAGCTCCCCCATCCGGGAGACACCTGACTCGGGGCTCTCTGAAGAGGGAGAGTCAGATGGGGAGGCTGCAGCACCCAGGCCCCCAGAAGAACATGGGTCTGAAGGGCCTGACAGCCACGGGGCAGAGGGGGCTCCATGCCCAGGGGGTCCCGTGGCCCAGCGAGAGGCTGAGAGGTTGGTGGAGGAGGTGGAGGAAGGGGAGACAGAGTGGGATGCCCCCACATCCCACTCCCCACTTTGTGTGATGGAGCCTGGCCAGGATTCAGTGGAGCCTGAGCCCCCCACCCAGCCTAGCATCACCACAGCTGCCCCCCTGGATCCAGCCCCCACAGATACAGCCCCTCCAGCTGACTCGGCCTGGGTGGGTGATGGCCCCAAAGGCCTGCACGGCCCCGGGGGACCGGGCCAGGCCGAAGGACCCCCACAGGGCCCCGACTCCCACGCTGACCCTGGCTGGCTGACGGAGCTGCTGGCATCACCCGGAGCCCACACCACAGGACATGGCTCACCGGAGGTGAGAGGGTGTGGGGGGCTTCGTGGGGTTAGTGTGGGCTGGATTCTCCCAGCACTGGGTGGTAGAATGGAAGGGGACAGGACAGGACGGAACGGGTGGGTGGGCAGAGGCCAAGTGGGAGCGGCTGGTGAGGGGCATCCCAGGGTGTTTCCCTGCCTTCTCCCCAACTCTACTGCTCAGGAGCCAGGGCTGCGCCCTCCTCTAACCCCTCTCCCCCTTCCTCCTCCAGGACCTGCTGGGCTGGTCACGGAAGGATCTGTGCAGTGAGTTTGGTATTGGCCGCCCTCGCCAAGCTGGCTCCTTCGACTGGAGCTGCCCAGCTGTGTCCAGGGGCAGAGACTGGCCTGCTGAGACCAAGCAGGGCCAGGAATTTGGTGCCAAATCTGGCTGGGACAGCACCCACAGCGACAGGATTGGATCAAGATCGGATGGGCACTTTGGCACTGCCCAGGAGGGCTGGAGCAGTGACTACAGAGGGACCAAGCTCATGGAGAACCCAAAACTAGGCAGCAGTGACTGGTCCCAGTCCCTTGGTGCCGGTGACAGCTGTCTGCAGGATACTGACTTTGGTGCCAGCACAGCCAAGTGGGGCCCGGGCTATGGCCTGGGCCATGCCAGCAGTGTGGAGGAGCTCGGCTCTGGGCAGGCCGACTGGGGCAGCGGCCTTGGCATGGGGCACAGCCGGCAGCTGGACAAGGAGACGTGCTCTGGGCAGCCCACCTGGACAGGCAGGTATGGCACCGGGGACACGGAGATGAAGGACAGGGAGCCCACCCCAGACTGGGCCAGTAAATACAGCAGCCGGGATGCTGGGAGCAAGAGCGAGGATTTTACGCTGGGCTGGGCAGGCAGATCCAGCACTGGGGCCACTGGGAGCCCAGACAAGGAGCTCAGTCCCAGCCGGCCAGCCTGGGATAGCAGGTACAGCACCCGAGACATGGAGAGCCAGGACCGGGAGTTCAGCCCCAGCCGGCCAGCCTGGACTGGAGAATACAGGGACACACAAAGCCAGGACAGGGAGTTCAGCCCCAGCCGGCTGGCTGAAGGCAGTGAGTGCAGCGCCGGGAATGTGGAGGACCAGGACCGGGAATTCAGCCCCAGTGGAGCATCCTGGGATAACAGGTACAGCACCCAGGACATGGAGAACCAGGACCGTGAGTTCAGCCCCAGCCGGCCCGCCTGGACTGGTGAAATCAGGGACATGGAGAGCCAGGACAGGGAGTTCAGCCCCAGGATGCCAGCCTGGACCGGTGAATACAGGGAAATGGAAAGCCAGGAGCAGGAGTTTAGCCCCAGCAGGCTGACCTGGGATGACACATCCAGCACCAGGGTCACAGAGAGCCAGGACCGGGAATTCATCCCCAGCCAGGCAAATGAAGCCAGTGAGTGCACCACTGGGGACCTGGAGACCCAGGATGAGGAATTCAGCCCCAGCAGAGCAGCCTGGGGTGACAGATCCAGCACCAGCGACATGGAGACTCAGGACAGTGGATTCACTCCCAGTAGAGCAGCCTGGGATGACGGGTACAGCACTGGGGACATGGAGACCCGGAATGGGGAGTTGTTCAGCCCCAGAGGAGCAGCCTGGGGCGACAGGTGCAGCACCACAAATGTGGAGGCCCAGAACAGGGAGTTCAGCCCCATTGGAGCAGCTGGGGATGGGGAGCACAGCTCTGTGATCCCCATGAAGGAAGAGCAGGAGGTGATCCCAGGCTGGCTGAGCTTGTCTGGTGAGGGCCAGACTGGGCTGGTTGGAGTCAATGAGAAGGACATGCCCGGCTTTTGCCACCCCGATCCTTCTACCCAGGAGCCCACCTGGGGCAGTGCCCACCAGCAGCAGCACGGCAGCTCTGTCAGCATGGACTGGGCTGAGGAGCTTGGAGGAGGTGGCGACTGCCACAGCCAGTTTGGTGGCATTGGGACAGAGCAGGTGCCAGACCCTGGCAGCGCAGGAGCCGCGGATGGCTCCATGTCAGGGGATTTGCAGTCCCTGGCAGGCTGCCACAGAGATCTCACTCTGGATGCGGGTGATGCCGGCTGGAGCCAGGACCTGGTCAGCTGGAGCATGGAGCTGCAGGATGCTGAGGCCAAGCGCCGGGAGTGGGCAAGTGCCTTTGGTGCCCGCTGTGCCGCTCGCAGCCAGGACTTCAGCACTGGGGAGCAGAGCCTGGAAGGGCACAGCGACACACAGGACAGGTAAGAAGGGCACTGGCAGTGGCCAGGAGGGAGCAATTTCCCCTGAGGTGGACAGAGGGGTTTTGGGGCATGGGCGGGGCTTGTGTTATATGGGGGTGGAGCAACTCTGGGGTCTTGTTTCCCAAGCAGGAGCCTCTGTCTCTCGACCCCCAGCCCACCGATGGCTGATACTCTGGCCAGCCCCCCAGTTGTGGAGCCCCCCCGGGGCGAGCTGCCCAGTCCCACCGAGGAGGAGAGGGACCCCACCGAGCCAGCTGCTGCCACGGAAAGCCCCAGGGCTCCTCTTCTGCAGCTGGAGACTGCCAGCAGGATCCCAGTGGACACAGGGATTGAGGAACCCGCCTTGGACCACCCGGATGGAGAGAGCCCCCAGGGTTGGGGGGAGCAGCGGCTCTCCCTGGGCACCCCCCAGCCTGAGGGGCCTGTGGAGCAGGGGCAGGAATTCCACTTCCTGGAGGTGAGTGGAAAGGGGGCAGCTCCCAATCCACCTCTACAGTTTGGGAGGGCCTTGTTGTCACAGGGTGCATGTTTAGAGATGGGGGCTTTGCCCTCTGATGCTGCTGCCCCTGGGACAGCCATGGACTGAGGGTCCCTGGCACTGCTGTGGGGGTGGCTGTAGGGGTGTGCTGGCCAGGACAGGGAGTCCCAGTGCTGCCATGCCAGGCCTGACCTGTCCCATGGGCTTGGCAGGACACGGAGCTCCTGGACAGCAGCTTGTTCCGCTGCAAAGCCAGCCTGGGCCGCAAGCGTCGGCACCGGGCACCGGCCACGCGTCCTGCTGCCACTGAGGGGGACAGCTGGATCTTCCGGGACTCCACAGGTGAGCCTGGTGGGGACAGGGGTGTGAGCAGGGTGTCTGTCCTGGCACAGGTGTCACGGTGACACTGCTCCTTGTGTCCCTGCAGAGCCCCGGCCAGCCCCGGCAGCGTCCTCCGATGAGGAGGCAGCAGAGGAGCCCCGGAGCCGGCGGATGCGCGGCTCCCCCTCGGGCAAGGGGGTCAAGGTGCCCCTCTTTCCTGGCCTCAGTGCCTCTGCCATCAAGGTGGGACCCCTGGGCTCCTGGTGGGAGGGGTGAACCAGGGGTGGGGAAGCTGAGTCAATGTGGGGCTGGAGGCTGGCTGAAGCCAGGGAGGAGGCAGTGGGGGAATTTAGGGGGCAGAGCACTGTGTGCCCCACTGACCTCACTCTCTGCCCCCAGGCCAAGCTGAGGGGCCGCAACCGCTCAGCAGAGGAGGGGACATCGGGGGACAGCAAGGGCACCCCCCCCAAGGACCCCCATGTGCAGCGCTCCAAGTCCTGCAAGATCCCTGGTGTGAGCGGGAAACCCCCAGCGCTGCCCCCCAAGCCAGAGAAATCCTCAGGGTGAGTGTGAGGACAGGACCCTTGTGTGACCCACGAAAGGGATGGGGCATGGGGGATTCAGTCTGGGTCCTGGGGCTGGTTCTTTGGGGCTCATGCTGATGCTGTGTCAACACCCCAGATCCGAGGCCTCACCCCCACACTGGCTGCAGGCGCTGAAGCTGAAGAGGAAGAAGCCTTGAGTGGGTGAGTGTGGGAGTTGGAGGGACACTGGGCATGGACCCCTTGCCGAGGCCTCCCTGTGTTTTCTGTGTGTGGGGCTGTGTGTTCTGGGTGGCTGGAGGGGTTTGTGAGGGCAGGGCTGGCTGTGGCACCATGGATGGGGTGGCTTAGTGGGAGATGCCCCATGTCTCTGGAGTCTACACTGCTAGAGGGCATCACCCTCTCTCCTGTGGACTCTGGTTGGGTCCCCCTGGGCTGGGTCACCCCTGGGGGGCGCCCTACTAATCCTCAGCCCCTCCCTGCTGTGTCTCTTCCAGGCTCTCCCTCCCTGACGCCTACAGCCGCTGTCCCCGGAGCAGGGCTGTCCCCTCCCATGGGGACACACACACACACCTATGCACTTTGTACGAGCTCGCAGGGTCCCTGTCCCCCCACCCCACCTCCTCCCCCTCCCTGACCCCCTGTTGTAGCCCCCCTCCTCAGTCCCCTTGGGGCTGGGCATGAGCCCCCCTTTCCCCTCACCCCTGCTCGTGTATCGCCCCGCACACAGGGCGATGGGTCTGGCTCGTGGTGCCACTGCCACAGACAATAAAATCTCGCTGGTCAGTCCAGGGGTCCTGGCTCTTCTCTCAGGCCCTGGACGGGGGTCACAGGAGTCCCTGTGAAATGGGGGACGCTGTACAGGGGCGGCCAGCAGGAGGAGCTCTGTGCCCACAGTGCACCCCGGGAGTGGCTGTTCCCAGCACAGCCCATGGAAGGGGGAACAGAGGGACAGGAGCTGTGCCTGAGGGGTGTTGCTTCCCCAGTCGGATGTGAGTAACACCCGTGGCTTCAGAGGAAGCTGTCAGATCTCTCCCTGTGCAGGGCTGAGCACTGCCCTTCCTGCCCTGGGAGGCCTTGCTCTGAATCCCACCCTCATCGGGGCTCCTACTCCAGCTGCCCCAGCCTGGCATGTTCCCAGTGGAGCTGCTGCTGCCAGGGCCTGGGGAATGAGTGTCCCAGAGCACCTCACTAGTGCTCAGGGCAGCCCCTGCATTGCAGGGAGAGCAGCTTCTTGTAGAGTCCCCCCCAGCAGCCCCCACCCCTCCCCTTGCTGCAGATAACAGGGCTTGTTATCAACCCCATGGGCTCATTATCAGCCCAGCCCCGGCCTCTGATCTGCTTTTGGTGGCCACCACAAACGGAGCTGGGAGGGCTCCTGCTCTGGCACTGGGACTACAGGGATCCCCGGGGTGGCACCGAGGGTGACTGGGCCGCTGAGGGGGTGACTTGGACCCTCAGACCCCCAGCTTTTGGAAAGGGATACCTGGGTGGGGGCTGGAAACGGATACACATGTAGTGGCTGGAAGGGTGATACCAGTGCGGTGTTCCAACGGGTCAGACACAGCCAAGATTGTTATTAATAGACATTAATAATGCTGCTCATTAACGGTGCTGCTCATTAATGGGGTTCTCACCACAGTGGGAGCAGCCTGGGCAGCCTTGCTGTGTTGTGGGGTGGCTCATTAGCAGTGCTGGGGTTTCCCCGTTAATGCTGTTAATTAGTGGAAAGGCTTGAGTCATGTCTGCACTGGGGAGTGGGGGGGTTCAGGCCCTTCTTTAATTAAACTTGGCATATTAACCTTACAGTTCTGCTGCCAGTTTGAGCAGCTTTTAGGTTTAATTCCTCACTCCCCCCAAGCTGGCTGTCCAGACACTGGGATACAGGATCATTCCTTATCTCCAGCCTGATTAAGCCCTGGTTTGCTCTCCCTGCTGATGCTGCAGGCCCTCTCTCAGTGTCTGGTCCAGTGACCACCGTGTCCCCACCTCCAAGGCCCCCCCAACCTGCAACCCCGTTTACCAGCCCCTTTCCCCCTGACATCACTCCATCTTATTTTGGAGACCCCGCTGAGCTTCCCCCCTGTTTCAGCCACTGAATTCCACCCCCAACCCCTTCTTTACACCCCTTTTCTGGGAGAAGAGCCCCACTGTGCCTGTGAGGGGTTGGGGGGACTCTGTGTCCTCCTCCAGCCTCCATCCCTGCACTCAGTTGTTAAACCTGACCCTTCCCACAGCTTAAATCCCCCTCAGCCCCTCACCCCAGCCCGGGCCCCCCTCAGCCCAGGTCCCAGCCCAGACCCCTCCAGAATGCCCCAGGGGACTCAGGGCACTTCAGAACTCACTCTGCAAAGTCCTGCTTGGCTTCTCCAGTGCTTTTCCCCAAAGCTGGACTTGCGAGAGTTCAGTCCGTGGGACAGTTGCAGCCCCGGCCCCACCACCAGAGGGCTTCCCTCCTGACTCCCTCCCATCAATATTTATTTGTAGCTTGGAGGGATCTTTGTTCTCTCTTGGCTCAGCCGAAGGAGCTGCTGTGTCTGGCTTCATGACTGATCTGTGGAGCTGGGATGCACTGGGGGTTCTGGTGGCAGCTGGTCCTGTAGCAGCTGCTGCCCTAAAATGGTGTTTTTGCAGCATGGGGGGTCCCAGAGACACCCCGCCCCCCTCCTCCTGCCCTGGGTTTTTGGTAAATGCCTAAAAGCCTCCCTGGCATGTTGTGCTCAAAATAGGGCCCCGGTGCTGGGGGGGACACTTTGTGGATGTTACAGGGAAACCTGGGAGCAAAATGGTGAATCCCCAGTGCCAAATGCAAAGTGCCAAATGCACCAGCCCCCCACCTCTGTAGGACTCCACCCAGTGTGACAGCCCACCCCCAGTGTGACCCCCCGCCATCAAGTGCCTGATGTGACACTCCCCGTGCGAAATGCAACCCCAGCATGTGACACCCCAGCGCCAATCCCGGCGCCCTGAGGTGAAACCCCAAATGCTACCGGACCCCTAAGGCCCCCCCAGCCGTGAGCTCCCCCCAGCACCAAATCCCATCGAGGTGGGTGACCAAACCCCCCGGGTGTGGCAGGGGACGGGGTTATCTCAGGGGTCGGTGCGTTGACACGGGGGTGAGAGCTCGGTAAAACCCCCTGGGAAGGAGCCAGATGGAGGTGGGGGGAGCTGTGAAGTTTCCCACGGGGGCTGCCCCCTCCCCGGCCATCCGTCCCTCCTGGCCTGTCCTGTCCGTCCCATGCAGGAGGAGGGCGGGGAGGAGGAGGAAGGGGAGGTAACGCGGTGGGATTCGCAGGGTGGCTCAGGGGCTGGAGGAGCGGGTGAGCGCGGGATGAGCTGAGCTGAGCTGAGCCGAGCCCAGCGCTGGGATGGAGGAGGCGACGGACGCCTACGGCTACGCCGACAACGAGACCTACTGCGAGTATGAGGAGTGGGGCCCCTCGCTGGCTCTGCTGCCCACCATCTACCTGCTGGTCTTCCTGCTGGGCACTGCTGGCAATGGGCTGGTCCTCTGGACCATCTTCAAGGGCGGCCGCGACCGCCGGCGCTCGGCCGACACCTTCATCGCCAACCTGGCAGCCGCCGACCTCACCTTCGTGGTCACTCTGCCCCTCTGGGCCGCCTACACCTGGCTGGGCTACCACTGGCCCTTCGGCACGGCCGCCTGCAAGGTCAGCAGCTACCTGGTCTTTGTCAACATGTACGCCAGCGTCTTCTGCCTGACGGGGCTGAGCTTCGACCGCTACCTGGCCATCGTCCGGCCCCTGGCCACCGCCAAGCTGCGCTTGCGGGTCAGCGGGCTGGTGGCCACTGTGGCCCTGTGGTCACTGGCGGCCCTGCTGGCCCTGCCGGCCCTGGTGCTGCGGCGGGCGGCCGCCCTCGGCGAGGACACCAAGATCACCTGCTACATGGACTACAGGGACCTGGAGGCCCTGGGGTCGGAGGGTGCCTGGGAGGTGGGGCTGGGGCTCTCCTCCACTGCCGTGGGCTTTGTGGCTCCCTTCGCCGTCATGCTCACCTGCTACTTCTTCATCGCCCGCACCGTGGCCACTCACTTTCGCCGGGAGCGGGCCGAGGGGCTCCGCAAGCGCAAGCGCCTCCTCACCATCATCACTGTGCTCGTGGCCACCTTCGGGGGCTGCTGGCTGCCCTTCCACCTGGTCAAGACCCTCTACGTGCTGATGGACCTGCAGGTGCTGCCCTGGTCCTGCGCCCTCCACACCTTCCTCAACAACCTCCATCCCTACTGCACCGGCATCGCCTACATCAACAGCTGCCTCAACCCCTTCCTCTACGCCTTCTTCGACCCCCGCTTTCGCCATGCCTGTGCCGCCCTCCTGTGCTGCCGGACCCCCGGCCCCGGCCCCGAGCGCTCCGCCAGCTACTCCTCGGGGCACAGCCACCCCCCCGGTGGCAAGGGGGGCCCCAGCCCTGGGGGCAAGCTGGACCCTGCCACCCAGGAGACGCTCTTCCGTGCCTGAGTAACCCCCGACCACTCCTGGTGCCCCCCGAGCTGGTCTCCTCGGGGGGACCCCGCACGTCCGCCTCACCCCAGAGCCTGGCTTGCTTTGGGGACCCCCCCACTGAAAAGCTCTGCTCATGGGAAGGGGAAACTGAGGCAGGGGCTGGGCAGAGCTGGGGAGGAGCCCCTGGGGGGCTCGGGTAGGGGCGGCTCCCCCGGCACCCTTTGTGTTTTGTGACAAATAAATGGATTTTGGTTAAAAAAGGAGCAGTGTGTGTGTAGTTCCCTCAGGGGGCTAGGGGTGACAGGGTGGGGGGCAGCACGGAGGGGTGGGGGGCATGGCTGGGTTTAGGGTGTTAGTGAGCAGTGGGGGGTGTGTGTGGGGGGGGTTCATGTGTGTGAACGATGGGGGCTCCCTGCACCCTGTGGCTGCCCATGGCCCCTCCTCAGCACTCCTGGACCCTCTTTGGGGATTCCAGCCTGGGACAGACTCTCCCTGGTCTCTTCCCCAGCAACACTTTGGGAAATGTAGGAAAATCCTCCAACATTTGGAGCATTGCAGTGCCAGGATGGGGGTGTTTGACTCTGTGGGGTGGGCGCCTGCCCGCCCCAGCCCTGCAGCTCTGATTGCATCAGGCAACTGCATTGTCCCACCAAATCCCATTTTTGGGCTTTTATCCTTATCTGAGGCCAGGACAAGCCCTGGGTGACTCACCTGGGCATGGAAATGGGACCTGGTGCTGTGAAAGACCCAAACCTAAGGGATAGGGGCATGGGACCCCCTGGATGTGAAGGAGGACATGGATTGGGGGTTTGGGCACTGGGCAGGACCCCGTCTCACCCCAACCAGGATTTTGGTGAGTCACCAAATGGCTCCTGTCCCACTTCCCCCCTTGGGCCCTGTTGCTTCCTGAGGCTCCGCTCGAAATAAATCTTCCCCCTATTTGCTATTTACATCCTTCATTTATTGGTGATGAACTATCCTGTCTCCTCAGCCTTTGCTCTCGCTTGGAAAGGATGCGGGATCATTACTGGGTTCCTTGGGAGGCTTCCGTCGCGGCGGGGGGACTGCCTCCGCCTTCCTGCTGGCCCTCGCCGTGTTGAGGGGCCATCAGCTGGCGTCCCCCCGCACAGGGATGGTCCTTTGTCCAAAGAGAGGGAATACAGGGGGCGGCTGGGGGACTGGGGGCTGCACAAACCCCTCACTTGGAGGGGCTGGAACCTGCTGGGGAGCTTTGGGGGATTTTCCAATGGTTCTGGTTCGGTCTAAGGGTGGGTGGGCTTGAGGAGTGGGAATGCTGTGTGTTTACATTCCAGCTGCTGCCCAAGCTCCCTCACCCTGGACAGAGCCCTTGATATCACTGTTAATCCAGCTGTCCATCCATCAATCCAACAGTCCCCTCCTTCCTCCTTCCTCCGTCCATCCATCCATCCATCCATCCATCCATCCATCCATCCATCCATCCATCCATCCATCCATCCATCCATCC
>JAWWMP010000165.1:9050208-9069367 GCA_035047865.1 Dendrocincla tyrannina
CCCCTGCGGGCTGCTGCCCACACCCTGCCGGTCCCTGCACCCTGCCGGTCCCCCTGCCTGCCCCCTGCCCGCACCCCTGCCCGCACCCGCACCCTGCCCTGCCCGCATCCCCCCTCACTGCCCGCACCTTGCGGATCCCCGCACCCTGCCCGTACCCCTGCCGGTACTCCTGCCTGCAGCCCTGCCCGCACCCGCACCCTGCCCTGCCCTGCCCTGCCCTGCCCGCATTACCCTCCGCTCCTGCCGCTGCCCTGCCCGCACCGCCCATGTCCCCCCCGGGTCGCCGCACCCGCTGGGTGAGCGACTTCTTCTCGTACGAAACTACCAAGTCGGTGGTGGTGAAGAGCTGGGTGGTGGGCGCCGTCAACCGCGGCGTCCAGCTCCTCATCCTCGCCTACTTCATCGGGTGAGCCCCCCCAGGACATCCCCCCGGGACATCCCCCCGGGACATTCCCCGGGACACACCCCGGAACCCCCCCCGCCCCCGGCTAGCGCTTTTCCCGAGACCTTCTCCCAGGACCCTCTTCCCGGCACCGCCGGGGGGTGACACCCACTTGCTGCTGCAGGTGACACCCGGGGCTGACAAAGACGATGCGGGGGTGACAGCGTGTGGCAGTGAGGGTGACAACGAGGGGACAGCCGGGCGGCGGTGCGGGGTGAGGGCAGAGGAGGGACGGGAGAGAGGATGGCAAGTGTGTCAGTGCCGGGAATTCAGGTGTCCCGGTGCGGGTGACACAAGGGGGACAGCCGGGAGAGTGTGCCGGTGCGGGTGACACAGTGGGGACAGCCGGGAGAGTGTGCCGGTGCGGGTGACAGGAGGGTGGCAGCGCAGGTGACATGATGGGGACAGAGAGGAGAGGGTGTCGGTGCGGGTGACACAAAGGGGACACCCAGGACAGCATCTCGGGCGGACGACGGGAAGGGGACAGCGTGGGTGACACCGAGGGGCAGAGCAGCAGCACGGGGTGGCAGAGGAGGGGTCCCTGTCGCCGGGTGCTCCTGGGGGCGCGACAGCGGCCACCGGTGAGGGGTGACAAGCGGCAGTCACCGCTGGTGCTGGCAGCTCCGGGGGTCCGAGGTTCACAAGCAAGTGCCGGGGGGTGGCTGCGGGTGGCTGTCCCCAGCGTCACCCGCGGTGCTGTCCCAGCTGGGTGTTCCTCCATGAGAAAGCGTACCAGGTGCGGGACACCGCCATCGAGTCCTCCGTGGTCACCAAGGTGAAGGGCGTGGGGCGCTACGCCGGGCAGGTGCTGGACACGGCCGACTATGTCACCCCCCCGCAGGTGAGGGCGAGGGGGCGCGGGGGGCGGCGAGGGGCGCGGGACCCCTCGGACCCGGTCGGGTGACAGCGGCGTCCCCCAGGGCACCTCGGTGTTCGTGGTGGTCACCAAGCAGATCCGGACAGAGAACCAGACGCAGGGCGTGTGCCCGGAGGTGCGGGGTGGGCACGGGGAGGCTCGGGGGGACCCCCTCGATGAGCCCCCCGCCCGCTGAACCCCCCGCCCCGCAGAGTGAAGCCGCGCTCCGCTGCTCGGCGGACCGGGACTGCCGGGGGCTGAGCCCGGGCACCAGCAATGGTGAGGGACCCCCGTGGGGCCGAGGGGGGAACGGGGGGGCTGAGGGGGCCAGGGGGAGCCAAAGGCTGAGCTCTGCCACGGGCAGTGGTGAGGGACCCTCGAGGGGCACTGTGGGGACTGGGGGATGCCAAGGTGCTGATGGGGAGCCGGGGAGGAGCGGGGGGACCGAGGGGGGAACGGGAGGGCTGAGGGGGCAAGGGGGAGCAGGGGGGGTCAGGGCTTGAGTCCAGATATGAACAATGGTGAGAGTCCATGAGGGCTGGGGTGGGAACAAGGGGCTGAGTCTGGGTAGGAGCAATGGTGAGGGACCAGGGCAGGAACAGGGGTCTGAGGGGGTCGGAGGGGGACCATAGGCTGAGCCCCACCACGGGCAGTGGTGAGGGACCCTTGGAGGGGATGAGGGGACTAGGGGGTGCCCAGGAGCTGATGGAGGAGCCAGCAGTCTGAGGGAGATGGAGGTTCAGAGTCCCAGGGATGCTGGCAGGGGTCGAGGGTCTGGGGTCTCAGGGGTGCTCTTGGGGTGCTGACAGGAGTCTGGTGTCTCGGGGGTGCTGACAGGGGTCTGGGGGTCCCAGGGTTGCTGTGGGTGTTCAGGAGTCACAGGGGTGCTGACAGGGGTCATGGGATCACAGCTGCGCTGACATTGGTCTGGGGTCCCAGGGGTGCTGACAGGGCGCTGCGTCCCCTACAACACGACCCTGCACACCTGTGAGATCCAGGGCTGGTGCCCGCCCGAGGTGGACACCGTTGACGTGTGAGTGGGGCCAGGGGAAAACGAGGGGACGCAGGGAGTAGAGGGGATCACGCCCCTGCCATATCCCCACAGTCACCCTCTTTCCTCCAGCCCTGTTATGCTGGAGGCCGAGAACTTCACCCTCCTCATCAAGAACAGCATCCGCTTCCCGCTCTTTGGCTTTGAGAAGTGAGCCACCCAGGACATGGTGGGGACACCGGGGGCACGTGGCAACAGGGGGACACAGGGATGTGGAGACACAGGGACGGGTGCCATGGGGACATGGGGACGCGGGGACACAGTGATGGGGGGACACTGGGACAAGGGTCTGTGAACCCATCCCTCTGCCTGATGGCATGTCCCTCCATGTCCCCCCACGTTCTCCCATGTCCCCAGGACCAACCTGCCTCCCCCTGGCAGTGGGGCGGAGCTGGGTCGGTGTCGCTTCCACCCGCAGCTGCAGCCCTTGTGCCCCATCCTGCGCCTGGGGGACGTGGCACGCCTGGCCGGACAGGACTTCCCCGCACTGGCCACCACCGTGAGAGGGGGCACAGAGGGCAATGGGGGGGAAAGGGGAGGTCGTGGGGCCATGGGTGCACAGGGAGGTGGGATGTAAGGCCATGGGGACATGGGGCTTGGCAACACAGAGACATAGGATGGGGGGATATGGGGATGTGGGACATGAGTTTGTGAGACATGGGATGGGGGGGATATGGGCTGGGGGAACACATGGACACAGGGACATGGGGTGCGTGACATGGGGACACAGGGATGTGGGGTGTCGGGAGCAGGATATGGGGATAGAGGGGTGCAGAACATGGAGTGATGTGGGACTTGGTGGTGTGGTGATGTGGGGTCACAGGGATGTGGAGATACGGGGACGTGGATGTGGGTGCATGGGGTTTGGGTTGTGGGATGTGACAGCATGGGATGTAGTCATGGGAATGTGAGACCTGGGGACACAGGGATGTAGGATGCAGGAACATGGGACATGGAGCATGGGGCGATGGGAACGTGGGGCTGTGAGGCTGTGGAAATGAGAGACTGTAGGGACAGAGGTCTGTGGTGCCACGTGGCTGATGTGGGGCCGGGGCAGGGGGGGGTGCTGGGGATCAAGATCGGGTGGGTGTGTGACCTGGACCAGGCCTGGGAGCGCTGCCTGCCCCGCTACTCCTTCACCCGCCTGGACAGCCTGGCCCGCACCCCTGCCCCCGGCTACAACTTCAGGTATGGCCACGCTGCCACCAAGACACACGGCACAGGTGTGTGCACTGCCTGGCATGGCCTCATGTCACCCTGCCCCTGTGTCCCCATGTCCCCACATCCCCACAGGCACGCCAGGTACTACCGCTGGCCTGATGGCTCCGAGCGCCGCACCCTCACCAAAGCCTTCGGCATCCGCTTCGATGTCCTGGTGTATGGCAGTGTACGTGTGGGGCTGGGGGCTCGGGGGCCTGGGAGTCTAGGGCAGGGTTTGGGGCTTCCACCGACAGGGACTCTACACCCCCAGGCTGGGAAGTTCGGCATCGTGCCCACCCTCATCAACACCGTAGCAGCTTTCACCTCCATCGGTGTGGTGAGTTGTGGTTGTTCTCAGCCCCTGGGGCAGAAGGGAAAAATCCCATAGCCGTGGGGAAACAACATCCCCTGGGCTGACAGTGGACTGGCTGCTTGGGGGTCTGGGTGGGTCAGGGGGTGCCCCATAGTGCAGAGCCCCCCAAACCAACAATGCTGCCCCCAGGGCACGGTGCTGTGCGACATCATCCTGCTCAACTTCCTGAAGGGTGCTGAGCACTACAAGGCCCGCAAGTTCGAGGAGGTCAGACATGGGGCTGGGGTGCCATGGGGATGGGGTCACCTCCAGGGGGCTCGATCAGCGCCCCCACTGGGGGCTGTGTGGGGCAAGCTGGTGGGGAGCATGTGGGCAGTGCCCCTGACCCCACCAGTGCCCTGGCTGTGGGGAAGCGACTAACCCATTGCCCGTCCCCTGCCCCACAGGTGCCAGAGGCCGGCGTGCCTGCGACCCCCGCCACCCCCACAGCATGTCCCCCCGGGGCTCTGGGGGACTGCACCCGGGACAAGCAGTCCACTGACTCAGGCACCTTCTCCCTTGGCCTCTAGCCCTGGGTGCTGTGGGGCAGCCCTCCACCTGCCCCCCACTGAAGGGCAGCCCACAGCCAGGTGAGGGGCTTGCTGTGACCCCCGTCCAGCTCTTACTGCCCACCTGGTCTCCACCCTGTGAGCCCCATCCACATCCCACTGTCCCCTGTGCCCACCCCGGGTGCCCAGTCCCAATCCCAGTGTCCCCAGTGCCTTGTCCCAGGGTGCCCCCCGCACTCTTCCCCAGCACCTCCCTGCTGGCCACATGCTGGGGGGCTGCACCCCCCTCTACAATAAACTCATGGCTCACAGCACCCACCCATGTCCAGCCTTGGTTATGGGGGGCTGACACACAGGGTAGGGGTGCGGGAGCAGAGGGAGGGGGGTCAGTGTGCTGTCTCTGGGCAGGGGATGCTGTACCCCCACTGCCCACACAGGGACCATGAAGGAAATGAGGGACACCCACAATACCCACCCCATGCCCCTGCGAGTGCTTCCAGCACCAGCCAGGCCCCCCGACCCCTGCCCAAACACCACGTGGATGCTGACACCAAGACTTTATTGAGCTTCAAGGGAGGGGGTGCAGCCCCCGTGCGGGTGGGCGGTGGCAGGGGGACCCGGGGAGGGCCCGAGGGAGCTGAGCACTCATATCTCGCAGATGAAGGGCAGTCGCCTCCTGCACTTCACGCTCCTCCAGAGCCCATCTGGGGAGAGAGGGAGGTCATCCCGTCACCCACCAGCACCTCCACCTCCAGGGACCCACTTAACCCTCGGGATCACCCATTGACCCTTCAATGCCAGCCTTCCCATGGTGACAAGACCCCCCAGCCATCCCACACTACACCCCAGCCCCTTGCTGTCATCTCCCCACCCTGAGACCCCTCAGCACCACCCCTTCCACCCCACCATGGGGAGGGGATCCCCCATGGCCCCTCCAGAGTCCCCACTGACTGTTGGTGCAGAGCCCGGTGCAGAAGCGGCGGCCGGGCAGGGGGTGCCCGGGCAACCACTGGCTGTAGTTCCAGGGGCTCCGGTCGGTCCAGTGGCATCTTGGTCTTGGCAACTGCCAGAGAGGAGAGCGTGGGGACCCCCGGCACTAAGCACAGGGTGCTCAGGGGGTGGAGGGCAGGCTGGGGCATCCAGGGTGGATACTGGGGACAATAGGGTGAGAATGGGACTCCCAGGACTGGCAGTGGGATACCTGGGATAGGCACTGGGGATAATGGGATGGGAATGGGACATCCAGGGTGAGCACTAGTGATACTGGGATAAGATCAGAGCACCCGGAGTGGGTACTAGGGACACTGGGATGGGGTTGGGGCTTTCGGGGTGGGCACTGAGGACACTGGGAATGCTGCTGGGGAGCCCAGGTTGTGCACTGGGGACAATGGGACAGGGCTGGGGAATCCAGGGTGGGCAGTGGGGACACTGGGATGGGGCAGGGTGCCCCAAGGCTGGGGTGGGGGGCTCAGGGTGGGGGTCCTTACGGCGGGCTGGCTGACAGCACCAATCCAGACCAAGCCTGCATTGCTGAGCCGGTGCACCAGGCGCACCAGGAAGGCGTTGGTGCTGGCACTGTGGATCGAGGCCAATCTCCCACGGTAGCGCCAGGCACAGAATTTCTGCAGGGACACGGCTGTTACAGAGGGGCAGAGCCCACAACCTGACCCCGCACCCCACTCTCCCTGTCCCACCTGTGCTTGGTGGAAGGTCCGGCAGGTGGAGACCATGACGTAGGTGCGGGTGCTGGCACCTGTCGCGTTGGGGACATGGACCACTTGTGTGTCGCTGGCCCCGCCATCCTCCTCGGGCACCTCCAGCCCTGCCACCATCTCTGTCTCCTCTGCCGTGGAGCTGACAGGGGCTGGGGACACCGGTGGTGTCACCTCGGGGTCGGGGGTGTCCCCGGGGTGTCTCCACGGGCAGGTGGGGGTGTGGGGGGCACTCACTGGAGCAGCTGGTGGGGACAGTGCCCAGCAGGGCCAAGGCAAGCAGCAGGCAGGGCCACATGGCGAAGGGACACGCGAAGACACTGGGGACACCACCAGCACCCTCAGCTGAATTCACAGCCCTGTCACCCTCGGCCACCCTGCGGACACCCCCATGGCCCCTCTGCCGCCCCCAGCATCTTCCCATCCTCCCCACATCTCCTGTGCCATCCCCAGCATCCCCAGTGTCCCTCTCCCACCCACAGTGTCACTCTGCCTTCCCCATGTCCCCTTCTGAAACCCTCCCATATCCCCATGTCCCTCCATCACCCCCTCTGCCACCCCCAGTGTCACTGCCATGGACCCCAGCCCTCCTGTGCCCACAATGTCCCCAGTTCCTCTCTTCCACCCCCAAAGACACCCTGTGCCACTCACTCCCCCACCATGTGCCCCTGGCACCACAGAGACCCCCATGCCAGACTCCAGGACCCCCAACCCTGGCAGCCAGGGACTGAGCCCGACCCAATGTCCCCATCCCCATTCCTCACCTGGATCCTGGAGGGCTCAACCCACTGCCACCCTTATATTGGTGACAGGCACACGTGTCCCCAACCACAGCCTTGTGACACCCCCAACCACCAACTGCTGGGGACATGGTGGGGGGGGGGACATGGGGGTGACACCCAGAAGGGGTTCTGCCCCCACCCTGCCCGCCCAGTGTTTGGGGTGTGCTTGGTCCAGGGAAGGGGGGGTGCAGGGGGCTTAGGGAAGGAGCTGCAGGAGTTTGGTGTGTGGGGACACAGGGAGGGGGATCTGGGAGTTTGGAACGCAGGGGCTCGGTATGGAGGCTGTGGGGATTTGGGGTGCAGGGGCTTAGCACAGAGATTCTGGGAATTTGTGGTGCAAGGGCATGAGGAGTGGGCTGTAGGGGTTTTGGGTGCAGGGGCTCAGTATAGGGACTGGGAATTTGGGCTTCAGGGCCACGAGGTGGGGGCTCTGGGAGTTTGGAGTGCAGGGGCACAGGGGGCTTTGAGTGCTTGGAGTGCAGGGGCATGGGGAGGGTGCTCTGGGAGCTTGGGGTGCAGAGGCACAGAGGTGGGGACTGTGGGGGCTTGGAGAGGGGGTGTTGGGAGTTTGGGGTGCAGAGTCTCACTACGAGATCTCAGGGAGTTTGGGGTGCAGGGGCACAGGGGGCTGCTGGGCCAAGAGGTGCACAGAGCATGGAGATGAGGATGGGGATTTGGGGAGCAGAGCCCCACAGGGGGCTGTGGGTGCTCACAGCCTGAGTGGGACAGTCAGGGGAAGGGGTGGCCTGGGGGGGCTCGGGGAAGGGGGGCTGTGGTCAAACGGCCAGGCTGGACCTGGGAGACCACGACCGTTGGGGAGGAAATGGCCCTTGGGCAAGCATGGCTGGCGGGAGATGGTATCAGCACCCCAACATCCCCTCCACACCCCCAGCACCCACACCCCCAGGACATGCTGTGCCTCACACAGATGCCCCCAGCCCTCAAACTCGAGCAGCCCCCAACCTTGCACTCCCAACCCCTGCTTCCCCCCTCCCTGGTGTCCCCCTGGTGTCCCCAGGCCCAGGCTGGGGTGGTGCAAGTCTGTGGTGGGGACATGTGGCCCCATCACCCTTATAAGGGGGACAGAGGGCAGATCCCCCCAGCCCACAGGTGAGGAGCGAGGACGGGGACAGAGACACGGACTGGGACATGGGGTGGGCTCAGCCCACAGTTGCTGGGGCTGGGGACAAGGGTGGGCATCCCTGAGGCTGACACGAGGGGCTCTGGGGTGCCAATGGGACATGGGAGTGGCACAGGGATGGCAGAGGGACAGTGGGGATATGGG
This sequence comes from Dendrocincla tyrannina, assembly GCA_035047865.1. Lineage (NCBI taxonomy): Eukaryota > Metazoa > Chordata > Aves > Passeriformes > Dendrocolaptidae > Dendrocincla > Dendrocincla tyrannina. Next base: position 9,058,398 of record JAWWMP010000165.1, read on the forward strand.
GCAAAGAGAAACAGAATGAGGTCAAAGTCACGAGGTGGCACCGGGGGTGGCAGAGGTTCAGTGGGGACATGAGGTGTGTCAAAGTGGATGTGGGGAGGATGGATTGTCACCGAGGGTGGCAGAGGGGCTTTGGACCATGGGGGTGTCCCCAGGGTGGCCAAGGGTGGTGGGGCCGTGGCATCTCCCAAGGGTGCCGGTGGTGTTCCCAGGTCCCTGCGTGTCCCCCCACCATGTGGCCCTGCCTGCTGTTCGCCCTGACACTGCTGCACGCTGTCCCCGCCAGCCACCCCGGTGAGTGTCCCCCTGCCCCTGGGAGTGCTCCCCCCACCTGCCCCCCGCCTCTGCCACCTCATTGCCATGCCCACCTTGCCAGTGCTGTGTAGCCAAGGTGCCAGCCTCACCCCCCTCTCCACCAGCACCCCACCAGCCCCAGGTGGTCCCCGTGGCCGAAGCCGTCCCGCAGCCCCGCTATGCAGTGGTGAACAAACTGCGCACCTACTCAGGTGCCCAGGTGAGGGAACACGGGGCATGGGTGGGTGCCAGTGGGTACCAGGGGATACCTGGGGGTCCCGAGACAGTGGCACTGCCAGCAGTGCCAGTGGGCACCAGTGTGTACAGGGGTGCTGAGGTGCAGCTGGGATTGGGTGGGTACTGGTGGGTACTGGTGGGTTCCCAGTGCCAGGCTGTGCCCGTCCTGCAGAAGTACTGCCAGGATGTGTACCGGGGCCAGCTGGCCTCAGTGCACAGCGCCTCCCGCAACGAGGACCTGTGGAAACTGGCCCGCACCTACACCCGCCACGCCGTCTGGATCGGGGCCTTCACCAGCTGCAAGGTGGGGGGACACTGGGGAAGGCTGCCCTGGGCTGGCTAAGGGGGCTGGGACTGGTTTTCAGGGACAAGCGGCTGGATGTGAAGTGCTGGGGCTGCTTTTTGGAGGAGAGGGGCTAAGTAGCGGGGATGGGGATGGCTGTGGGCTGCTGAGTGCCAGGCACTGGGTGCTGGGTCGGGTTTTTGGGAGATGAACCTGGGTATGGGGTGCTGGGGCAGGGGACTGGGGTTTGACATGTGAGGAGCTGGGTGCTGGTGCTGATTTTTGGGGTGAGGGGCTGGGTATGGGATGGTGGGGGCTGTCACTGGATAATGAGACATTGCCATGGCAGGCAGGGCAGTGGGAGTCACACTGGGTGGACTCCAGCCCCTGGAACTATGCCAACTGGGCACCCACCTATCCTCACCACATTGTCAATACCTGTGCCACCCTCAGCACCCGAGGTGAGGACACCCGCACCCCCCCACCCACTGTGCTGGCCACCTGGGGCCATGGGACTACTGGGGAGACTGAGGGGGGCACTGGGTAGGGGCACAGGGTTACTGGGAGCAATTGGGAGGGGGTTCAGGGCTATTTGGGGCACTGAAAGGGCACTGGGAGGGATCTACAGGGCACTGGGGGCACTTGGGGGAGCATAGGGGGCACTGGGAGGGGTTACAGGGCACTGGGAGCCACTGGGAGGGTTATAGAGAGGCCTTGGGCTCCATCCCATGGCCCTGATTGTTGTCCCTGTCCCCAGATGGGCTCTGGCGCAGTCGCTTCTGCTTCCAGTTGCGTCCCTTCATCTGCCAGTACTGAGCTCCCAGTGCTGCCACAGCCCCCCAGTTCCCTTCCCAATAAAGCAGAGGTGCCCTGAGCCATGTCTGTGTGTGCAGAGAGCCTGGGGAGGGGGCTTGGGGGCATTGTGGGTGGCAGCACAGTGAGAGGAGGGGGCAGCAAGGTTTATTACCCTCGAACTCCCTCATCCCACTGGCACAGCACCCCCAGGCCAGTAGAAAAATGGGGTGCTGGGTGCCGGCTTCCTGGTGGGTGCAGGGCTCAGTGAGGCATCTCAGCGGGGGTCTCAGCGGCAGAGGGGGCTGTGAGGGGGGTGCCAGCTGCTTCCAGCTCCTTGGCTCGCCGCCGGCACTCATGGGCCACCACCACGGGGCTGACAAAGGCCACCAGCACCACGGCGATGAGCCCCACGTTCACCTGGGGAGGGGAGAGTGTCAGGGCAGGGGGCTGGGGGGATGGCCCCACCCAAGGGGGGCCCCTGGGCCAGTTCCATGGCCCCCCCAATCCCATGTGCTAGGCCAGGACAACCATTTCCCTGGGGCAGGACTCCCACCTTAGTGCGGGGCAGGACACCCATCCCTCCCAGGGCAGGATCTCCATTTACCTATGGGGCAGGAGCCCCACCCTACTGTGGGGCAGAACTCAAATCCCTCCCAGGGCAGGACCCCCATTCCCCCAGGGACAGAACTCCCATCCCTCACCGGAGTAGGACCCCGATTTCCCCATGGCATAAGATCCCCATTCCCCTGTGGAGAGCAGATCCCCCATTCCTGGTGAAGCAGCCTGCCACACCCATCTTGGGGGGACCTTGGGGTGCACTCACATAGAAGGGGTCCCCGTGGAGTGGCCCCTGCACCAGGGCGACGCAGGGGTACTGCAGGAGGGCCACCAGTGCTGACAGTGCCATGGCCAGACCGTACAGCTTCCCGAAGTGCTGTGGGGGGAACCTGCCAGGCACACACGTCACTGCCAGGCACCCCTCGACACCCTGACCCTGACACCCCACCCTGACGGCCCCCCAACACCTGACCCCTGCCAGCTCCATTCTAACACACTGTCCTTTGGCACCCCCACCCCAATACCCTGTCCCCTGACACCCCAACTGTGCTACCATCCCTGCCACCACCACTACGTGCCCTGCCACTCCCCAACCCTGCCAGCATCCTCTCTCACCAGCAGTGCCACCATCCCCTGCATCCCCTGTCCCAACCCTGCCACTCTGTCCCCCACCACACTCATGATGACCCCGACACCTTCCCCTGCCACCTCTGAGCAGTCCCCTGCCACCCTTCCACCACCACCCTGTCCCCTGCCACCCCCACAACAACCCTGTCACCATCCCCTGCCCCCCTCACGACGACCCTGTCACCATCCCCTGCCACCCTGACGGTGGCTGTCCCCGTGGAAGCGGCACTCACGCGATGGCCAGGAAGGCAGCATTGCCACCGTACAGGAAGGAGCGGCTGATCACCTGCAGCACGAAGGTGGCAAACTGGACGGGCAGGATGGGCACAGCGGCGCACACGGAGAACAGCAGGCACTGCACCACCGTCACCACCAGTGACACCACCGCTGCCCGCAGGTCTGCCAGCGCGCCCCGGGCACCTGCAGGCACAGAGCATCAGGGGACATGGGTCAGGGCATGGGGACATGGCCCCCAGCATGGGGGGCAGGATTCCTGTGCCCGGTCCCCGAGTGCTGTGGGGCTCAGGCACCGCAGTGGTGGCACCTGGTCACCTGCCTCAGTGAGGGCATGGGAGAAGAGGGACCCCAGGGCTGGGAGGGGTTGTTACCCTGGGGTGGAGGGCCAGAAGGGGTGGTTACACTCGGGGTGGGGGTTCTGGTGGATCAGTTCCCCTCGGGGTGGGGTAGGGGGGACAGTTACCCTCGGGGCGGCGGCGCTTGCCCCGCTTGTGCCAGTCAAGGATGAGGCCATTCCAGGGGGCACAGAGCACCCCGCAGAGCTGGGTGAAGGCAAAGGCGTTGGTGTAGGTGCTCACTGTTGGGGGGGACACAGCGTCAGGTTGGGACCAGCCCCCAGGGGTCCCCGCCGTGTCCCTCCCTGCCCCGTGGTGTCATACCCGCTTTGGGGTCCCCATAAGACAGGCGCTCGAGCAGCGGGTTGAGGGTGCCAATGAACAGGTAGTGGCGCAGCTGCATGACGGAGAGCCAGGTCACATGCCAGGCGAAGAGCCACGAGCACACACAGGCCCGGAACGTCATCCCAGGGGGGTCCTCACCTGCGCAGGTGTCAGGGCAGGGCACACATGAACACACCTCCTCCCAGGCCACGACCCTCCCGGCCCCCCAAGTCGATGCACCTCATCCCTTCCACCCACTGGAGCCCCCAAATCCACCTGTATGGCCACACCCTTTCACCTGTATTGGCACGCCCACCCTCCGACCACGCCCTCACAGCCACTCCCAGGTCACACCCCTTCACCTGCACACTCATGCCCGCCCTCCAGCCACACCCCCTCACCTGTATATGAGACCCCCTGCACCCCATGGCAATGTCTCAGTGTCCAGTGAGCATCCCCAGCATCCCACACCCAGCACCTGCAGACAAGCCCCGCTCCCACAGAGACAAGCCCCGTCCCCAAAGACCAGACCCCCCCCAGCACCTCGAGGAACGGGGGGCTCCAGGGGGGTCTCCTCGGGGCCGTCCTCCCCCGGGGGCCGCTTCTCCTCGTAGGTGCGGTAGGAGCGGGAGCGCCCTGGGCACTGCAGCCTGTGGCAGTATTTGTGTCACCTCACACCCACCCGGTGGGCATGGACACACTGCCCACGGGACGGGACCCACCCACCAACCACCCACGGGGCTGGACCCACCGCCCGCCTGCCCCAGATGTGACCCACTGCTCAGAGGACAGGACTGACCACCACACACAGATGGGATGCACCAGCACAGGATGGGACCCACCATCATGGGGCAGGACCCACCACCCATGGGACAGGACGGACCACCACCCACAGGTGGGATCCACCATCATGGCACAGGACCCACTGCCCACAGGATAGGACCGACCACCACTCACGGATGGGACCCACCAGCACAGGATGGGACCCACCAGCGCAGGATGTGACCCACCATCATGGGACAGGACCCACCACCCATGGGACAGGATTGACCATTACCCATGGATGGAACCCACCAGCACAGGATGTGACCCATCACCACAGGACAGGACCCACCGCCCACAGGAGACGATTGACCACCACCCACAGATGGGATGCCCCAATGCAGGATGGGACCCACCACCATGGGACAGGACCCACGGCCCACAGCAGAAGCCCACCCCCCAGCAGGGTGCAGTCACCCCCCATACCCGTAGTCATAGGCAGGGGGCAGCGGGTAGGGGATGCGGGTGCGTGGCATCAGGAAGAGGGTGCGCAGCAGGTGCCAGGCACTGCAGGCTGCCAGGAAGAGGAACATGGCTTGCAGGGACAGCCCCTGTGCGTACAGCAGCTGGGGACAGGGACAGAGACAGAGACAGGGACGGAGTCAGGGGCAGGCTGCCACTGTGTTCACCTGCTCAGGCCCTGGGTCTGTCCCCACATGTGGCCCCAGCAGTGGATCAACTGTATCTCACACTGTGTCCCCAGTATTTCCCCAGATGTGACCCAACTGCAACCCAACTGCATCCCCAGTAAGTCCCTAGCTGTGTCCCCATTATGTCCCCAGATGTGACCCAACTGTCCTCAGCTCTGTCCTCCCCCGGGGGCACCCAGCACCCTCCCCCACCACTCCCACGTCCCCCAGCCCTGCACATACCTTGACGATGAGGAAGATGGCAGAGGAGGAGTCAAAGGCCCCGTTGTAGAGGGTGATGATGATGGAGCGGTACTTCCCAAACAGGTTGCCCACCTGGCACCAAGACACACCCCCCAATGCCATCAGTGCCCCCCAGTGCCAGGCAGGTTGCCTCTGTCACTGGGTGGGTGTCAAGGTGCCGGAGAACTCACCTGCATGTTGGTGAGGATGAGGAGGATGCCGCCCACTGACAGCATGGACATGGCTGGGAAGAGCAGCACCGCCAGCTCTGGGGACACAGGGGTCAGCAGGGACACTGGGGCTCCCCAACAGGTCCCCCCCAGGGCTGGGATCCCCCCACCCATGGGGTCTCACCTGGGGTAGAGAAGGCGACAAGCAGGGTCCCGCCGGCATAGAGGGAGCTGAGGGGACAGCAGTGACATGTAGGGATGGGGTCCTGGAGAACACAGGTGACCCCAGCCCCATGGGTACCCCTTGTGCCATCAGGGCGTCCCTTCCCCACCCCCCCTGGATACCCCAATAACCCCCAGCTCTCACCAGCCCTCCCTGTCCCACCTAGCACAGGGCTTACATGGCGATGAGACGTGCGGCCAGGGTGCCAAAGCGGTCGAAGACAACACCCATGGGGAAGGTCATGAAGTTGTTCATGAAGGAGCCAATGGTGAAGACCAGGGAGAACTGCTCATCCTGTGCACTGCAGTCTGGGGATAGTGGTCAATGGGGCGTGGGGACATGGGGACACAGGGTCATGTGTGTGGGGACATCAGGGACACCAGGGATGGGGGATGCAGGGACCTGGGGACACGGGTCAGTAGAGATGCAGGCACAGGAACACCAGCCAACAGGAAACCAGGAGCACTGGGGATGTGGGGACAGCAGGGACATGAAGATACTGGGACATGGGACATGGATGAGGGGTAGTAGGGATATAGGCATGGAGACAATGGGGACACAGGGCACTGCAGGCCATCAGGACATTGAGGACAGTAAAGATGTGAGCAGGGGGACAGTAGAGACTTAGGCACAGGGACAGTGGGCACATGGGGCAGCACAGGGCATCAGGGCAGTGGGGACACAAGGACAGAGGCAGATGGGGGTCCATACCGAGCCCCAGGGTGACATTGGTGATGGAGGGCTCACAGAGCCAGTGGAAGTAGCCCAGTTTCTTAAGGACGAAGACGAGGGAGGCCCAGCCGAAGATGATGCCGCAGAAGGCGCCGCACTCCAGCAGCCCCGACACAAAGGTACACAGGCGCTTGGCCAGCCCCGCGCCCCCCGCCATGTCACCCACCTGGGGGGCCACCGGCCTGGGCTGTCACCAGCCTGGGGCGTCTCCGCCGAGCCTGTGGGTGACAAATGCCGAGCGTCACACCATGCTGGCACCCGCCAAGGGCACGGGGACATGTGGGGGTGTGCAGGGGCACGTGGCAGCGCGTGGCCACCCGGGCAAAGGCCACCACAGCCCCGGCTCTGCCGCATGTCCCTGGCCACAGCGGCTGGCACCCATGTCCCCTCCATGTGCCAGGGCTCGCACACTTGGATACGTGTAAACATCTGTCTACATGCGCGCACATCTGTCCACATGTGTGAACATCTGTGCACACGTGTGAACACCTGTTTACATGTGTGAATGTCTGTTCATAAGCACACACACCTGGTTACAGGCACACACACCTGTTTAATGCACACACACGTACACATTCACACACGTGTGCCCATGCACACACACATGTTCATAGGCATGCACACCTGTTTAATGCACACACACGTACACATTCACACACACGTGTGCCCATGCACACACACATGTTCATAGGCATGCACACCTGTTTACATGCCCACACACACATGCACACACACATGTGCATAGGCATGCACACCTGTTCACATACACACATACACATGCACACACACATGTTCATAGGCATGCACACCTGTTTGCATGCACACACACATTCACACACATATATTCACATGCACACACACATGTTCAAAGGCACACACACTTGTTTACATGCACACGCACCTCTTTACACGAATACACTCCTGTTTACATGCACACATGTGTCCATATGCACACACACACACACGTTTACAGGCACACACACACGTTTACAGGCTTGCACACCTGATCACATACATGCACACACAAACATGCCTCATGGTCCCCCTCCTGTGCCCCTCACCCACCTGCACGAGGCCAGGCCCTCCTGTTGTCACTGTCACTGTCACCACCACTGCTGCCACGGCGTTTGAACCCCAGCAGGGTGGCTGGGGCACCCTCCCACACCTCCACGCACACCCCCACTAATCTCTCGGGAACACCCGTGGGTCCCCGGGGCTGCCAACACCTGATAGCTTCTCGGTCCCTCTGATAGTTCCTTGGTTCCCCCGTCACACCAGGACCCCCCCACGCTGTCCCTATCACCCGGCGCCGGCCCGTCCTGGGACCTGGTACAGTCCTGGGGACACTGGCAGGCTGCCGAGCACCCTGGTATGTGCTCCGGGGACAACAACACACCCCTGGGATACCAACATCCCACGGGGACTCTGGCACAATGCCGGGCACCCTGGTGTGTGCACTGGGGACAGCACAACAACACACACCCTCCCCGGGGACACCAGCACCCCGCTGGGAACCTGGCACGGCCCTTGGGAACCTGGCACGCTCCATGGCGACGCTGGCACAGCCCCTGGGGATACTGGCACCCCCCCGGGGACCTGGCACAGACAGTCCTTGGGAACCTGGCATACCCTCTGGGGACACCGGCACAGCCCCTGGGGGGGCAGGCACTGCAGCTGGGGACGGTGACACACCCCCATTGACGGTGACACACCCCCCGGGACCCCAGCACAGCCTCTGGAAACCTCCCCTGGGGACCCTGGCATGGCTCTCAGGGACACTGTCACATCTCTGGGGCCCTGCCACCCCTCGGGAACCCTGTCGTGCCTCCAGGGATCCCCTCACACTGTCTCCTGGGGACATTGTCACCCCCCACACACAGCTGGGACTCCCTGCGTCACCAGTGTGACCCACAGCCGGGTGCCACAGGGATCAAGGACACGCAGCCCACAGCCCATCACTGTCCTCCGTGTCCCCCTGCTCTGCTCACCCACAAGCAGTCTGGCTCCGACACACCGAGCTCCCCCTTCACCGTGTCACCATGTCACTGTCCGGGGCCTGTCCCTGCCCCTGTCCCGGTCCCCTGGACGCTGTAATGTCGGGTAATGAGTTCTCATTACGGTGTCCAGCGGCTAAAGATTAACCTAGGCGAGGTCGGGTCAGCTGGCCCAGCGGGGCTGAGCTATTTTTAGTCACCCAGGCTGGGGGCTGAGGCTGCGGCGCCCACTCGGGTGGCACTGTGGGACCCCTCGATATGGGGGTCACTGCCTGGGGTACCCCGAGGGACTCTCTGTGGGTGTCGTCTGCCACCAAGCCATACTGGTGTGTCCTGGCCATACCGGTCTCTCCCAGCCAGACTCGTGACCCCCCCATATCATTGACTTCCCATACTGGTAAGACCCTTCCAATGGTGAGCCCCCCCGACTACTCAGCCTTCCACGCGGAGAGCAGGAGGGTCCTGCAGGAGGAGGAGCAGGAGGATCGGGTCGGGGGCGCCTGGCACTGATCCCTCCATCCCCTTTGTCACCTCCATCTCTATTGTGTCCCCCCAGCTCCCCCCGAGCCGTGACAGGTGGGGGGCACGTGTGGTCACAGGACCTCCGAGGGGTGCCATGGGGCTGGCCTCCCCCTCCCTACCCCGCTGCCCTCCTCGGGGTGGGGATCGCCCGCGCCCCACGGAGCAGGGGCAGCCCCGGCTGCGGGGACTTTGCCGGCGCACGTGTCAGGGATACACGCACGTGGTCCCGGGGATGGGCAGCCGTGGGGCACCGCCACGCCAGCGCCCTGAGCCTGCCCCACGGCCCCGGGGCCGACACAGCCCCACGGACCCTCCGCACGCAGCCCCCGCACCGCCCGCGACACGCGCATCGCGTCCGTGCAGAGCCCAGCCCCACAGCCCCTCGGCCCCCACGGCCCCACGGCCCCAGATCCTCGGTCCCCTCTGTCCTGGATCCCCCCGTCCGGGTCGCAGCCCCCCGCCCGCCGCCGCCCCGAGTCCATCCGGGCCCCTCCGCACCCCTCGGCTCCTCCCGCCGCATCCCCGCGCCGCTCACCCGCCTCCCTCCCGGCCCGGCCCGGCCCGGCGGGGAGGGACCCGGCTCTGCCCGCCCCGGCTGCCGGTGCCGCCGGTGCTCCCCGTGCTCCCGGTGTCCCCAGATGCCGCGGACCCCCCCGCGGGCGGAGCGGCCCCGCCCCCGGCGCGGCGTTGGAGGGGCGCGGGAGGCGGCCCCGGTGGAGCGGCCCCGGTCATCCGCGGGTCCGCCCCGGAGGGGCTGTCCCGGCACGGAGCCCTCCCCCGGTGCCACCCCCATGCCCCCCGCGGGGCCCCCCCCGCGCCGTCTCCAGGTGTGATACCTCCTCACCTGGTGCCCCCAAGGTGTGCTCCTGCTGGAGCCACCATGGGGCGACCCTTTTGGTCACCCTTGGGTCATGCTCGGGCCACCCCCAGACCACTACTGGACACCCCAGCACCATCCTGGGATCACCGCTGGGCTATCCCTGGGCGATCACGGTTGGGCCACCCCAGAGTCATCCCTGTGCCACCCCACCACCATGATTTGCAGTGTCACCTGCTTGTCCCTGGCCGCCCACCCACTGCCCTCCCCCCACCCAGGACACCCCGTCCCTCCTGTCACCCTCCCCTTGGCCACCCGCACCATGTCTTTTCCTCCGACCCTCTGTCCATCCATTAGTGCTTGCAGCCACCTGGCCTGTCCCCACTCCTTCAGCAGCTCATCTGCTTCACCAGCTGCCCTTCTGTCAGTTCATCACCCGTCCATCTGTCCTCACCCGTCCATCTGTCCTTACCCATCCACCTGTCCATCACCCATCCATCTGTCCATCATCTGTCTGTCCATCACCTGTCCATCTGTACCCCTCCAACCACAATTCTGTCCATCCCGTCCAACGACCATCCAGCTGTCTGTCCCTCCATCTGTCTGTCTGCCTGTCCTCTCCATCCGTCCTCCATCCATCAGTCCATCTGTCCCCCTCTCCAGATGTTCTCCACACATCTGTCTGTCTCTCTGTCCTTCTTTCCTTCCACACACCTGTCCATCCATCCATCTGTCCTCTCCATCCATCCTACACCTCTCTGTTCATCTGTCCCCTCCTTCCATCCATCCACCCTCCACCGTCCATCCCTTCCTGGACCCGCACCCACCCTTTCCCCAGTTCCCCCAGCCAGGTGGGCACCAGCACCCACACCCCCGCAGGGTGGGAGACCCCTCCCCTGGCCAGCCCGACCGGGGTTACCACGGGCCAGGGCGGGGCACGGGCGGGGGGCACGGGCGGTAAGAGCGGATGGCGGCCCCTGAGTCAGTCCCGCGCCTCCCACGCCCCCTCCCACGGGTGCCGTCGCACCAGCTTGTGGCATTTCGCTCGCCGGAGACGGCGCCGCAAACACGCGCCGGTGCCAGCCGGTGCCGGTGCCGCCGCAGCCCGCGCGGCCCCGCGGCCACCCCCGT
>JAWWMP010000165.1:9085652-9105385 GCA_035047865.1 Dendrocincla tyrannina
GGCCGCGCCCCGGGCACTGCGGGAGCCCCCGGCAGCGCTTCCACCGCCCGGGTGGTGGGGACGCCCGTTCGCCCCCCGCCCCGGTTTAGGGGTGTGCTAGGAGGGGCCTGGCCTGGCCGCCCCTCGCGGTCCCCAAATTCCCCGCCGGGGTTCCGCCGGTCCGGGAGACCTTGAGCCCCCCCATGTGAGGGGCCTGTTTGGGGACGCTCCCACCTGTCGCTGTGCCCGGTGTCTCCCAACGCAGCGACAAGAGCCTGGCTCTGTCCTTGCTCGCTGTGGGGCCCGGTGGGACACGGCCCCGAGGGATGAGACTCCTGCTGTGCCCATCAAACCGGGCTAATCCCGTGTAAACCGGCAGGGTGGGCTGGGGAAGGGGGATGGCAGCGGTGTAAGCCCCGGGCAGGAGATAAGCACGGAGTGGTTCCATCCTCCTGGCTGTCTGCAGTGGCATGTTTATCCATACCTTCCCTAACACCCCTGTGCATCCACCCGGGAGAGGGGCAGGTGTGCAGGGTGCATTCGTTCCACCCGATACCGTGGTGTCCAAACACACATTGCTGTGCGTCCTCCTTTGGAATTAAAAGCAGGGAAGTGTCCCTAAAACGGGGCAAGGGCTCCTGTTTTCACACAGGGCAGGAACCAGAGAGGCGGGTGGTTCTCATGCTGGAGGGGCTGCAGTATGGCAGGTTTGGGGACATTTCCTCCCTCTCTGGTGAATTTTGAAGTCTTAAACATCAGCGGTAGGTGAGAGCTGGTGGTGCAAGGGTGGGGGAAGCAGAGGGAGGAGGGAATCACCTGGTGCCAGGGCTGAGCACGCAGTGATCTCTGGAATGAGTATGTGGAACTCCCAGGCAAAGCAGATCAGAACAAAGTGGGAACAGGTAAAGCACATCCCATCTCCTGCGCAGCCCTGGATCTGCCCTGCCTGGGAGTTGCCTCACGTGGAAGGAATTGTTTGTGTGTTTGCCCCGCGCCATGGGAACTCGGTGGATCGGGGCAGGTCAGGAGCTGTGGATCCCAGCAAGTGACGCAGGTTTGGGAGCCGGGAGCCGAGAGGAAACTCTCTCCTCTCTGTGGGCTCTGGTCCCGGGTGGTAGCAGGAGCCATGTGGTTAATGCCGAGGTGCATTTCCTCCTTCCTGGGCAGGAGTAGAGCGAGGAGCCACAGTGGCACGAGGGAGGGAATGTTGGGAGCTGCAGACACGTGTTTCCTCACCCTTGTGTCCTTTCTCAGGCTCCAGAAGGGACGAGCCGTGGAGGACCAGGGCTGCATCAGGAAAGGTTGGAGAGGGGCTGGAGCAGATGAGCAGGGCAGGGTGGGAAGCATGGAAGGAGGAGCAAGGAACAAGGGCTGGGGGAAGAAGAGGAAGTCAGTGAGGCTTTACAGGGCCTTGACCCAAGAAAAGGAGACACGGGCTCAGAGAAGTGGAAAGTGGCAGCAGTCACGCTTGCATGTGTCCCGAGGGAGGGAGTTGGGAATTAAGGGAAATCCCCTGACATGGAGATAGTGAAACAGGAGCAGCTCCCCTGTATGAGTGGAGGGAAACCCTGGAGGCTGGGGATGCATGCTCCGGAGGGAGCTGAGCAGAATGGGGCTGGGAAAATGCTCTGAAAAGGGCCTGCTAGGATGGGAAAAGCAGGTGGAATTTCAGTGGGAGAGGGAAGGGGGAGTGAGCAGTGACATGGGCACTGGGGGAGGAAGGAGCAGGGCAGGTCTGGAGGAGCGGGAGAGGAGGAGTTGTTGGGCTGGAATTGGCAGAGGGAAAGGAATGGGAGGCACGAGCCGTGCCAGTGTATGCCACAGGTAAGCGAGATGAGTTGGGGACTCTTCGGAGCAGGGAAGTCTGTGAGTGGCCTTTGTGTATGGGGACAAAGTGTCCAGAGAGACAGCAGGTTTGGAGACAAGGTGCAGGGAAAGGAGGGATCAGTGGGCCAGAGCTGGGCAGGTTGCAGGGCTGGGAAAGGGAATGGATGGGAAAGAGCGTGTGTGTTTGGGGGAATCGGTGTGAACGTGGCCTGAATTGGTGTCATCTGTGGGAGGCTGGGGGGGGATTTTATCTTGTGTTTCTCCTGGACACCTTGAGGATTGCAGAGCAGAGATCCTGGCACACTTTGCCATGCTGGGCTTCTGCCCAGACTGCTGCATCAGGGCTGGGGGGTCTTGTCATGCAGTGGGGATCAGGGAGGCATTCCCGGAGCTTTGTGGTGGCTCTGGGAGCTGGGATGGGCTCAGCAGCCTCCAGATGAGTTGTGGAGTTGTTCCTGGAGCGGAGCAGGGGTGCATTTGCATCACATCTCGCTTGGGCGTCACTAATGACAGTACTCGGGACTCTCCCCAGCTCAGGTGGCCTGTCCCACGGGTACCTGATTCCGTGGGGAGCTGGCTCTGGTGCCTCCGCAGGGATCACCCCGTGTGAAGGGCCGGATCTCCAGGTGGAAGGGCTGAGGCAGAGCAGGGCCGCAAGGGGAGGGTGGAGATCTCCCAAGGGAGGAATATCAGGGAACAATCCCTTCTGCTTGGCAGGGTCTGTTTGAGCCCAAGGTGTGGCTGTGCCTCCATGGCGGAGCGTTCAAAGGGCTGGGAGCAGATTGCTCCTGCTAAAGCAATCAGCCATGATGTCAGCTTGAACTTCCTACAGCCCATCCCTGGAACTGCTGATAGCCCATTCTGGGATTGCTGTCGGCCCCTATCGCAGCCGGGGCAGCTGGCAGGGCTCAGCTTTGTGGTGTGCTGGACTGTTCCCCAAATCCTGTGTAGGGGCTGCTGCTTTCCCCAAAGTCCAGTGGGCACAGAGCGGGACTGTGGAACTGCTGCTCTCCAGGGAGCTCTCTCCCTGCCGTGAAAGACAGCTTTGCCTGGTGTTACTGGTGCTGCTGCCGAGTGAAACCAGCACATTCCTGCTGGTCGGAGCATCATCCCTGCGTTTTCTCCTCATCCCAAGGGCAGTGAAACCTTGGGGTGGGAAGTTGAGCTTTGGTCCTGCAGAGGACGGGCCACGGGAGCGGTTCCTGCGTGAGTCAGCCACAGTGGCTGACGCCGTCAGCTGGGACTGGACCCACTTAATTGTAACGTATCCTTGTCATTAAATGTGCCTTTAATTTTGTGCCGCAGCTCTCCCAACCTTCACCTGTGTTTAGTCAGCACTAGAAAGTTCCTCGTGTCCATCCTGAATGGAAAACGTGGGGAGGCAGAGAAAGTTGGAAGGTGGTGGGGAGTGGGATGCTGGGCTCTGCTTGGATCTGCAGTGTCGAGGAGGCAGCAAGGGCAGGGCAGGTGACAAGGAGCAGTGGCTGTAGCAGCAGGAACTGGTGGGATGTGATAGGTGATGGGCTTGTGGCTCTCTGGGGTTTGGGGCAAGCCAGGAGGCTCCTGCTCCCCTTTCCAGAATGGTTTGGTTTTCCTGTTGTCCATCGTGCTCCCTCCTGTGTCTCCGTCATCAGCCAAAGGTGGAATGTTCCCAAGGGCACCCTCAGACAGTTGGTGCTGCTCAGTGAGACTCAGCTGTCCTTCATAGAATTGTGGCATTCCAGGATGGTTTGGGTTGGAAGGGATCTTGAAGATCATCCAGTTTCACCCTGCTGCTTCCTAGTGGAAACCTTCCAGGTTGCTCCAAGCCCCATCCAGCCTGGCCTCGAGCACTTCCAGGGATGGGACAGGCACAGCTTCTCTGGTCAACCTGTGCCAGGGCCTCACCACCCTCACAGGGAAGAATTTCCTCCCAATATCCCATCTAAGCCTGCCCTCTGACAGTTCAAATCCATTCCCCTTTGTCCTGACACTACAGTTTCTGATGAATCCAGAGCTACAAAAGCCACGTCCAGTCAGGGAAATGCTGTTTCCCATGGGCCTCTCCCATCTCCTACCCTCCAGGGAAGGGGATGAGATTCCTGGATGTCTTTTCCTCCCATGGTCTCCACCCTTGTGTTAAGTCCTGGAGCCTCTGCTCAGCCTCTGCACCTCAGGGAGCCGGCACTCACCGGCACTGGGATTTGAGCTGGTGCTGCAGGAAGGGATTTGTGGGGTCCCTCCACTCCTTTAGGGCTTGGGATGGTTTCTTGCAGGGGTCACATATGGGGTAGGGGACTGGGGAGCTCGCTGGCCTCTCCCTGGGTGTTTGCACATGGCTCTGACCCTTCTCTTGCCTTGGTAATTTCTGGTTTTATTTTTTCCAGGTGAGCTGTGGCGTGCCAGACCTCAAGTTTTAATGGTTCTTATGTAGTTTTCTTTTTAAAAGATGAATGGATGAATGAAGGAAGATTTTATTGAAGGAAGCAGAGATAAAAATGCAGTGGTTTGGAACAAACTGAGATTTTCTCCTGCACCACCTGGGCCATGGGTGAGACAGACCTGCTCAGCACCACTTCCACCCTTGGGTGTCTGCTGGGGTTGTAAAGGTGCTCCCTGAACGTCCCCTTCCAGGTCCTGCCGTCCACCTGCTGGGAAATGGTTGCTGCAGAGAAGATTTAATGCAATTCCTGTCGATTCCCAACCACCAAGTGGATACTGAGCCCGTGGAAGGGCTTGAGGGGTCAGGAGAAAGGAGCAAGTAGGAAAACCCACAATCTGCCAGACCTTCCCCTCCGCCCCCCTCGAAAGAAAGGATTTACAGCTCAACCTTCCACCAGCTGTTCCTCGGCTTTAACAGACAAGAGAGAAATAAATAAAATTAAACGGCCACCGCCAGCCAGCCCCGGATCCCGGTGAAATCAGGGAGAGTGTTTCTGTGACCCCTCCAGCAAGGGGAGGAGGAGGAGGAGGCACGGCAGCCGTGAGGAAGCTGGGCAGATTGCTTGGAGACCACCCCCTCCTCCCGTGCAGCACTGGGGGCTGCGGCACCGCAGAGGTGGATTAAAAAGGAGAAGTGGCTTCCCTGAGGCTCCTGGAGTGGCTTTTTTGCAAGGAGTTTGCTGATCCCGTGCTCTTCCCAGGGTGCTGGCCGGGTGGGAAGCACCAAGCCTGGGGAATTCCCTCCCCTGGGAGCCTGGCTGCCTGTTTCCTGACAGAGTGAGGCTCAGAAGGGCTCTCAGCGTTCCCGCTCCAAGGGCTGTTTTAAACCCAAATCTGCTTCTCTCTTCTGAATTTTTAATGGTTTTAAACCTCCTCCCCTCTGCCTGTGAGCTCTTGCAGGGCAGTGCGTAGGGTGGGCTCCTCTCCTGGGCCACCAGCTCCAGAAACTTGTCCGGATTATCCACCCAGGTCAGAGCTTGCCCCGGGAGCAGGCGCGGAGGCCGGATAGGGGTCGGCCTCTGTCCCCCTCCCCTTCTCATCCTGCTCTGACTCCCGCGGGGCCTGGGCTATGCTGCGGGGCGGATCCCCCACCACAGCTCCAACATGCCAGCAGCCTCTGGAAAGAGATTCAAACCCAGCAAGTACGTCCCGGTCTCCGCTGCTGCCATCTTCCTAGTGGGAGCCACCACCCTCTTCTTCGCCTTCACGTGAGTCCCAGCTGCTCGGCCAGAATGGGGAGGGCTTTGGGGGGGGACAGGGGACATGGGGAAACAGGGAGAGGGGTTGGGACTTCCTCCCAGAGAGAAGTGGGATGTTGGCCTCTGCGTGGTGGAGTGGCCCAGCAGTCTATGGAGCAGCAGGGCCTGTTACAGTGAGTTTTCCCCAGCTGGGAGTCCTGGCTCGACCCTGTGTCACTACTCAGCTCCAGATCAGCTGGGCTGGGCACTGGTTTGTGACCTGTGGGTGGAAAACACATGGATCACTTTCTCCCCTAGCGCCAAACGAGGTGGTTTGGTGGGCCGGGGGCAGGATCCATGTTATTTTTAGTTTCGTAATCGATTTGTGAGCCACAAAGGAAAGTTCAGAGAGGAGAACTCTGACCCCTGCACCGATCACTCGCTGTCGATGTCAGCCCTCCCCTGGGGGAACAAGGGTTCAGTGTCCCTGGAGAGGGCCACAGGGAAGTGGCCTGTGGGTCACCAGGGCCTCGGGGGTCCACCAGGGTGGGAGATGGTGCAGGAGACGGCTGGACCAAGGCGTGGGGATGTCCCTGGGCTGCTTTCTCCTGTAGGGTTTCCCTTCCTGGTGACACATGCCTTAGTGACATGCCCTGGGGGGTGGCGGGTGGTGGGGCAGGACCTCGGGGTGCCGAGGAGGGGGCCGGGCTGCTGTGCCAGCACAGCCTGGCAGAGAGTGGCTGCAGCCAAGGCAGGGTGTGCCAGTCAGGAATGGTGTGCTCGGCAGGAATGGTGTGCCAGGCAGGAATGCTGGAGCGCAGCAACCGGACCAGCTACCGAATCCTGCAGGGTGTCCCTGGGGTGGGATCTGAGTGGGGATGTGTTTGGGGCCCGGGCTGGTGGGAAGGGGATGCGCCCTCTGCTCCAGGGAGCCTCTCCCACTCTCTAGGGTTTTCCTGCTGGGGCCGCAGGGATCAGCTGGAGCTGCAGGAGGCTGAAGGGCTGGGTGTGGTGGCTGCTGCCGCTCCCTGGGATGGTGACCAGAAGGTCACTGTGGCTTTGGCACCTGGCAGCCACCAAGCAGTGACAGGGAAACTTGACAACTGAAGGGGAGAGCGGTTTTGCTTTGCCCGGTCCAGCACGGGTGCAGCTGGCGGTGTCACTCAGCAGTGTGTGGCTGTCCCCTGTTGGGACACTGAGCAGTCCCCAGACTCCCAGGCCTGAGGTTTGGCTGCTCCAGGCTGCCAGACACCTGTGGAAGTCGCTGACTGCTCCCACTCTAGAGGGATGAAGGAGAAGCGAGGAGGAGTGGGAAATGTCCTCCAAGTTGTGTGTGACCCCCACTGTGTGACCCGGGGGTTGGGGCACAGGCTGCCTCTGCAGCTGTGGTTTGGGGGGCCCCCCTGGGCAGCTGGACCCCCAACCCCAGGCCAGCCCCAGGCTGTCCCAGCGCCAGCAGCAGCTGCTTATCAGCACGTGGTGAGAGGCAGCGCCGGAGCCGGCGCCGCGGAGCAGGTTTGGCCAGGGCAGGAACACCTGGGCAGGTCGCTGTAATTGCAGGTCAGTGATGTTGTTTAACCTACTTCAGAACATCCCATTAAACCCCGGGCACAGCGTTCACACGGGGCTCAGCCAGGAGGGAGCTGTGCTGCTTTTTCCTTGGGACAGCATCCACCTGGCACTGGAGCAGGATGGCAGGGACACTGAGGCTCGAGGTTTGCCTCCTGAGTGGTTCCAAGGGCCACTGTGACCCTTCCCCAGATGGCTAAGGACAGCTGGAGCAGCTGCCAGCCTCCTACCTGCTGTGGGCCCGCTCACTGTCGGCGTCCCACCTACGGCTCATCCTTTGGGAAGTGCAATGGAAGCTGTGAGGGGGGGTCTCTGGGAAGCCTTCCCCGGGCACGGAACATCCAAGGCTTGGCACGGCTCTCAAGGCTCTAATTGTGTCACTTCCAGCGTACCCACTGGACATCTTTTGGTCCATCCAGGATTTGTATCTCTGGGCCAAGAACTCTCTTTAATTGATTAATTTAATGAGGAGCTGCTGCCAAGCACGTGGCTGTGGAAATGAGCCGAGGCTGGCTGGGCTGGAGTGGGTGCAGGAGGAGAAGGGATGTTCCTGCCTTTCTCTGGGAGGAGTGGGGGTCCCATGCTTGCTGGGCTCTCAGACAAGTGCTGATTTAGGATGGAAACTCCATCATGGGGTCCATTTGTCCATTCCTGCATCTCCCTGCTGGCCAGTCTGAACTCCAAATGCAGCTGGTACTCAGGCTGCCTGTCCCCTCCCGAGTCAGGAGACAGTGGTCCCTGGGGCCTGTGCTGCCATTGGGAAATGGTGCTGTGTGTGTTCCTAGTCGGACCCAAACTTGTGTGAGGGTCAGGGCAAGCAGGGATTGTGTTTGTGCCAAGGCCTTGGAGAGCCAGCGGGAGGAGATACATCCTGGGGATGGCTGTGCTCCGGGGGAGAGCAGGGGATGAGGGGCTGTGGAGGGGAGGGGGAGCCAGCGGGGAGGGTCAGGCTTCTCTGGGCATGACTGGTGGCAAAAAGCCTGTTTGGCATCCAGGTGTGACTCAGGGTGCCTGAGGTTCCCAGAGTTCTCTCATGTGCTGCCAGGGACAAGTCCCGACAGCTCCTCTGGCCATGGGCGTGTTGCATCCCGATCCAATCTGGAGGAGGAACCTGATGGGTGCTGTGGGACCTGCATGGCTGTGATGGTGAGGAGCCTTCCTCCTCCTCTTCCTTCTCCTTCTGCTCCTGCTCCTCCTGCCCTGAGGATTTCCCTGGGGTCAAGGCAGGGCCTGCAGCCCCACGCTCTCTGTCCTGGAGAGCAAAAGGCAGGAACACCTCGTGCTCCTGATAAGGAGGTTCCCTCAGGGATGGGCAGCACCTTTGCTCCCTGTGGAGGACCCTGCTGTCTCCTGTGGGTGGGATTGGTCCCGGCAAGTGACTCCCTGGCTTTGGGGCCATCTGCACCAGGGGTCTGGCTCTGTGGGGATTCCCATCTCCCGTGGGAATTCGTGGGTGTGGAAGAGCTGGGATTGCAATGGGCTGCTGGGGAGGAGACCCCGGTGTTGTGCTCACAACTAGGAATGCTCCACGCACATCCATCCTGGTGGTCCCCGGGAAGGGTATTCTGCTTGTCCTGGCCCTTGAATCCCACGCAGGGGGTCTTACCTGTCTGTCTGTCTGAGCCCAGGGACCTCCTGGCCACTGTCCTGCCTTGGGAGCTCAGTGTGTCCCTCCAGGAAGGGGCTGGCTGCCCAGCCAGTGTGGACACAATGTCAGAGGTGTTCCTTTCCCCCTGGGGGGCTGGTTCCTCCCTCTCTACCTGCCCCAGAGCTTTCCAAGGCAGCTGGATCTTCTCCTGCCTTTCCAGGATCTCTTTTGAGGATCCAGGCCTTGTGCTTGGCATGGCCTGGCTGTTGGCTGTTCCCTGTGTAGGATGGCTACTCAGCCATGGGCCTTCCTGGCTCCCCTCCATCCCTTTCAAGCAAAGGTTTGGGCTGGGATTTCCATTCCTGGAGAGAGGAGCTCCTTCCACAGGGTTTATGGAATGGCATTTTTGACTTCAAGGGCTCCTCTGAGCCCCCTGCCCCTCTCCCTCCCTCCAGCAGAGTGCAGGGCTGGGGAGCTCAGCTCAGGGATGTGAGGTCCTTGGCTCTGGTGTGTTCTTCTCGCTCTCTACAACCTCCTGACAGGAGGTTGGAGCTGGGTGGGGATCAATCTCTTCTCTCAAGGAACAAGCAATGGGACTAGAGGAAATGGCTGGAGGCTGCACATGGGGAGGTCTAAGTTGGATATTAGAGAAAATTTCCTCATGGAGAGGACTGCCCAGCCCTGACACAGACTGTTCAGGGCAGCAGTGGAATCACCAGCCCACTGGTGGCGTTCAGAAAACGTGTGGATGTTGAACTTGGGGACATGGTTCAGTGGTGGCCTTGGCAGTGCTAGGGAAACAGTTGAACTCAGTGATCTTGGAGGGCCAAGATCAATCTGAACAGTTCTGTGATTTTGTGATTCTTCCCTTGCTCGGGTTGTGGCCTGGCACTGTCACATAGGTCCTCCGCCTCCAACACTGCTCTCCGAGGGTTTTGGGGCACTCCTCCTCTCCAGCCTGTCCCAGCTGCAGAGAATCCTCCTGGCCAGCTTCCAGAGGAGGCAGCAGGGCCGGCAGGGCGGGTGGCGGGCGAGAAGCTGCTCCCCAGCCCGGAGCAGAGCTCGGGGTGACACGCCGGGAGATGCTGTCCTGATACAGAGTGGGGAGGCAGCGCCCAGGGTGCCCGGGAGGGCAGCTCCTGAGGAACCCAGGTGGAAGAGGCTTTGAGGAAGATGGTTTGCAGGAGTTGCTTGGTCCTATGTGTGGGATCTGGAGGTGCCAGAGAGGAAGATGATGATGAGGAGTGTGCTGGGTGGCAGAGCAGGGCTTGGCCCTGCTGTGCTGCTCTCAGCACTCATGGGAAGCCAAGGGTCTGCCTTCCCACTCTCCTCCTGCCCTTGTTGCTGCACCTGGATGGGGACAGCCTTGGCCTTGGCTTGTGAGAGCAGGTCCCACTGATGATTCCCACCCTCCGCGGGGCACGGAGCCGTGCCCAGTGCTGGGAGCGCCCTGCCCGCCTCGCCTTCCGTGCTGCCAGGTGTGTGCCAGGCAAGTGTGTGCCAGGCAGGTGTGCCCACTCCTCCACCCCACACCACATCTCCTGCCCAGCCCGGGGCAGCCCCCGCCCAGCAGAGCCCCTGCCCCTCACCCGGGGGTGCCCCCCTGCCCTCCTCAGGGCCCTGCCAGCCCTGCCCTGGGGGCAGAGCCCTGCACCAAGAGCTCGTTCCCAGATGGAGCCTTGTCGGGTCTCCCAGGGCTGCTGTGACAAGGACAGGGGCTGCTTGGCCGACCATGGGTCCTGTCCCTGGTGGTGGTGGTGGAGGAGGGGACGGGCCCAGTGCCTGCCCCTTGACCCCAACCTGCGGGGGGATTACAGTGCTGGCACCATATGTCACCCTGCCCGCCCAGCCCCGCAATGCTCTGGCCACCCAAATCCATCGGCACTTAGTGCGGCGGGGGGAAGAGAGGGACAGATGCTGCCCTAGATCTGTGGGATTAAATCTCAGCAGCAAAGCAGATTAGGGAATTATGCTGGCGCCTCTGAGGGGGAAGCCCGCTGTCCTGAGCATGCTGCCTGGTAGGGCAGGAGGGTGCAGGGTGATTCCCTTGTTGGAGGAGCTGGGTGCTGGTCGGGGTCCCCGTGTCCCACCAGACCTGTCTCTGGAATGTGAGGAGCATGAGCAGCTCTGGAGGGACCAGAGATGGTGCTGGTTTCGTGTTCCCCTCACATGGTCCCCTCTGCCCCCTGTGCAGCTGGTGGGGCACAGGGTAGGCAGCATGCAGGTGTTTTCTGGTGCGTCCCCCCTGTGCCATCAGCCTGGCTCTCCCTGTTCCCACCATGGCTGCTGTGTCAGCAGGATCCCACAGGGCTCCAGGCACAAGGAAGGGGGGAGGTTTCACTCCCTCATGGATGCCTAAAGCACGTCTCACCAAGTTCTCTGGGTGCTCCCTGGGCTGGGCTGAGGCTGGGCTGTGGAGTTTGGGTGAAGGGGGGCACTGGGTGGAGCCACAGGGACTAGCAGGGAGGCCAAGGGTCTTACCTGCTGCTGTGCCTGCAGGTGCCCAGGGCTCAGTCTCTACGTCTCCCCCATCATTCCTGCCTACAATGCCGTTGTCTTCCTCTTTGTGCTGGCCAACTTCAGCATGGCCACCTTCATGGACCCAGGCATATTCCCACGAGGTGAGTCTGGCTCCAGCTGGGAAGCATCTTGGGTAGAGCTGCCTCATTGCACCCTTCCTCTGAGCTAAAGGGGATTTCTGGGTCCCAGAAGGCTGGAGGAAAGCCCTCCTTGCCCTGCCTGGTGGGATTGGGTGGTGACATGTGCCACAGGGATGGCAGCTCTGGGTTCAGCACCCTGTGTCGGGTCCCTGGAGCTTGGGTGGTGTCAGGGTCCTAGGGCAGGGCTGGGGAGAGCCCTCCAGGCTGTGTTTGGGGGTCCCTGGCTGTCCCTTTGCTGGGTGCCAGGGGGGCAACACCGGGTGCCTCTGGCTCAAGCGGAGAAGGACTGGCTGGGCCCTGACGTGTGGCCATGCTGTGGTGTCCCTGTCAGCTGAGGAGGACGAGGACAAGGAGGACGATTTCCGGGCCCCGCTCTACAAGACGGTGGAGATCAAGGGCATCCAGGTGCGCATGAAGTGGTGTGCGACCTGCCGCTTCTACCGGCCGCCACGCTGCTCCCACTGCAGCGTCTGCGACAACTGCGTGGAGGTGAGGAGCTCCCAGGGCCTCCACGATGCCAGGGCAGGGCAGGAAGCCCTGGCAGCACCCCCTCACTGTGCCCCACCTCCTCCACCACCAGGAGTTCGACCACCACTGCCCCTGGGTCAACAACTGCATCGGGCGGCGCAACTACCGCTACTTCTTCCTCTTCCTGCTGTCACTCACCACGCACATCATGGGTGTCTTCGGCTTCGGGCTGCTCTACGTGCTGTACCAGGTGGAGGAGCTCTCTGGCGTCCGCATGGCCGTCACGTATCCTCCCGGGCTGTGGGAGTGGGGTGTGGGGTGGCAGGGGATGGGGCCGGCGTGGTGCCGAGCAGGGCTGTGGCTCCTCCTTAGCTGGCTGTGACAGGATGGTGGTGATGTGTGTGGCTGGGCTGTTCTTCATTCCCGTCGCTGGCCTGACGGGGTTCCACGTGGTGCTCGTGGCCAGGGGCCGCACTACCAATGAACAGGTATGCTGTGGGGGGCTGCTGGCCCCATTCAGGTGATTTATAGATACATTTTGGGACTTCCCAGGACAGGGCGGATGTGGACAGGCTGGATTGAGCTGGGGGAACAGAGCACAGAGTGTCTGAGGGGCAGACTTGGGTTGCGTGTGCTATCAGAGGATGGAGCCAGGCAGGCACTTCTGGGGGCCAGGAGGTGAATTTAG
The DNA here is from genome assembly GCA_035047865.1 of Dendrocincla tyrannina. NCBI lineage: Eukaryota > Metazoa > Chordata > Aves > Passeriformes > Dendrocolaptidae > Dendrocincla > Dendrocincla tyrannina. The sequence continues at coordinate 9,098,031 of JAWWMP010000165.1, forward strand.
GGAGACCTTTCCCACTCAAGGGTAGTTGAACACTGAAATAGGGACCGGGAAAAGAGGGAGGATCTCTGAGTATCTCTGTCCTTGGAGGTGATTCCGAGGCTGCTGGGCAAACCTACTGTGGCTGTCTGGACTAAGCTCCCCACAGTGCCTGCCTGCCCCAATGCTGTGACACTCCTTTGCCCCACAGGTAACGGGCAAGTTCCGTGGGGGTGTCAACCCCTTCACCAACGGTTGCTGTAAGAACGTCAGCCGGGTCCTCTGCAGCTCCCCGGCCCCCAGGTGAGCCTGGGCAGTGCAGGTGCCACCCTGGTCCCCATCGGCCCAAGCCCTGCATCCCCAGGAATACCATCCCATCCTGGGCTCCAGGCCATGACCTTCTCCCACCCCTTCCCAGGTACCTCGGGCGCCCAAAGGCCGAGCAGACTGTTCTGGTGAGACCCCCATTCCTGCGGCCTGAGGTGTCAGATGGTCAGATCACTGTCAAGATCATGGACAACGGTATCCAGACAGAGCTGAAGAGGACGAAGGTGAGGAAGGTGGGGACCAGCGCTGCCTGCGCTGGGGCCCTCCACGGAGCCCAGGGGTGCAAGCCTGCATCCGTGAGTAGAGAACCGAGTGAGCCTGGTCACACCCCTTGTCCCCCTCTATGTCGTCTTGTTTTATGTCCCCACGAGATGGAAACTGTGACCCTCCCATGTGGCAGTGACCGCATGAGGCTTTGCCCTTCCTGGTCCCGTCCTTCCCCACACAGCACCCTTTGGAGGTTCCCCCTCCTTGGCACTTCCAGTACCTGGGGTACACACCGGTCCCAGTCACGCGGTCTGTCGGATGGTCCGGGAGGCAGCGAGAGCCCCAACACCACTGTCCACTCCCTGCCCGGAGAGGGCTGCAGCCTCAGCTCCCTCTGACCCCCCCTGCACTTTGTCTCTGCAGTCCAAGGGGAGCCTGGAGGTGACAGAGAGCCAGTCTGCTGACGCCGAGCCGCCACCCCCACCTAAGCCCGACCTCAGCCGCTACACGGGCCTGAGGACACACTTAACCCTGGCCACCACTGAGGGTAAGGAGGGCACCAGGGCCCCAGCAACCGCTGGGAGGGGAGCCCAGAGCTATGCCAAGCAGGCCAGGAGCCAGGGCCGTAGGCAGCTTTAACAGGCTGCAGGGCAGACCTGGAGCACATCAGTACTGCAGCACTTCCCGGGCCGGTGTGTGCGGCCCTCGCGCTTGGAGAAGCCTGCGGGATGCTCACAGCCAGGAGGCCGAGCCGGCACGGGCAGAAGCTGTGGCTTGCAGCCACCGTGCTGCCAGGATGGAGGAGGAGAAGCGGTGGCAGGCCCGGCTTGGTGGCACAGCACGTCTGGGCCAGCTCCTGCCTGGGCTTGGCCAGAGGTGGGATGTGACGGGCAGAGCCTGTGGCAGCTGCTTCCCACAGCAGCTGGAGACCCCGCAGCTCTCCCGGCCCCAGCTGGGCTCCACTGCCCGCCAAGGGCTGCAGTGTGTGTGTTTCCCTGGGAGGAGTGCCCTGACACCCCCGTGCAGTGCACCCCCACGGGGTGTCACCCAGCCGGGGCTGCTGCAGTGGCACAGAAGTGCCAGCCCCACACGCGGCTGTGGGGACACCCCCTCATCCTGCTCCGTCTCTCCCACCCTGCTGCGCCTCCCCTCCAGCCCGTCCCTCCCTCCCTGGTCTGTCCACCCCAGGCTCGGAGCCGGTTCTTGGGCAGGGAGGGTGGGGTTGGGCATGTTCCTTCCCTGCAGTCCCGGGAAGCCACTGCCCCCCTGAGTATGCCCCTCTCTCCCCGTGCAGACAGCAGCCTGCTAGGCAAGGACAGCCCCCCGACTCCCACCATGTACAAGTACCGGCCTGGCTACAGCAGCAGCAGCAGCTCCGCAGCCCTGCCCCACTCCACCAGTGCCAAGGTAAGGCCAAGCACAGTGTGGGGGACCAGTCCTGAAGGGATGCTATTCTGTTCCTGGTGTGGGGAGGGTTTGGGATAGGTGTCAGGAGCTGCACGGAGGCCCTGCTGTCATTCCGTGGGTGATTGCTGTCCCTCTGCCCCTCAGCTGAGCCGAGTGAACAGCCTGAAGGAGCCCAACTCCATCTGTGAGAGCGGCCACAAGCCCAGCTACCGCTCAGAGCCAAGCCTGGAGCCCGAGAGCTTCCGCTCACCCACCTTTGGCAAGAGCTTCCACTTCGACCCTCTCTCCAGCGGCTCCCGCTCCTCCAGCCTCAAGTCGGCCCAGGGCACGGGCTTTGAGACGGGCCACCTCCAGTCCATCCGCTCGGAGGGCACCACCTCCACCTCCTACAAGAGCCTGGTGAACCAGACGCGCAACGGCAGCCTCTCGTATGACAGCCTGCTCACCCCTTCCGACAGCCCCGACTTCGAGTCGGTGCAGGCGGGCCCGGAGCCCGACCCGCCCGTGGGCTACACCTCGCCCTTCCTCTCGGCCCGCATCGCCCAGCAGCGAGAGACCGACCTGCACGGCCGCTTCGCCAGCGCCGCCTCCCCCAAGCACACGGCGCCCCGCGAGCCCTCGCCCGTGCGCTATGACAATCTCTCCCGCCACATCGTGGCCTCCATCCAGGAGCGGGAGAAGCTGCTGCAGCAGCCGCCGGCCCCGGGCCGGGAGGAGGACGCGGGGCTGGCGGACTCGGGCATCCAGTCGACGCCGGGCTCCAGCAACGCCCCCCGCACCAGCTCCTCCTCGGACGATTCGAAGCGCTCGCCCCTGGGCAAGAACCCGCTCGCCCGCCCGGCCCTGCCGCGCTTCGGGAAGCCCGAGCCCCCCCCAGCGCTGCGGGTGCGCTCACTGGGCTCCCCCGACCAGCCCGCCGCCCCCCACCTGGGCAAATCCGTGTCTTACAGCAGCCAAAAAACAGCCTCTCAGGCCGGCGGCCCCGAGACGGAGGAGGTGGCCTTGCAGCCCTTACTGGCACCAAAGTGAGTACGGCACCGGCACAGCGGGGTCTGTACCCACAGTGGCCCATGGGGGGGACCCTGGCCCTGCAGGGAGGTGGCTGCCCAGTGCCCCCCCGAATTCTCCGGGCAGCACAATGCCCCTCTCTGGGGAGGGGCATGCAGGTGGCCTGGGGAAGGGCAAAGGAAATCCTTCTCCTCCCAGAACAGGACCTAGTGCCCCCCACACCTCCTGAGTTACCCCACAGGAACTGGAGTGGGCTGTGATTGCTGGGGGCCCCTGGAGAGGGCAAAGGAAATCCTCCTCCTTCTAGAACAGAGTTGGTGCTCCCCACACCTCCTTGGTCACCCCATGGGAGCTGGAGTGGGTTGGGGTCCCTGAGGAGGGCAGGGCTGTGGGTGAGGTGACCCATCCGCTCTCCTGACCCCGTGTCCATCCTTCCTTCCCCGCAGGGACGAGGTGCAGATGAGAACAGCCTACAGCAAGTCCAACGGGCAGCCCAAGAGCCTGGGCTCAGCCCCAGCTGGCCCCGGGCCGGTGCCCCTCAGCAGCCCCACGCGTGGCGGCGTCAAGAAGGTCTCGGGCGTGGGGGGCACCACCTACGAGATCTCGGTATGAGGGGCAGAGCCGCTCGCCCCCCTCCCCTCCTCCCCGGCGGCCCTGAGGGACGCGCTGCCGGATGCTTGTGGACTCCAGCGAGAGCCAGGCAGGGGCAGGGGCCAGCAGCCCCCCCTGCCCTTCCCATTGTCCGCCCCCCAGGCCACGGGGGCTGGCACACACCCTCGGGGGGGCTCTGGGGGGGGCTGCAGCCCCGGCACCGCCTCGGCTGCGCCAGCCACTTGTGGGCCTTGTGCAATCACCCGCTCGCCTGGCGTGGTAGGAACGGATTGTTTTTAAAAACCAGAATACTTTTTTTTATTATTATTGTTACGGATTCTATTTTTTTTCTCTTTCCGAGTTACCAGGTGTGTGTATATATAAATATCTATATATATAAATATAAATATTAAAAAAAAAAAAAGAAGCAGAAATTATATATCTTACCCAGAGAGAGGAAGAAACTACTCATTCCCTGCCGAGGGTCTGCACCCCCCCCACCTTGTTCCCATCCCTAAAGGAGGGATGTGGGGCCTCCTGTGCCCATGGAAGGAGCTGGGGCAGGTCCTGAGCATTGCTGTTCCACTCTGAGCAGGGCCATGGGACTGCAGGGTGCCAGGTGCCCCTCTGGGTGCCCTGTCCCATGGCTTCAGATGCTCTCTGCCCTGGTCTATCTGGTGTGCAGCCTCCAGCCCCCCAGCGGGCTCAGGGACAAGGTAGGACGGGGGCAGCCCCCTCCCCACAACCCCAGCTCAAGACCCTCCTGGACTCCAGCCTCCCCCACCCCCAGTTTCTGCTCTTTCTCCCTTACCCCAGGGGTTGTGGTTGGGGGGTATTGTTGGTTTTGTTGCCTTTTTTTTTTTTTTTTTGTTAATGATTCCGATGGGGTTTCTCGCTGTCACGGGGGTGTTTTTATTTCCGTTTGCTCGGGGAACAGGCAGGTCCGTGGGGCACGTCCCCGGAAAGCAATATTTTCTCATCACATGCCAAAAAAGCGCAGCCAAGGAGCCCCGTGCTCCCCATCCCCTGCCCTGCCCGGGCAGAACTGGCCCCATAGGCACTACCGGACTCTTTCTCTACAGCAACAGCTCCCGTGGCCCCGCAGGGCCACGCCAGGGTTTTTTATTATTATCAGCCATTTTAAAAACGAGGAATAAAAGGATATTTAATGAGCCACCCTGGGGCCGTGTGTGTGCTTTGTTTGGCGTCCAGGGATGGAGGAAGAGCTCCTGTTCCTTGGGGTCTCAGCCCTCCCCATCCTGAGGAAAGGGAGAGGGAAGGGGGCCTGGTGAGAGCAAAGTCCAGCCCCCTTTTGGGGAGGCACCTTTTTGGGCTGCATTTGGGCAGATTGCTCCCACAGAAGGTAAGGATTTTGCAGGCACGGGGAAAGCTGCTCCAGGGAAGGTGTTGCAGATGCTGGAAAGGCTCAGGAACCAAAGGAGGGTTGTGGTGTCACTGTGACTGCTGCTGGAAATCCCGGTACCTGTGGTGGCCGCCACCTCCCTGCAGGGACACAGCACCTCTCCGTGGTCCCTCCTGTCCTCAGCAGGCCTGGGAGGTGAAGGCCAGAGCAGGACAGGGCCAAAGCCAAGGTAGGAGCCAGGCTGGGAGCTGGGGCAGGAGCTTAGCCAAGATGCTCCAGGGCAGTGCTGACCCCGCACGCTCCAGGGACCTGTTGGCCTGGGCTCTTCCCCATGCCATGATGGCTCACGGTTGCAGCAGCCATGGCCACCAGCCCCTCCTCAGAGCAGAGACTTTAATTAAAAGGTAACTAAAAAAGAGGTCCCAACACTTCAGGGTCTTTTGGTATGAAAGATCGAGCTTGGCACCCACAGAGTCCATGCCCCTGGTCCCAGGGGGGCTGCAGGGGTGTCCCCTCTGCTGGGGGGCGACAGGCCAATCCCAGCCCCACACAGGGCTGAGCCCCTCTGGGTCAGCTGGGGCCACTGCCATGGGCCGAGGGGTCCCTGGGGTGGTGCTGGTGTGGTCTCACCGTAAGCTGCTGCTGGCCTGGGAGCTGCCCACCCCCGGGTGCTCCGGGCTGTGCCGGTTCTGCAGAGGAAGGACACACAGATGCCGTGAGAGCTGCTGGGCAGCAGGCCCCTGGGGATACCCAGACTTGGAATCGGCCCCTAGCCATGCCCACCCACCTTCTTTTTCTTCTTCTCTTTCTTCTTCCTTTTGCGCTCCGGATCCTCCTCTTTTTTCTTCTTTTTCTTCTTGTGGTCAGAGTCCGAGGGGGTTTCTGGAGAAGCAGAAGGATGAGCCGAGGCTCTGCCACCACTGGAGGGGAGGAAAGGGTGGCTGAGGCAGCCCCTACCTGGAGGGACGGGGTCCTGCGTGCGGCTCTGCTTGTGCTTGTGCTTGTTCTTCTTCTTGGGCGGCTGGATGTGCATCAGCCGGCACTGCTCGGGCAGCTGCGGAGAGAGGGGGCTGGTCAGGTCGCGCCGGGCCCCTCCCAGCCCCCAGCTCCCGGCCCCGGGCTCACCGGGCCGGCGTGCAGGCGGAATCCGGTCAGCATGGCCCCCGTGAGGGGCGTGAAGGAGCTGCCGCAGATGGGCGGCTTCTCGATGAGCGAGCGCAGGCTGCTGCTGTCGTGGGAGCCGGGCAGGTCGATCATGCCGGGCAGGTCGGGGAGGAAGTTGCTGAGCTTCTCCTTCACCTTCTTCCCGCAGAACTTGTTGTAGGCGTGCTCCAGGTTGTAGTGCGTGATCAGGTTAGTGCTGCCCGTCAGCTCCGTGGTGCCTGTGCGGCCGCGGGAGGGGATGGGGAGGGCCGAAGCGCCACGCTGGTACCTCCCTGCCCCTCCCAGCACCGGGACCCCCGGCCCTGCTCCCCATCCCTACCCCACCCCGGGACCCCAGACCCTGCTTTGCCCCAACACCGGGACCCCCAGACCCTGCTCCTCACCCCTGTCCAAACCCCGGGACCCCCAGACCCTGCTCCTCACCCCTGTCCAAACCCCGGGACACCCAGACCCTGCTCTCCACCCCTGTCCAAACCCCGGGACCTCCAGACCCTGTTCCAAACCCCTGTCCAAACCCCGGGACCACCCAGCACCGCCCTGCCCCAGCCCCCGGACCCTCAGACCCTGCTCCCCATCCCTGCCCAGGCCCCGGGACCCCCAGACCCTGCTCCCCACGCCGGGACCCCCCTGCCCTGCCTTCCCCCGGCCCAGAACCCCCAGACCCCGAGCCCCACGCCGGGACCCCCCTGCCCCCCAACAGGTAAGGGACCCCCAGAGACCCCCAGGGACCTCCAAGTGACCCCCCCCCCAGGCCTGAGAGGGTCCCATGTCCTTTGGGGGGGGTCCCTGTATTTGGGGGGGGGTCCCTGTATTTAGGGGGGGTCCCTGTATTTGGGGGGGGGTCCCTGTATTTGGGGGGGTCCCTGTATTTGGGGGGGGTCCCCGAATTTGGGGGGGTCCCTGTATTTAGGGGGGGGTCCCTGTGTTTGGGAGGGGTCCCTGTATTTGGTTGGGGTCCCCGAATTTGGGGGGGGGTCTCCCCGTATTTGGGGGTGGTCCCCGAATTTGGGGGGGGGGGGTGTTCCTGTGTTTAGGGGGGGTCTCTGTATTTGGGTGGGGGGTTTCTGTATTTAGGGGGTCTCCCCGTATTTGGGGGGTCTCCCCGAATTCGGGGGGGGGTCCCTGACCCCCATCCCCCCCCCAGGTGCTCCTCCAGCCTCGGGCCGGCCCCGCTGCCCCCCCACCTCGCCCCTCCCCCCACCGGAAATGGGGGGCCCCCCCTCCCCCACAAGGCCTTCTACCCCCCGGGGTAAGTGTTGGACCCCTCCCCAAAATGTGCGACCCCCCCAAAATAGATCGGGAGAGCGTCGTG
>JAWWMP010000165.1:9115346-9139347 GCA_035047865.1 Dendrocincla tyrannina
CGGCGGGGCCGGGCCCGGCGCTCCCCGCCCGGGGCGGCCGCCCGGCCTTGCCCCGAACAAAGGCGGCCCGTGTGCCAGCTGCCCGCGGCTCGGCCCCGCCGCCCCGCGGCTCGCACGGCGCCCCGGCACGGCTCCCCGCCCGCGCCTTTGTTCTGCCGGGCACGGGGCCGGGGTGCCCGGGAAGGGGAGGGAGGGAGGGAGCGCGGTCAAGGGTGCGGGTGGGGCCGCGGCTCCTCCTCGTGGGATCGCTCCCAGCTCACAAACAGCCCCGGCTGGCCGGCGGCACCGAGGCGCTGCCCCCCTGGCCCCGGGGGTCTGCTCGCCCCGAGCCCCCCACCCCTGGCCACGCTGCCGTCCAGGCGCAGCCCCAGCGCCCGCAGTGCCAGGAGGAGGTGACCGTCCCCAGCACTGCCTCTCCCTGCGCTCCTGAGCCGCCCCCTCGGAGCGCTGCAGAGAGGGAGGCTTGTTTTGGGGTGAGAAAGTTTGGGTGGCTCTCGGCCGTGAGGGCTGCTGGCATCTGCGAGGCGCCCGCGGGCTGGCGAGAAGGGATGCGGGGCACCTCTGTTACACCCCTGGGCTTTGGGCGAGGAAGCCTGGACAACAAAGCTTCCTCTGATTGTTGGAGAGAGGGGTGGACCTCCTGGAGTGCCTCCCTCTGCAAGGGCTCGGTGCCCATGCCTTTCCAGGGGGGAGCCAGAGCTCACAGAGCATTATGTGGGATGTTCTGTCCCCAGTGGGGAGCCTGTGGCAGGGCTGAAGGTTCCTGTCCCCCGACGGTGGCACCCAAGCCCTTGCCCAGGTCCCAGTGAGCTGGAGGGGAGTGTCTGGGTGCATGGAGCCTTGTGGTGGTGGCACCACAGCTGCCCGTGGCATCACTGATGCCCCCCCTGTGCTGTGCGGATGCTTTTGGACTTGACTGCTCAGGTTTTGGTGAGGGGTTGAGGACAGGCTTGTCCTCAGCTTTGCAGGGAGCAGGGAAAGCTCAGCACCTCCAGGCCGTGCTCACAGCTTGTGTTTGGAGCTCCTGTTTCTCTCTCTGGGATGTGGTGAGGTGGGGTCGGTGGCTGGCTACTCTGCTCGGAGGCTCCTGCCTTCGATTCCCAGGGCTCGTTCTCCTGTGCTGGTTGGTCTGCAGAGTTGGGACTCCTGCCTTGGGAGTGGGGCACTGTCCTCCAGGTCTGCAGGGAGCCGTGTGTTGGGAAGAGCCTGGGCAGGGGAATTGTTTGTCTAACTATACAAATAGTTAAAATATATGTATATAGTTAGAATTAGCCGGGCTGCCTTCCTGCATCATCCCACTCCCAGAGTTTACCTGTTCCTTACCTGTTGGTGTTTGCTCATGCTCTCTGAACAGCAAAAAGGCAGTTTTTAAGAAGCTGTTCTCCTTCCACTTGACTGAGCTTGGCCAGACTCCGTGTGTGCAAACTCTGTGTGTCCTTTGCCGTGTGCAGCAGTGCTGGAATCCGGCACGGAGCCTTTCTGGAAGGGGTAGGAGGATGAAAGTGCTCGCTTAGTGGAGCGTGCTGGGCTTGCCTGGGCTGCCACAGGGGAGTGAGCCTCCTCCCTTCCGACGTGGAGGTCAGGGCCTGATCTTTGTGGTCGAGGAGCCCTTGGGGCCATCCCTTCCCTAAAGATGGGCTGGGAGTCAGATGAATGGTCCAGCCCAGACCGCGGAGCCAGTTCTGTCCCTGCATTGCCTCTCATCTCTTCCCTCTTCTAGCCTCTGGCATGGAGATAAGACCTTGGCCCATTGTATCTGCACTGGAGGTGGCTTTAGGACACCCAGAAAATAATAGCATGGCTTGGCTCGTGCCTGGAGGGCTGTTGGCTTCTCGAAATAGCTCACCAGTGTCTGTGGCCTTAGGGGAGAGTGATGGGTAAAGCTCTTGGTTTCTCTTCCCAACAAACCCTCGTAACTGTCTCTCATTTACTGCTGGCAAGGACAGAGCCCTTTCCCAAGACTGTGGTGGTGCCGTCTCCAGGGACATACAGAGCCCTCCTGGCTCTGAAATCCTGGGTCTCTGCAGCGTGGTGGCTGTCCCCTGTCCCTGCCTCACTGACAGAGGGAAGCGGAGCCTGGAGCTGGTTTGAATCCATAAAAGACAACAGGTGTTGCATGGATGTGATGACAAAACCCAAACCTGGGTGATTCAGGCACTCCTCCGTGTGTGACACTGGGCTTGGCAGGCAGAGGAGGTTGTCCTCTGGCACGGAGCACAGGAATGTGCCTCAGCGCAAGGCTGTCGGAAAGGGGTTGGATTTACGGGCTCTCAACCAAAGTCCTCAAGTTCTCTGAGGTGGCCACAACCTTCTCTTTGCTTTTTGTCATCCAAGGAGGCTTTCTGGGGGAGGAAATCGTTTCTTAGAACCAGTTCTTGTGCTGGAAACCCCCAGCAGCAGGCTGATGAGTTCATCCGGCTCCTGCCTGTCTTGTGCTTGTTGCTAATCCGCCTTCCTTCCCACCAGGAAGGCTTCTGGTGCTGGTTTGGCACAGGCCTGTCCCTCTGTCCTGTCCAGGGATTGCTGCCTGTGGGGCATTACCCGTGGATTAAAGTGCTCTGCCGTGTTCCCATGTGACCTCAGCCAGTTTTGGGGATCTGGGGTGGCAGTGGGTGCTGTGTCATCCTCCTGTCCCCCTTTCCCCATGGAGGAAGCAACTTCTCACGGTGAGGAATGCTCTTTCCTTATAGTGGCCCATATGAGGAGGGGCAAGATGAGATGGCTGCTGGGTGTGAGGGCAAACCAGTGACTAAGGAACACAAACTGCCAGGCAGGTGTGGTGCCAGGAAGGACCAACCCTTAACCAGGGTGCCTGGCACCTCTGCTTTCATCTGCTCTTCCCAGCCCGGAGACAGCTGCTGGTCAGAGGTTGGCAGAGGGACACCTGACGTGTATGGACCTTGGACTGAGGTGGGAACGACTGGTCTGTGCTGCCCTGCAGGCAGCCTCCTCTGGCTCCCACTGCCTTCAGGGAGATGGGGTTCCCTGCCAGGGGTTACCAACAGGAGTGGTGTCCCTTGTGCTGCAGGTCCACGGTGACTTTGCACTGCAGAGCTCTCACCCACTGCAAAAACGCTTTTGCTAGTGTGGACCTGGGGACACAAGCCAGGCTGAGCCCTTCACCCCGTGTTTGATTTGAGTGGTTCTGTGCCCAAATGTTTGTGCTGATGGGATGGGGGGTTTCTGCTGTGGCAGTGAGGCAGAAGGTGGGGGTGGCTCTGTGGTGGGCAGTCCGTGGGTGTACAGGTATCCTGGGAAAGGAACAGCCTTGGTGGGGTGCTTGTCCAGGCCAGGTGTGACTGGCATTCCAGCACAAGCAGGGAAGGGGACAGTCAAGTTGGGGTAGGGACTGAGCTCTGGGGACAGGTCTCTTGTAGCCTGGTTGGGGTGATGGTGCTCCAGATATATCTGCAGCTCCAGGGCTAGTACGAAGTGGCCCTGGGTGTGCTGGTGTTGGTGGCAGCTGCGTGCTGGGCTCGTGTGTGTGGGGGCAGGAGCTGTGCCTGTGCCGCCATCCCGGCCCCGGCTGCTTCTGCTGCTCTGGGCGTTGGCCCCAGTCACGGCAAACATTGCTCAAAGTTCACCGGCCCTCCTGGGCACACCTGAGCTGTACCTCCCTCTGCTGCATCCCCGAGGGCTGGGCTGTGGGCACTGGGCAGGGGGGAAGGCAGACAGAACATGAGGGAGTGGGCAGCGGGAGGGCAGCTCTCCCTTCATCTCACTCAGCTTTTGCCACTGCAAAAGCACCTCCTGTAGAGGAGAATGGTTACCTGGGGCGAGGGGGGTGGGTTCCCTCTGGGGAGCAAGGTGGCTCCGTGTGTGAAAGTTGGATGGCCTCGGAGGAGATGAATATGGGGAACTGGTTCCCACCCTGTCCAGGAGGAGGAAGGCGTCTCACTGTCCCCAGCCCATGTGTTTTCCTCTCGCCCCCGTCGCGCATGGTGCTGGGGCTGGTCTTTTCCGAGAAGAGCCATCAGCTCTCCCAGCTGCTTCCCAGTGCTCCCGGCTCCGGTCCTGGCCCGGTCGGAAAGGGGAGGTGGTGGTGCTGGGCTGCGTGTGGGTAGCTGCCGTGGGTGAGAGGGAGTGTGTGGAACTGCAAAGACGAGTTTTTCCGACCTGGAAGGGTGGGTCACCGGGGGTGTTTGCATGCTGCTGGCAGGCCCCTTGCCCAGTGGAGTAACACATTCCTGCGAGCGTGTTGCTGCATGCAGGGCTGCTGCTTGCCATGCTTGGCTCGGCTGCAGGCAGGCCGGCTCGCCCTGGGGGGAGAGATGTCCCCCTTCTCCTAACTGGGGTCTGAGCAGGAGGAGCTGGAGAGGCCAGGGGTGTTTCTGGGAGAAATCCTCTCTGATACGGGGAGCCTGCTTGCTCCAGACTGTCTTTGTGCCCTCCTTCCTCTCCCTCCTTTTTTTTCTCTGCTTTTACCTGCAGGCGGGAGCTTTCCTCCAGAGCACACTGGTGTGGGAAAGGGAGACACCTGCTCTCCACTGATCTCTACCCAGGGTTTGTCTCCAGCGGGTGGCTTGGGTGGAAAGCCACTCACTTCCCTTCTGTTTGCCTTCCTTCGGCAGTGAGAGGAGCTTCCTTGGGCAGGGCAGGTGGATGGGCCTGGGGAGCCATCTCTGGCATCAGCAAAACACGTGAGGGGGCTTGTGGCATTGCAGGGATGCCCTGTCCTGCCTCTGGGAGCCTTGGCAACCCCACAGAGTGTCAGGGGGCCCAGTGGAGTTGTGCAGGCAAGATGAGGTGTGTGAGGGAGCCTGGAGCGCTGTCTGAGTGGAGCAGATTTTGTGCTGGGATTGTGGTGTTGGTGCTGCCCCAGCTCTGCAGGTAACCAGCCCATCTCCAGGACATGCTAGGCACAGCCAGATCCTCAGGGGGTTAGAAAACAGCACCTTGCACCCTCTGCTAGGAGGATGCTCCCAGCCCTGGACAGGAATGTGATACCATTATGGATGAGGAACCCTCATGTGTGTTCCCTGGAGGCAGGACACTTCCAGCAAGCTGGCCAGACATCTGGTCTCCAGGGTGGGCCATGCTGGCCTCCTGACTGGCACAGCTGGCTGAGGCTGGGCTTGGTGGTGGTGGTGCCCATGCCTGGCATTCCCAGCCTGGTTCCAGCTCGTCTGCATGCGGGCCAGGGACGGTGGGGAGTGGCCCTTGGCAGGACGTCGTGTTTAGAAGCTTACAGGAAAGGGAAGCCACCATGTCATCTTCCGTCTGACCAGGAAGCGCAGGTTTCCTTCCCCTTGGCTCGCACAGGAGCCTGGGAAGCTGCTTCTCAGGGAGCGGGTTGGAGGAGCAAACAATTGGGAAGGGGGCTGGGGTGGGATGATGTCCTGCTGTCCCTCTGAGCATGGCCTGGCTGGCGTCTTGTTTGTCCCTTGGTGCTACATGTGGGCGCTGGCTCCTTCATGGCCATGGGCACTAAAGGGTTTTGGTGCACTCTGGGGGACTTGCTGTCACCCTGCCTCAGTGCCCTTCCCCACCTCCAGCCCTGACGCAGTCCCTGGCTCTTGCCTGATGCTTCTCCAGTGGCTTTCCTTCACCCGTTCATTACTCCTCTTGGCAGGGCCCTTGGAGCCATTTCTGCGCTTGCAATTAGAGAGCCGGGCACCTGATGAGGTCATGCCGAGCAGAGCCGGGGTGCTGAGCCCATCCCCGCGTGGTTTGTGCCATGACTCAGCCCGTGGCCGCCCTACCTGCTGGGGGAGTCTGGGCTGGCTGGGATGAGGAGGGGGCAGGGGGTCCCCCACTCCTCCTGGGCTGCTCCCTCGAGCCAGCTTGGCTTAATCCCGGCGATTCCCTCACCAAATGCTGCTGGTTCACATGTTTGCTCAGCCCGTGGAGGGGAGAGGAGTGTGTCTGGCCTGGCAGAGGGAAGGGGGTCTCCCTTGGGCGAGGAGACCCCAATGTGGGGTTCCTGGAATGGGTGGGGGGTGCTGGGCTCCTGCCCTTCTCTCCATTCCTGGTCACGGGTCCTGGGTGACTTTTTCTTGCAGGAAGGTGAATAGTGCCAAGCCCAGGGGTGCTGCTGGTGGTGGGATCCCCCCTTGTGCTTTCCAGGCACTGCTCCTTTGTCCACTGGTTGGAGCAGGGTAACTAGAGCCAGGGCTGGGCCCTGGGGGTGCAGGTGTTGGGATGGGAAATGATCTCAGGTGGCTTCCTTGGGAAGAGGGCTGTGGGGAGGGCTCTGTGACACAAATCCGTGTGTCTGGGTGCTGGGCTGGCACAGCCCTAATCCTGCTGGGAGTGCTGGCCACTGGGCTGCATCCTCCCTGCTTGGGGACAGCCAGCAGGACGTGTGAGCCCTGGAGGAGCTTGTGTGCTCCTGGGATGGGGATCCGGAGCAGTTTCCCTCGTCTGCCATGCCCTCGGCTCAGGGAAGCAGCTCCTGCAGGATCTCACCGAGGGGGACTTTGCTCCCTGGACTCTGCCAGCAGCACAGCCCTTATCTCTGTAGCACCGGGCTGTGTTTGTTTTCCCTTCGGGAGAGAGGCAGCTGAATGGGAAAGTTGAGCCTGGCAGAGGGTGTGGGGACGGGTGAAGGGCAGGGACACTGGCGTGGCTGGAGCCAGGGGGGGCCACATTGACCTTCAGCCCCGCACCGGGGTCCAGCGAGCCCCGTGGCCGTGGGGACAGCCCGTGTGCCCCATGGAGGTGGCTGCTGCACCTTGGGCATAGCAAGGGGGGCTGCCCTGCCATGGCCCCGGTTCACCTGCTGGCCCCGCAGGGCCGGGGGCTGCCGTGTCCCGGGAGCCGCCGGAGCGTGTCCTGCCCCGGGAATGCTCTGGCCCCATTCCCGGAATCCGGCGCTGGGTGTTTGTTTGCTGCTGCGGCCCCCGAGGTCTGGTGCTACCGTGACAGGAAGCGGGGACGCCAGGGGGAGGGAGGCCGGCCGCCGGCTGGGGATGTGCCTGTGAAATCCCTTTGTCCCCGCCGAGCGCTCAGCTGCGAATTCCCACAGCGAGGAGAGAGCCGCCTTTGTGCTGCTGCTGCAGGGCTCCCGACATGTGAATCTCCCGGGCCCCGGCGGTGCGAGCCGTGGGGTTGGTGTGCAGGGGTGGCAGGGACCCTGGGTGCCTGCTGCTGTCCCCAGGGTGGGGGACCCACTGGAGCGGGGCTGCTGGGGCACCCTGGGTGCCTGCTGCTGTCCCCAGGGTGGGGGACCCATTGGAATGGGGCTGCTGGGGCACCCTGGGTGCCTGCTGCTGTCCCCAAGGTGGGGGACCCACAGGAGCAGGGCTGCGGGGGCATCTGCGGGCAGTGGGATGCTGCTGGCAGGAAGGCTCCAGCCCTGTGGCTGCGGGTGGGCAGAGTCTCTGCCCGGAGCCCGGTGGTTTGGCTGCCCTCCTGCAGTCCTCTCCTCCCTGAAAGTGCTGAGGGAAACTCATCTCCCTTCCCCTTGTCGTGGTGCTGGCTGCTCTGTCCAGCTGGTGCAGAGGGTCGGCGGGTTTCTGGCTCGCCTGGAGGTCTTGCCCTGCACTCGCCGGGAGGGAAGGAGCTCCTTGGAGAGGGGCAGGTGGCCCCTGGCGTTCCTGGGAGGACAGCTGCCCCACCGCAGGATTGCTGGAATACCAGCAGAACAATCCCAGCTCCTCGTGGCTGACCTTGCAGCCGCTCTGTTCTCAGCTGCCTCGCTCTTCATCCTGCTGGGATGGCCAACAGTGCTGGCCTGGTGACCTCATCCTGGCCAGAAACCGATCCCTTCCTGGGGGGATCGCCCACCGTGTTTCACAACCATCAGCTGTGTCCAGACCTGTCCTGTGGAATCTCCATTCCCGGCCCCCCTGCCCTTGCCAGGGGAGCGACCCACACTCCTTCTTCCTCCCTCCAGCCCCACCCTGCCCTTATCGCTCCCTCCTCATCCTGCTCCCTGGCTCCTGGCCTGCTCCCTTATAAGGTGCGATCTGCGTCCCGGCTTGCATCTCCAGGTGACTCCCCTCTCTGGAGGGAGGCTTTCCCAACCCATCCCAGCTACGTGGCCTTCGTCCCTGGCACTGGGGGTGGCAGGTGAGGTAGGCCAGGTGGCGATCCCGCTGCCAGTCCAACCAGTTGGGTGTGATGGGCGGAGGAGAACGGCTCCCTGCCTGTTCCCTGCCCACGGTGGCTGCTCCTGGGTGTTCACCCACCAGGTTCCTGCCAGGCTGGGTGCCTGGGGCACGGCTCCCCCCCAGGGAAGGTGGGGCTGGGCTGGGGCAGGCAGGTACCCAAGGCGGTGTCCGACAGGCTGCTGGAGCAGCCCTTTTCCACCCAGGGAGGGCCACTGGCCACCTGCCAGCCTGCCCAAAGTCCACTGTGCCTGTGCTCTGTGACCTGCCAGCGGGAAGAGCCCTCCCAGTGGCCAGGGAGGCAGGAGGTGGGAAAACCTCTCCCCTGGAGTGGGATCTGGCAGGGCCAGGGCAGGCTGGGGAGTGGGAATAAGGTGCATTGCAGAGCCTGGCAGTGAGGGTGTGTCAGTGTGCATGGGGGTCCCTCATGGGTGGGCTGCTCTACAGAGGGGGCTGTGGGCACCTTCCTGCCTCTTGGGGTGGGAGAGAAACAGCCAAAACCCTCCATCACCCATGCAGGGATATGAGGTTTATTGCCTACCATCAATTGTCCTGATCCCCCTATGCCCTGAGGACTGTGGGCACTCTGAGCTGGACACAGAAATGGGTGAGCCTGGCTCTGCTGCCTAGCGCAGACTGAGGTCTAAGGGCTGATGTTTGAGCCTGGACCCTGCACTTGGGGCGGGGAAGGATGCCAAAGATGCCAGTTCATTTATTTTTTAGGTAATTGAGAGTGACCAGAAGCCTGTGGTGAATTAGCAGGGCCGTGAGCCTGTGCAGTGCAAGTGCACTGCAAGCGTTCAGACAATTGCAGGCTTGAATTATTGATGGAGCCTCTGTTTTTCCTAAGTGCATCATGATAGGCAACTGGAACCGGGAGAATTTGTTGCTTCCTCTCTCTTGAGGACAGGGGCCCAGTACTGAAAGCTTTTGGAGAGCGGGCAGCCAGCTGGCTCTTCTCAGCCCCTCAGACTGAGAGGGAAAGGCCAATTATAGGAGCGGTGTTGCCATTTTTCTTGTTGGTGCTGGGGACTCTGTTGGAGCAGGAGCAAGTTCTCTGGGCAGTGCATCCCTCCTTGTCAGCCTGGCAGCTCTGGGTGAGGGGCTGGGTCCATCCTGGCTCTGATGGAGCTGGAGGAAAAGGGCTGCTTTACTTGTGCCTTACAGTGTGGGGGACTGCCAGGGGTGTCCAGCCATGGTGACAAACCTTGCCATGTGCTGAACAGGTGCCTGGGGGATACAAACAAGCAGTGGAGCTGCGAGAAGGGCTGATGCAGCTCTGTCCCCCCTCCCTGGTGACAGCAGGACGATGGGACTGAGCACCTGGTGTGTCCCTTGGCAGGGAGCTGCTTCAGGGCTGATGTGGCAGAGGCGATTCTGGCTTTGTAGGTGCTTGGGTTGAACTTTGCCCAGAGTATTCCCTGCTGAGGCCACGGCCTTAGCCCCCCAGGGTTCCCAGGAGCACTGGGTGACAGCTCTCTGGGGACTTGGGGCATGGGGCAGGGTGGGAGCAGTTGGTTGGAAGGATCCAAGCAGAGGGCTGTGTGCTGGAGATCCATCACCCACACGCTGCAGCGGTGCTGCCTGTCAGGCCTCCTGCCTGAGTCTTATCTGTCGGATCTAGTCCATTCTCCCTGGCTTGTGGAGTACAATTCCCCATCTGCTGGCTCGGTCTGGGCCCCCGGGGTTAATCTTTCCGTGGCTGACTCCAGGGAAGCACTCCTGGTGGGGAGCCTTCGAGGCCTGGACTCCATCCTCTGGCAGAAGAGGGTGCAGGTGAACTTTAGGTGGGTATGTCTGTGGTTTGGCCCTGGAAACTTATTTTTCCAGGCAAAGGGTTTGTTCTGTGGGAAGGCAGTTCCCCTGGAGAAGCCGGGGCAAGGGGTTTTAGAAGAATATCTCGTATCAAAGCAGCCCCCAGTGGAAGAGCTCTGGAGGGCTCAGGGTTTAGGATGCCTGTTGTGGTATTACCAAGCCTTTAATCCAGCTGGGAAGATCGTGGTGGGTCCCTCGGTGGGAAGCCCTGTGCACACAGGTGGGCTGGAAGCTGCCTCCTGGCCAACACGCAGGCTCTGCTTCCAGGGCTCCACATGGGTGACATCTCTCCAGTGGACCCACTCTGGCTTCGGGACCTCTGGGCACAGCACAGCATGGGGTTGATATGAGGGAGTTTGGAGATAAAGCCAGGGGGATTTGGATATGAAACTTTTGGGTTCAGTGCATTGGTCTCTGGGGTCTACTCATAGCTGAGGAGGGAACAGAGGGGAGTTCTGCCCCTGGGGCAGGAGCTGCTCGGGGAGTGCTTTGTCTTTAGGCTTTTTGGTTTGTCTTGAACTGAGCCAGCCGAAATATTTTTGGCTTGCTGGGGTTTTTAAGTAACGGGTGTGTCAGCAAGTGCCTCTCTCATGATGAAAAGGCTTTCATGAGCCGTCCTCAGAGCTGATCAGGGTCTGGCTCTGGAAGAATGCTCTGTAGTTGGATCTTCAGAGGCTGGTGGGGAGGAGGGGGAAATGGGTGCAAAACGATCCCTGGAATTTCACCCTTGCGGGTTCCGGCGTACTTGACTTTGCACTGTCATGAGCAGCTCACTCACAGGCTGGCGTAGCTGAGGCTCTTTCCTTCCTGTCCCACTCTTGTCCTCCCTGTCTTACAACAAAAATGACCGACAAGTGAGTGCCCAAACTGGCATCGGGACGTGGGGAGTGGCCGTGCTGTGCCCAGGAAGCCCCTGTCCCTGAATTCTGGCCTGTGAGCCACCAGGAGGGATGTGGGGCAGATTCCTCACAGCTGGAAGGGTGTAGGGCTGAGCCTGGGGTTTGTGTGCCAGCCAGGATGGCGCTGGCTGTGTCTGTGGCGACAGCGCTCACTGACCTCTCTGGACCTGGCACTGCCTCTCCATAATTATGTCTTTAATCCCAGATCGATCAAGGCAGTGGCTGGAACAAGGGCGGAGGGAGGTGGTGTGTCCTGGTGGCAGAGGAAGGCTGGGAGAAGAGACCCTGTTCTGCTGGCACCTCTTGCCCATCATGGAGCTTTGCCCAGAGCTCGGGGCAGGAGTGACAACCGTGTGGGCAGGACAAACCCAGACACTCAGGGTCGTAGCCCTTCTGCTTAACATGACCTGATCCTGCTGGGAGACCCCCAGGTGGTCCCTACTGAGCTTCCACTGGTCTGTCAGCCATGGGGTCACCTAGCCTGGGAGCACAGTCAGCCCCCCTTTGGCTGCCCTGATGGCACAGACCCCCCAAAAGCCCTTCGTCTGCCTTCTCTCCCTAAACCTTTGTGCTGTGACCTGGTGGCAAAGAGAGGAAAGGGGGGCCAGTGTGTGTCCCCACACCTCCTCCTGCCAGGGTTGGAGGGATGTTTGGGGGCACAAGGGAACAGGAGAGCTGGAGGGTGCGGGTCCTGTCCCGTTCCTTCCCCTGCTGTTGTGTTTACTCCCTGTGGAAGGGACGGGAAGGAAACAGCCTCATGGCTGCTTTGGCCCCTTATCTGGGGCCCTAACAGCCCTGCGAGTTTCATTGTTAGTGTCCACATTTCCCAGCCCTGTTCCCAGAGAATATGCAGAGGTGGGGACCTGGTGCTGGGGTGACCTTGCTGGTTGTGTGGACCCTGCCTGGCAGCCACATGGATCTGCTGGGGATCCCGTCTCTCCTCTCCGTGCTCGCCCACAGAGCCAGACCCTGCTGCTCCACACTTGCTGCTCCGTATTGAGGCCACTCACACACAAGTGTGAGCCTGTTCATGAGAGCAGGGGCTCAGCCAAGTCCCTCCTTGAAATCAGGGTGCTGCCTCTGTTCTCTGCACCCCAAAAATCTGCCTCTTCTCTGTTGGGACAGTTGAGAGCAGGCTGGGCAGCACAGCTCCCTGGGCAAGGCCATATTGTGGAGAGTCCCTTCATCATGGGGAGTTATTCCTCTCTTTTAAAGGTCTTGCTGAAATACCACTCTGGAAACGAATCCCAACAAGCCAGGGGGGCTTCTGGATGGTGTTTTGAATGCTGCAGTTGCACAGGGGGTCTGGGTGGTAGGACCACCCCTTGTCCTGCTGGAGAAGACTGGGATGTGGCAAGGAGCTGCTCCCCTTCCTTGGGGAGCCACAACAGCCTCCTGGCAGTCAGTGGCTGTGGCAGGAACATCCAGGAGCCCTGGAATACAGAAAATCTGTGTCCCTGCCTGAAGTGGGTGGGAGCCCACCAGAGATGGGGAGCGTGTGACTCAGGAGTGAGAGCTGGGATGTGTCAGCACTGTTCTGGGATGCACCAAGCCTCTCCTTTGGAGAATCTTGCAAATCCGTGGGGCAGGTGAGCTGAAGGGTCAGAGCAGTCCCTGCATTTCCATACAAGGCTTGGGGAGTCGATCCGTTGAAAAAGCCTCAGGGTGTACCTGTTGCAAGGTGGGAGGGGTGGGAAGCTGCGTGCGTGAGCCAGGAGTCATGTCTGGGAGCCTCCAAAAGCTTGCTGGGGCTCCTGAGCCAGGCCAGTGGGCTGTATCCTTCCTGGGGTGCAGACAGGCCAGAGAGCATCGCAGCCCACGCAGGGCTGGGATATTTTTATTGATGGATTTGCTATCGATGAAGGCAGATGACAGGGTGGTGGTGACTGCCTGCTGGAATGTGCACTTGGAAAACATCCATCCTGTGTCGTTGGGCTCCGTGGTGGTGGCAGTGCCACCAGGGCTGCCTCTGTCCAAGGGAGGCACAGGAGGAGTGGGGAAAACATTTAAGGAAGGGTTTGATCTGTGTACACTTGAGATAAAAAGACCAGAAAGCGACCTGTTCTGAGCTGCTGTGCCACCAGCATGTGCTGCAGGCAGGCTCTGGAGGGGCGAGGGGCTGCAGGAGGTGGGTGGGAGTTGAGGGGGATGCTTCCAGCAGGAGATCTCGGCCGGGTGGCAGCAGGGAGTGGGCAGAGCCGATGCTGGAGACCGTGGGAAAGCAGTTTCTGTGCCGGCTGCCTGGCTGGAGCGAGTCCCCACACGCCTGCCATGACTTGCAGGGGTTTGGGAAAACCTCTTGGGCTTGCAGGGACTCGGCTGTGCTGTGCAGGGAGGGCGGAGGGCTGAGCCCCAGCCACTCCTCTCTGCCTCTGCCGTTCCTCCCATCGCTGGGAACAGTCAGTGGTGCTGGGGTCTCCATGGAACTGTGGGAGCAGACCCATGTTTGCCACCCCACCACCCATTCCAGTCACTGCTCCGTCCCTCGCAAGGGAGGGGATGGGGGGAGGCGCCCATGTCCTGGTTCTGTGCCCACCCCACCTTCTGTTTGGGGTTCCCACGTGTGATTTTTTGACCTGCTCCTGCTGTCCCTGCAGCTCTCTTCCCTCCTGCTTCCTCACTGTGGTGGCTGGGCTGTTTCTCCCATGACTCTCTGCGTCTAGAGCTGGCTGTCCCGTGCCTTTGCCAATCAAACCTGAACTTCCTCTTCTGACAGGTCTGTATGGAAGAATATTGCCTTTCTCCGCTAAAATGTTGATTATGGCTCACTTGCTGTTCTCCTTTGGGAGGGGGTGTTGGAGTGGTCCTGGCCAATGCCCGTCCCTATGTCTGTGGGCTGAGAACCCCCTGGGGGGCTGCAGCCTGCAGGGTGGTGAGTTTTGGCAGCTGTCACAGTGGCTCACGGAGTCCCCTTTAGGGGGATCCTATCCCATTTCATCCCCTTTCTGGGTAGGAAGGAGATGTGGAGCCAACCTCTTATCACACTGGGGAGAGGAGTGACCAGATAAGTGACACAGCCCTCTCCCTCTGCCCTTCCTTAAAGGAAACAGTGGCATGTGGGTCACTTCTTACTCTTTGGGAGTGTCCCCTGCCCTGCCCCAGGGATACGCCCCTCCTGCACTCTGCCTGCAGCTTTTCCTAGACCGTGAGGATTTCCCACAGGGTACCTTGTGGGAAGAAGGAACCCCTCAGCATCTCTTCTGGATCTGACTCAGCCCCAGCTGTTAGGTGTGCTGGGGTGACCTTCTGTCCCCACAGGGCCGCTTTTCCAAGCTTAAATGCTGGGGCAGTTTGCATTTGAGTCATGGGTGCAATTTGCATCTGCATCTGGGGCTGTGCTTCTCCAGAACCCTCTTGCCAGCTCTCTGGTGATGGGTGGGAGTTGGTGTTAATGCCATAAGATTTTATTTTTTTTTTTTCTTGTTCTGAGAACCTGTCTTAATGAAATCAGTCTCTTCTGACCGCTCTTCTCTCTCCTCCTTTCCTCCCCTGAATCACACGCAGTGAAGAGAGGGGCTCCTGCCCTTCTGGGTCACTTTTCCTCCCCTCACCTTGACACCAAGCCGCCTCCACCCGTGCCTCCCCGTGCCCCCCGCCCTGCCCACCCTGGGCACCCGTCACCCATGGACGACTCGGAAGTGGAGTCGACCGCCAGCATCCTTGCCTCTGTCAAGGAGCAGGAGGCACAGTTCGAGAAGCTGACCCGGGCCCTGGAGGAGGAACGGCGCCATGTCTCAGCCCAGCTGGAGCGAGTCCGGGTCTCCCCACAGGACGCCGGCCCGGGCTTGGCCAACGGCACGCTCACCCGGCGGCACCAGGTAAAACACCCCCTCGCCAGAGGTGGGTGCAGAGGCTCCTGGAGCCCCTGGCTGTATCAATCCTGCCTCAGAGGGGGCAGCTTCTCCCTTTGGCCCTCCTTGGATATGGGAGGGCTCGGCTGGTCTTGTGATGCTGGTGTACCGCAGTCGATCTGGGGGTGTGCAGACCTTCCTCAGCAGCCAGAGCCTTCTGCAGAGGAGGTGCCAGCCCGGAGGGTGTTGCTGCCAGGTGGGCTCCGGTCTGGTTTTGTGAAGATCAGAGGTTGGCTGTGCTCAGTTCCTGGGTATTTCTGCTCCCCATCCCTCTCGGCTGCTTGGAGGGCAGCCCAAATGCAGGGTCTGGGGTTTGCTGTGGGGGAGAGTGTGTGTCTCCCTCTGTGGGACGATGGGCAAGTCCCCAGAGTCTTGGTCTGTCCCCACATGGCCAAACCAGGGCTGGGAGAAATCTTCCCTGCAGGGCTGGAAATGTGTTTTCCTCTGCCTTGGCTTGAGGTCTCTCCTGTTCTCACTGTCTCAGGCTCAGTCTTGGAGAGCTGGTGTAGGGCTGGTGTGTGGTGTTGTGCAGGAGGCAGGTGTCTTTCTGGCTGTGGACGGTGGTGGTGCCAGGAGAGCCGGGCAGGGCAGGGCAGGGTGGACAGAGGAAAGAGGAGTGCAAGTGTCAAAACAGCAGCACCCTGTGATCGGCTGCTGAGCACCCACATCATTCCCTCTGGCCTGGGGGGGCCTCTGAGATGTCACTGGTGGCTCCTGCATCAGAACGTGTGGAAGGTCTCCAGGGCCCTGCTGGGGAGCAGGGAAGAGTCATGGCCATTCTGTCAGGAGCGTGTGGGCACCGTGGGAGAGCTGAGATGTCTGGAGGGGGCTGAATGGCATTCCTTCCAGCTCTTCCCCAGGTTGGCATGGGAGTGGTTTGCTGCACATGGCGCAGACCCCCGAGGAGTGTGTTCCCTCCTGGGAATTCATGTGGGGTGCATGGTGGGTGTGTCTGTCAGGTGTGGGAGATGGGCTGCTCGGGGCCCAGGAGGGAAGCAGGGATGGATATTTGGGAGATCAGTCTAGTAACAGGCCTGCTGCCCTGCTCTGTTTCAGAACGGACGTTTCCTGGGCGATGCTGACCTGGAAAGGCAGAAATATTCAGATCTGAAGCTCAACGGGCCACAGGTAAGGGGGGCTCAGCCCTCTGGCTGTGGGCAGCCTGCTTGCTGAGGGAGAGTGCAGAACAGTGCTCTGCTGTTCCCATTCCAACTGGGAGAGGGCAGTTTGTGCTTCTGATGTGGCCACCCTGGCTTGAAGGGCTTTGGGTGTGGGGTTGCTGGTACCTCCTTCCAAGAGGATGTCACAACTCCCTGTGAGGAGAGAGCTCTTGTCCAGCAGACTGCAGGTTGGTGATGGGGCCTCACTGCCTGTTGTTTTCTCCCCTCAGGACCACAGCCACCTCTTGTACAGCACGATCCCCAGGATGCAGGACCCGGGCCAGATCGTGGAGGAGACGTACACCATGGAGGAGGACCCAGAAGGGGCCATGTCAGTCGTGTCTGTGGAGACATCAGATGATGGGACAACCCGGCGCACTGAGACCACGGTATGGGCCTGGGGAGAGCATGGAGGGACAGGGCATGGTTGGGCAACCTGATGGCTGGGGTGCTGCAGCCGTGCTGTGTGCCACAAGCTGAAACAGGGTGTGAAATGTACCTGAAGTAAAGTGCTGGGCTGGCAGGGTAACGAATCTGGGGACGCAGGGGTGTGGTGGGTTTCCTGATGGGAGCGTGTCCTGCACGTGCGTGTCACCCCCTCCAGGTGAAGAAAGTGGTGAAGACTGTGACCACCCGGACAGTGCAGCAGGTGCCTGTAGGGCCCGATGGGCTCCCTTTGGAAACATCCCCCGTCACCAGCAACTACGTCCAGACCATGGACAGGAACTTCCGCAAGAACAGCAACGGGGGTCCTGGCAGCTACCTGAGCCAGGCGGGCACAGCCACCCTGCCCCGCAACTACCACTATCCCGACGGCTACAGCCGCCCCTACGAGGACGGCTACCCCGGCAGCGACCACAGCTACGGCAGCCTGTCCCGTGTCACCCGCATCGACGAGCGCTACCGTCCCTCCATGGACACCTACCGGGCCCCCAGCCGCCAGGACATCTACGGCCCCCAGCCCCAGGTGCGTGTTGGGGGCAGCAACATGGACCTCAACCATTTCCACCCCGAGCCATACGGCTTGGAGGATGACCAGCGCAGCGTGGGCTTCGAAGATGTGGACTACGGGCTCATGTCTGACTACGGCACGGCCAGGAGGGCAGGGACCCCGTCGGATGCTCGGCGGCGGCTCAGGTAGGTTGGCAGGAGGCTCTGGGGTTGGGAGAGTGCTGTGCAGGGTCCCTTGAACTTCAGCCTCCTTGGAGGAAGCAGGATGGTGGACACAGTACTGTGAATGAGTCACAGGCAGCTCGTGCAGGAGAAAGCTTGCATCCGTTTTTAATTGTCTGCTTAATTGGTGGTTAAACCTGGCTGCTAATTGCGCCTGTCCTCCTGCAGCGGGGAGTTCCACTGGGCAGCTGGATGTAGCTCCAGGCCGTTCCCTCTGTGCCACCTGGCTGGTCTGTCTGTGCTCCAGCCTGGCGTATCCCACTGGGATCAGTGGCTGTGCAGCCACATGATTGTGTTCTCCTCAATCCAAGAGCAGCCCCGGGGAGGGGAGCTGAGCCCAGGCTGGGGTGAGCAGGGCTCAGCCCCATGGTGCCCCAGGAGCGTTCCTGGTTCCTGCACAGCCCGACCCTGCTGCAGGGCAGGGTGGGAGAAGCTGCTCAACCTGTTTAGCAGCAACAGCAGCTACTCCCTCTTGTGTGTCTGTAGCAATGGTGGCTCCTCCAGACTGGCTGCAGAGCACCTGCCCTGCTGGGCTGTGCGGCCCTTGGGGGCTGGAGCAGGGTCCTGGTGGTCCTTCCTGCCCTGCCAAGCACCTGGGATGGTACCTGCCTGAGGCCATGGCTCCTGTCCACTGCTCTCCTGTGGCAGCTGTCCCCTGTGGAAGCACTGCTCCCTGCTGTGCTCCTGGCCAGGCTGTCAGGCAGGGTTTGGGCAGGTGTTGGGGGATGGTTCCAGGGGTGGAGAGGTAGGAGTGGAGTGAGGGCCTGATCCAGGGTCCTGGAGATAGGCAGGGGACAACCTCAGCAAACTGGGATGGATGTGAACCTCCTGAGTGCCCCAGGGTGTGCCCAGGTAGGCAGGTAAAGCTCAGCACAGGCTGCCTGAGCTCCTGGGACATGAACCAGGGGCAACATGGGGGAGAGGATGCTCTTGCCATCCCCTTGCAGAGATCTGCTCAATCCAGGCATGAACTGTAAATCTACAGTAGCTCCTGGCTGCTGGAGGGACTGAAGGAGCAGCTTTGTCTGTCCTTGTGGCTGGTGCCAGCACAAGTGCTGCCGGGCTGTGCTGAACCAGTCGGGGCAGTTGCTCACCCAGATGGATTTCCCTGGCCGCCTTGCTTTGTGCAGTTTGTGCCGGCTGGAGGAGGGCAGGCAGGGCTGCTCCAGCCCTCTGCCTTCTCAGGCAGCCTGGAAGAGGCCAGCTTTGGCAGTTTGGAGCACACAGGGATCACTTCTCGCCCCTCAGTGCGCATCTTGGGCAGAATGGATTGCACAGATGTGTCCAACCCCTGGGTGCTTTGCCAGACAGAGGCTCTGGCTTGTGAACCTTCCCTGACCTGTGCCCCAGCACTGGGGACCTGAGCCCTCCCTGGGTGGCCTTTGAGACCACAAGCCCTCTCTGCTGGGCTGGAAGGTGTGTCTGTGCTCCTGCCCCTCGAGGTGCTGGAGGAGGGGAATTAACAGGAGCCAAGTGTAGGAGCTGCAGCCAGGTGGGGGACTGGAGGCCGTGGGTCACACAGAAGAGAGAAGGTCCCACTCCCTGTTGGAGATGTCAGCTTGTCCTGCGGGGGCAGTGCAGCGTATGAAGGATGGGTTGGTGGGCCCCTGAGCCACTCTCCCTCCCCGGCAGAGCGATAAAGATCACAGCGATCTGTGGAATCCAAGCGCTGTTGAGCTTGGCTTGTCCCCCACCTTCTCAGTTACCATCGGCACTTGCTGCCCGGCTCGCAGGAATGGGAACAGGGAGAGCAGCGTTCCCCCTGCCTCGGAGATGTTTGTCTTGAGCAGGGGCCTGGCTGTTAATTACTTCCTTCGGGAAGGCAGCTCGCCAGGCACGTGGGAGCTGAAGGAGCACCCTGAGCTGAGGGACACCGCGCGTGCTGGCTGCCATCAGCCACAGAGAGCACCAGTCCCTGCTCCAGGGCTCTTCCCAGAGCTCCCTCTCTGCCGGGTAGAAATGAAGGGATGTGCCCCAGTCTTCCTTAGAGGGCAGGATGGGATCCAGCATTGAGACCCTCATGGTGGGACAGGAGCTCCCATTAGGGGGGTGAGTCTTGGCACAAGAGCAGGATCGGCTGCCAACTGTGTTGGCAAATGTCAGTGACTTGCTGGCAGCACTGGCACGTGGCTGTGTCTGGTGGCTTTGGCAAGTTCTGTACACAGGCTCTAGGTAGGGAAGTGGTCACAGGAGCAGGACCTGCCACTGTCCTTGACAGTCCTTTCTCTGACTGTGCCTGATCCGGGAGCTTGGGAGGTGGTTGAGCAGCCCCTGGGGTGGCAGGTGTGAGCTGGAGGGTGGAAACCTTTCCTTGGGTCTTGTTGGAGTGTCCAGAGTGCCCTGGCACAGCAGGGGTAAAGAGTCCTCCCCTCCCATCCCCCTCTGCTGGAAATCACTGGATTCCTCTGCCTGGGTGGGGGAAGGATTATATTGCCAGTGACTTCAGAAATGGGGAGAATCTGGGATTTTGTGAGATGTGCGTTCTGGGAGTGTTCAATGACACTTTGGCACGTGGGGCAGTACTTGCACTTTGAGCTTCCATGTGCTTTTTTGGGGCTCGTTCCCAGTGCTCCCAGTCTGAGGGTGAAGTTGCTCCTGGCCAGGGCAAGGGTGTGGGACCATGGCTCTTCCCTGGGCCTGCACCAGGAGCCATGAGGTTGGTCCCTGGAGCCCAGGTGTCTCTTGCCTGTCCCTGGGGCAGTAGCACCCCTTGCCCACAGGGCTGGCTCCTGCCTCCACAGGGGTCAGAGACCCCTGCAGCTTCATTTCTTCTGGTGGATTGGAGGGGATGGAGGGAGGGTTGGAGGAAAAGGTGATGAAAAAGCTTTGGAAATGTCTTTCTCCTTCAGTCCTGGATCAGAGCTGAAGGTCTGCCTGCAGACAGTTCCTTCTGCCCCTGACTGTAGGAGATAAGATGGAAAACTTGGTGGGGAAGAGAAGTGAATCCACCACTAACCAGCTGATGTAAAAGTGATTGATGTAGGACCTACATATGAGAATGGAACCTGTGAAGTAGGTTGAAAATGTGAAAGGGAAAATATAAGAACTCAACAGCTTAGATAAGGAAACAAAAAGGAATTATGATCTGAAGGGACAGAACTTATTCTGAGGAACAGGTCTAATTCCAGAGGATTGGCATGAATAGATGTAGGAAGAAATCCTTCAGGGTGGTCAGGGGGGATAAGCAAGGAGCTTACAAGGAGCTCCAACGAAGTCCAGGTTTGTGCTGATGCCTGCTGCCCTCTCTCCTAGGAGTTATGAAGACATGCTGGTGGATGAAGTAGCCCCAGACCGGTACTACTGGGCTCCACTGGCTCAGCACGAGCGGGGCAGCCTGGCCAGCCTGGACAGCTTGAGGAAGGGAGGTCCAGCCCCGGGGAACTGGCGCCAGCCGGAGCTGCCAGAGGTGATAGCCATGCTGAGCTTCCGCCTGGACGCCGTCAAGTCCAACGCGGCCGCCTACCTGCAGCACCTGTGCTACCGCAACGACAAGGTGAAGACGGAGGTGCGCCGGCTCAAGGGCATCCCCGTGCTCGTGGGGCTGCTGGACCACCCCAAGAAAGAGGTGCACTATGGCGCCTGCGGGGCCCTCAAGAACATCTCCTTCGGCAAGGACCAGGACAACAAGATCGCCATCAAGAACTGCGACGGGGTGCCCGCGCTGGTGCGCCTGCTGCGAAAGGCCCATGACATGGACCTCACGGAGGTCATCACAGGTGATGGCTCTGGGCAGGGGAGGGCGGGCTGACCCCGTGGGCGAGGTCTGTGGTCGGGGTCTGAGCGCTCACCTCGGGCTTGTGGCATTGCAGGGACACTGTGGAACCTGTCCTCGCACGACTCCATCAAGATGGCCATTGTGGATCATGCACTACACGCCCTGACCGACGAGGTGATCATTCCCCGCTCCGGCTGGGAGCGGGAGCCCAATGAGGACTCCAAACCGCGCCACATCGAGTGGGAGTCAGTGCTCACCAACACCGCTGGCTGCCTTAGGTATGGGAGAGCACTGGCCTGGCTGTGGGCTGCAGTGCTCCTTCCTGGCTGTTCTTGGGACTGCCAGAGCTCTTTGGAGTGAGTAGCTGCTCTCCTAAGGGAGCTACTGGTGATGCAGACCTTGATTTTGGAGGAGTTTCCCTCACTGAGGGGGAGTTACAAGAGCTGTTTTCTCTCTTGAGCTCTGTGGGGTGTGGGCTGCCCTTTGCCTGCCCTCAGCTGTCCTCCCCATGATGGTTCTCTCCTGCCTGCCAGGAACGTGAGCTCCGAGCGGAGTGAGGCCCGTCGGAAGCTGCGGGAATGTGATGGGCTGGTGGATGCCCTGATCTACATTGTGCAGTCCGAGATCGGCCAGAAGGACTCGGACAGCAAGGTACCACAGCAGTGCTGGTGTCGGGGAAGGGAGAGCCTGGGTGGGGTGTACCTGGCACTGTTGGACCAGTCCAGCACTCAGCCTGCAGTCTGGGGTAGGAATGTTGGCCCCCCAGCAGGGGTCTGGTTGTGTCACTCATCCCCACGCCGCTGTCCCCTGGCTCAGGGCTCTGCCTGATCTGCCAGGATGAGGTGTTGGCTTGAATCTTCCTTGAGCCTTTCCTTGGACCTTTCGTGCTTATGGCAGAGAGGTTTTTGACCCACAGCACTGGTCATGCCAGCTTTGGGGTGGGGTGTGCTCCATCCATATGGGATGAAGCTGCACATCCTCCCAGTCCCAGCTAAAATGCACTGGGGTGGGCCCGTGCTTGGAGTGTTGGGGTGCTGCTCCCCATCAGACACTCTGGTTCTCTCCCCAGCTGGTGGAGAACTGTGTGTGCCTGCTGAGAAACTTGTCCTACCAAGTGCACCGGGAGATCCCCCACGCTGAGCGCTACCAGGAGACTCCCCTGGCCCCTGCCAACAATGCTGGGCCCCACGCTGCAAGCTGTTTCGGTGCCAAGAAGGGCAAAGGTTTGTGGGCCAGCAGCAGCAGGGAGGGAGGGGATACAGCCAGCATGTCCGGAGGGTGGTCTGGGGTCTCTCTGCTCTTACTTGGGCATCCCATGTGGAGCCTGGGATTCCAAGCTGTCTCTGGACGTGCAGTGATCCCTGGCTCTGGGAGCTGCTGCTTAGCTTGCCCAAAGCATTTGACACAAGCTGTGCTTGGGTGTCTGTGGTGGTGGGATGGTGATGGATACGTGTCCACTAACTCGGCTCCTTCCCTTTTCTCCTGTGTTGCCCCTTCCCCTTCCCTTTGCTTTCTTGCCAAATGATCTGCCCCATGATGCTGTCGGCACCTCTCTCCTCCTGCCTCTCCTCTCTCCTGTCCTTCTCTCCGCCTCACCAATAGACGAGTGGTTTTCCAGAGGTGAGTGTGCTCTTGGTTTTACTTTTTTCCATGGTTTAATTGGGTGCTTTCTCCAGCTCTCTTTGTCCCCCCCCCTTCCCTGCTGGGCACATTCTGCCTGCAGTGTGGCTTATGCTGCCAATGTCCCCTCCTGGGACACGCTGGTCACTTGGCTTCTGCCTCTGGGCTTGTTCCTGCAAGTGGCAAAGAGTTGTTGGGCTGAGGTGGGTAGGGAGAGAAGGAGTCTCACACCTCTCCACTTGCCCTTTGAAGGTAAAAAGCTCCCAGAAGACCCTGGTGCCGACACAGTGGATTTTCCCAAAAGAACAACTCCAGCCAAAGGTATGTTCCTTGGATGACTGGGCTTGGGTGTCAGGGGAGCTTTTCCCCCAGCAGCCTGGGAGAGGAGTGAGCAGAGTGTTTCCCGTGGAAGCAAGCCTCTCCAATGGGCACAGGTTGGGTTTGGAGCAGGAATGCTCCTGGCTCCCCAGGGGCTTGTTAAAACACGAGCTCTGCCAGCAGTTGGGAGGATGCTTGTGCATGGAGGAGGTCAGTGCTGCCTCAGGACAAGCTTCAGAGGGAACTATTGCCCCAGGGGCTGAGGGACAGCATGGTGACACAGCCCTCTGTGCTGGTCTTGGACTTCCAGCACAGTTGCCCTCTTGTCTGCTCTTCTCTCCCAGGGACGAAGAACAGGCAGGATTTAAAGCCAAAATCTGTCTTTAGGTGTTCTCCAGCATGAGTGTGAGGAAGGGTCATTCCAAGAAGCCTCTGGGAACAAGGATCTTGCTGCCTGTGAACCACAGAACAAGCAGGGAGCACTAGCCCAGGGCTGGAGTTCATCTCTCCTGCCCCAAAGCACTCTGTGGTTTCTGGGAGGACCCTGGTGTGCTCCTGGGGGTACAAGGAGTCGAGCCAGAGGAATCAAAGGGAACTTAGGGCAGGCCTGACCTTGTGAGCAGCTCAAATACGTGGTGGTTGTGTCTCTTTGGGCTGATCTGGGCCATGGGAAGAGTCAGTTCTGGTGGAAGCCTGAGAAGGCACCTGCTCTGATTTTGGGGCCATCCCTCACAGCAGCTGAGGACAAGATGGAAAACCCGGCCGTGCACCTGCAAACTGCAGCCTTGGTGCTGCTTTTACAAGACACTTCAGGGCATGTTGCCATGGAAAAGAGTCAGGCTTGATGGCCTGACCTCTGCCTGCATGCTGAGGGCCTGGGCCCTGTCCCTGAGAGTGAGTGGTGTTGGTGGCCACAGCTTGGGGTGTTCCCCAAGCTCAGCCTACATCCCTCTGGAGCTGCAGTGGTGTGTTGGGTGGCAGCCGTGGCATCCCTGATCCCAGAGCTGGTACCCTGGGGCAGCCTGGCCCCCTCTGTGCCAACGAGGCCAGGTAGAAGCTTCCAGCCCTGAGTGCCCAGCCATGCTCCTTCGGGTGAGTCAGGCAGTAGTGGACCCACTTAGGTGAGCGCTTTCTATCCATGTGCTCCTGGCAGGCTATGAGCTCCTCTTCCAGCCAGAAGTGGTGCGGATATACATCTCCCTTCTGAAGGAGAGCAAGACTCCAGCCATCCTGGAGGCCTCGGCAGGCGCCATCCAGAACCTGTGTGCTGGCAGCTGGACGGTGAGTGCCCATGGAACTGGCTGTGTCCAGGGAAGGGGCTCGGGGAGCTGGGACCACCACCCATGGAGGGGCAGGGGGACTGTGGTTGCCATTCCCCCATGGAACTGGCTGTGTCCAG